>CM040170.1:1120000-2320000 GCA_022606695.1 Vaccinium macrocarpon | reverse complement strand
GTTTTGCCTTACAAACAGTCTCTTCCTTGTATAAGAACCTAAGGAAGAGAATTAGCAATCAAATCCTAGCATTGGGAGGATACTTTTACGAAGGGGGCACTAGGGAGGAAGATCAGGAGAGGTCATTTGAGACGTCTTTCATTCAGAAGCAATGGGCTCTCCAGCAGCTACGGAGGAAAGATCATCCATTATGGAGGCCCCAGAGAGGCTTGCCTGAAAGATCTGTCTCAGTTTTACGGGCATGGATGTTTCAGAATTTTCTTCACCCGTAAGTTTCCATACTAGAACGTGGAAGTTAATGCATAAAGATAACACACATGATAGTTTGCTTGACCTTTGTTCAACTGGCCATGTTTTCCTTTGTAGATTGACTACATGCACTGCTTCATTTTCAGTGCGGAATCAGGATTTTGTAATAAGAGTGTCAAATTTTAAATGTTCAAGAATCGAAAAAGGAAAAATTGCTAGAAACAACCCATTGGATGGTTAATAAAGAGACTCTTCAGGGCAAGAGTTAGACTCTTCATTTACCCGAAAAAAGAGTCAAGAGTCTTCTGGGCAAGAGTTAGAATGCCCGAGTTAGACTCTTTGATGCAAGAGTTTAAATCCTCCATGCAAGAGTTATGTTTTCTTGTCCTCTTTTGACCACCCAATGGGTTGTTTATAGCAAAACCCAAAAAAAAAAAAGAACTTGCGAGACAAATTTAAAGGAAAAAGATGAATTATTTTATTTCCAAACATCGCGAAAGTATATTAAAACTGACAACAGAATAAATATTTGTATTACACAGCTTACACAACTCAGACACCAATTAAAATAGAAATGGACTTTCTTTCAAGCCACGAAAGTCATCTATGATTGGGTTCATGCTTAACTTTTAGTCAATTTTCTTTTCATTGAACAAATTTAATAGGAGTAGAATATAAAGTCCAAATTTATTTAGTTAAATTCAAGAAAAAATAAACCATTTTTGTAGTTAGACACCCAAGATCAAAGCCCAGTGTAATTCTACTTCCATATTAAAAAATTTCAATTAAAACGTGGGCATTGTATGGGAGGGTGGGAATTATACAACCAAAAATTGTTACATGAAGTATTGAGATTATGAAATTCTTGGGCTACCATTCCCAGTGGATTGTCAATATGAGTGTGATGAACTTTGTGAGTTTCAGGTATCCTAAAGATGCAGAGAAGCATTTACTTTCAGTGAAAAGTGGTTTGACAAAGAGCCAGGTACATACAACTGTAGCATCGGATTGTATTCGCAGTGTTTGGTCTGCATCTTTACATGCTTCTCATTATTACCAGCGAAGTAGGTTTCAATCAAATAGTTCTTCTAGTTTTGCAGTTTTTTCTTTGGTGCAAGATTTTCTTACCAGCGTAGATGTTTTGAAGGAGAAATAGAAACAAGTAATTGTGTCTTATGAAGTTCAATTTTCCTTGTGTTTCCTAAGAAGCACGGCTAAGGATACAGATACGACACGACAAAGACATGGATACGCTAGCGTATCTTTGAAAACTAGACATGGACATGTTGGGATACGTTGTCTTGTTTATATTGAAATATTTAGCTATGTATCTATCACCAAACAGCATTTGGTTAAATAATAGACAAGGTACAAGAAGTTAGATGGACACTTCTGAAGAAACCGTTGAAAAGGACATGGACACGGCTAAGAAATGTCAAATCTTCTTCCTTATTTTTTAATGTGCCCTTTTCATTTATCTATGAATTTTTTAGTACACTTAAAAAATTTCCAATTTGTATTCGATGGCAATGTCAAATTTCAAGATTTGATAATAAGTTAGCAGCCAGGAAGCAACTTTTTTGGAAGTGTCAATTACATGCCAATGTTTTTGAGTCAGAGACACCGAAGAAGTGTGACACCTTGCAAAAAGAGCGTCTTGACACATTTCAGAATTCAGATTTCATCTCTCTTATTTATGGACATGAAAAAAAGAGTATCAGACACGTGTCCATCTTTGAAGTATCTGTACTTAGTGTGTTGCTGTGTTGCACTCTAGTTTCCTCAAAGCATATGCAAAATTTCCATCAAGTTTTGATTTTCAGCTTATTTATTGTGTATCATATCCCTGAATGAGTTATGACCCAGGTGTCCAATTGGTTTATAAATGCTCGAGTTCGACTCTGGAAGCCGATGATTGATGAAATGTATGCAGAGATGAATAGAAGAAAAGGGCATGCGATAGATGGACAAACAGAAAGCAGTTTCAGAAGCAACTTGAGCGTCGACTACTGTCAAAGACTTAACCGATAACCGTTCAAGAGAAAGGTGGACAAACTGGAAATAGGGCCAACCATTTGTTTAAGATCAAATAGATGGAAATAGTACATGTTCTAAACATGGTTATAACTGTAAATACTACTCCTATGTTTTTGGGTATTGAGCAGTAAAATCCGGTAGTTTTTGTTATTCAGCACGAGCATTTTACGTACACTATTCTTTCAAAATGAAAGTTATCGCGTATCTCATAGTTTATTAACACGGCAGGATGTCCACTCCTTTTTCACATTCCTAAAATCCTTTTGAGTTCTAAAGACCTCAAAATATTCCATGGGTTGTCCTCCAGCATACCCACAACTGGCAAAAGTGCAAAAGGGACAAAAGTAAAGACCTGTCAAATGATATGTATGACTGTTCTCAGCAAAGCGAACAAATCTTCTTCTCTCTTTTACAGCTGTTCTTTCTTCATTCTAAAAAGATTATATTCCCCTCACTAAATTGTTCTACTCTTCACAAAACTGTACTTTGTAAAGCATATACCCCTAGCAGTTGCATTAACTCTTCAATTCCAAGTAAAGGAAAGTGAAAGGAAGTGAGATCATTTATAAGCCCTAACGGTTAGTCCGGTTGGTTGGAAGGTTTGTTTCCCACACCACTAACCAGTATACAATTACTATGATCAAGCCGCAAGAAAATAATTTCTTGTAAATCCTTCTGTCTCAGCGTTGATGACCTAGACCAGGAAGACCCTATTTTCAAACCAAAAAAAAGGAAAGAAAAAAAAGTGAGGTCACTTGCAGAAAGACCGTTCATAGAGTTAAATTATGAGAATTATGTACTCCCCCCGTCCCAAATTAGATGTCCGTTTTTGAAACTTGTGTCATTTTCAATCGCTTATATCTGTCAATATAAATCTCAAAAAATATTCAATATGGATCTCGTTTGATAGTTCTCGACGAGTTCTATAATACGAAGTGTTCATAATTATGAAAAACTTTATAAATTAAAAGATATAACAATTAAAAAATGGCACGGATTTAAAAAATTGTCCAATTTGGGACGGAGGGAGTATTCCCTCCATCCACTTTTCCTGCCTAAACCAAACAATACAAAATGCTGACAGCATCGCTTAGTTTTCCTGCCTATTTTTGCCTTCGCTGGTCATTTCTACTGATAAACGATACGAAGCTACTACTTTTTAATCGCTTGTTAAAAACTCGTACGAGAACAGTTTCACTAGATCAACTCCAGCCTAAGAGCTTTTTTTCCCCCTCAAATTTGTTCAAAAATCAGAGTTTAAAGCTCATTTTGATACTATCATCTCCAGCCCTGTACTCAGATTTCAAACCCAAAAGCTCATTTTAATACCATCATCTCCAGCCCCATACCTAGATTTCAAACCCTAGCCGCCGTAGGCCGCCCCACAGCCACTGCCGTCGACGAACACAAGTACAAGAAGAACGACGGCCTCCCCAGATGAACGCAAGACGACCAACGCTACTCAGATCGAACTTGAACAACGACCTCCTCGGACCCAATTTCAACCTCGAGGTGGACAGAGAGAACGAGTACAAAAAGAACAAATCGAAGCTGGATGGCGGCGGCGACTGTTTCCGGCAACGAATGCCACCACAAAGTAGACGTTGAAGGTTTGGGTCTACTCAGTTTGATATGGATTTGGTTCAAAGAGTGGAGAGGATTTTTGGATATTTTTACTCAAATTCCAAATTTGGTTTTGAGTTTGAGTGAAGGCTGGACCTGTTCTTACATAAGCAAACCAAACTAAAAGAAGAAACTAATACTAACAGATGAACCACAAATTCGCCCGCCAAATCTTATTAATAAAGTTCTGCCATCATAAACAGTAATTATTTCGAGGATGTACAACTTACTCGGCCCTCAACTAAAATTTATGATGTACAAAATGAAAGAATTTCCATCTCTCCTTCTACACATTTCCTTTTTCCCGATCTCTTATCTACAAATCCTCCAGGAATTTCCTTCTTTACAACTTGCCCAATCCAATCAAAGCGAGAAATACAATGGTTCGTGATACATAGATTACAAAATTCTTGCTCCTACCTTTCGATCTTCTTTCAAACCTGAACTGACATTCGTGTTTTTATTGGTTTTAACTTCAACCCCATGCTCTCTGGTGAGAAAAGCTCTGGCGAAATGGACGTCGGGCTCAATGGGCTTCTTGGGCTGACGTTGAACTGAGACGGCCGGTAGAGGCCGAATCCCATGAGGAAGTATTCCAATGGTATTAACATGGCATGGGGCTGCTCCTCTGTCACTATCGAACCACATGCCTGAACCTGCCCAACCACATACACCACTCATTATTAGGCAAATATCTAAGAAAAAACTCCTCCACCACTAAGGGTTGTTTGAATCTAAGAACTTGTGGAGGGAAAATAAAATGGAGGAAAAAGACGAAGGGAAGCAATTTATTTTTTCTATTGATTGGATGAGAAAGATGAGAAGAAAATGAAAGTATGTATTAGCCAAAACAATCAGAATTTTAATTTTGGCTGTGTGTAACTATATGTATCTATGAATACCGGATCCAAACACAGCCTAGGCTAAATAGTACATAACTAGATTGTAGATGACTATTGCATACCTCAACTAACGCACTGAATCTTCTATCTAGTTTTGAAGTCATGTGAAGAGCCTCTGCATGGAAAGGAGAGTTCTCCCCAACAATAATTAGAGACCGGCATTTTAGTTTCTTGAGTCCTTCAGTAATGTCCGGTCTCCTGCAAAATAAAACGTCCAAACCAAAAATTGTCAGTGATTGTATACAAATTCCATTCCGCATTGTTATGATAACAGAAAATTCCTGCAATGCTCTTATGAGACCAAGGAGGGTAACATTCAGGATTTCCGAAGTGACCCTCCAGATTTTTGGACCCAATGGCCATATTTTATCCTATATAAAAAATGGCCAAATATCTGCAAAATCTCTCTCTCTCTCTCTCTCTCTCTCTCTCTCTCTCTCTCTCTCTCTCTCTCTCTCTCTCTCTCTCTCTCTCTCTCTCTCTCTCTCTCTCTCTCTCTCTCTCTCAACTTTTACTTTTATTTAACTTGAATTAACAAACTCGCATGGAGAAGGATGTTACCCGTTAATAGCTTCAAGGAACTGTAAAACATTTGGACCCTGCCTTTCATCCAGTAGCTGCAAATATAAGTTTCACAGCAGAATTCAGAAAAGTACCAGACCTTTCTCTGACCAGCAAATACTCCACTGCACGTTCGTAAAGCAGCATATAGAAAACTTGAGAGGAGGGAACAGAAATACTCACTCTTCTACACGCTTGAACTATATCTGATTCTGGTACTTGCAAACTACCACGAACTTCCTATAATATCAAATAAAATCCAAATTAACCAATCCAAAGTTTCTGGAGACTGCATCATTAAGTGGACAAACAACGATACCTTGCTGAAGTATCGCATAAGCAACAAATCCTTCACCAAGCTACACATGCCATAATAGTAAAGTATATTTGACAACACCTGCAAAGATGAGCTTTATTAGACAAGATTCAGTATTTTAACTACATAACGACAAAAATGTTAGGAAATGAAACCTTGTTGCACAGCCATTCTGTCCATGATGGTGCTTTACACAGAGGAGAGATGAGTATCAAACCAAGAGTTCGTTGTGGATATTTAATCTGTGACCAAGTTGTAAAATAACCAAGCCAGGAACCCCCCAAAGATATAAAAAGGGAAAAAATCATAATGAAGGCAGTCCACATGCAAAAAGATGCATCTTACCGCAAACAAAGTTACGATGTAAGCACCAGCAGTCACACCCATACACATCACTGCACCAAGTCTACAAAAAGAAATAGAAACAGCAATTACAACAAATATCAGGAGATTTCTATTTACACAGAAAAAAGATCATCTGTTTGTCAAAAGACGAGGAAAAGGCTAAAAGCTATTTCTTGTTGTAGCATGTAAGTGTCAACTTAAACCTTCTCTAGACAAAAACCACAACCCCGGGTTTACTCACTAACAGAATACAACCATTAAAAATACATGAAATACTACAGAAAGGTGTAACACGACAGTACCCAAAATAGTCTAGAACCTCTGCAATCTGATCTGCTAAGTCATCCGCAGATAGCACCAGGTCATCAGGGTTAATTATAGCTGCACCCAACTGCAATAACTCTTGAAGTAAGTACCAGATGAGGAATAATGTGGACAATAGTATTGCGCATTTAGACGATACAAAAAGAAGCAAATCACCACACCCACAACTAGCACTCAAGTTATCAAGTTACAGACCTCATGCCCTGGAGGACTTATATGGTAGATGCAGAAGTTGTGGAGCAGCAAGGAAAATGCTTCTGGACAAAAGAATAACCCTTGAAAGCAGGACATATCTGCACAAAGGATCAGATAAGCAAGAGAAAAGTTATTTAAAGCTCATGATGCTTTAAGTGAAGATCACCAAAACAGGAAAGCAACCTCCAACTAGACAAAAATTCAAATTTCTTGTGGGTTGTGACAAGACAAGTCCTTAATTTCTTTCAATGTGTAAACCTTTCCGAATGTTAGACAGTTGTATCAATCCCCACCAATAAAAACTTGACATACAGTAGCATCAACATTGTACAAAAAAATAAAATTAAATATTTGGACAACAATTCCACCAAAAAGTAGGAACTCTTACGACTCTTGTCACATTTCAAACAGATTACTGACAAATAACACATTGAGAAGAACAAAAGAACACAAGGCAATATCAGTGTCTGTTGGGTCAAAGATAGAAGTTCTAACAATTGATTAGTCATAGGAATCAGCTTGCTTACAATTCAATGCTAAATCTGGATAAGTAACAAGAGCTGGCTTATCCGGATCTCCGCACACAACAACAGATACGGGACCACAGCCAGTTTTTACAAGGAACTCCTGAAGGCAGATAAGAAAATGCAAATAGTCACATAAATAACCTTCTACACAACCAAAATAGTAATAAACACTGAACGTAAATGACATATCAGAAGTCCTAATTCACAGATGTTGTTATACCCTTAAAAAATTGACACAGTATAAGAACATACTAAATAAAAAGCTCAACCTACGTCAGAACTTTCTAGATTCCTTAACTTCACAAAAACCTGAAGGCATGCTCAAGTTAAGCACATTTCTTTCGGAATGGATTCTGAATCCATAAAGATTGCTTTAATATCACTAACTATTTCTCTTAAAAGGATTAAACATACCAGATACATTGACTTCAAACTATCGGTTATAGTCCACTATGATTTGGAAAGGAAAAAAGAATAAAAATTGCATGCTTTCATGCCATCAGTAGTACCAACAAGAACACACAAAAAATGATCTCAGACCAATACATAACACATCCATAACAGTCGTACATCCTTTCAGCCCATATGTATCACATTATCAGAGTCCATACATAAAACCTGAAAACCAAATTGCAACAAGACAAATATCCACAGCAACATCAATTAAAGTTACATCCCAGTTGCATTGTGAGAAAGGGTGCGATAAGGAAGAGTTTGGTGAAAAGGAGAAGGAGCCAATAAAAAGGTATCAATTTTGCACTTCTCTCTCCATAACTCACCCAAATACTCAATCCAAACGAGTGATTTGGCAAGAACTTCTAATCCTTTCTCGTATGTTCTTATCAAATCCCTCAACCCTCAACATTATTTAACTATCCTCATTCAAATTACGACCTTCAAATACACGCATTTCTAGCAAAAATAAATCATGGTCGGAATATTTTCATTATGTGATTAAGTTCCACTCAATACCTAAAGGCCAATCCATTCCTGCCCATCATCAACACTAGATTTTATCACACTATATTATCCACAACTATTATTAGACTAGATTTTATCTATTGGGAAAACAAGGTGATTTTATCAACCCTCCATAAAACACCAACTAAAATCAAATTTCTCATTTTATCTCATAAAATCCATTGGAAAACTCCCCCTAAATGCTATGCACAAACCCAAAAGTACTAAGTATTTACAAGTGCTATTACGTTAACCTAAACAATAATCCAATACTAATACAAAATAACCCATTGAATGAATGAAACTGAAACAAATAATGCTGCAGAAATAAGTTCATCCTACCGACCAAATACATAATGAAGCACCAATAACATCAACATCACTGTACTTTCCGTCCCTATTCATTCAGTATTCGATCAAAATCCACCCAAATGATAATCCAGATAATACCTCAAACTCAAAACAGAAATCTCTCACATACTTCTCGCAACAAAACTCAAAAATCAAATTCGTTTAAAGCAAATGTAGCTCAATAAGTATACATCTCATTAAAACTAACCTTTCCGCCAAGAGAGATTGTTTCCATGTCAATGGAAACAGAATCGCTTGAATCCGCCATTCTCTCTCTCTCTCTCTCTCTCTCTCTCTCCTACCTAAAAACTCTCTCTCTCCAAAAAACTCTCTACCTCCTCGGAAGCATTGGATTTGGCTTCATTGGCTTATATACGAATCCACGCCCTTCTCTCTCTCTCTCTCTTTCTCTCTCTCTCTAGATTTGGAGATATAGGTATAGGGAACGTATGTATCGCTCTCTCTCTCTTTCTCTCTCTCTGCTAACCCGCGGTTAAGAGTAAAGACCCCACAAGGCCACCGACGCTCGCCTCCTGAAGCTCACGAGCGGCCCGTACAAGCAAGAGCTAACCTGTGATTCTGGTTAAGTTGACCAGGGTTAAATACCGACAGAATATTTATTGAAATGACGGAAGTGGCCTTGTTGCTGTGGATAATGACAGGAACCGTTAGGTTGTTTTTGGAATATACGGGGAGTACCGCCTAGTATTAATTACTGTACATATTTGGAAAATGGTTAGGAAAATGATTCAAACTCCCCATTTTACAATTCACACCCTTTTTGTTTTTATCATACATGAATTTATAATATTATCATTTTTTCATACATATTTTTCATACATTCCAAGGTAATATAAATTCATGTAAGATAAAAACAAAAAAAAGTGAATTATAAAATGGGGGTGTGAAAATCATTTCCCTAATGGTAACTATATCATTGATATTTAGAAGGGGTAATTTTGTTTGTGTTTTTTTGTATACTTGAGGCTCCTTTGGCAAAAAAGTTCCGGTAAAGATACGTGCACAGGCCAAAGGGTACCGACGGCGTCGCCGACGCCGGTGTGGGTCCCAAACGGTCGATCCGAGCCGTTCATTTTTTTGGATGAAATGGGGTGATTTTGAATAGAGCTCATATACCGGTCCGATTGTTCGCCGATTACGCGTGGGCCCACTCGAATTTGATTTCGGTGAACGATGAAGCATTTCCGGATCGACCGTTTGGGACCATGGCCGCGTCGGCGGCCGTTTGCATTCTTTGGTTCATGCATATAGACGGACTCAAAAAGTCTCAAACTAGTTTTTTTGGTTTTGTATTTATTCAAAAAAGGTTTGCATTTTTTTGTTTTGAGTCAAATTTTTGTGGTTTATGGATTCGACGAATCTAAAAAGAATAAAATTATGGTTACAAGTAATATGTTTTTGAATAAAGCCGAAAATAAGCAAAAATAAACCAATTTATTGGTTTAGTTTTGGCTTTATTAAAAAAATTAGTTTCAACTATAATTTTATACTTTTTGGATTCATCTCAAATCTATAAACTACGAAAACTTGATGCAAAATTAACAAACACGATTTTTTTTTGAATAAAGACAACCAAAAAAACTGTTTTTCCCTTTTTTGCCAAAGGACCCTTAGTTTTTTTGTCTTTTGCCGACAAAAATAAGATTGTTTCTAATGTTGTGATTTTTTTTTTTTGAAGCTTTTTACGTGATGAGAGACTTTTTGAGTAAAGAGTTGATAAGAGAAATGGGGCCTAATTATTTTAAAAAAAAATTAAATTCTTTAAAATTAATCAAACATATCAATGATTTGAATCGAAATATAAAAATTCGGACGGAAAATAAAAACAAGATAGGACAACTCTAAATATTCAAAGGCAACGTCAAAACTATTTTTTCCCTAAACTTTTGGGTTTTGGATTTCATTCTTATTTTATTTTTTTAAAAAGACATGATCAATCTATAAAAAAAATGACGCAAACAAAAAAGAAAACTTGTTTTCGGAAAATTCTGAAAGCAGATCGTGAGCTTCTAGCTTCTAAGAATATGCAATGGAGTGTTTGCTGCTGATTGTAGAAGCAACTTCTAAAAATCACCATTTTTTAAAGCTATTTTTAATAACAAAAGTTTATTTTTTAGAAGCTATGATTTAAATAACAAAATTTTGTTTTAACCAAACCGGTTTTTTGGATTATTTTTCGTCTTTATTCACAAAATTTTAAGTTTGGCTAATAATTTTATACTTTTTAGATTCCTCTCGTCGAGACAAGCCAAGAAACCATAAAAAATTGACCGAAAACCAACAAATGCAAAAAAAAAATTGAATAAGAACAAAACAAAACAAAAAAAAAACCAAAAAACTAGTTTTTTGAACTCACCCAAACCACCCCTAAATAATCCGAAGATCATGATAACTGAAGAAGTCAAATTGAAGGTTAAATTGGAAAACTATATATTTGAAATTTAAAGCTGACAAACAGCTAATTCCAAAGAGTGTTTAATTGGTATTTTTCTGAAGGGTGGTGCTAATGCCAAAACCGTTTTTGTTTATGCCAAAACTATTTTTGTTTGTGCCAAAATTTTAGTGCTTAAAAACCTTGTACCATGTGTAATGTATAAGCCTTTTATACACTACAATTTTGACACAAACAAAAATAGTTTTGACATTTTCATTTTTCTTTCTGAAAAGATTAATATAGTTAGCTTTTCGGTTTGGTTAAAACAAGGTCTGTCTAGTTTTATACGTCTGTCGGTTTTTAGGTTTCAAATTGGGCTGAAATCATGTCACATTAAAAGCCACAAAATCAGAAACATGGTCTACTTGATTGGCGGACGCAGATATATGATTGAGAGAAATGTAAACTTTTTCTACTACTCCTATATTTTTTATATTTTTACTTTTCTTCGTTTTTTTGAAATTTTTTAATATGCACGTTTTATTTTTTGAATTGATCATTCATCCCGACGAAAGGAGTCCATAAAAGTAAAAAATTATGACCCAAAAAAAAAGCGAAAAAAATCAAATTAACAACTAATATTTTTCGTCTATAGTCCTATTTTATCTACCCTTCGTAAATAATACAACCTCCCATTCCAAAATAATACTCTACTATGAAAAGACATGTACAAAAAATATAATGCTTCTAACAATAATTTTTTTTTACACCAAATTAAAGAAATCAATTTTAAAAAAAATTATATTTGGAAGCATTTTATTTTTTATCCGAAAATTGCACGTCTTTTCATAGTAGACTATTACTTCTATTTTGGAACTGATCGATGGAGTGCCCCTACTACATCTCCCTTGCTATTATATCCACCTAAAACTCATCATGCATCCAATCGAGCTTTTAAAGCAAATTAAACCTATATCCTCTGTTCTTCATTATTTATCTAAAACCTTATTTGCCCGATAATTGAGCCGTAACTATTTATCTTTGTATTAGTAATTGAGGTTTTATTTGCTAATTAGAGAATCAAGTCACATAAACTTATTTTGACTGAATTATTTTCAATAGCATAAACTTATAGTAATGAATTGAATAGCAAAAGCTAAACTTATTTTGACTGTGTTTTTTTTTTTTTTTTTGCAGTAAAACCTAAAACGGCTTCGCTCCATGCTTAAAAGCGTGATTCGAAATGTTTTATTTCCTAAATGTAACAAATAATATTTTTCGCCTATAGTCCATGTAAACGGAGCAAATTATTCCCTTCTTTTATGGGTAGCCTAAGGGTGGGCAGAGGGTGCATGTGGAGGCTCGGGTTTTGTTTATACAATTATGAAGGAAGGTCTTTTCAAAATTATTATATCAATATAGCCAATAGGCAAGAAATGAAAGAGATATCTTGACCAATTCATTTCACTTATACCGAAGATATAAAAATTTTAGTTCTCCTTCATTTAAATTCTATTTTTCTCTCCCTTCAAAAATCCAATTTATTATTTCTCAAAACCAGTTTTTTTTTTTGGGTAAATATCTCAAAACCAATTTATGATTTATCTTATGTAGTTAATTTCCAAAAAAAAAAATCACAGGTTAGGTAATAAAGTGAAGTACTAGTTTCGCGTTTAAAGGGTGCTCCGTGCTACCCGAAAATTGAAAGACAAAAAAGTAATATTTGATGACTGAGGGTCTCCTTTGGTAATAATCCAATAATCTAGATTATTGAATTATTCATTTGTCCTTATTCAAAAAAATTTTCATCCGTTAGTTTTGCATCAAGATTTTGTGGTTCTGGATTCCTCTCAACGAAACGAATCTAAAAAGTATAAAATTATGGTCAAAACTCAATTTTTTTTAATAAAGCCAAAATAGGTGGATTATTGTCCAAATAATCCAAAGCCTGAACGATAGTACCACATAAATCTTCAAAGTTGTTTATTTGTGGGGTGTGAGGGAATTGGTTGAGGGGAGCTGATTTTGGGGCTCCTTTTTTTATACAGGCACTCCAAAATATAATAAAGTTACAAAACTTCTCTTTTGAAAATATATAAAAATTACTGGAGACAATCTATTCCAAACTATCTCCTCATTTACTAAGGCACTCCAAACAGAAAATTGAACCAAGACCAAACGAAAAAAGATAGAAGCAATTAACATTAGTAGTCCAAATGGTAATTATTTTCTAGAAATTAACATTAGTAATCCAAATGATAATGATTTTCCAAAAATTAACATTAGCAGTCCAAATGGTAACGACAGAAGCAATCATAGTCCATAGCTATGCAAATCTGCTATTGCATGTTAGATTGGAGCACGAGAAATCAACAATCAACGCGGCGACTAGATGGATTGGGGAGGGAGATTAATCAAAACGCTTAGAAAATTGAAAAAACAGGGGGAGGGGAGGGGAGCCAATGTTTAAGAGACTGGAGTGAGGTGCCCGACCTTCCCCTGAGCGGCGACGGCTGGCTGAGTCGGGGCTAAAAAAAGGGGCTTACGAGAGAAGTTACGTTAGAGAGAGTTGGGGTAAAAAAACTTCAAAATATATATATATATATATATATATATATATATATATATATATATATATATATATATAACAAATTTACAGCTAGAAACATGGAAAACCTTAAAAAAATTACAGCTAGAATAAGGAAACCTTATATCAGAATACCAAGGTAAGTTTCGACATGGAGAATCTACTCAAAAAAGAAATAAAAATAATAACGAGTTTGAATAAGCTTTGAGATCCGAAAATTTCCAACATTTGTGCCTGTAGTGATACGGTACTGGTGATGTATTAAAGCGCATCGATGTTTTTTCCCCTGTTTGGTTCCCCTTTCATCTTGATTTGTGAAGCGATGATGGCGAAAATTTTTAGCCGAACCACGCTCTTCTTAAAATACCCAAAATTCACCCAATCATAACTTAATCCTAACAAAATCATAAGAAAAGAACTAAAAAAACTACCTTTTTGAGCTTGAATCCTCGATCTACAGCACCCAATTCACAATAAAGTTTTTGTTACAGGTTAGGATTTGGGTGGACGTCTACTTTTTATTCTTCCGTCAGCAGAGGAGGCAAAGGAGAAAAGTAAAAAAATTTAGGAGCGCATGAAGTAAAATTGGAATTTGCAAAAGGGTGGTTTTGGGAAATCACTGTAGCTTGTAGCACATGTATCAATTTTTGGAGTGCAATTATCAATTTCCTTGGTGGATATGCTCTAAACTGTCCCTGCCCAAAAAAAAAAACTCTTAAGTTTGCTTGTTTCAGGATAAAACTTCGATTGAACAAGCTTATAGCTCCATTTCAATGACATATATTGGTCGAGTAGAACAGAAAGCCAGAACTATCCCCACAATTAAAAGAAAGAAGAAGCTTTTATCTGCTCTCGAATTGTCAGCAAAGAGAAATCAGATAGATGCACTGAAAAAAATAGATAGATGCACTGACAAAAAATTCAAGACGACGATGAAGATAATAAAAGAAGAAATTCCAAAGGAATCACAGAATTAAACTTGAGACTTGAGAGGTTAATATTAAAAGATGCATGGTGATCAGCCTATATATATATATATATATATATATATATATATATATATATATATATATATTATAAAAGATGCATGGTTGGTTTTCAGCCCCAAGATCTTGCAGCTGGAACATCAAGTGTGTAGGATCCAAGAGGGGTCCTCTACAGGCTCATCAGTCAAACTTTCCTTGTAATTGTTGGTATCTGTCAATTAGCATTAAGCAGATTGTCTATTCAGAACTAAAGCTTTCATTTCAATTGTCTATTTCAAGCACAAATTACATGTTTCTTTCAAATACTGTTTTTGGACCAAGGGGGTGTTATGCACCCTTCGGCCGTCCAATCATGTTTTGAACGGTTCGGATTCGTTCGATAATTTTAATTTGTTTTTACTGGTAAAAAATCAACACACATCTGAAGTCTGAACCTACCAAAATAGGATTGGAGGGCCGAGGGGTGCACCGGATTCATTGTTTTTGGTAACGAGTCTAATGACTTGCTTTTAATTACCAACAACTAGAACTGCACATTTACTTTGTCATAGGTATGAAAAACAAGCATTTTTTGCTCATTTACTGTTGAACACTAAAAAAGAACTCAATCATTAATGATGATAATGATTTCTCACACCAAACTAGGCAACATTAAAGGGGAGAACCTTTTAAATTTCTTGGGTCCCATTTCTTTCCCATTTTGCCCCCATTTAAATTGTTTGAGTGATGAATGATTCGTTTTATATAGTAGCATAAGGGGAGTGGGTTCACAACTGAACTAAGGCTCCGTCCAGTCTTCAGGAATATTATGTGAGAAATATATTCCCAAGAAAAGTGAAGTGAAGTAAAATAAAAGACAAAGAAAATCTTGTGTCGCTCCCGTGGAGGTACCTAGTTTTGGAGAATCACATAAAATCTTGTGTCGATTCTTTTATTGTTTTCGTATTTCATATTGTGTGTGATTGATTTTCTCTAATAGACAAACCCATACCTTCCTTTTGAAAGCCAACGAGTACAATCAGATTAACTAAGAGCTACATTTATATGAATGTTGTTAGCCCATAGTGAATATTATCCGTTTTGGTAAAATATAGTCATTTGCTAAAATCAATCAAAAATTTTAGCCGTCAGCAATTGATTTTATTAGATGGGAAACTCAGTAGTAAGATTTAAATCCCAATCAAATACATAAGAGTACATAGCGTCTACCACTAAACTACCGGTCTACTTGCATTCGATTCTTAAAGGTAGTGTCCCGACATGCAACCTCCACGGTCCATCTTTCTCAAAATGCCAGAAAAATATTAATTAAGCACCTTGTTATAAAATTATAAAGGGAATTAGTCAAGAAGAGTATGAATGTGGCAAAAATCCTTTTCAAAACCTTTTCAACATAAATTACATCGTGATGAAAATGCCATCCTTCCTGCCAATTACTTGACTTTTAGCTCCTTTTTAATACTACATAATATACGTATAGGAAAATGATTTATGTATAATTAGAATCCTTGACCTAGACCACTCCACACCCATTTTTTCACCTATAAAATCCATCATTCTCAGAATATAATGACATAACTAGTGGCCGGCTTATTAGTGTCTTATATGTATGATATTGTCATGTTACAATGAACAGTCAATTTTTTTTATTAAATTGTAGAAGTAGAAATTTCATGAATAGTCGACTTGATACTTGCTAAGTCATGATGTTAGGGTTTGAGTTTCTGTATCTTATGACTTAAATTCAACATGGTTCTTGTAATGTAATACAGAACATTCTAGGTGATGTGGATCAAAAGAAATAAAGGACAAATCAAGACCATCACATATAAAGACACCTTATAACTAAGGTTAGGTCCGCGGTTGTTACAATAATTATTCAAGAGACAGTGAAGTTACAATACATTGGTAGGGTTATTGGTTTATCAGTTTATGAAATAAATAGCAAGAGTACTCTCATGAAACCATTGGTTCTCAAAGGCTTGTTTTTATTTTATCATGGGTCTCTCTCACGTCCTCTAGTAATATCTTCGGTTATTTTCATCGAGAAGGAAATTGGTGTGAAAATTAGTTTCGACTCAATCATAAACGACTTTTGGGATGTAAGGGGCATCCTTCGCAATATTCCATTCTTATACATTGTTGAGGTAACACATTCATCAACTTTTATTTTTTGATCTTTTAGTTGCTTTTGGTTTGTTAAGAACACAAGATATTGTGTTTTGTATTGGATGTTTTTTAGACCTTTAAATGCTCTAAATTCCCAAATCTTTTTATTCATGTGGCCGGCAACCCTCTCGTGTATGAAATTCTAATTCCGTCTCAAATAGTGAGGCGTACCGAGCTTTAACTCATAAACACAAATGGAATAAGTTTTTAAGTGTTTAAAGTGAGCCACTTGAAAGCTTCTAGAGGCACAGCCTCCAAACTTCCCCTTTAGGATAAGGAGGCTATGCCTCCTAGGCTCCTACAATCCTAGGAATATTAGGTGAGTCAGATTTCTAAATTCTCATAGGGTCCTCTAAAAATTAATTTCTTATTTATTGATTCTGTTATTTCACTGATAGTATGAGTTTACGTATACGGTAAAACGAAATGCACAGATGTGCATGCACAGATGGTGCACAGATGGGTCTCGGGGACCCATTTTTGGGTCCCACACGGCTGATCCGAGCCGTTCATTCATCTCAAAATCAAATTCCGAGGGGCCCACGCGGAGATCAAGTCGATTGGACGTCCCTAAGTGCTCGATCCAAAATCACCCCATTTCATTCAAAAAGTAATGAGCGAAATGGGGTGATTTTGGATCGAAAGCACTTAGTGGACGTCGTCGATCGAATTTGATCTCCATGTGGGCCCCTTCGAATTTGATTTTTAGATGAATGAATCGGCTTCCGGATCCCGCAAGGACCCAAAAGTCAAGAGAATCTGATCCAATAGCATCACACACATCTGTGCAGGTAGAAGGACTCTTACTTATAATGCTCAAAACAATACTTTTGTACAAAACACTACTTAGGGATTTATTCAAGTAGCTGAGTAACTATAGGGCAAAAATCACGTTCAATAACTTTTTAAACTTAACCTTGTGCTGAAGATACATGCCATCCAATTCCTACCTACATGACGTTAGTTTTGATCTTTTGTCCTTTTTTGGATGATGGTGATGTCGCTGGAAATTTCACTACAATCTAAAAAACTTAAAAGGAATGTAAATTGGTCATGTTATTGTAGATGACGAAATAAGAAGATAGGGGAAACATCTCTAAAAAAAATGGCCTGTTAATTATAGTGTTACTAGTGAATGACCTGTGTCTAAGACACTCCATCAAACAAAATTTTATCTTAAATAAACTAATGAGATTCCTATTCATATTCATCTCTGCAATACAAAGTGTGATTCGTAAAATAACATAGTAATACATTGTTGAAGTGCGACAACCTTAAAGCGATGGGGGGATTCCACGAGTGTCCATGATTGAGAGCTGACTATAGAATCTTTCCTAAAAGTTCAAGACCCGGACCAAGAAATAACAATATTTGAGGGGCGCCGATTGTGTAATTCGGTATAAGTAGGCCCACCTAATTATTCCGATGTTAGTGTGTAATTAGGGTAACATGTTTTCAAAGAAAACAAAGACAGAGAGAGAGACGAGACGAGAGAAAACGCAGATCTTAGAGAGATTGCCAAAAGACTTGCACTCTTGATTTCGATTTCATAGTGGACTGGTCTTGTTGAGATTTTCCACGTATATCTGTCTCCTTTTTTTTCGTTTTTCACTACGCACGATTACTTATTTTTCTGTTCTGTGATTCATTATTTACAAGATCTATAGGGGTGTTGTGGGGTTACGAAAATCCTAACAAGCCTATACATTTCCACTCTATTCACGCAAACTAACAATAATATATCTTCTTTGTCTTTACAACACAAATCTTGACCGTAAAATAACTCTTGCCTATGTACATTTTCACTATTCATGCACACTAACAACAACACAGTAGCCAAGTATCACACATATTCGTGTACATAGCAAAATCATAAAGAGAAGTCGCAAGAGTTTCAATTTCATTTATCTCCAGTAAACTATACTTGGAAAGAAGCATTCAGAAGTAAATTCATCAAGGTCAATAATTTTTATTTTTTTTTGAAATTTATGAAATAAAAACAAATTCAAAAACCTAAACCTGGAATAGAATCACAAATTAAGACATTACATTGACAAAGAGATAATGAGAGGAGAGACTTTTACCTTGCTCTTTAGAAAATGTCTAGATTTTAGCAACTAGATTGATTTGATGATTTTAGCAAATGAATTCAGCAGGTGCTAAAATTATGGTATTTCAAATAAAAAATTAAGTGTTTCCGTGTATTATTTTTTGAATTTTTCACGCCAAATTAAAGTACATGAGGAGTACTTTAATTTAGTGCAAAAAAAATTGAAAAACGATACACGGAACCATTCCATTTTTTTATTTCAAAGCCATGATTTTAGCATCTGTTGAACTCATTTGCTAAAATCATGGTATTTTAGCAATTGGATTGCTAAAATCTTTTGAAAAACTATGTCTGATATTTGGATGAACAATTTGAGAGAGAGAGAGAGAGAGAGAGAGAGAGAGATCTGGTTTAATGTGGGATCTCTGTGGAAGAAGGCAAGTCTTTTTGGTCCCAAGTAACCTGTGAGTTTAGGTTTCCAAGTTCGGCTATAGATATGTACTTAACATTTAACAAATATGAAACGACGGGTTAGTTTGGTGGTTGAGGGTTTGAATTCGGAGGATTTGCTTCCTTTTAAGATATCAAATTCAAACAAACCTTTCAAGTGCTATATATCAAATCTTGTGGAGCCACTTATAGTTTTGACTTTAAATGGATGCATCGATGGTGGAATTGGTGCTCAGATTGAAATAATGTGTGCAAAAACTAACTCAGGCAGAGGGATGAACACATGATTTGAGTGTTAGGTGGGCGAACGTTACATAAAAATTTTGGAATAGTTGAAAATGGTACTCCTTATGCTAATACAAATTGAAAAACACAATCACATATATGTCCAATCAACCTATAGAATTAACTGTTATGGGTGTATATACTTCACAACTACATAAATGCAAAGAGACAGAGTATTCTTGTAGGCTGGTGTTACATTTTTAAAATAAAACATTAATTGGTCCCACCTACGTAGTACTCCCTCCGTCTCATAAATTTTGATCACTACGAAACTACGTGCAATTTTCAAGTTAAAAAATAACATGCTTATGAAAATAATTTTTAAGTCAATATGAATCTTGTTTAATAGATCTAATCGAGAACTTTTATACGATGCAAAAAAATTCAAAAATTATTTTGGTAAATACATTATTTTTTAGTTTGAAAATTACACGTAGTTTCGTAGTGATTAAACTTTATGAGACGGAGGGAGTACAACACAATTACGAAAAATTAAAACTACTATAGCCGTAAAGAAAATTAATTAAAACTATAGTCTATAAGACGATTATCCGGACTATCCAGACTCATATCTGCTCCTCAATTTCTTGAACTTAGACATCCGGCGAGATAAAAATAAAATAAAATAAAAATTGTATGGCCTATTTGTAAGGACTTATGAATTGATTATTGTACGTATTACTATATATATGATATATGTCATGTTCAAGGAGACGTGTAGTATATAAAAAGGGCTGGTGAGCTTTCGTGGTCTATCTAAAAAGTGAACTTTGTTTTGCTTTTTCGTGTCCCTGGCGTAAAAACGTAAATCCCCTATATCACGGGCAAGAACCCCCGTAGCGCGCAATTCTGGGTAGGCTGTTTGGTTATGAATATACGTTTCTGATACTTCATTGTATTACAGTATAGTTTTTAATCATTTTGGTGTATAGATTTGCTTTTTTTTTCTTCAACGGTCATGGCTGTCCGGGTCAGCTTAAACGCACATCGACTAATTTCTTTTTCGGTTCGGTCAACAGCAAACAGGCCATCCACGCTGAGACTAAAAAATTCACAAAATATTACTACTTTCCTGCGGTCTGATCCCAATAACTGAATCCTGATCCGTTGTGTGCAAAACAAATCTACCAACCAATCAGATTAACTCTTGGAGCTTTTGTATAGACTTTATATAATTACTTCACACGTAGTGAGTCAACATGGTGAACCATCCTTGTCACTTTATTAGAGTTTAAAATAGAAGTAACACATTATTTGCCTAAGATCAATTAAGAGCTGACTAATTACTTCCCACTCATCTGCTATACACCAATTTTTATTCAGGCTTTGAGTGAGCTCCCCGCTAAGCTCAGCCTCAATATCACCTTATTGGTGGGAAATAGAAGAAAAAAAAATTCGCTTCCAAACTATGGGATAATACAAGTATGAATTACATCAAACTTGAAACAAAGTTCAATCCGACTAAACCTCCATTAAGGAGAGAAATACCCAAGAAACTAAAAACAAAGCCCAAAATCACTATAAGTCCAACCCAACTAATAGCATCGGGGAGAAACAACACAACAAAACAAAATATGAGGGTAATAACACCAATATGCAAATGGGAATATTCGAACTTGTGACCTCCTATTGAGATGTAGGAGTTCTAGTCAACTGAGCTAGCCTCAGTTGGTTGGTTGAGAGTAGATATTGCGAATCAAGACTCGGGGAGGTCTGTAGTGAGCAATCACAGTCGTGCGTTCTATTCTGGACGGTCCGAATTTTAAAGAAAACTCTTCCAGGATGAGTAATCACAGTCGCTCCCTCTATTATTTGGATAAGCCCATTTCGATACCCAAAGTTAACATCTTAGCCCATTCTTTTGTTGTCCAATATTATAGCTTAAAATGGGTTAATAGACCCAATACAATAAGCTGGCCCAATACTATAGCCTAAAATGAGTAAATAGGCCAACTCATAAACAAAGGCCCAAGTTCAATCAACAGGTTAATTTTCATCGTCTGCTACATCGAGAGTGCAAGTCGGCTGAAAATTCCCATCTCCGGTCGGCTTCTTCTTCTTCTTCTTCGATTCCACCATGGTAAGTTTGACTCTCTTCTTGTTCTTCGGTGATATCAGATAGTATCTCTGAACTTGAAGTGTCCGAAAAAAAGTGGCGACACCCGACACGTATCCGGTACTCCGCCGAAAATCACGGATACATGTATCATAGATTGGAACAAATCAACCCAATCATGTTATAATTCCATTTATTAGGACTCTACTACTTCCACTCCTGCGCCACACTAGCGTTGAACCCGTTCAATGTACGGGAGTGCATACAACAGATAATAAAGTTAAGAATTAGTATTAACCTATTGTTCTTCAAACTTGCTCCCCAACACCTAATCACCGTGTCACAGATGGAGCACCAATTTACGAATAATTCAAATGTGGCCGAGTAGAAGGGGTGGAAATCACGATGAAAAAGGGTAAATTTAAGCTATCAAGTAGTCATCCTTAATGAAGAAGACATAAACTTGAAATTCATCAATTCAGTTCTGGAACTTGTACCGTAATTTCTCTGCCAAAGTAATATTTTAGAACTATCGAAACATTACATGTATGTAGGAGTAATTTAAAAATTTATGCAAACATTGCTCCAACCAAGTTGAGAAATTAAAAAATTGCAGTGAGAGCAATGAGATCGCCAGACAAAAAATGTTCGTGACGTCTTACCGCTTAGGCATGTACAGGTTCACATACCGTCCCTTTTTGGCTTGATAGCAAGAAATTTCTCCCTTGGAACACAAATACTGTTTTGTTTTTCTTCACAGTTTTTTTCTTTCTCCAAATAGTCTGTCAATGCTGTGAAGTAAATTGTGTGATAGAGTATAACTGTATAAGTCTCACATTATGATTTCTGGGTGGACGATGGGGAAAAGTTCAAATAGTGGGTGGCGGTTGGGCAGGAGGTTGCCACCTTTTTGGACTCTTTTTAATTCTCTGGATATCGATCGTGTGAGAAGCGATATCAGTGTGCCATGTCATTACTTTATAAATAAATAAACAATCAAAATTCTAAAAAATTAGGATTGGAAAATTAGAGACTTTTGTAGGGAAAGTACATTTGCATAGGATATTGATTGATGATTGTGGAGCCCTCTTTCTCCGGTAGCTCTCCCTGGTGATGATCAGCGACAGAAACGATGCACTCGTTCTCAAGTTGGGCCTAGACCTGCACACTCAACACACCGTTAGCACCGGACTGGACCGTAGAGTCCAGAACGGTACTCCGACGGTAAAGTTAGTGGAAGAAGATGAAATGTAGATCTAGGCTTTTGAGAGGAGAGTTGTGCGTACCTTTTCTAGGTGATGAAGTTTACCTTTTATAGGTGAGCCTTGGCTTGATCTCCAAGCACAGTTATGCTCGTCACGTGACTTAACCGCACGGCTGACGTCACGATGACGAGCCCAAAGGAATATGCTTCGAGCACATGCCTCCAGTAAGATTGCTATACGTGTCGTAACCGTTTGGATGACGTCACTTGTCATGATCATGGTTTGTTACACGTATATGCAACATCAACTGCCTTGCTGACTCAGTATCCTGTCTTTCGGCACATTCTTGCATTACAGAGTCAGTTATATGTCACCCTTCAGTCTCGCCCGAGGGCTTTTGATATTAACTCTGGAAACTCACTAACGAGTCAGATTAGGGATAGGTCTCCGCAATATCTGAGACGCTAGACCGAAGACTGAAGCCCCACTACCTCTTTTTGCATACGCTGAATCATTCATCCTAAAGGTCCCTCGAAGATAGTCCCTCGGTGACTAACGAGGAGGTGTCTCTTTGTGTGATCCAGGTGCTCGGTATATCCGGACCCCTACAATGATTGATTGATCCGACTTCCATAAAAAAAAATTGGGAAACAACGCTTCATATCTGCTTCTCACCTCTGTTTCTCGAACTGCTGTAATTTGGGGGACCCCCTTTTGAATCTGTATTGGCTTTGTCATATGAAAGAGAGCTTCCATTTCTGTTGGTAACAAATTCGTTGTTGGCACACATACTGTTTTTCTAGATGCCATTAGAACTCTCGTGTGAAATTTGAAACAGAAGTAGGAAACATGTACCAAATAACCAAATAGCGGTGAATGTAGCCCAAAACATGCATTTTGTTAATTTGATCTGAGTTGTTGCTTCATATCAATTCTAGTTGTTCATTGTTTCGGTCAGGCAGGAAAGAAACAGTCTTGGATCTGGCAAAATTTGTTGACAAGGGTGTACAAGTCAAGCTTACTGGTGGAAGGCAAGGTTTGTGCAACTTTGCTGCAACTGTACTGCATCTTTCTGCTAGATAACTGTAATCAGTTTTTTTAAACACTGTTCAAGTACTAATCAGGGGAAGGGTGAGAGAGAAAATACTTTTGCAAGCCCTCATATTTTCCCTTCATGACCTCTTTCTCATTTTGCGGGGTTTATGCAGAAAAGAAATGCATCTTTTTGGAACCAATGATTCATTATGACTATGTAACTAATCTTTGTTCAATATGCAACGATTATAAGATTATCTTTACTGTTACAGTGACAGGGACCTTGAAAGGATATGATCAGTTACTGAACCTTGTCTTGGATGAAGCCGTAGAGTTCCTACGCGGTAACTCTTTGTTTGTTACTGTGCTTGAGTGTGTGTCTATTGGAAAACATGCTAGCATATTTGAAGTCTAGTCAATTTATTTGTTTTTAATATTTAAAAACTGATAATTGCTTAATTTTTCCTTTTATTATTAGAGAAAGGAATGACCATTTCAGCAGTTGTTTAGTAATAGTTGGGAAAATTATTGCTAATTTCTCATAAATGATTCATTGGATCTCACTGTTGAGATCTCTCATTTGTTTTTCATGCATTTCTGCAATCTAGTGTTGGGGGCCATGGGATTAATCTCCAAGTGCAATGCAGCGTTAGATCTTCAACCTTAGTGTAGCCTTGTTTGCCCTTTTTCTCTTTTCTGTTTTTTGCCCCACAATGATGGTTAGCAATCAGGAGCGGTCTAACAAACTGATTTCTTTCCTGTCTCTGTTTGATTTCATGCCATCTCTTTAGAGTCATCTCTGTGCTAACTGCGAAGGCATTCGTTCACCAAGCCTCCCCAATCTTCACTTTATTCCACACCAACTCCATTTTTGTCATAACTCCAGGCCAAGGTGAACCTCCATAGTAGCTAGTCCCTTAGCTTCACACCTGGGGATTGAGGTGCAGCCTCAGTTCTGTGGGAGAGAGATAGATCGATCGCCTGATAGAAATTTACATAGGGTTCTCTGCAAGTTTATATATTCCTGGATTCAGTTCCCCCCAATATTTGTGCCGTTAATACTTTCTGTATTATCTGACTTCTTGAACTCTTCAGTTGCAAGCACATTGATATTTATCAGCCTTTATGGGCGAGCTTTGGACAATTTAGTCAATGGCGTTGAGTTATGGACCTCACGGTAGACCTTTTTACATATCATCCTGTGTGATACAGGACAATAAGAGAAGAAGGAGAGAGGGTACAGCCCTAATTTCCAACAACTCCTATTTTCATTACTCAAAGTCCCATGATTACAACCTTAATCATCTTATTTATAGTCTAACGTAGAAACTAACAGATCAAATCTTATCCCTATCTTCAAACTAAAGAAACCGAATAAAAACAAATAGCTTAACTACTAAGCACAACTATTGGACCGAAAAGATTTATTCCCACGTGACTTGACCCCTGGCTTCCGAAGAGGGATCTTTTGCTCCAACCAATCAAGAGCTGATCCATCACTGTAGTCAAATGTTCACTTTGCCCTTGTCTAGTCATGATTGATGAGAGCTTGACCAGAGTATTGAATATTATTGTCCCCTCACCATTCTAATGACAGGCAACACTATAAAATCCATCTTGGTATGTGATCCCTGTGACAGGTGTTACTTAGCTTTTCAAAAAAGTAAATTCAGCATGAGGTTATAGTCACACGTCTTTGGAGGTGCCGGGTGCGTGATACACACTTGGAGCAAGTTTCATCTTATTCGCGCTGCTGTACTATATTTAAAGTTCTTGTTTGTCTTGGGTCAGTTCTGTAAGCAGTGAAGTCATAGCTTGTCTACAAATAATTCAAACCTGGCTCTCATTATAGCTTGTCTACAAATAATTTAAACTGGCTCTCATAAGTCATTGACTTAACTTCTTACGTCCAAGAGGAATGATTGTGACTCATGATTTCACTGCAGATCCAGAGGATCCACTAAAGACCACTGATCAGATCAGGCCTCTTGGCTTAATTAATTGTACGTTCCCTATACCCCTAGTTGAAAGAAAATTCCCAATGGCTGAAAGTTTACAGAACCATTGTTTCCCTTTCTTACCCTCCCCAAAGTTGTCATGAATTTTGTATTTGCTTCCTACTTAATGGTCTAGTTTTTTGGGACTCCAAGATTCAAACTCAGATTTTTCCCTTAATCTGGTCCTTCTCAACCTATTCATTGAGGGTAAATCTTACCTTTCATATGTTCTTACCTTGTAAGAATAGGATTTGTTATCTTTTCATATTAATGAAGTGTTAGGTGGTATCGGATCTTATGTTTTGAGTCAAGGTTGAGCATTTGTCAGCTCCTTCAAACATCTAATTGTTAAGTGCGTCATGTGAGGTGGGTTGAATTGAAATAGAAGGACCTCATTTATACAAAGCTAGATCGCCAAATTTTGGAAGCGTTTCTAAAACTATTATACTTGAAAAAAAATCTTGACTAGCTGTTTTAAAAGAAGAAAAAAATCTTGACTAATTCGTTGTTATATTGCAGGTTTGTAGGGGAACTGCAGTAATGCTTGTATCACCGACTGATGGAACTGATGAAATTGCTAATCCTTTTTCTCCAGCCAGACGGGGCCTAAATATATCGGAGCCTTTTCTCCTAGCTGTCCTAAAGCCAGTTTCTTCTATTGCTATCACTTGGCTTGCAAAAGCCCGAAGTGGATGGATAATGTAGGAAGTTTGTATGTTTTTCTAGTACACAGGGCTCAAATATGTAAGCTATTTGTGATCTGGAATTGCCCGCTTATCCGTAGCGATGATTATTCCGGTTAACAAAATTCCGAAAGGGCTAGTTCTAATTTTAGAAGTACTCGGGGAATAGAAAGCTGCACTGATGACTAACCAGTGTTGCTTGTGGTTTTCTGAGGACATGAAATTGCCCCTTGGGTGTGGACAAACCTATTTTCATGACTCGAACACGTTCCACGAGAAACGCTAAGGCTGTTTTTCGATTAAGGATTTGGTAAAATTATTCATTACCCTTGCAGCACTGCCACGTCTTGGGCCTCTTTCCATTTCCGGTGAGCAGAGAGAGGCTTGGAGCACAATTTAGCAGTAACTAGGGGTACTGGATAATCAGGTAGGAAAATGAAAAATGTGCCAGATCATTGTGAGCCCCTTCAACTTTCTGGCTAACCTTTTTCATTTTCCTTATCGGCGATGCCACCCAAATTCCTTTGAGTCATGATGGCCTGTAAATTATTCGTTTCAAGGGCACCGAGGAAAATAAGTGCTAAAATCCAATAACACTAGCATGCAATGGGGAAATAAGAGTCCTGTCTTACTGAGCTAGTCCCAACACCACCCAAAACGTCACAAGGTTATCACCAAAACGCCCGAAAGTTATCATGGTAATCAAGGCCTGAGAGACTGAAATCCATGTTGCATAGTTTAGAGTAAGATGGCCCATGAGTTCTATGCTTATTACGCAGTTAGTGACCAAATAAATTTATCAGTGCACATGAAAAACATGTAAATATTAGCTGAAGATCGATTTCATAACTAGTCAAGGAGATAACAAAATGAGTTCAACTTTTCAAGCTACTAGCTAGACGTGGACTTGGCACAAGGCGTCTCTCTAAACATACTTATACTAATACAGAACAAGTTGCTTCTTTTTTCAATATCATCATCCACATAGGAAATTTACGCACTCCTCGGATACACAAACAGCCTGCAGTCACTTCACATCCTTCACGAATATCTAGCCATGTAAAAATGGAGAGATACCAGAATTGCAACCTGATGTGTGATTCCATGGTTTCCAAACTCACAAAAAATACTAGATTTTCCACTTCAGTTGACAATCCTCAAACAATGGAATGGAGTTTAACCTCATTCCCACCATTCAAATTGTCGTCGCAAACGAGTGAAACGGGCTCTCCAACTGAATCTTGGTGATAATCAAACTTGGCAAGCTTAAGCCGTGTTTCCCAATCATCTGTTCTCCCTTCCTCGCGTTTTCTTCTCCTCACATCTGCCATTGAATGTCCAGTACAATCAGTAGGAGCAAATGCATCGCCCAACCAGTCAACCATCTCTTGATCCTCTTCAACTATATTCTGCCCTCTCTGGTTATTTTCAAGACAAAAGAGTATGCTGTCATTTTGGTTTTTGCAACCGGGTTTGGAATCAGAGATCTCATTGTCTACTCTCGATTTACAAATAATTGCTTTAGCTTGGAGTTTTGAAATGTCATGACCAAGTACTCTAACCCCATGCCCTTCAAGAGCCTGTAACCATCCTGTAAATGCAAGTTATGTAACCAACTTAGCTAAACGAGAGAGAGAGAGAGAGAGAGAGAGAGAGAGAGAGTAGCACAATTAAACTAATGAAAATGGAAAAGGAATAATTGATAGCCTCCACATTGTCAGTTATTGAAGTGCGATAGGTTAAAGCACAGATCCATCTTTCTTAGATCCACTTTCGTGTTTTAATGAGCCAGTAAGGGGTTCCTTCCATCACCATTTCTCCAAAGTGTTCTTAAATGTAGCTCATCCATAATGTAAAAATTAGGGCTACCTCTTATCTTTGCGTTAAACAATTGTTAGGTAGAAGAACAGGAATGATTTTTGCAAGAAGAATTCATGCATATTTGAAACCAGATTAACTAAAAATTCTAATAATGGAAACGTGGGGCTATGAAATAACTCACTGATTAGAGCTTTGGGAGTAGACACATTCGGTATACTAATCTTGTCCTCCTGTCCAGTGCGATTAGTGAACCACTCAATTAATTGTTTCTGTAAGCAAGATTTGGAGAAGGCATCTATGTAAGAAATGGCTTTGTTCTGGTTGCCAGTTTCCCTGAGGCAGACAAAATAAAGGATTTATATCAGGCAGTTTATCCCTCAATGCCAGCTTTGCATCTTGGCCATTATCATTTTCCCATACCTAGCAAACTGTACAGCATTATCTACAACTAACAACCATGTCAGAGCAAAATTATTCATGCAGTCACCAGGTAGCTGAGTCCACATCTGAGGTTTCAGATACGTATAATCTACCAATATCACAACATCATACAGCACTTGACGGAGAAGCACTTCATTCTCAGAACTCTGCAGTAAAAAGACATGTGGATCAGGTCAAAAAACTCAAAATATTATGTATAGTTTCAAAAAGCAGCATACGTCTTTCCAATGGCGATAAAAAAAAAAAATGTACTCTGCAAACATGGCCTTCGCAAGCATTGGCACTGCATGCACGCAGTAAATGAAGAATGGGGCCAAAATACCATTAAAAGGAAGGGGGCAGGACCTGGGGTTGTACAGCACGGACAAACTGGATTTAATTAACTGAAGCCAACAGAGAAAAATGGAAGCTAAAGGAATAGACATACAGACCAAGATGGTGGTAACAGGCAAACCTGGCTCCAAAAGCATTCTGAGAAGCATATCTGAGAGGAAGTACCAATAAATCAGGAAGCATGCATATAAAAATGAATTCCTAAAAACATACCGAGCCTTCCAACTGGAGCAGATAATGTCCACTAATTTTTCATAACGAGGGTAAACAAGATGTCAACAAACAAACATAGTGAACCTTCCAACAAGAGCAGATAACGAACACTAGTTTTTACTTTTTCGCAACAAGGGTACACAAGATGTCAAAAAACATGAGAAGTATTCTACAGAATACGAACCAAACAGTATTAAACAATTACGTAATGAAGCAATATAAAACCATAGTGCGGAATTGAGGATCAAATGGCCTGCTTGTGTACTCATATGTTGCAGGATGGAAAATGCTTTCAAGTTTCAACTAACCAACCAATAACCAAGCCTTATTAATTGGGGTCGGCAACACAAATTCTTTTCAGTCAGTTTGCTCTCTCAAGGGTCTCCACAACTGCCTATGGTATATCTATGCCTTCTCCTCCCCCCAATATTATGCTCGACACTTCCTTTCTGTCATCTCTATACTTATCAAACCACCTCAGTCTATTTTCTCTCAACTTATCTTTAGTTGGTGCAGTTGGCTCTTCCACCATTTCTCAGTACCCAAACCCTACATATGTGTGACACGGTTGGTCTGATTGTGTTTTATACAAAGAATATTTTCTTTCGACCCATCTTTAATTGTTGCTCCCCTGCCATTTCTTAGTACCCAAACGCCTCATATGTGGAACACGGTTGGTCTGATAGTTGTTCTATATATAGAATATTTTCTTCGATTTTGTAGTTATCCGTCGACCTCAAAATATCCCAAAAGCACTCCTTCATGTAAGGCAACCTACTTTGATAACTATGAGTCGCAGCTTCCCCAATCTCTTCGACGTCTTTGTCCTTGGTATAATCAAAACTAGGTAGCCAAAATTTTCAACCTTTTCTAGTATTACCAAAAAAGTTTGCATAGCAAAAGGAACTAGACAAGCAATAACCTAGAAGTCCACTGTAAACTGTCCAGCAAACTTATAGTGGGAGCATTAAACAAGCGCAGCAGTGGGCAGGAAGGGGGCATTAAGCAAGGTCTAAAAGCATCAAAGACAATATATCGGTTGTGAGCTGATATTGACACCACGCAACTGTTTGTTTCAGAATATGATTTCTTATGACAGTTATCTCCATACATAGCAGCATCACATTAATCATATTAAAAAGAAGAGCGTTGACTTCCTACATTAAACCAGATTTACACATTCATTAAGTAAACTAAAAAATGCTCCAAGTCCTCATCACATTGTGCAGCCACAGTTCATGTCCTGCATAGAGACCCCATTTAGTTTGTGAACTGTTAACAGACTGAAAAATACGTATGGTTTGAAAAGGTGACAATCCAAGCATAAAATGAGGCTGATGTTATCCAAACCATCTAAACATTAGCATACTCTACCTAGAAAGCTTGACAAATAGTCAGTCAAATACAAAGTTAAGCAATAGTTACTCTTCTCACCAAAAAAGCAACAATTCTGAAATTCTTTTATAGTCTGAACCGCCCAGTGCTGCATATCCTTCTGCAACTCCTCACTCAAAACCCCCGAACCAAACTTCAAATACAACCTCAGCAAAAAAACCTCAACCATAACAATCGCAGCTAAGTACCCAGCTCCGCATCCAACAGGATCCTCACTATGAACCTCACCACTAACAAGGGGAAAGAACACCCTTAAATCATCCCCAAACTCACACTTCTCCCCAACTCGACCGACAGTCCAAACTCGGATCAAATCCACGAACCCACCCGTCAAATTACCCGTCCCGTTTTCCCATTCCTCCGAAAATTTAGAGCAACATAGTAGAATGTAATTAACAATCCCTTCTAATAAACCCTCAACCTCACTCTTCAAGCACAAACCCCTATCCAAGCAATCAACGACAACGTAATACAACTCGTACACAACCGGAGCGAGAACAGCGACCCTTTTCGATCCATTATACGGGCTGGAACACGAAACCAACAACTGGAACAAGTCCTTTACAGCTGCTATCGACTTGATAGAGCTGTGAAAGGTCATGGCTGAGTAAAACCAAGGTATCTCGAGTGGAGGATCACTCATTGTCTGGACCAGACGAAGGAAAATCGAGCCGAAAACAGAGAAATCGGTACACCCATTTTTCCTTTGGGCTAAAAAGTGATCGATCGATTCTTTCAGCATGAGTTGGTAGTCGTTGTGAAGTGGGTTTTGAGTATTTAGTGAGTTCATGATTTGGGTTTTCGGTATGGATGGAATTGGACGGTTAAAGGGGTCGAATTGGTAGAGATATGATGGGATTTGAAATGGGTTTTGGTTGAAGGTGAGCACAAAACCCTAGTTTTGCGATTTTGTACTACACAGAGTATTTGTTGGAGCAGAGATGGGAGGGAAGTTGGGTGTGGGGCGGGCCTCGTCCGTGTAACGGGCAACATTTGAATTTGGTGAGAAAATGAGAAAATTATGAAAAGAAGTCAAATTTGGCAAAATGAAAAACTCCTTTTTGTTAGCGGTACATGAAATTTTTAATTAATTATTGTACATTATGAATTCCCCTTTCAAAAAAAATTGATTTTAAATCTTGGATCTTTCTATTATGCTGACAATAAGCATATAAGAAGACCAAAAAAAAAAAATTACACATTCCAATATAATTTTTTTTAATGCTTTTTAATATATTTGCACACACTTTCCACATATTTCAACACACTTTTAAAATTTTAACATAACCTGAGCTGATTTTAGAATCTCCCTTAGCAGAAGATTTTATGTTCTCAAGAGTTTCCACATGGAAGTCATCCCTTGATGCAGCATATTCCGCGAAGGATGCTTAAGGTTTTTAAAAAATTTCTTTTGATAACCGGATGTTTAGGTCATGTTACGCACACCTTGACTAATTTCAGGGCTCTGGAGGTAATCACTAGGCATAACTCTCAGAGGCCCCAAGAGTTTACTGATAATGAAAATCAAACTTGAGTCTTAAGTGGAAAAAAACGTCTAAGTTTCAAGGCAAAACTATCTGACCAACCCCTTGGGTTACAGAAGATGCTTATGGTTAGAGTGGGCAATTTCTAGCTGAGTTCCCCGTTAGCACCTCCAACTCCCATTTGCTACAAGTAATAAGATGATTTTAGGCTTTGTTCTCTAATAGATTTTAGGTACATAAAATTTCAAATTTTATGACATTTCAATCTCAACACAAAATGTAAATGTCATTTTATGAGATTTTCATAAAATCCTCCTAAAATCTATAGGAAAACTACTACATTTTATCAGTTGGGAAAACAACTTCATTTTATCACATCTCCATAAAATGCTCATTTTATGATATTTTCATAAAATCTACCTAAAATCTATTGGAGAACAAGGCTAGTAACTTGGCAAAGAGTATGTGAGAGAAAAAAAAATGGTTTTTAACAATTTAGTTTTTTTGCTAATTGGAAACAAAAGTTGTTTTTTGGCAATCTAGCTAAAACTCAATTTTTATGGGATTTCTTATTTTAGCAAATGGAAAACTTGGGCTAAAAATCCTTTCAAATTAGATCAAATCATTGATTGTTTCAACGTTCATAGTAAATTCAAATGGAAATGGCTACAGTACACATCCCTTTTTTGGTGTGTATCATATGCTCCCAAGTTATCTATCGTTGGATTTTAAAAAGTTACAAATCAATTACTTGTTAACTTGAGCAACAAGTAACCTAATAAATTGAAGGAATTTTTTTTTCACTTACCAGCCCTGAGGTTTCTGGGAAAATACAAAACCTCTCTTATACTTTCTAAAGTTCCACTGCCCTACTTTATTTTTTTTCAAACTAATTGCCAGATTCCTCTTTGTCGTTACTTTAATGCCAACAATGTTAACTTTTTTTTACGTGAAATGACCGTAGTATCCTTAGTATCTATTCTCCACCCAGAACCAGACATTTTTTTAAATAAATTTTTTTAAAAAAATAATTAAACCATTTTCATTTAAAAACAAAAAATATCAAAGAGAATTTTTTCAAAAAAACTACATTTTGAAATTTTTTGTTGAAAATATTTTCCTAAGGGAAAAAAAATTTAAAAAATGGTTTTTTGAAATACTAAAGTTTTCAAAAATATTTTTTGGATAAAAACTAGTTTTTGGTAAAACGTTATTTAAAAAATAAAGTTTAGAAATAGTTTTTTTTCCCACAAATCTGAAAAATATTTTGACAAAAAAAGTGTAAAAAACTATTTTCAAAATTAATTTTGTTTCCTTCAAAAAACTATTTTTTTCAAAAAAAAAAAACTTTTGAAAGTATCATTTTTTGAAAAAAATTCTCTTTGATACGTTTTTGCTTTTAAATGAACAGCAATATTTTTTTTTTGAAAAGCTATTTTAACTCTATTTTTTAAAATACTGTTTAAATTACGCCATAGTTATAATTTTGGAAAACTTTTAAAGAGTTTAAATTTTCAAGTAAGTTGAGCCATAGCTATAGTAAAAACTGTTTTCAAATTCTAAGGGAACATAGGCCCAAATTAGTATCTGAAATTAATTTAGAATAAAAAAAATTCTTCTTCTTCTTCTTCTTCTTCTTCTTCTTCTTCTTTTTGTGAAAATTAAAACTAAAATTATTTTAAAAAAAAACACATTTACTTCTTGAAAAACATTTTAATCGATTACCCAATCGATTATACATGGTTGAAAAGTTACGATTTTTTACTATAAAAGTTACGAGACAAACAAAAATGTTATGAAACATATTTGTGAAAAGTTACGAATTTTTGTCTAAAAGTTATGAAACGCAAAAAAAATGTTATGAATCATATTTTGAGAAAATTTATGATTTTTTTATCTCAAAGTTACGAGTCCCACAAAAAGTTACAAAACCCACAAAAAGTTACGAGACGCAAGAAAATGTTACGAATCATATTGCTGAAAAGTTACAAATTCTTATTAGTATAAAAGTTATGAAACTCATAAAAAAGTTATGAATGACTGATTATCCAGCTCATTTGTTATGAGATGACGCAATATAGATCACACAATGGGTGCATATCGTATATATTTTTAAGGGGTGTGTATTGTAGATTTTTCCAATTCAAATTGATGGAAAATGACGAAGAGAAATGAAGTAGACCTAAATCAATAAACTTTAGTATTTTGAAACAAAAACAATGAACTCTATTTTAACGAATCAGACACAAATGGACAAAACGGATGAATATCAAAATGACATGTTAATCAATAATTTAGAATATAGTATTTGAAAATTTAAATAAGGAATAGTTGTAAGGTATGGAAATATTCAAAACGCATTATCTTAGGTAACTACCATTAATTAAAACCCTAAAATTCATCACACTTGCACTCCGTTTGGATGCCGGAGATGATTTGGGTGGATTTGTAATGAGGGTGGATTTCAAGGTAGATTTGTAATAAGGGTGACCCCACCTTATAAGAATGGTGGATTTGTTAGTGAGGTGTTTGGATGGTATTTTGAGAAGGTGGATTTGATAGGATAAGAGAGTAAATGACCTATTTGCCCCTAGTTTTTTATTTTAATAAACTAAATAGATTAATTTTATTTTAATAACAATGAATACATAATAATTAAAATAATTACATAATAAATACATAAACTTATCTAAACTATATTATATATTAAAAATGATATTTCCGAAAAATAATTTTTAAAATTTTTTTATAACATATTTTTTATAGAATATAATTTTTATCTTGGGTTTTTAATAAAATTACTAGAGCCCAAAGGATACGATCTTGGCCCAATTTTTTTTAAAAATATGGCCCACTAAAAGTAGAAGTTATCTAAAACCCTTGAGAATAAGGGCCTTGAGGATTTGGGAGCGAGACGGCAATTTTTGGGCCATTTTTCCAATTGGGCCCTTCCAATTGCGAGCCTCACGTTGAGATTAGAGGGCAGATAGGTCATTCGATATTATGATGTGCTGGCAACGCATTTCTGCATGTGGAGGTAGTGTTGGCATCCTCTTGGGGGCTTTGCGTCTTCTAGAATTTGCGTGTTCCGTACTCTCTTCTAAAATCAATTCTCGCCTACAGAGATCGATTCCCTCTCTCTGGTGCCCCGCAGTCTTCATACAGATCGATTCCTTCAACTCTCTTTCCGTCTCTCTCAACTGGTATGCATTTTTTCTCTCGTTATGTATATATCTCCAAGATTTGGGTTTTTCTTGAATAGTTGTCCTTCTCTCTCTCTCTCTCTCTCTCTCTCTCTCTCTCCACTATGCAGTGAAGCAACAAAGCCATGGTTGGCAAAAACACAGGAGCTGGTTCAAAAGATTCGGATCGCACTTTGCTCCAAGAACATCTAAAAACCTTGAGTAAGGTCTCTTCCCGATTTTGCACTACTATTTTGTGCCCATTTTTTGAGTCATGTACAACAAGGGGATCAAGTAAAATATCTGAATTGGACTCTCTCTCCAATGGCGTCAACAACCAATCAAATTTTCCTTCCATTGTCTTCTCAGAATAGAGGTCTCTCTCTCGATCTCAAATTGTTCAATTATTTTTGTTAATTTAATTGTAATATGCATACTATGTTCTTTGCTTTATCTACAGATTATTTAGCCTCACAAACTTCTTAATTTTAGTAGAAAATAGTTTTCATTTTATGTAAGGGTTTTGACTTTTTTTAAGGTTTTACTTATACAAATGCAAGTACTGCTTTGCTCTTTCCTTTTAGTAGACATGGGTTTTTCTTAGTCCATGTGTTTAAGAGCTCAATTTTCATTTTCCAATCTTATTAATCTAACGATTTCTCTTTGTATTTTCACGAGTTTTATTACTCCCTCTAAACACATGGGACGTTTTGATCTCACCAAACACAAACGGCCATGTAGGTGAAAGAATCTGCGGAAAGTATAATCTTGTTTCTCTGTTTTTTTTGGTTAAAGAATATTGGTTTAGTGTGTCCATTCTTTCTTTTGAATCTTTTCATCATCTATTAGTGTTTGAGCATGGAGATAAGCATGCCATGAGTGACAACAACCTTGTTCTCAGTGTCATTTTGGTCGCTTCCGATAACAACACCCTGTTTCCATCCTGGCCCATAAGACCGTTTTCGTGAGTACTCTTTTTGCCAACCGGGCGTTTCTTCATTATCTTACATATGAAATTTTTTCCAGTTATCTTACATATGGAAGTTCTTATGTGCATATTGGGTGTTTGTGAAAGAAGCTTAGATTTTAGTGAAAATTGAATTTGTAAACAAGTACCCCCTAAGCTATTACATGCCAATTCCAAGTGGTAGAATATAATAGAAAGGGATGTGAATATATAGACTGGTTGATGTGGAGAAAATTTGGGGGATCAATGTCATTGGCCAGATCAAGCCTGCCACAGAAATTAGCAACCCATTGACCTGACTTGTAATATGTATAGTAGCAAAAATACTTCAGAACTAAGACATGAAGTTGATGGTAGGAATATGTTTTAGGATACAAATGATACATTATGCTCTTACTTCTTCTTAGACTTAGTGTGTACAATTTTCTAGAACTTGATATTAACCTTTCCAGATCAATCTTATATGTTTTGTTTATGTTGTCGGACTCCGTGGTAAAGGCAGGTGCTTAGATCCTGGAAGGGAAACGACCATTTATCAAGGTATCCACCCTAAATTGAAAACCAATATTTGCCTATCAAGGATGGAAAAAGCTAGCATATTTCCTCACTTCGGGGATATTAACTTGAGATCGTGGGTGAGGGGAAAAAGAGGTTTAGAATTATAACTTGTAAACAGTTCTCGATCCGCTGATTGAGGAATTTTTATGGGGCGAAATTGGTAAAGAGAGGTTGAAAACAAAGATAGAATGCACGTATAATGCAAATTGATGAACAAAATCAGATCAAATGAGAATCTTCTGCATGGCTTTCCAAGCAATAACTAGATGGCTTGTTGAGAAATCCAATACAGTTGCTACCATTAGTTTTCTCATCCCCATTAAACGCAAGAAATATAGATCTATTTTATTGAGTTAGCACCACTTGATGAGAAAAGAAGAAATATGGATCTCTAACTTCATTTTTCTTTTCTTTTTTGCTTTGTATGCTTTTCAAAAATGCCAAGAGAAGGTCAGACGGAAAGGAAAGGGAAAAGAAATCAAATGACTGGCAAGATTTCTTGCTTTGTTTGTTTAATTGACCTCTTATATTTTGTTTTCTTCTTTTATGTGTTCTAGGAGAAAGATGAATCATCTTGTCTAGGCATGAACCTTGCCTCCAAGAGTGAAACTGCTACAGGAACTTCTGATGCATATGATGTTAACTTCAAAAGCTGTGGTTTGGTTCATGAATCTATTATTCAAAATGCTAGAGGATATCTTTTAGGTCATGCCTTTGAGGTGAGAACTAATCTCGTTATGGAATAAAATTGAAAGCCTCAAAACCTTTCAAAATCTATTTTTCTTGTGACAGGTTTTGAGGTTTTCAATTTCTGTTGGTTCATTCAAACGGTTTGTGCAACTGTCTGATTTGATGATCACTACCATTTTTTTTATAATGCCGGTTGTTTTGGGCCAATTTCCACTAATATTTACAATTTTTCACGGCCATTACTCAAAATTATATGTGGAGTGAGATGGTTTCAAGAATTGCTGGCAAATGAAGTTCAATCGGAAGATTTATGAGAAAGCTAACGCGTAAGTCTCTGATATGCGTAAACTAACTTAAACACTTGAGTTATGAGAAAAACGGCCAAGACATTCACTTTTAGTACTTTACCTAACGAACTAAACAAAACACACAATAGATAGGACCTATTTACGAGTGGGATACAATTACAATAAATTTTCATTCAAATTCTTTGTATATTTGCTCTCTTTCGCATTAAGTCATTGGATGTCATCTTTCCGGAAGCAATAATACATGCATATTTTCTTTAAATGGACGGTCCATATCGCATCAGGGGGGAGGGGGGCGCTGGTAATATTAATACAGCGCCCCCCAATCATTCGGGCAACTAGGATGTAGTAGGGTTGGTAGGCTAGTTGGAGTAATGAGAGTAAGAGTTCTAGTAGAAGTTCTTTTGGACATGGGCATTGTGGGTAGGTGAGGAATACATTTTTTGCTTGAAATCGAAAATTGGTTCGGCGTGGCATTTTTCCAAGTATTTTTAGAAAATTGGGGAAGTCCCTCCAACCGTACAAGGCTCAAACTTCTTAAAAAACCCGGAGGGACTGGAGTGAGTGTCAATGTGAAGTTAGCGTTGCATTTAGGGTCTTTGTGAGATGCATTATGAACATGAGGGGTGTAAGTGCATAAGAGGGGTGTATATATATGTGATGTATGGTTGATTTTGGTCAAAAAATACACTTCTCCCTCTCTCAAAAATCAGACGTCTCTCCTCCTATTCTCCTCCTCTCAAACTTTCTTCAAAACTCTTCACCAAGTCCACCCTCCACACTCAAATACTTCAACACCCAACCAAATATTCATCATCTGCGCGCAATTTGGAGTCCGGGTTTCTTTGAAATTGCTTGGTGAGGTCTCACTTTGTTTGGAGTTGCAAGAACAAGAGCTAGGGCTTTTACTCTCTCATCCTTGGAGCTAAACCATTGAGGTAGGGAACAATCTTCTACCCCTCTAAGTGTATATTGGCTGAATAATGGCATTGTTGTTGTTATTGTTCCCAAAATTCTTGTTAAAACTTGTTTTCACCATGGAAGTGAGCTTGATTTTTGATTGAGTTTGGGTTTTGTATGTTTAGTTGATCAACCCATGAATTGATTGTTGATATGTCCTTCTCCCTTGATTAGTTGTGTTTTGGAACCCCAAATTGGACTTGGAATGAAGCCCCCATCCATTTGAGCAAGGTTGTTAATTTTCCACCCGAAACCCAGGTGGATCGATCCACTCTCAACAGTGGATCGATCCAAAACCCTCTGTTCCACTTTTGGTACGTAGTGGATCGATCCACTCTCAACAGTGGATCGATCCGGAATGGCTTGTTCTCGAATTTCACTAGAGTGGATCGATCCACTCAAGGAGTGGATCAATCCAAAATGGTCTGCTCGCTGATTTCACTAGAGTGGATCGATCCACTCCTTGCATGGATCGATCCGGATTCCTTTGTTCAGACAGATTTTTTTTCCAACTTCGCGGGCACGCCCCGGCTTCATCCGAACTCCGATTGAGGTGATTCTTGAACCGTTGGAAAGCTCTACGAGTCTACTTTCAAACCCAATTGGTTTCATATTCATATCCTTTGTATTTTGAGAGAAATGTCCTTTTAAATATCAGTGTGTCGTATTTTCTCGAAGTTTATAACTCCGTTTTCATGTTTCATTACTCCGGGCCCTCATTGGTCCTTTCAAAGCTTCTCTAATTGACCTTTAAGCTTCGGTAAACTATCTTGGTACATTTTATGCTTTGTCTTGGTTTCTCACGCGCTTGGACACGTGCCAATTTGACTATCACCGACACGTTTTGAGTTTTTGAACTAAGTGAATTACATGGATGTTTTAGACACTTGTGAAAGGGTATTGTGATACATTAATTGGCTTTGGACACTAAGTTAACTTATTAATTGATAAGTGGAAATGTAAATGTGAAATGCATGACACGGGGCCCGAAAGGGTATGCGGGAGTGACACGGGGCCCGAAAGTGGTATGCGGGAGTGACATGAGGGGCCTTTAATGGTATGCCCGGAGTGACACGGGGCCTATATGGCATGCCCAGAGAATAAACGAATGATTCAAAAGAATAAGATACATATGATAAATGTAAGTGATACTTGGGTTATTTTTAGACATTTTGGGTATTTGTGAAGTATTGTGAATGAAATGTTCGTGTAAATGACTATGTCTTGAGGGGAATGAATCCACGACACGAAATGTAATGGTTATGAGGAATCTTATGGATATTTTGGTTCCACTAGATCTTTGTGGTATCTCCTAGACACCTCGTCATCGAATCCATTTATCTTGGTCCATCTTAGCTTATTCATTCACGTGCATCTTTCAATCTCTATACCCTTAGTGTTGGTAGAAATGTTTCCTACGAGCTAGTGAGCTCACCCTATCTTTCCCAGGTACACAGCATGGAGCATGAGATCGGATGCTTGGAATGTGATTGCATGACATGAAGATTTTACGATTTCGAAGTTATTTTCTCATCTTCATACTAAGTACATTTTTGGAAGATGATATTGTAACTCTAATTCCTCCAAACTTTTTTACCATTTCAACTTGTGTAATAACTTTAAAACTTTTGTTATTTTTGCATTGGTAGGGATACCCTTGAGTAGAAGCTCATTGTACTTTGACTTTGACTTCCTATGGGAAATTGTTTGACTTTTATTGATCCTACGTGGATTTTAATTGTATTTGGCTTATTGAAATTGAGGGCGTGACAAATAGAGTGGGTAGAAGTGTTAGGATAAAAGAATTGGAGTCTTTTATTAGAAATGGAAGGAGGAAACAGCCAGTTTCGGACCCCGTTCGCGTTCCGAAAAATGAGAACTCCGATGGGCAGTGGCTACAGGCATAGTTATCGTGCCCGTGCGCCCTTGCGATCGTACAAGGGAAGACGATATGTACAGAATATCCCTAGACTGGTTAAAAGGACTAAGAGGGGAGTTAGGAAGCTACAATTATTTGATGAAGCATTAATGGATGTTACTTTTAGTCTTTTTAGTCCTTTTTACTAGTCTAGGGATTTCCTCTTCTGGCAATTCAGCGGTCCTAATACAGATCGGTAACATCCTCGCTAACTTTCTCTGTCTATATCCAGAGATATGTATTGACATCCTCCTAACTCCCTCTTTTTCTCTTTCTTTCTGAGCGGGTCTGCATTTTTCCTCCCTCTTTATATCTAGAGAGATGTATTTACATATTTTGGTTTAAACTTCAAGCAGAGTGCGAAGCGCGGTTAAGGACAAGCCACCAGTTATTATAATGTAGTTGCAGGTGTTTTGCATCAATGTAGTTGCAGGTGTTTCGCATCAATGTAGTTGCAGGTTATATTAAGTATTCAATAGAGGTGATTTTGAAAGACCATATCACTGGCTTTAGGCTCATTAGAATTGATTTAGTTAAATCCAAACATTGTGCAATTAATATAGGTTGCTTAATGTGTGGACTCTTTAAGTCTATAATTAATTAGTTTGTGATAAAAATGTTGGTTCACATTCTGATTGGTCTTAGGAATGGTTTTGTGAATCATCCTTTTTCAAATTATGTACCTATAACTGTAGGTGGACCTTTACTTATGCTTGTACTAGACATTTGTGATTAAGATCATTGACTTAGAAATCAACGGGTTACACCGATTGATTAAGATCATCAACTTAAAAATCAACAGGTTACACCGATCGTGCGTCGCATAAGGGTAGCACAAGTAGTATCCCTAATATACAAACAAAATCCATCTCTTCCTTTGATCCTGATTCCCATCTCGACCATTTTCTTCTACAGAGGCAAATCACCACCGAGCAAACCACCATCACCGCCTAACTCAAAACGACAAATCATGGTTTCTCCTATGGTTCACCCCTCTCATCTTTAATTTCAGTCGATGGTTTCGCCCCTTTGAAGCCAAAAAAATTTCTAGATCTAAACCCATGTTTACTTTGACGACGGTGTAATCTCTCCGACGACGACAATGGTTGCTCTGACGACGACGATGGTTGCTCCGACAATGGTAATATCTCTTTGTCTGGTATTTTTCGGTTTAAAATCCCCCAAAATCACCCAGATTTGGAGGGGCATTTTCGTACCAAAAACCCATATATCCCTCTGATTTGCTAACAACAGGGGGAAACTATGGTTACTAAATCCGGGTCCTACTCCCAACAGTGAAAATTTTCTTCCAAATTCGGGGGGTATTTTGGCGTCCCAAACACCATACTAATGTGGGACCGGGATTACAAATCTAGGTGCCAAATCCGGCATCCAAATAGGGCTAGGGCCTTAAGTAGGTTAGGTTGAGTTTTCCATTTTTAGGTGAGGTTTGGCCTAAAAAGTTTGTACTAATTCTAACTTTTTGGGGGCTAAAATGTGTATTGGTCTACTGTCATCCAAATGATATCAACTTTTTTGTTCCATTTCCGGAAATGCTCTTGAATGGTTAGTGCTGCAAGTACAAAAGTTGAGGGGTAGATTGGGGATTTTGAGTAAAATGTAAGGTCATAATGGTCATTTATAGTTGACTAGGGCACCCTTTTTGTTGGCCGAAAAAAGTAGTTTATGTGGAGTTTTTTAGTCCAAAAGTTCACACTTTTTCTAGATTTTTGAAACTCCAAAAAGCTAAAATCTGGCTTTACTTTTTACGCCAAACTTGTCTTTAGCACTAATTGCTAAAATTCAATTTTTCGAAAAACTATTAGTACTTCAAAGGATAAGACCATCTCCAACAGTCTCGCCATTGCTCCGGCGAGACCAAAATGAAGAGATTTTCCCCCAACAACGGCACCCAATAGCCTCGCCACTCCATCGCCATTTTGGTTTTTCACTTTTTGCCTCGCCTGTCTCCGCGAGGCACTCTAGCCCTCACCATCACCGCACCGCAACGTTGCCGTCATTCAACTACTCCAACCGATGAAAATTACTCTCTCTCTCTCTCTATCTATCTATCTCTCTCTCTCTCTCTCTCCTCTTCTCCGGCTGGATTTTGGTCGGATTATAGTGGGTTTTGGTCGGATTCCATGGTGGGGCAACGCAGAAGGCCTACGGGCTATCGTGGTTGCAACCATGGCTGGATTTTGGTCGAGGCGATGATGATATTACAAATCTGAGCCCTCTTTCTCTCTCTCTCCATCTCCTCCAAGAAAGACCCGTGAACTAGGTGCTACTGGTGCTTATAAGGTAGATTTACGGCCCTATTTGTTCCTTCCATCTCCTCCTCAAAGCTTTAGATTTTTCTTGATTGACAACTTGTTCCATTCATAAAGATAACCCTAATCGGTTGAAAAAAACTAGGGTTCCAATTTGAGAATTTGAAAACCCCTAATTCGAACCACCCCTAGTTCAAAATTATCAAATCATGACATTTTGATACTTATTGTGTAGCCTAGTTTATTATACTCCTGTTATTGATATTGAAAGAATTGCTACAAGTTCGATTATTTTTCATGTCTTCTAAAGGATTCTAAACAGTTGATTTTAGTATATTTCTCCTGTAAATATTTACCTCATTGTGTATTACATGCATGTCCCATATAACTAATTGTATTGTTACTTGTTCTTGAACCAGTAGATGATGTCGCCAGAGTTTGTTCCATTTGTTCTTAAACAATTGATTTTGTGTTGTTATTTGTTATAGTAAGTGCACAATCATTGAATTTAAGTCAGTATTCAAACAAACCTATGAAATTTCGAAAACGTGTTCCACAAGTGTAGTATTTGACTCCCAAGCAAGTGGAACAAGTTCAAGAGTTCATCCTTGGATAAGGAATGGAAAAACTCATGATCTGTGATATCAACAATGCCATTTGATTTATCTAACTTCTTAAACAAGCTTATTGCAATTTGTATCCAGCAAGGAAATCCTTTGTAAGAAACATCTAAGTTGCCAAATTAGCGCCTTCAATACAAGCAAAACTGTTAATATCACTACCAAATCCAATTGTTCTATTGCAAAGGTAAGGGAACAATCAAAATAGAGGTCCAATTAACCCATTTGTGTTCTATTCGAATTAGGGGTTTTCAATCATGAACCCTAGTTTCTCATAATTCAGGTTTCCAATTAGTGGTTGTCTAGATGAACGAAACAATGTGTGTGTGTGTGTGTGTGTGTGAGAGAGAGAGAGAGAGAGAGAGAGAGAGAGACGAACCTTCGTGTGGGTCTAGTTCGAAGAGATCACTGGGTAATGTACTAGGTTTGTGTTGGCAATAGTCATTTGTTTCAGAGCTTTCTTGGTGGTGACGGATGCAGTCGCCGGAGGTGGAGAGGGAGGTCGAAGGAGCTAGGTTGCCGGTGGTGGTGGAATGGGAGGTGGTTGCCCTCTCTTTGTCTCTCTGGTCGAATGAAATAGGGGAGGGGAAGAGATTCAAGAGACCCAGATCTAATTTTGAGTTTTTTTTATTTTTTCAGCACAGCCAAAACGACGTCATTTTGGATGTTGGAGAAAAGTGTTGTACGTTTATAATTTTTTACAATGGCTTCACATCCCTAGCTTTTCTTATCTAGAGCTCGTTTGGATGTTGTTTATAGAAGAGGGATGACTATCTTGGGCTAAATAGTCTTGGTTCTTTAAATAGCTTATGGTTTGGCTGGCCAAAACCTCCCCTGATCACTCATTCGTGTTCTCCAAATAGTTAGGGCAAAGCATGACTAAATATAAGCACTAAGGGGGTGCTTATGTTTAGTCATGGCTGATATCCATCCCATTTTTACCTCTTTACCCCCACTCCCTTCTCTCCAAATTAACAATCAAATCTCAAAAACCCAAACAACAGTATGCAGCAAAAATTAATTGGGGAAAAAAATCCTAAGAAATTGAAAATCTTGGCAATTTTGAGAGAGATGAGATGGGTTGGACACCACACCTGATAAATCTAAACTTGCCGGAGCGATTGGGGTTGCCAATGCCGTGTGTTTGCCAATCATTTACCGTCGTCTTGGTGATGAGCTTGATGCGTATAGAGAGAGAGAGAGAGAGAGAAAGACGGCGGCGATGCACAGAGAGATGCCAACATCTGTTTTTTATTTTTTTATTATTTTTATTATCATCTGTTTCGTTGTGGTCTTTTGATGAGAATGGAAGATGAAGAAACCCCATTCTCAATGTTTTCAAGGTACATCAAATAAAAAGAGAAAAGATTATCTGGTGTGGCTATGGCAAAAACAAATTTGGATCCAACGGATGTGATGGTTTTTGGGAAATGATACTTTTATGATTGAAGAGTATATGAACTTAATTAATTTTTTTATTTATTTAACTGTTTGTGTGCATAATTGGATATGTGAATTACCAAGGGTAATATAGTCAATTTGATAGTTTTTACATTATCCACCTTCTTTATCCCGTTTTATTATACTCCATCCAAACTATATACTATTTAATATCTCATTCTTAATTGTCACATCAATATGAGTTTACCATTTTTATTTAATCACCCTGACTATTTTATCTCTTTACTATTTAATTCCTTTAAAATATAGTATTTTACATATATGTTTTTTGAATAAAATATATTATTATATCACTCTTCTCCCCTTATATATATATATATATATTCTTTTAACAAACAGAGCGCTAGGGTTTTACCATCCCTCCCTCGGTCGTTCTCTCTCCCTCTCTCTCTCTCTAGTCTCTAGATTTACACACAGGTCAAGTGAGAAAGTACTACTATGGCAGACGAGGTACAGTGCGGTACAGATTCACTGACCGACAAGCGGAAGTACGAGGACCAGACCACTCCGCCTCGGCGTGCTACTGGCTTCTCAGATCAGATGGATTCAGACGACTGGCCTCCGCCTACCAACTACAACTACAACAGTGTCCCGCCGCCGGTGAGCGATTTCGAGATCGCGATGCAACGCGCTTGGGAGATTGCTGCCCCTTTCCTCGCCGAAGCGAAGCGACCTAGGGTTGAGTTGTCCATACCTGTTTCGTATGGGTACCCGGGAGCAAGCAAAAAGATCGAGATACCAAATAGCAGAGTTGGTGTGATTATTGGGAAAGCTGGAGAAACCATCAAGTATCTTCAACTTCAATCTGGGGCTAAGATTCAAGTCACAAGGGATATGGAGGCAGACCTCAATTGCCCTACTAGGCCGGTTGAGCTTACTGGCACTCCAGAACAAATTGCAAAGGCTGAGCAATTGATTCAGGAAGTTCTTTCCGAGGTATTGCTCCTTATAGTAGGGAAAAGTTGATTTTTTAAGTTTTTTTTGCTTTATAGGTCGTACCATGTTAGAACTTTCTACGTTCACTCGATGGTACAGTATCATTTATATGTTGCATTGTTAAAGTATCAGTCCTAGAGATTTTTTGGGGGGCCCATCTTTCTGATGTTTGCGACAGGCTGAAGCAGGGGGTTCTGGTCTTGTTAATCGGAGGGTACCTGGACAGCAGTCTGGTGAGCAGTATGTGACGAAATTCCCGAACAACAAGGTGAATGAAAGCTTTTATGGTTAACTAGTCAGTTGTCTATTGCTGAGGAACTCCCCTGGGTGGTCTAGGACTTAGTTCCTGTCTGTTTTCAGGTCGGTCTGGTCATTGGCAAAGGAGGCGAGACCATAAAAAATATGCAAGCTACTTCAGGTGCTCGTATTCAGGTCTGTCATTGAATGCTTAAATACTCTTCTTTTTAAGATTCTGTAAGTATTGATCTAGTTTCATTTGGTCTCTTGCACTGACCAACAAGCGGAAGTACGACGACCAGACCACACCACCTCGGCCTGCTACTAGCTTCTCAGATCAGCCAGATTCAGGGGACTTGCCTCTGCCTACCAACTACAACTACAACTACAACAGTATCCCGTCACCAGTGAGCAATTTCGAGATTGCGAAGCAACGCGCACAGGAGATTGCTGCCCGTTTCCTCACTGAAGCAAAGCAACCTAGGGTTGAGAATGGTGGTTCAGGCTTTGATTCTGTTGATAGTAAGGGTTTACGCTTCTTCTTAATGAATTTTGTTTGGTGCATCGTTTTTGCTGTTAATTGACTGTATGAAGCTGCTTAATATATTTGCTCGTGAGATTGATTGTCTAGGTTGGGTATGAAAAGATGATAAGGATGAAATCTTGAATTTTGATTAATCTGCAATGAATTTAGAAAAGAGGAGAGAGAAAATTGGGGAGACAGTTTTCTTTTCTTCTTGGCAGTTGCTTTAGGTAGTTCAGGAGATTAAAAGTGTGAGCACCAACAGCGGTGTTCCTTCAATATAAGAATAGATAGATAATAGATTGGGAAAATGTATATATTTGCCCAAATTTGGTTTTGGCTTATTGGTAGTGGACCTAGATGTGAAAATATGCCAAGCTAGCTGTGGAGTGGACAAAAGACTAACTAGCTAAAGGGCGTTCTCACTAAAGCAGTTGCTACTGCTGAGGTGGGAACTCTCGTGGTCTTTAAGAAGGACCAGAGGAGGAACCTCTGATGTGGAAAGTTGGATAAGTGGGACTACCCGTTGCTCTATAGAGTTCGGTAGTTCACCATACAATCTATATATAAACTTATTGCGACTCACCCGGAATGCCCATACTTGATAAGACCTTGTTCATATAGGGAAGAAAGGTCGAGTGGAAGGGGGGCAGTCAGCTGGCTGCTTGTTCATACTTGGCCACGCTCCGCTGCAATTAGATCAAGATACTTGATCTGAATTCTCAAATGGAGATTTCATGTATGAAAAGCTAGGTACAAAAAGGAAATCATGAAAGGCAAAAATAGGCTAGGTGTAAATTCAGATGATGAACTAAAGGGTCAATGGGATAGATATAAGGATTGTCTACACGGATAGACAAATGAAGGCTTCCTCAAAACCCTTTGTCCTTCACTTGATATTTTGATAGTGGGTTGGTCGATTAGATATTTGATTTTGCATCACAATTGTAGCATAAAGTATACCCTGATCTACTGTACAATACAAGTAGTTTGTGTATGCAATGTGGTATGAGAATGTTTGGCTCCTTTTGGTTGTAGTCAAGTGAAGAGTCCTTGACTAGTTGGTCGGTCTGTTGGGTCCTGTTTTTGCTGATTGACGGCTGTTAATGTTTCTGAGTGACAATTAGCTGGTCGAATTTAAGCCAATGTGCTCATCCTTTTAATTCGGGTGAATGCAGATGTTGTACAGAAGCCTATGATTTCAAATATGGCTCCCTCGTCCATACATGTTTTGTATGGGGGGTACCCGGGAGCAAGCAAAAAGATCGAGATACCAAATAGCAGAGTTGGTGTGATTATTGGGAAAGCTGGAGAAACCATCAAGTATCTTCAACTTCAATCTGGCGCTAAGATTCAAGTCACAAGGGATATGGAAGCAGACCTCAATTGCCCTACTAGGCCGGTTGAGCTTACCGGCACTCTAGAACAAATTGCAACGGCTGAGCAATTGATTCAGGAAGTTCTTTCCGAGGTATTGCTCCTTATAATAGGGAAAGTTGATTTTTTGAGTTGTTTTGCTTTATAGGTCGTACCATGTTGAACTTTCTACGTTCACTCTATAGTATCATTTGTATGTTGCATTGTTAAAGTATCAGTCCAAGAGAATTTTGGGGGTGTTCATCTTTCTGATGTATGCGACAGGTTGAAGCAGGGGGTTCTGGTCTTCTTAATAGGAGGGTACCTGGACAGCAGTCTGGTGAGCAGTATGTAACGAATATCCCGAACAACAAGGTAAATGAAAGCTTGTATGGTTAACTAGTCAGTTGTCTATTGCTGAGGAACTCCCCTGGGTGGTCTAGGACTTAGTTCCTGTCTGTTTTCAGGCAGGTCTGGTCATTGGCAAAGGAGGCGAGACCATAAAAAATATGCAAGCTACTTCAGGTGCTTGTATTCAGGTTTGTCATTGAATGATTCAATACTCCATTTTAAGATTCTGTAAGTATTGATCTAGTTTCATTTGGTCACTTGCACTCCTCCTGTTCGGAATGTGTGGATTTCATTTCTTCTTTTCCCATTTTCAATTAACCTATTTGTGGTTTGAAGTTATTGCTTTGTGGTTCTTGAACATTCTGTTTGTTCATCTTTATCCAGGTGATTCCCTTGCACCTGCCCTCAGGCGACACTTCAACAGAGAGGACATTACAGATAGATGAGACCAGTGAACAGAGATTCAAACGCCTATCTTTGTAGACCTATTGAGATGTAAGAGTTCTAACTAACTAAGCTAGTCCCAATTGGCCATTTGGTTGGTGGGAGGTAGAACTCGCTCATACTATGTATTGACACTGCGAATTATATTCAAGTCCCTACTTGAGTACCTTCAGAATTCTTTTCTTCGAAAATGTAAATATATACCACCCAGAATCTCACAAGGTTAGCACCAAAACGTCCCAAGGTTATCATGGTAATCGAGGCCCGTGAGACTGAAATCCATGTTGCACAGTTGAGAGTAGAATGGCCCTTAAGGTCTATGCTTATTATGCAGTTAGTGACCAAATAAATTTCCCATGCACATGAAAAACATAAATATTAGCTGATGATTGATTTCATAACTAGTCAAGGAGATAACAAAATGAGTTCTACTGTTCAAGCTACTAGCTAGACGTGGACTTGGCACAGGCTTCTCTCTAAACATACGTATACTGATACAAAACAAGTTGCTTCTTTTTTTGCAATATCATCGTCCACAGAGGAAATTCACACACCCCTCGGATACACAAACAGCCTGCAGTCACTTCACATCCTTCACGAATATCTAGCTGTGTAAAAATGGAGAGAGACCAGAATTGCAACAGCCTTGTGATTCCATTTTTGTATATTGCTGCATCCCTACGGTTTCCATACCCACAAAAGATACAAGATTTTCCACTTCAGTTGACAATCCTCAAACAATGGAATGGAGTTTAACCTCATTCCCACCGTTCAAATTGTCATCGCAACAAGTCAAACGCGTCTCTCCAACTGAATCTTGGTGATAATCAAACTTGGCAAGCTTAAACCGTGTTTCCCAATCATCTGTTCTCCCTTCCTCGCGTTTTCTTCTCCTCACACCTACAGTCTACCATTGAATGTCCCGTGCAATCAGTGGAAGCAAATGCATCGCCCAACCGATCAACCATCTCTTGATCCTCGTCAACTATATTCTGTCCTCTCTGGTTGTTTCCAACACAAAAGAGTATGCCGTTATTTTGGGTTTTGCAACCGGGTTTGGAATTAGAGATCTCATTATCATTTTCCCATACCTGGCAAACTAACAACCATGTCAGAGCAAAATTATTCATGCAGTCACCAGGTAGCTGAGTCCACATCTGAGGTTTCAGATACGTATAATCTACCAATATCACAACATCATATAGAACTTGCAAAAAATAGCTCAATTGGGTATGTGTAACTGGTCGATCCAAAAGTCCAAGTTATGAATGAAAACTTGGAGTTTTGGATCGACTAGTTACACATATCCAATTGAGTTGATTTTTTGCAAGAACCTAGGAAAAGTTATTTTGAAATTAGTTAACGGTTCAGATTATTTGTGTGGGATCCAAAAGTGAGCGCCAAAAGCCGTTGTACATTTTCTGTGCAAAAACAATTTGTAGCCGTAGTACCCTCCACATTTGAGTTTGGCGAGGAAATGAAAAAATTATGAAAAGAAGTCAAAATGAAAAATGCTACTCCAGTGGAAATTAATATTTTCCCTTTTGTTAGCTGTTTATGATTTTTTTATTTAATCATACATTATGATTTCCCATTTTCAAAAATTTATGATTTTAAAAGATTTACTATGTTCTCAGGAGTTTCCACATGGAAGTCAACCGTGATGCGGCATATTCCGCAGAAGATGCTTATGGTTAGAGTTTGCAATGTGCATGCAATTTTCGACTTCAAACTTCAAAGTTGAGATTGACTTGCATATTTTACGAGCCAAGCCAAGTTTATTACGGTCACAAAATTTCGAAGGTGTATCGAGCTTGAACAATTAGTATTTTAAAATTCACAAGCTTAAACACCTGTAATAAGAAGTTAAGCTGAGGCTAAGCAATACTGTGTTTGACTTAATTAACACCCTCACAAATGGGTAGCTGTGATTGGATTCAGACGGGTTAAAATGGGTCATTGGTAAAATATGAGATGTTTAAATATTGGACAATAGTAGGCGGGTCAATTATGAACGAGGCAAAATACGAGTCAAGTCAAACCGATAAAATCCTGTTTTTCTTTTGAGTCATAATCTGAGTCAAGTCAATCATGAATGAGTCAAAATATGAGTTAGGTCAACTTAGATGGGTTTAAATGGGTCATGGACTCATGGGGTATATTGACTTATTTGTTAAATATTTTATCTGTCTTGGTATTTTTCATTCATGCTACATCATTTTGTTCATATCTCTCTCACACACACATCTTAAGCTGTGATGTTTCAAAATGACGAATGTCGGGTAAAAAAAGTACTAGTCATTGGCAAAAAGATGTGAATGAAGGGAAGATTTTGCCTATTTGGGAGATTTATTGATGAGTTTTTTATATTTTCATCCCTAAAGTATACACATTTTTCTTACTTCGTCTCTAAACTATGTAAACCTACAATTTGGTCCCTTAACTATTTGATTGCAACCGATTTCGTGAATGCCCTCATTTTTTCTAAAGATCCGTAAAACAATATGTTAATTAAACTGAACGGCTCCGATTTTATTGTGGGTCCCTAAAATGGGTCCCAAGTGGTGTACATTTAGTATACATTAAAGTGTTGTACCCACAGTTTGACTCATTTGAATTTACTAGGAACAATAAACCATTTTACAATGACCAATCGTTTGATCTAATTTGAAAGGGTTCAAGGCTCTTTTAAACGTACCATGAAATATGTTTTGACTTAATATATCATCAATGCTGCTGGTTTGATTCATCTTTGAGCTTACCATCACCATCACCATCGGCTTGATTCAATTTCAAAAGAATGAAGGTATTTTCTCATGAACCAAGTTTGAATTTAGCTTAGCTCGAATGCTGAACAAAAATTATCATGAACAAACAATCTCATGCAGACAAAAAACAAAAGGTAAGTCATCGTGTCCAAATAAGACAAATTTCTTAACAAAACCTTGATGAGATGGAATGCTATTTAAAAGCAAAAAGAGAGAGGATTGAATATATAATTGTCTCTATATTCGGTTTGATTCGGCTCTTGTGAGAAGTATCTAGTCACAATCTCCTCTTAGATACCCAAATCCAAATTTGTTTCTAAACAATAGTACGATTGGGAAAAAAGTATAGGAACAATTAATAATCGAAATCTACTATGAACGATACTACGATTAGAGAGCTTGTTAGGTTTATCCCTATCTTTTTCCTCTGTAGCCCGCCCCTATTCCAATCTATCTCCACCAAATCTCCCCACCCCTCACTCTCCTTCCCCTCTTCTCATTCGTTTCTCTTGAAGGGGGATGGGGCTCCGCCTTTTGAGCCCTCCTCCCCCCACCTGTCCTTCCCGCCCCACCACCACCTCCTCACCCTATCGCCAAAACTACATGCCTCAGATTTGACACCACCACCCTCACCTCTTTACCTCCGCCTTCCGCCTCCCACCTCTAGTCTCCTCTTTTGCCGCCATCCTCTTCCCCCGTTTTGGGTTAGTTCTTGACCGTATAGTGAGGTTACGGTGGCCTGGGCCTTTTCGGCGAATAATGGTACCCAAATACCATTTGGTGGCGGTTTGGAAGTACGGATCTGAACTAAGGAAGCAACTCATCCAATACTCTGTACAACTCGGAGGATCTCAGCGACTTAATGATGGGTATACGATTTTCTTCAATTTTGAGTTTAGATTAGTTGATTTAGTTGTTTTAGTTTTCCTTTGTTCTTATTTTGTTGGTTGGTTGGTGCTTATTGGTAATATTTGATCCTCCGTGGAGTGAACTCTATTTGGTTTCCTTTGGATGAGTCCACCTATGCATTCTCTAGTTAGAGTTTTGGGATTTCCCTTGCCAATCTCGGCTACCATTTCTTGGGCGGGTTCTATGCCTACCAGAATGGTTGGCATTGCTTTTTGCACCAGGTGCCTATTAACCATCTTCTGCCATGGTTAGTATAGGTTTTGGTAGTTTGTAACTCTTTCTTGTATTTCTTGTGGAATCATTTTATGGTCTTCGGACATTTTTCAGCCTTCAGGCCATTGAAGTTAATGAGATTGACGTATTTCAAAAAAAAAAAAAAAAGAAGAAGTGAAGAATAGGAATTAAGGCCATGTTTGACTTCATAAAAAAGTTGGGTTAATCTTCTCTTTTTTTTTCAAAAAAATTCCGCATTTGTTAGTTTTACAACAATTTTATGTATTATTGGTTCTTCTCGATAAAAGTAATCATAAACTAAAAATGATTACCGGAAATCCTTTTTTAACTAAAGACAATAAAAAAAAGGGCTTATTTTTGCCTTTATTCGAAAATAAATTGTGTTTGGATCATAATTTTTTACTTTTTTTTATGCATCTTATCGAGACAAAACCAATAATTCAAATATATATATATATATATATATATATATATATATATATATATATATATATATATATATATATATTGACGTTGAACTAACTAACGAGCTTTTATTTTTGTTTTAATATATTGACCAAAAAAATAGTTTTGCCTAGACTTTTATTTTGCACAACTATACAACCATTTAAACTTATATCATAAATAGAAAACAGATTTACATGGCCACAAAAAATCTTTGTCAACCCGTTGATGTTGAGGCTTTGTTGCGGGTGGAAATTCATTAAACTCGCCTACTAGGCTACTATTGATTGGTTGAGAATTGTCTCTATAACCCGTGGGAACCGAAACACGCACAAGAAAGAGCCCTAAATCACCCAAGCTGTTCATAAATTTACGTATGAATTTTTTTACTTGCAGCTAAATACTTGATACTTCTGACTAGTAAAAATTCGTGAAATATGACTTGAACCTAGACAACTTCAGATTCAATCCGACTTGTTAAATTTTCGTGAAACCCATTATCGAGCTCAAGTTTACTAAAGCAGCCCTACGGGTTTGGTCAGTGACGCACGTGAGATTACCAATTTCACCTAATTTGTTGGGACTATTTTTCATTAATTTTTTTTTAAAAACAAAAAATGTATCACAAATAAAAAAAATTAGGGGGAGGGTACGGACCAAACATGCCGTTGCACCCTAGTTCCGCCCGTGGGTACGGCTACCACAATCTCTAGAATACCTATACGGGTCAAACCCCGCTGGACTATAAAATGCATCACAATCGCTTCCCGTCCTCAAGCTTTTCTTATCTAGGGTTTTAACATCCCTCTCCCTCACTCTCTCTCGCTCTCTCTCTCTCTCTCTCTGATTCACACACAGGTCTAGCGAGAAAGTACTACTATGGCAGACGAGGTACAGTACGGTACAGATTCACTGACCAACAAGCGGAAGTACGAGGACCAGACCACTCCGCCTCGGCGTGCTACGGGCTTCTCAGATCAGCCAGATTCAGGCGACTTGCCTCCGCCTACCAACTACAACTACAACAGTGTCCCGCCGCCGGTGAGCGATTTCGAGATCGCGAAGCAACGCGCACAAGAGATTGCTGCCCGTTTCCTCACCGAAGCGAAGCGACCTAGGGTTGAGAATGGTGGTTCAGGCTTTGATTCCGTTGATAGTAAGGGTTTACGCTTCTTCTTAATGAATTTTGTTTGGCGCATCGTTTTTGCTGTTAATTGACTGTATGAAGCTGCTTAATATATTTGCTCGTGAGATTGATTGTCTAGGTTGGGTATGAAAAGTTGACAAAGATGAAATCTTGAATTTTGATTAATCTGCAATGAATTTAGAAAAGAGGAGAGAGAAAAGTGGGGGGACAGTTTTTTTTCCTTACTTCTTGGCAGTTGCTTTTGGTAGTTCAGGAGATTAAAAGTGTGAGCACCAACAGTGGTGTTCCTTCAATAAAAGAATAGATAGATAATAGATTATGGAAAATATATATATTTGCCCAAATTTGGTTTTGGCTTATTGGTTGTGGACCTAGATGTGAAAATATGCCAAGCTAGCTGTGGAGTGGACAAAAGATTAACTAGCAAAAGGGCGATCTCCCTAAAGCAGTTGCTACTGCTGAGGTGGGAACTCTCTTGGTCTTTAAGGACCAGAGGAGGAACCTCTGACGTGGAAAGTTGGATAAGCGGGACTACCCGTTGCTCTATAGAGTTCGGTAGTTCACCGTACAATCTATATATAAACTTATTGCGACTCACCCAGAATGCCCATACTTGATAAGACCTTGTTCATATAGGGAAGAAAGGCTAAGTGGAAGGGGACAGTCAGCTGGCTACTTGTTCATACTTGGCCACGCTCCACTGCAATTAGATCAAGATACTTGATCTGAATTCTCAAATGGAGATTTCATATATGAAAAGGTACAAAAAGGAAATAATGAAAGGCAAAAATAGGCTAGGTGTAAACTCAGATGATGAACTAAAGGGTCAATGGGATAGCTATAAGGATTGTCTACACGGACAGACAAATGAAGGCTTCCTCAAAACCCTTTGTCCTTCACTTGATATTTTGATAGTGGGTTGGTCAATTAAATATTTGATTTTGCATCACAATTGTAGCATAAAGTATACCCTGATCTGCTGTACAATACAAGTAGTTTGTGTATGCAATGTGGTATGAGAATGTTTGGCTCCTTTTGGTTGTAGTTAAGTGAAGAGTCTTTGACTAGTTGGTCGGTCTGTTGGGTCCTGTTTTCACTGATTGACGGCTGTTAATGTTTCTGAGTGACAATTAGCTGGTCGAATTTAAGCCAATGTGCTCATCCTTTTAATTCGGGTGAATGCAGATGTTGTACAGAAGCCTATGATTTCAAATTTGGCTCCCTCGTCCATTCCTGTTTCGTATGGGTACGCGGGATCAAGCAAAAAGATCGAGATACCAAATGGCAGAGTTGGTGTGATTATTGGGAAAGCTGGAGAAACCATCAAGTATCTTCAACTTCAATCTGGGGCTAAGATTCAAGTCACAAGGGATATGGAAGCAGACCTCAATTGCCCTACTAGGCCGGTTGAGCTTACCGGCACTCCAGAACAAATTACAAAGGCTGAGCAATTGATTCAGGAAGTTCTTTCCGAGGTATTGCTCCTTATAATAGGGAAAGTTGATTTTTTGAGTTTTTTTGCTTTATTGGTAGTACCATGTTGAACTTTCTACGTTCACTCGATCGTATCATTTATATGTTGCATTGTTAAAGTATCGGTCCGAGAGATTTTTTTGAGGGCTCATCTTTCTGATGTTTGCGACAGGCTGAAGCAGGTGGTTCTGGTCTTGTTAATCGGAGGGTACCTGGACAGCAGTCTGGTGAGCAGTATGTAACGAAAATCCCGAACAACAAGGTAAATGAATGCTTGTATGGGTAACTAGTCTGTTGTCTATTGCTGAGGAACTCCCCTGGGTGGTCTAGGACTTAGTTCCTGTCTGTTTTCAGGTCGGTCTGGTCATTGGCAAAGGAGGCGAGACCATAAAAAATATGCAAGCTACTTCAGGTGCTCGTATTCAGGTTTGTCATTGAATGCTTCAATACTCTTCTTTTTAAGATTCTGTAAGTATTGATCTAGTTTCATTTGGTCACTTGCAGTCCTCCTGTTCGGAATGTGTGGATTTCATTTCTTCTTTTCCCTTTTGTCAATTAACCTATTTGTGGTTTGAAGTTATTGCTTTGTGGTTGTTGAACATTCTGTTTGTTTAACTTTGCCCAGGTGATTCCCTTGCATCTGCCCCCAGGCGACACTTCAACAGAGAGGACATTACAGATAGATGGGACCAGTGAACAGATTGAGGCTGCAAAACAGTTGGTTGATGAGGTTATCAGTCAGGTATGCTTTATTATTGCCCGATTATTGACGTGGGTTAGTCGACCCTGAGCTTGCACTTGAACTAAAAGTAGTCACTTGTGTTGATATCATCCCATTATCTTTTACCGCATGTCCTCTTTGGTTTTAAAGGACGCATAAAACTAGTGCTTCCTTGGTGATGCCGCGATGCTATCTATTTAGTAATTAAATATTGCTACAAATTCAGTTGCATGATGTTTCTAGAAGCATCAATTCAGACGTATTTATCTGCTGATAGCAACCAAAGCAAGTCAAAAGTTTATCTTTTGAACGTCTCTTTGGCTGATATCTAAGAAGGGACTGTATATGGTTTGATAATCATTGGTCCAGACTCTCTGGCCTCTGCAGACTGCAGATACATCACATGCTCTTCGTAGCAGGGTAAAAAGGTTTTGTCTAGAGTTGGGAGAAGGTTTCAAGGAAATCTCTCGTTGTGATTTCAACTCTCTTTTTAGGTGTTTTATCTCTTTAAACATACGTACTCATGGTTCCTCTGTTTGTTCAATTTACTTTCGAGGTTACAGGCATCTACTTCTCATTGCCTTATATATTGTACTTCTATTTGTACAATATTTTTTCTGGTGCTTGTTTTAGTTTCCCCATATTATTCTTCGTGTGCAACACAGTATCTCTCTTGTCAGTTTCATTTAGGGTCATATTTTAGCATTATCGTTTTGCTTTTAAGTTGATTCTTGGACCACTGCTGTGAAGCTTTTTTTAGCATACCTCGAAATCCTTTGTGGAGTAGCATTGAATTACCATAGCCCTTTTGTTGCTTTGCTTTTTAGATGATTCTATGTGCTAGAATCCAAGGTGATATCTTTCTTCTATGTGAATTCCTTTCTGGCTGTGGGTAATCATTGGTTTTCTCAAATGAATAAATGCATAACTGTTCTAATACATGCACTCTGGTTTCTGTTCTTTTGTATTATTTTTGTCTGTGTTTTATGTGTTATCGAGTCGTTGCAATGGTATATAACATCGTGTAGGTCTTCTTTGATGGATTTTGTTGGACTTTGTGACATTGACCCAAGCTGACAGAAGTTCGTTCTTGTATTTGGTTTTGGATAATTTAGGCTCATTTGCAATTGGTATCTCATGCTTTCGCAGATGCAAGTTAATAGTGCCACATAGATATAGTTATAACTATGATATGGTGCATCTGTGTGCTCTTTATTTTGCTCTTATCAGGAGTAAAGTGGAATAATCTGACATAATCCTGTTGCTTTTATAAGAGAAGACTTTGTCATCGTCAGTTATTACGTTGAAGATATAACTGTACTCATTTTCTTGGAGATTTAGTTGCCTTGGTCTATGTTATAAACTTATAATATGATATAAGAAGTTGTAGTTTGTTATGTTTCCATGTCCTCAATATTAGCTATATGTACCTGTGTCTGTGGTAAATTGGATTTCTTCCCTATATTCTGGTTATGCAATGCTGAAGATTGCAGAAAGATGCACATCTACACCTGTTGGGAATTGTTTTCATTGTGTGAAAATGACTACTGGCTGGAGGAATTGAGCTTCCGCTAATGCAAATTCCTGGTTGGGAGAAACTCTATAACCACTAAGTCAAGGCTTCTACTTCTTTGTAGTTGTCAAATAAGAGACTACCTGGTAGCACGGTAATTTGCACTTGAATACCTACCTATGTCCATGATTATTGGGGTTGTCTTTTTGTAGACTGTGTGCAGGATCATTTCCATTGGTCACCGAAGCAGGTTGATTTCAATTTGCTGTTGGTTTTCACAAAATCTTTTATACATACTAGCTGGCTCGTTTTTAGGCAAACTGAGGGTATGCCAGAAGCCAAAAAATGGTTTTGAACTGCATAACTTTTGAAATGGTAGCAACTTTTGATCTTCAAATGTGCCTTGTCAGTGAGGCAATTAGGCCCTGTGTGAGTGAATGCTATTAAGGATACATCTGATCCATTTTGTTGATTGTTCACGTGAGAAATTTTGGGATTGTCCTTTTTGAAGCTTTGAAAGTAGTTTTTTTATGATTTATCATCTTATTTCCTATATTGGTGTTGGGAAGTATTGTAGGGTTTTTGAGTAGTGGAGTATTGTGACACCAATAAGGAATTCTAAGTAATGTTGGTGTTCCCACGGCATTTTCTGGTATGGTTCTACCCTCGTTTTCCAATATTTAATAATGATATAGCAGTTGGAGGAGATACAACTGTTGTGTTTTGGAAGTTGATATTGAAACGTTCAGGATAAGCTTTTTTTGAGGTTTTATTCAAGAATAGCACATGTTGATTGCTGAATTTTCTGTTGAGATGACTTCAAATTATTTGGGTTAAATGATGTACCCTTTTACTTCCAAATGTTTTAGATTTATTTGATGGTGAGCTAGGAGGTAAGATGATATTGCAGTTAGATTGGATCTATTAGGATGGAACTATCGCCACCCTATTTTAGTGTCATTATTATTGTGGTATGGTATCTCTAGTTATTTTGGATAGTTTTAACCTTGCTGGATCTTGCGACATATTACATTGAGCCCTCTATTTATCATATAATGCATGAACTTTGGATGTTCAGCAAGAGTTGTCTTTGTATAGCAGATGACTATGAAATATGTTGGCAATTGGTTTTGTGCTCTCTGCTTTTATTTTGAAAACTTCTAGTATTTTGCCATTTCTGTTTGTACCCATTCACTTCGAATAGGGGGAGGATGGGCTTCTGCGGGAGTAACTCCACCAATCAGTACGGTATGTAGGCGCCGAAACCCCTTTTGATACAACTGTGTTGTATATCCTTCTACACTGCCATTAAACTCTTAAACATATAGGTGCTGTTGGTGTTAATTTTTAGGCATTTCCTTTTCCCCCTTGTGGATAAGTATGCATATTTTTGTTCTCTTCTGCCTGCATATTTTGTGAGGTGAGTTCGATTCATATGAATTAACACTGTTTTATGCAGAATCGGCCCAGAAATACGGGAATGGGTGGAGGATATTCTCAGCAAGGCTACCAAGCACGACCTCCAATGCAGCAACCAGGGTATGGTTATGTGCAGCCCGGAGCATATCCTGGGCCCACTGCGCAATACAATGTGCCTCAGCAACAATACCCTGGGTATCCTCCACAGCCAGCTTCTGGTGGTTATGCAACTGGGTGGGACCCGGCTACTGGTGCGCCAAATCAGCAGACCTCTCAGGGAGGTGGTTACGATTACTATAGCCAGCAGCAGCAACCTACAAGTGGTCCCCCAGCCCCTGTAGATAATTCCAGTTACGGTTACTCTCAGCCATCTTCGGGATATAATCCACAGGGACAAGGTTATCCTCAGGAGGGATATGGGGGTTATCAGGCACCTGCTCCACAACCCGGATATGGTCAACCCCAGCCAAATCCTGCTCAGGGGTATGATCAGCAGCAAGCTTATGCTACAACAGCTCCTGTACAGGGGGATGCCAGCCAAGCACCACAAGGATACACCACTACTCAACAACCAAGCCCTGCTAGTTATCCGCCTCAAGGATCAACCCAACCGGGATATGGAGTCCCTGTTTCCCAACCCGGCTACGGGACTCCTCCACCATCTGGATATGGCCCCAACTACGGACCACCTCAGGCTCAGAAACCTCCAGGCAGTCAGCCTGCTTATGGGCAGCAGCCCCAACAGTCACCTACTGCCCAAGGAGGCTATGTCCAGCCTGGATATCCTCAGTCTCAGGGCCCACCTGCTCAAGCTGGTTATGCTCAGCCAGATTCCGGTGCCCAGAGGGCTCCACCGTCTAGTTATGGTGCTGCAGGGTACGGCGCTCCGCCTTATGGTGCCCCTCAGGTGGCTCAGCCAGGGTATGGGCAGCAGCCGCCATACAACAGCTCTTATGCAGGTGGTTATGCTCAGCCTCCAACATATTCTGCTGATGCATCACCAGCTTCTCAGGCTGTTCAGCCTACTGGGGTCACCAAAGCTTCGCCACAGAGTTGATGCATGGTGAGTGATGGATTATCGCCAAGGTATTGACATTTTGGTGTTTTTTTTTTCTTCGTAGTTGTGTTTTAATTAGTTGCAGTCGGATTTTGTACTTGTATTAGACCTATGCAACTTCAGGATATGCTTTGAGACCCCTGTTGTGGATGTTGGTGCTTGTTTGTCTTTCTGGACATACTTTAGTTTGATGCCTAAATTCTGTCTTTGTTGCACTATTTAGATTGGTTTATCGTCTATGTACCCGAGCTTTTATTGTTGGGACGCTGGTACGCGTACAGAACGCGGGGTACAGAAAAAATTTCCCGACCACACGAATGATCCGAGCCGTTTATTCATCTTAGAATGATTTTCCGAGGGGCTCCGCGAGAAATTAACTCAATCTGACGTGCGTAAGTGCTTGATCCAAATTCTCCTGTTTCTTTTCATTAAAAAAACTTTGGATCAAACACTTCTGTACGTCCGGTTGAGAGCTTATTTCTTGCAGGGCCCCTTGGAAAATCATTCTAGGATGAATGAATGGCTTATATCGTTTGTGTGGGACCCACAACTGGGTCCCTGAGTGTGGTCGGTACATTTTTTGGATACGGGGGTCGGTACCCATATCTTTATCCTTATTGTTGATTTGTTACCTTCAGCCAACTGTAATGATCTGAGCTGAGCTGGGTGAGTTCTATATCAGAGTATATAAGATCTGATTGAACCTGGCTCGTTGTTCATCGAGTAAATTATCGCGAATTTTAACCAGAAATCATGGATCGAGTGGCAAGTGAATTATCATTGCGGTTTGGATCTGTTATTCTTGCCTAAAGGCAACCAAATTGATGAAATGCAAAGAAAATATGTGCAGAACTGAAGTTACAGTATTACATACCGAACGATTTATTGAAATCAGGGAATTTTGAGTACCGAAATTTGAGTTCTTATTGAGGAATAAATTGGGGCTTAGAAATGTTTTGAAATTACTTCAAATATACCGTGCCAAGCTATATTACAAATGTAATGGTTCTTTGAAGCCTCAAAAGGACTAACAACTGTGCTTGTTTTGTTTGTTTTACTAATAAATGGGCCGCCTAGGGCATGTCACAAAACATGCTTGGCACGGTACAGTCCATTTGACATTTCTAGTTTTTAGTTCTTAAAAATTGAACTATATTTATAGTGGGTGTTTTAAGTGAAAATTTTATTTTTTTGTTTTTGTACATATGAGTTGATTTTCATTTAATACTAATTCCCTAATGCAGAAAATAAATTTTAATATTGTATGCATTGGATTTGCACGGGCCCACACTAAAACAAAAATCAACTAAATTTTGAAAGAAGATAAATATGATAGAGGAATGCTAAAAACACTATCTTACAAGCTATACAATAAAAGGAAACGTAAACGTTTTCTTTTTCCTTTTTTTTTTTTTGGTACAATAGAAATAACGAACAGAAACTAAGGATGTTTAAAAACAACTCCTCTCATGTCAGCCTCGAGGAGTGGGATAGCGCCCATTGGCAGGCTGATATGTGAGAACATCTTTTCTTCCTGACCAGCACCCATGTTTGCAAGAATGTCAGCCACCTTGTTTCCTTCCCGGAGAACATGTTTCAAAGAGCATCTCGTGGCGGCCATGAGGGCTTTACATTCCTTGATAAGGATGGACTTCAATGATAAGGGTGATGGCTGCCATTGAATCAGACTCTATGTCAACTGCCTCCATCTCTTGGAATTTGATTAATTCCAGCCCCAAAACAATCCTCACATCTCAGCTTCAAGGCTCGTGCAATCTTCCAGCCGTCCCAAATATCTGAGAATCCAATGTCCTCTTTCGTCTTTGAAAACTCCTCCAAAGCCTGCGTGTCCTAGGTTCTCTCTGCTACTTCCGTCTGTTTTGAGCTTAAGTTTACCTATTCTTAGAAAGGACCAATATACTAGTCTTATCGGTTTTAGGTTAGTACAGACCAAATATATGAAGCTATGATTAATTTCAGTGGCAAATCTCATACCACTAAGCCAAATACTCGTGTGGGTGACTCTGATATCATAAAAAACTTTCCTATTTCTGGCTAACCAAATTCATAAGATGACCTCAATTAATTAAGACACTGTTAAAATAGCCCCCTGAATTCATATGTGCATGCTTAATGTTGGTGTAGACACATAGGGCATAAGTCGTTATCAGCCAAATTCCGACTCATATGTTGCTGGTTAGTCAAGTAACTTCCCATGCATACATGTCCACAGAAAGCTTTTCAATTTTGCAGGAATTTTCAGTTTCCACAGCCAGCTCCAATTCGTATCACAAGGAGGCCTATCCGTAATGAAAATTATAAGCAGTTTTAACAGAGAAAGAACCATTACTCGAGAGTGTCCAACAAGGAGTGTCATTAACATTAGCATACTTAGTAATGAAATCAGCCACCTTAAGATCGTTTAGAGTAGTATTGGAATTATTAACAGCCAAATTAGCATTCTCACATCACCAATCTTGCCAAAACGAGATATCCTTACCATCTCCAACAATCCATTTCAAATTTCTCAAAACAATGTATCCGCTTTTTACAATATTACGCCAAGTACGAGAGGCTTTCCTATGAATAGGGCAACCTCTCAAATTTAAGCATTTGGATCCATGAGGGGTTTTGCTCAGTTGCAATCATCTTGATCGGTTTGGTTTGGTAAACCATCGGCTCGGGTGAGATTGACATCCCTACTGACTAGCAAACTTATGTATGTTTATTATTGAGCAATCATCAAACAAGATTAAAAAAAATGAGCAGCCACCAAAGACAATTTCGACTCACCAAATTACGACTATGTTTGGTGGCTCGTTCACAGCAACTCTAGGAAATCAACCTGCCAATTGGTGCCCTAGAGTACCTTCCGATGCTTGTGGTTTGAGGAGTCGTTGCTTGCCTGCGTTTCTCAAGCAACATTTGGGCCGGCATTTAGCTTTTAGATAGCAGATCTGCGGACTCCTTCGGTTCTCATTGTTCATCTGATTTGAATCTAGACAATCCGCAAAGAGTTTCCTTTCCTTCCTCCTCGACTCACACTAAACCCAGCTTTGGTCCAATTTGCTTGGTGCATCCAATCTTTTTGCATCTTGCAATATGTGTTAGAGAGCCAAGGGCTCATGCCGAGACGATTGAGATAACTCTCTTACCTTGGTGCTTTGTTGTTTATTCTTTGTGGATTGGGTTGTCTTACTCAATTTTTATCATTGTTTATTGTAAGGAGTCCTTTGTAAGTGTTGTTGGGCTTTAATGAATACAATTTATGTTTTTAATATATGCCTTAGGGGCATACATTAGCAAATAACAAAATCCTTCAAATGTAGTACTTGTTGTGAAATTAAGGGATGACAAAAGCCCCCAATGGTTGGAGCCATAAATTCTTCAGCAAATTAATTATACGAATGGAAAACAGAGTTATAACAGTAGCGCATTAATTAAACGTTTCGATATTTTACTCCTATAAAGAGAGGAGGTAAATGACAATGAAACAAATGGTGGAATAAGAGAATTTGATTGATCCCGTTAATCAATCTCGTATCTAATAGTTATGGAGGAACAATATTTTAGTTACATGTATTGTGTTCATTAATTTTCCTAATGCTATGTTCTTTTTAAATTGGAATACCTTAGTTTTATGACGGCTGAATTACCTATATATCCATTCGACTTTACATGAAATGTTATTTTGGTCCTTCATGTTTCAATTTCGACATAAAAATCCTTCAATTTACGATTTCGTTGCAATGTGATCCAAATCACGATCTACGTTAGTTTTTTGGACGGAAATCTTGATCTCTGTTAGTTTTTTTTTCTTTCCCCTGTTTCTGTACTCTTTGAATTCTGCACAAATGTCAGAAACAAATGCCAAAACCATTCAAATTCGAGCTATTGTCTGTAACTTGGGCTAAACCCAGATGGGATAAAGAAGAAAATCAAAGTTCATTTTCTAGTTTGTCAAAAACAAAATAGATGAAAATCCACAAGTGGATGGGTTTGAATTAGCGACAAACCCAGAAAATTTTCAAGGATTTTCATGAACCCAGAAGAAGAAAATGCACATGTCAGGAATTTCAGCGGCAAACCTAGAAAATTTTCAAGGATTTTCATGAACCCAGAAGAAGAAAATGCACAACATGTCAGGAAGCTTTGATAATATGGTGGTGTGGATACCTCCGATTACAGCTATCGGAGGAACGACAACAATAGTGACCAGAGCTAATTGCCATACAGCGGTGAATCCCACTATAAATCACACACAAATGTAGCCATATAGTAGTGTATGAAATTGCCCAACTGCAAAAGGGAAAGGGAATCCCGTGATCAGTCCAAAAAAAAAAAAGAGGGAAAGGGAAAGGGGAAGAAGAAAAAAAAACTAACAGAGCCTAATTAGTAAAAATCAACGAGAAAATCACCGACAAAACACTGAACCCAAATTTAGTGTCTTTTTCCCATTTCTGAACAAGCATTAAATGAACAAGAAAAAATTAAAACCAAATTGGGATTTTTTTTCTTCTCAAAACATGTCCTTTACATTAGCAAAAACAACCCCACAAAAAACTAAACCTATTTTGGTTTCTTTTTCTCTCAATCAGTACAGAATTCTCCCGCAACGACATAAATCAGAAATCTTGGTGCGTGAAAGTGTCGCTTTTGACAGGTCCCACATAGGGAATTTCAAGGTGGTGTCTTCTTTTTTCAAGATATTGATGTCTCCGGTAGAAAAATAAAATGCCAGATTTTCTCGTCTGAAACAGGGGATTGGAGGGAAATTGAAGCCCCATTGATAAATTCATTTCTTTTGCTTCAAATTGGGTTTCAAGTAGACGATATTCCTGGTCAAAGTGTTTACATAAAGGGTAAATTGTATTGGGTTTGGAGTCCATGCATGTTGGTTTTCAACAAACACGAAGAATTTTTCAAACTTGTGAAATTGCCAAAGAATATAGAAACAGGGGAAAGAAAGAAACTAATGGAGATCAAGATTTCCGTCCAAAAAACTAATGGAGATCATGATTTGGATCACATTGCAACGAAATTGTAAATTGAAGGATTTTTATGTTGAAATTGAAACATGAAGGACCAAAATGACATTTCATGTAAAGTCAAAAGGAATATATATGTAATTCACCCTTTTATGACAATACTAGATTGCAACTCATTTAACACAATTTTTCGAAGATTAATGTATTTTGAAATCATATCAAACGGTATCCCATTAACGTGATTTTCAAGGTAGTCACAATGTGTTCTAAAAGGTGGACGATCCTGATTATTACTGTGGGCGCGAAAAGATTCAAAAAGGAAAAAAAATTGGGTGTCGGGCAGGCACCATGTGCTTGTGCCCGAGCATCTATCCCAAGTTCCCTACCATTTAGAAAGCTTTGGACGGCCCGGATTTCTTTCCTTTCTCTCCCCACTTTTTCTCTTTAAAATTTGGACCGTTCAAAAATATTTCGGACGAATCTAAGCATGGCATGGCCATGGTGCCCGCTGAAGTGCTGAACACCCAAAAATGACTCCACAAAATGACCGGGAGCTCAGTCCTTTAAGTGCAAGGGTTAAACCCCCAAACATATGCGTACCCGAAAAACCCTTATTCTCTCTCTCGTTCTTCGCGAACTGTGACGATTCTCGTCTCTGCGATTCAGGTATGTGATTCTTGTATGGCCTTACGTAAATTACAGACAATATGTATGCGTGTGATATATTGCCGACGTATGGATATTATGAAAGTCGTTTTTGTCGCTGTGATCTGCTATGTCTTCGTTGATGTGATTTACGACTAGAATTTCATGTTTCCTTTTCTGCTAGAATGTTTACTAGTAATCTATTACTCTGTAGATCGTCAGTCGTTCAGCGTTCATAACAAATTAGTTGGTTGAATTTCGAATTGCAGAACCCTAGTGCATCAGAAATTATATGTTCTTGGACTGATTGTTTCCCTTTTTCGTTTAAGTTAGTGTAGATTGTGGTTAACACACAGCCGTTGGCCTTGATATTGATTATTGTTGGTTGTGTTAGGAATTTGCGGAACAATTCAAATCTAGAGGATAGAAATGCAGCAAACAAAATATAAAAGAAACAAAAAAAAAAAAAACCGCAAGAACTCTGGATTGAAGTCATCCACCCAAACCGAGCTACTCCCTCCATCCCATTTTGTTTTGTTCATTTTCAAAATTCGTGTCATTTTTCATTGCATATATCATTCCATCTATAATGTTTTTCATGATTTTGAAAACTTTGTATAATAGAGTTAATCGAAAACTATCAAACAAGATCCATGTTGCATATTTTGGAGATTCATGCTAAGAGATAAAAGCAATTAAAAATTGGCACGTATGTAAAAAATGAACAAACAAAATGGGACGGAGGGAGTATGTTTGCAGTCGCTACATTTGTGTCAATACAATGAAGAAGAATACAAGAGACACATTGGAGTTGCCTTATCTCTAGAGTTTACCGCTAGGGTCACACATCTGTTGAATATGCCAAAAGTACCATGGTGTCAATAGTAGTAGTCTAGTGGAGCGCTCCACATTTCATAACAGTTTGTTCTTTGTTAGATGTCTTTTGATAGAAACTTGTTTTGAAGCAATCTACGATTTTATTTTTTTTTGCTATGGGTGCAACAGTGATAAGAATAAAGGCTCATATGGTGTATATATGTCTTAGTTTGTTTGTATCTGAGTATTAGGGGTGAACAAAAAACCGACTGAACCGAACCGAGTACGAGAACCGAACCGGTTGATTTTTTCGGTTTTTAAAATATTTTGGTTCGGTTCGGTTCTAAGAATTGAATTTTTTTTTAAACCGGTTCGGTTCCCGGTTCGAGGGTTTTTTAGATGAACCGAACCAAACCGAACCGGTTTTCATAGATACACCCTAAAAAAATATTAGGGGCAGGACTCGAACCTGCGACCACGCGTATGGGAGCCACGCACGTTACCACTTGGCTGGACAACACACTTGTTTAGGGAAGGGATACTCATTATACTTATTACAAGTTTGATTTATGACGTATATATACACCACCTAAACATTTCCATCCCCAAAATCTCATTCTCTCCTGTCGTCTCTTTCTCTCTAGAAATGCATAGCGGCGGCGAGGGCTTCTCCTCCTCTCTCTTTCTCTCGCCTCTCCTCCTCCCTCTCCTACACCGACAGTGACTCCCTTCTCTCTCTCTCTCTCTCGCCTTCAAACGATGAAGCTTTCAGATCCAAAACAAGATTTCAGCCTTCAGATCTAAACGAACAAGGAGAACGCAATGAAGCTCTCTCTCTCTCTCTCTCTCTCTCTCTCTCTCGCCTCCAAACGAACAAGGAGAAGAAGTCGAATGCAAACCGCTGCAGAAGATAAGTATGGGTTTTGATCTTTCTCCTCGAGTACTCTTGTATTTGTATATGCATCTGTATCAATTTTGTATATTAAGATTTGTCTATACATCTGTATCAGTTTTGTTCTCTCTCTCTCTGGAGTACTCTTGTAGTCTTGTTGAGTTGTTTAACTGAAATTTTTTCTTCCCATCAAGAGAACCGAACCGACTACCGAACCGAGACGAACCGGGACGAACCGAACCGAACCGAACCGGTCTCTAAATAATCGGTTTCGGTTCCCTCCCTCTCCCGAACCGATTTTTCCCGGTTCTGTCGAAAACCCCCAGGAACCGAACCGAACCGAACCGGTTACAGCCCTACTGAGTATCACTCTACATTGAATGTGCGAGTGTTTGTGGGATGGTATACGTGGAGTGTGTTTATCAATTATCAGTGGGCATTGTTCACGTTGTTGGAGAAAAAGCAAGTGTGAAAGTGCTAGTTATGTAAATATGTTTCAGAATTATCGTGCTTACAATGTTTTATTTGGTGTGATCATATGTAAGAGAGCAAATTGTGGTATCATATTTGCATCTATTGCAATCAAACAACAGTCGGTGGTATTGGTTTTGAAAATTAATTTTGGAGTTGTGCTAAAATTGTCGAATTCGGTGCAATCATCTTTAGGGTAGGAAATTATGGCGTCAAAGTTACCTCTATTGCAATCAAAGGTAGCTGAGGCGTCAAAGCTTGTCTCCAAGCATGGATCTTCCTACTACAAGCAGTTGTTGGAGCAGAACAAGCAATACATCCAGGAGCCACCTACTGTGGAGAAATGCCAGCAGTTGGCTAATCAACTGACTTACACTCGACTTGCCAGGTTTTGCACTTACTCTTGCTCAAACTTCAATCTTCTCCTCGTATCGGTAATTCATAGTTTGAATTTAGGATACTTACATGATCTTGTCAGTTATGAGATTCCTGTAAGGTGTTTCATTGGTTCACTATTGGGGCTGGATCTAGAAAATAGAATCCGAGTTTGAAACTGTACGCGTCTCATTAACCTGTATAGCCTATATGCTCTTGGGTTTTCTGTATCTCCTTATGTCATTGGGCAAATTGTGTGTGTTTAAGCTGAATCTCAGTATATTTATCTGGAAGATTTATGGTGGTTAGATTGACGAAGTTCCAGTTATTCTCTTCTTGTTTTTAAAGCCTGAAGTTCATGTTGGAGCTGAACTACGTCTACCATTTTGGTAGTAACAGCTGTGTTCATTGCCTTTGGTAACTTGGAGTTTTGATGGGGTCGTCTCATAAATGAAGCCTACATTCAATTAAATATCTTTGACTGTTGCGTAATGTGCCCGCGCCCTAAAAGATCTTCATTGTACATGCCTCTAAAAAACGTTGTCACATTCCTTTTTTATGGGGGGTAGCAGAAGTTTCACCTCGGCTAGCAAGGCAGTGAGCCATCACCTTGCCAGGAAAGATTTCAAGCTATCTTGAGACCAAAATAAGTCAGTGCCTAAAATAAGGGGGAGGGTACATCACTATAAGCCTTTTGTGATAACAGAGAGTGATAGCAGAGAGTTTGCTTCCCCTGCCTGTAGGCAAGAGAGTAGGGGCGCCTTCGTTCGGGATAAAAGTAGTTAAACTATACCCGATGGGGTTGCTAGTTTGGGATTTCCAATTTTTGCCTAGTCCTGAGGTTATTTTTATATATGACATCTACTTCTCCATATTTTATGATATGTTGTTGCCATTCTAATATATGGCCAATTTTTATTTCTTATAGGTGCCGTATTTTGCTTGACACATCCTTGTAGTCAAGTCTTTTCAAAAGTTTTATTGCTTCTTGGAGTGCCTTTCATGGGGCTAATAGCCTAATAAACTCTCTTGTATTTGTTTGGTCCACTGTGTAGCACTATGTGACATGGACTATCCAAATTTTAAGTACCTGTCTTGGACGCTTGACACTTTGAGTAAGCGTGTGGGATGTGTCGAATAAAATAAATTTTTTAGCTTTTTCATTTCAGTAGCTTGTTAAATCACTCCTCATATACATGATAAGTTCCAAACACAGCCTTAATCTGTCATTCTATCTTCTTTGACTCCACATGAAGGGGATGTCCTTTAGTTTATTTAGCTGACATTTTCTCTTAGAAGGAGCAATAATATATATATATATATATATATATATATATATATATATATATATATATATATATATATGTTTTCTAAATTTTCCAGGGAGCTGTCCTATGCTGAGACCTATTCGTATTGAACTTTCTTCTTCCATGAATACAGAACTATTGGTATTAGTTCGTCTTCTCATAGCGAGTTTTTCCTCTGATATGAGTCATATGACTCCAACATAGTCTCAGCCTGGCATGAGTCATGACTACGTGTAGCGATGAACCCTGTTTCTTTTTTTTTTTGTATGCAATTGTCAATGAACTGAATCTTTCCAAATTGTGGTAACTGTTCCTCCAAGTGTCCATCTGCTTGATACTGTAGAGAAAGAAGATTGTTGTCGTAGTTTTCAGTATTTTTGTGCCAAGTGCTACGGTTAGACAGCTGGTGCATCTAATTGTTTCTTGTGTACAGCATTCCTGTTCGTTATGAAGCATTCTGGAAGGAACTTGACTACGTGAAGCATCTGCTCAAGAACAGGCGGGACATAAAGACCGAGGATGCTGGTATTGCTGCTCTTTTTGGGATAGAATGCTTTGCCTGGTTTTGTGCTGGTGAGATTGTTGGACGCGGGTTTACAGTTCTTGGTTACCGTGTCTAAGCGACTGAAGTAAATTTCCTATATATGTTCTGAGCTACTGAAATTTTTTGTATTTCCATGAAATTTTGTCGCTGACCCTCCAATACATGCCAAATCTCCTTGTTTCTGGGAGAAATTTGAAACTTGAAAGTTAAAAACGTAACAAGCAAGTTCATTTGCAGCAATTATCAAATTCTCTGTGTTCCTTTTTTCTGGTAAGCTCATTTGCTGTTAGTTCCGCAATATAAAGAGTTTCTATGAATGCTTTTGCTCTCTCTCTCTCTCTCTCTCTCTCTCTCTCTCTCTCTCTACATATTCTTCTTCTGTCATACTTGTCCAATTCGTGACTGCTTAACTTAGTTTTTTGGGTGGTTGTATTGTGTGAGAATGACGTATCTCGTAAAGCGTAATACATTTAGTTTTTTGGGTGGTTGTATTGTGTGAGAATGACGTATCTCATAAAGCGTAATATATTAATTTTGAGAATAAACCAAGAATTGGAACAATCCCTGAATTCCTTTGCGATTTTTCCTCTAACTCAAATTTGAAATCTACGATTTCACATCTCAGTAAGAAATTTGTGAAAGCTGGTTGGTTACCTTTTTTTTTTTTCTTGTTTTTTTATGCTTAGTCCTCGCTCTTACAATTTTTTTTTGGGTCTGGCAGCACGCATTAAGATTTGTCTCGTGATTGTCCAGGTGAAAATAGTCAATTTGTCTGGATGAAAAGTGAAAAGAGTCTTAATAGTTATAACCAAAAGCCAAATAAAGTTCACTACCAGGCGAAAAATCTGCATAAGTCTTTTTTTATCTGAAGTGCCGTCTTTATAATTTTTTTTTATAATTCCAGTCCACATTATTGTATTTTTCTGGGTTTTTTCGTCGATACAAATGATTAATTGAAAAAAAAGATGAAAACTTAAAACAAAAAATTATGAAAAGTAAAAGATATTGAAAAAAAATAAGCAGACAATGTTGAGAATGTAGCATTAGTATGTCTACTTTAACAAATACAAATAGGAGTACATCACATAGTAGGTCTAATGAACATCAAATCCAACTTTTGTTAACCACTTGAATATTCTATACTTGCAAAGCAATTGACCACTCGAATTCATGTTACAGAAACATCTCAAACACCACAAAAATATCATATTCAGATTTTATTTTCCCTGATGATAAAAAAAAAAAAATAGAATACAAAGCGAGATAATAAGGGGAAAAAAAATGAGTTGGACAGATTCGCGATCATGTCTCAACTTCCAACAATTACTGTGTACCTATATATCTTGCATATTTAAAGAAGGTTATTCCTAAATGCTGAAATCATTTTAGGCGAAAAGAGCAACACAAACGCCAGGATCGATCCAAAAAACAATTTGATGGCATAAGCAACTAGATCAAGATCATTTTCTTCAGCTTCAACACTAGATGTTGTCATGGCTGTGGCTGAAGGTAGGGCTTCAATAACTGCATCGGCCAGATCTGTAATGAAGGAAGAGGTGCAGCCAAGAGCCGGAACACGGCCCCAGTTTTCAATGCCGGATTCGAGAGCCAATTCCTTGTACTCCATATCAATCTCTTCAAGAGTTTCTATGTGCTCACTTACAAAGCTGCAATTTCAAATGTACAAAACACTTTAGTTTTCATTCTCTCTTTCACCTAAATCTTCTATCATAGCCTATGAAAAAAGAGACCTCCTGAGTCCTGTATGAAAAAGAGACCTCCTGAGTCCTGTATTTGACAAAACTTCCATGACAACAAAACTCAAATAAAAAAAATTACTACCGACATAAGAATGACGGAGAAATAAAAATGAGAAAAGCTACTAAATTTACCCACTTCATATTCGAATCCACGACTCAAACTCATTATTCAGTTTTTGTTTTGAGCATGTAGACCGTGGATGGGCTTAGAGGTAATGCGGCCAAATGGTCAGTTTGCAAACCTAAGGTTGACCTGACACTTCAAAAACTAGACTTAAAACCCACATTTCAAGCAAAAATGCAGAGATACTGAACTTAGAAGATAGGTCCTGCCACCATATTGCCAGTAATCACATTAAGCAAGCATTCAGCCTATAGAACTGCTGTGCACTATCTGAAAATACAACTGTACTGGAACCATGCAGCATCCAAAATGTCGAGCCGACTAAGACAGTTGAACAGAAAGGATAGGGCTATTAGGTTAAGGTCCAATGAAGAAAACTTTAGAAGCTTAATGGATCAACACAATAGAAGTTAAGAGCTCTAACCAATGTATTCTTCATGGAAAAAGAAACTACTCCTAACCCCTTCAAGATAATACAACCAAAAAAGAACAATAATTTGAGTACCGACATGCCATTGTAAAAGACAAGCCCAAGCAAGGAACCAGTAAGACATCCAGCAAAAGGTGATTGAGTAGTATTTCCAAAATAAAAAATGATATAGGAAAACCCGTTAGTGCAACCCCAGTGCTCACAATTATCCTTTTTTCTTGATAAGAAAATTAAGTGTTTATTATATACCTTACAGGAACAGCCAAGAGACTCATCACGCCTTTTTGCCCAAGCTCAACAAGTACTTCATCTGTGTAGGGCTTCAACCATTGTACAGGCCCAACACGGCTCTATCATAGAGGAGAAAAACAAACAATCAATGCCATCAGAAAATCAGACATCTTGAAACATTTGTAACCTAGTTTTCCAAACTTTGCTATATTTTTTCTTTTGGTGTCGGAGGAGCTGGGGATTTTTTAGATAGATCACTAAAAATGGGGTCAATAGCATGCAAAGCTTGAAAAAAGAAGCAGAAACAAAGAAATTAGAACAAACCTGATAAGCAAGAGTATGTGCATTGTTGGTTCCTCTTGATTTCAACTCTTGCATTATTAAGTAAATGCACTCCTCCATCTGATCTCTGTATGGGTCTCCTGCATCCTCAACATAACTGACAGGAACCCCATGGGCACTGAAGAATATCATGACCTAGAAACACCATAAGAAGTTAAGCCAACCATTCTGAGAGAAGCCACAAAAAAAGAAAGAAAAAGAAAAAGAAATCAAATCAAATCAACTCCACACACACACACACACAAAAAAAAAAAACCGATGCCGAATAAATCACAGCAAGAATGAACCCCACCTCCTCAGGCCTAGAGAAACTCTCCAACTCTTTTTCGATCAAGCCTGCCATAGACTTGATATACCCTTCACGTTGGTACCATGATTGTATGATTGAAACAGGCAGTCTCGACAAAAATGGATCTTCCCTACAAATAACAAAGATTTAGAACCATGTGCTGGTGAAAAATTAGCACTTAAAATGGCATGAAAAATGGATTTTACCCAGTGATACAAAATTTCACCTGAAGATGTTTTGAAGAACTCGAATGCTTGATCCAGTAGTGGAGATTGAGAATTGAGGATAAAGTGGAAGCACAACAAGCTTTGTAACCCTATCCCTCTTAATCTGTGGAGGACAACAGGCAAATGTCACCAGTTGACTCGAATAACTTGCATATGGGAACACAAGTTTACAAGTGTAAATATTGGTTTGTTGATTGCACTCGAGTAACCAAGTCCATGGCATGATGGTACATTTTTTCTCAAGAGGATGTGTCACACGCTATTTGCTGATTTGAATTTAATAGAGACAGATCTTGAATCATGTAACAATATAAGTACAAAGCAAGACACATGCAGATCAATGGAGAATGGCCAACACAAGAAGACTTCAGACAGAGATACATTACAGGTGAAAATTAATAATCATGAACAACTTGATTTCAAGAGAGTGCATATGAATATATTACATGACATTACTAAAGACTTGCCTGCTGAACAGCTTCTTCAGTAAATGGGTGCCAATATCTCATTCCAACATAGACATTTACAGGAGTTTCTTTTGCTTCCAGTGCATTTCTAAGGGCAGATGCCTGCGAGAGATATCAAAATATTAGCAGAACAGCAAGTACAGAAAATATCAACCACAATAATGCACCAAAAATGAAACATAGGAAATCAAAAGAACCACATCGGCTGGTGAAAATTATAGAGAACAATAACTATGGGGACGATGAACAAAACTGATCCAAATGTGTAACAAAACAATTAGTCAGCACTCTGCAGGCATGTATCTCACCTGATCATCTGTTATCTTCCTCAAAGGCGACCCCCCTCCAATGGAAGCATACCCTTCTTTACTTTTGGGAGCTCGCAGCACAGAAATTAGTTGTGCCAATGGTCGTTGGAGGAACCGAAATAGCCTTGGTAGACGAATAATATCCTGATTCAAGTTGTAAGTTCGAACACTAATTAATGCATGACCAATACTTAGCATCACTTATTGAGTTCTTTGTAATAGAAAAGTAAAGAGCAGAAAGAATTAGGCTTACATACCGGATCTGCAAATAAATTGAACAGAAAAGGTTGAACATCATTTAGCGTGTCTGGCCCTCCAAGATTAAGAAGCAGAACTCCAACCCTTTCTTCTGCAGCATGTGCAAGAGGTTTGGTCCCTGTTTCAAGTCCAGGATATGTGCACGCTCCTAGAGAACAAAACGATTGCCCGCTCAGGTTTCTCTTCTGAACAGGACCAAAAAGAGATGATCCCCAATCAATGCCACTTTTTATATCACTTGGGTTTGAACAGGAAACAGTGAGTTCTTGACCAGATCTTTTAGATGAATGGCAGCAAGTCAACATCAATTTTCCAGTTTGATGGCATGGCCTGTCATCATGTGAGTGAATTAGTCGAAAGGTAAATTCACATTGAACATAACATATTGTGCATCCTACATTATGTCATTAAACAGATTATCCCTAACTCTATCCTTCGACTCTCGTAATTATAACTCGGTGCAAAGGCTTAATTTTGCGTACTAAATCATTGAAAAAAATAATCATAGATACACTGACTAAACAACATACTTCAATAAAAATGATGGGGGGAAAAATATCGATCGTTCTTGCACCCACAAGTCTGCCATTCATGTCCCTACCCTAGCTAAACTCTGAAAGCTTCTTCAGATCAGAACTAGACCGAATTGTGTGGAAATATTAGAACTCACGGATACACAATCCAATTCCCAATGGTAAACAGAGACAGACTAATAGGGTCGGTGGATGTAAGTCACGGGTATTAGTTGCACATTGATAGATGGTAAAAGCCCCCGCCGCAGCCAAAAAGCATCAAAATCAAGATCCTTCAACTCATTTTTCCCTCAATTCTCTAATTTGGTTCAACAGTCAACCAAAAATCATCTCATCTGAAATCACCTAACTAGATGATACGAACGAAAACAAAAAAAAAAAACCCTGAAAAACGCACAAGGAACTAAAAATTAAATTAATGTCTGAACACTTACAGCAAAGACTTGTGAATGTGAGTCAAAGATGGCGGATAAAGAACACGCGAGGGAACAGTGGCGTCCATGGCGTTCGATCTGAATCAGAATTGAAAGCTTTTGGAACCCAAAGAAATCAAGGTAGGGGAATTTCTTTCTTTCTAGGGTTTTGAGACCAGAATTTTTGGGTCGAGGAAGAATAAACTGGAATCAAATGTCGTATTTCATGCCAATGCCACCTGCTGCTGCTGCTCTCTCTCTCTAAAAGGAAAGTAGGTGAGTACGTATAATTTGCGCGTTCAAAGGGAGGGGGGAGACGTGGAGATAGCTTAACCCGGATATATCTTCGGAGTAGTTTGGTCGCTATTCCAATCCCCGGACTCCGAAATTGACCAGTCCCTGGTGCACTAAGAAAAAGAACAAGCAGTACACCGGCTCGGTAGCCCACTTTTTTTAGGATTTGAAATAAATATTTAAGTTCATAGGACCAGGTTGGATTAAGATTTTAAGCTCATTTACTAAAACGGAGGACTGGGTTTAAAAAATTCTTCTGAGTCTCAGCCCGACCCGATTCCGAGTAATATTTTATTTTAATACTTTGTGGCCTTGTTTTGTTTGGTTCTTAAGAACCGGCTTTCTCAGATATTACAATATTCAATTATTACTCTTTTTTTATTTTTTATTTTTATTTTATTTTTCTTTCTATCTCTCTCCAATTATTAATACCTATTTTTTAATTATTACCCTTATTTCTCTCTCTAATCATTACAAAAACCAAAACTCAAAACCCAAACCAAACACAACCTGTATATGTTACCATTGAAACCTAACTGCTTAGGGTTGGTTCCATCTTTTTGCGCACTTTAATTGCATTTAAATTTATAGGTCTATTTTTATTAGTTTTGAAAGAGCTTGGAACTTTAAATACTACTATTAAGGTTGTGAATTGTAATTGTGATTGTTATCGTTAATTAATTTTTGTTGGTGATACCATGTTTTAGAAAAACAAATTGGCTTCTTGGACAAGCCTGGGAAATAAAATTTTTTAATTTAATTGTGTTTGAGAATGCACAAATCTCGTTATTATTTAGTACAAGCCCGACCCAATCTGACATATGCGCACCCCTACAAAGAAGTACTCCTAGTAAGAGTTGAGAAGTACTCCTACTCATCGCAGGATTACGGGAGTGTTTGTTAGACTCATTTTCAGTTTTTCATTTTTTATTTTGTGACTTCTTTTTTTAAAAAAAAGTTATAGTCAAAATGTGTTCTGAATCTGATATGAGTGTTTGAGAGAAATATGCAATTCAATTTTGGAAGAGTAGTAGTGTTTTGGAAGTAAAATGAAAAGTTGAAAGGCTTCTCATTTTCACTTCTTGCCTCCAATGTGAAAATCTGAAAATGTGTTTTGACATTTGACAGTCAAACGCCCAAAAGTTAAAAAAGGAGAAGTTAAAAATACAAAAACAATCAGCCAAATACCCGCTACATTGGTTGTCTTGACATTTTCTGAATTTCATTCCATAGATGCAGGGTTGCAAACGAATGGAGTTGCTTTTGATCAATTCGTCAAGGCTTGGTTAGTAGTTTAGTTGAGCTCGAGCTCAATTTTTAGGCACGTTTAGTAAAAGCCGAGCTCAACACTCTAAAACTCGAGTTTTTTGCTTGTTTATTAAATGAGTCAAGCTCGAACAAAACAAAGCTCGGCTCGCCGCTTGCAACCCTCTATGGATCCCCCCGCGGTTGAAAATAGGTAAGATAATCATTCTAGTATGAGAGAAGGTTAATTTATAGGGAGCATAAGCATGATTACTATCAAATTAAAAAGCCTCAGAAGAAATAGCATCGAATGCTTTTGTAACGTAAAATGTTAGACTTACTAAATCAATTTATAATTTTTTTTTTACACGGAAATGAGAAGATTTTATTAATGAACACCTAATGGCACTTACATAAACCAGAATTCATAACCAAAATCTTGGACAAAGCCAAACTAATTATCTTAATAGAAAACAAGAAACGCACAAGGCAATCGATGTGTTTTACCCTAACCCAGGCATGACCTGATGCAAACGACGACGCTTACAAGATTCATACATAGAATCAGCATCTCTAAAGAGACTTAGTGCTAGTTAAAGATAAAAGACAAAGAATACTTAGACAATCGGATGGACACCGACCAAACATGCTCGCACCAATGAACTCCCAAAACTACATATCTTCAAAGTCACCACAGCAACTTGCCAGCGATATCATGTAGGGTAAGAACACTGTTGGCACAAATACCATTGTAAAGCAACCACGCCCGAAAGTACCCGATCTGTAGACGAAAATTCGTCCGAAGACAAAACTAACGACTCTCACAAAGCGAGAGACATAATCCTCTCACATCAGACGACAAGTCGTTAATTTTGAGAGACAAAAGAAAAAGAAAGAACGAATGAAGAAAATAAATAGTACCATGACCCTCCCCTCCCACCACCACGGGTATTGAAACCCTAGGGGGAGGGGAAGGATGAAGAGTAATATTAGTGGTGGCTACAATTTTTGGAGAGAGAGAGACCGTAACAATATCAATTTATAAATGTTACTTAGGCCCAGTTTTCCAAAAAAATCATGATATTTCAAATAAAAAAATGAAGTGGTTCCATATATCATTTTTTGATTTTTTTTTCACACCAAATTAAAGTACTCGACGTGTACTTTAATTTGGTGCAAAAAAAAATTGAAAAACGATACATGTAATCACTTCATTTTTTTATTTGAATTTTCATGATTTTAGCACCTGAATACTAAAACATTTTAAAAAACTGGGCCTTACTAGATATAATGGGAAAAAAGTTACATAAAAAAAGTACGATGCTGTTGAACAGTCTAGTAAAATCGGTTCAAATTGTTGATCGGAAAACAGAATTGTGACGGCGTAGTTAAAATTGGAGTGCTGAAATGATCGAGTGACGTGAGGATACTGAGATAGACGAATGATGAATTCAAAATGCTATCCAGATCAAAAAAAATCAAAATGCTATTCAGATAAAAAGCTGGGAAATTTTATGAAATGCTGTAATCAAGAAAGATTTTGTAGGCTTTAATTCCGAAAATAGAAAAACTATAGTATGCAATTTGTTGGTAAAAATCCTAACCTACCTGTGTCGGTTTCGGGTTTCTATGAAGAATATTCATCACATTGACTTTAATAGCCGTCAAAGGGGACGGAGTAGTTGGACCGTCAAGAAGGCTGTGGACCATATGATCTTTCCGAGAAAATCCGGATGACACTTTCTTTTTGAATCGTTGATTGCATTGTTTGGACTGCCCAAATGTGCCAAAATGGTATACTTTCCCTGTACCCAAAATTTTCTCGATCTTTCCACGTACGTGATCATTTCAAAATGCTATTCAAATAATTCAAATTTGTAGGTCTTGCTCTTAGAGAATCTTTGGCCCTTTCCTAAGTTTTTCCACAAATTTGAATAAAAAGAGAAAAGTTTAAGCATTTTAATGCATAATCCTAAGTGGTGCCCTATATTTCTTTGTAATCAAATAACAAAAGCGAAATTAGTTGTTTGTACAATTATTTTAGTTCATATAATTAAATAGCAAATGGTGGAGCTGGCTCGTCATTGTTTCTGAGCCACCAACATTTCATTGAAAGAAGGAGGCAGTGATTGGCTTTGGTGGTGGTATGTGGGCCAATTACCCATTAATGTTGGTGTGTGGCCGCGCTACATGTATCTTTTAATGGTCACATGACCACTTGAAAAAATTTCTTATAAAGTTAAAATACATTTCAAAATTTTAGTTTAGTTCTCTTTTGAGCACTCAACCCAAATGTAAAATGAATAAGAACATTTCTTTAAAAGGATCCGCGTGAACCTATTTGCTACACAATTTTCATTAAAAAAAATTAGTGTATTAATCCTCCGATGTTATCGGGCCACCAAATGGGCTTTTGTTTTGTGTGTATAGTTGGACTTCAACAATAACAGTTTTTAAGAGCCCTAAAATATAATTGTACCACTTGTTTCAGCTTCAAAAGACTCTTACTCGGCCTAATGCTAAAAATTATTCGAGTGTTCCTTTTTTAAACTATTTTTTGATGCCCTAGGCCCTGTTGGGCCTTGCCCAAGAGCCAGTCATGATTATTGGCGTAGTTGTAAATTGTGAATAGCAAAACGAACCATGCAAAATTTGAGTCACCCTTTTATCATATTACACGTCCTTAACAAACGTCTTTCAATGAGTCAAATGGAGATGCTCTTAGGGCCGATAAATAAGTTGAACTTTAAAATTATATTCAAGGTAGTTTGACAGTTTAGCAAACTTTAAAAAACATGTTCAAGTTTTGAGTTATTTATGAGATGGTACGATCTTAGGTTTAAGTCAAGCCGATAGAGAGCTGACATCAAATAGTTTGAATCTTTTAAACATCCTAGGTTAAACGAGCCAAAGTAGCATCTTGTGTGAGCTTGGTTTGGAAATCAACGAGATTAAAAATGTCCAAGCTCGACTAGTTATGTAACAAACCAACCTCAAACGAATTTTTAACGAGCAAATACGAGCTCAAATTCAAATAATTTGTTTTTTTTGTTTTTGTTTTTACCAGCCCTGCACCAAAGGATGCTCGATAATGCCACAAGTGCCTACTGCCATAACCCTTGGCATTTTCAAAGGCTCCATTCCGGTCACAGTGCACTTTAAAATCTACAATATGGTGGGAAACTTCTGAACACAAAAGTAGTGAAACCAGCTGACTATGCAACTGAAAATGGTGCCAACAATGTTGTTTGTGGTCGCCAATTTCAAGCAATAAACGGAATTTGTCAATGTAGCGCTAACCAATCATGGTGAAATAGAAACGGTAACTCTTTAAAATCCTCCCATGTTGCACTTCCAAAGTCAGTCGGCTTAAAAAATGCCACTGGGTCATGATAGGTAATATCAGTAGATGAGCAATATTTTCTGATGAAAACAAAGAGGAGGCAAAACAAATGAACCTTGATTTTGTAGAAGGAAATGATCCACCTAGCCTAAAGGCTAAGATATTCAATAGCACACAAGTATTTTGAGTACAGGGCTAGTATTTCTCCAATGTAATAATCATGCAGGATTGCTCTGTCTATAAGATATATCTGTGAAAATCCATCTCAAAAGAAAAGTAAAAAAAAAAACCCTTAAAACTTATCCATTTTGACCAATACGATTTCCTAAAAGAGAGAGTGAAAGATCCACAGAGGAAAGAAAGAAAAAAAATCATGAAAGTGCTCCGGCTCCCTAACTATAGCCCTATCTCTAGCACGTGAAATCCAAAACAAAGGCATGGCTATGCAATGAGCGTATCTCGCATCAAAAATTCAAAACAAAGTTATGTTAAGGAAATGGGACTTTCTACCATCGTAGCACTACTATTTGCTTTATATTAGCATTCAGACAAGCAGGCTTATAACCTAGGCCTTTACCTACGAAAGTGAAACAAAGCAGTTCTAAGAATGAATTAAGTGCACTTATCGCATGAGCATAGCAAGACTGTGTCTTCTAATCAATATGATGATCGGCAAATCATCACCTGCCATAGACCCTTCATCTTATGTCAAATCAGATACCCAACACAAAATTTAGAGGTTCAAATTCCCCCCAAACAAAAATGTCCTCTCCCCACCTCAATAACTTACATTGCAAGAATGTGACACATGATCTTCCACATACAGAACAATAAACCATCAATTAAGAATCCATTAGATCTATGCTTGTTGCTTCTCCCAACTTACCAAGAGATCTCTCAACTCCAACATTATTAGATTCTACCAAAAACGCTGGAAAAATAGTACACTGCAGAAAGGATGTCCAGAGATCTTGACCAACTTCTATCCCAATTGTCCTGAATTTCCTAGTGATCAAACTTCAACTAGAAGTGTTTGGTTGGGGGTGTTGTCCCGTTTACTCCAAAGAAACTGACTTATATGCAGTGCTGAGTGTATGCACCAAGCACCCTTCCTTTGTGAGCACGCAATGGAAGAATTCCTGTCAAAGCCCCAAGTAAAGCACATAGCCAACATATACTGAGCTTCCTCATTATGCCTGCAAATTCATCAAGGAAATCTCACTGTCTGTTTAATTCAGGCTCACCAAAAAGGGATATGCCTCTAAAAGCCACAAGGGAATGGCAAGGACACCATATAATGGCTTTAACGCTAAGCCTTCGAAACAAATTCATCCACGAAAAAGTGACTTTCTTCCATCCAACCCATCAAAAATAGAATATTCCCTCTAAATTGCATGCAGAAATGCAAGGAAAATGTGACTGTTTCTCATTATCCAGTCTTTGATCCTATTGCTTCTGAAGGGCCTTGATGAGAGCTCTCTTGCTGATTTCAATCCGTAGATGCCAAATAGGCAAACACCGACATTACTCACAGGCTTCCCTTGAATATGTAAATCCTCCACGAAGGATAAGTTCAATTTAGCAACATCCAAGCTCCATCCACAGAATCCATCTAAGAAAAGAGTTACATATTCGACCACATCTCTAAGCTGTAGTAAGTTCATATTTTACAACAAGTACCCAAACCACTACTGCTACCTTGCAATGACTTCACCCCAGTCGAAGACCCCACCGAGGTATGCGCCAATAAGGTCACATGACACTAATATACCAGAAAAGGAGATGAATGGCCCTCAGACACGGATATCTGGTGCATCACACAATTTAAGTTCAACTGCTATAAGAAACAGATCCCTGATTAACCAACTTGGCACCACAGGGAACAAGTGAAGCTTCTTGTTCCAAACTTGCTAACATAAGCTTGAAGGTAAATCCTGATTTCCATGTTAAAACAACCATTAAACAAACAAATTCGAACTGAGAACTAATATTTTGCGAAAGCAACAGAGGGTAATTCTCTTTCAGAATCATTTCTACAAGCCAATGATTCTAATCTGTCAAAACATACTTATCATTTTCAAGAGCTCCAAAAGTACTCTACCGCATATGTTAATCTAATATGGCTTCATGTTTAAGACAACAAAAGTCGCAGCTGTAAAATAAAATCAAACTAGACTACTCAAATTTTAGAGTACAACAATGCTCATATTAGCAAATCAGACCTCAAATACAGGATTACAAACTCAACAATGCCTGCTATAAGCTCCCAAAAAAACTTCATTTTGCAATCAGAAACAGCAAGAACAATCAAAAGGACATAATCTTGTACCTCCAGCTTCTGACTTTCCAATCCCCAGCTCCTCTTCTGAATAAATGGTTAACCCATCACCAGTTCTCTTCCTAGGCCGAGAAGGTGGGTCTACAGTCTCAATCTCTCTAGGAGCTACCCTTCTCTTCTTTTTCTTCATCTTATCCACCTTAACACTCTCATCTTTAATTGGGTTATCTTGTTTTTGTTCAGGTTTCTTCCTCTTTTTCGCAGCAAAGATCTCGTCGATCTCTTTACTGGGTTTTCTGGGTGCAGGAGTGGGTTTTTCCTCCGATACTGCAACTGGGTCTTGTGGCTTTGGTGGCTTGGATGAACTCTTTTTGGGCATTTTCACGCACTTCGACACGAGTGGGAAAAACCCAGTTGCCTGCTATGCAATCACAGAGAGAGAGAGAGAGAGAGAGAGAGAGAGAGAGAGACCCTGTTAGGGTGCGGAGCTGCCGATTGTTCCCAGACGAAGCTACGCTCGATTGGTAAATTAGGGCTGACACAATTGTTGTTTTCTTAGTTTTACAAAACTTACCCTACGTTTGGATTGTAACAGATTTACCCACAGGAGAACTTCTACTAGTTGAATTTCGCTCGTTAAAAATCCATTAGAGAATAGTTTTTTTTCCGTAAAGGAACCAAGCTTGAACATTAATTGAGGATCATTAAACTTTCAAAGAAAGCTCGAACATGCTACTACTTAGCAATGACTTGAGATGTTAATACAATTCAAGTTACTCGGAATTGGCTCGTGATCGGCTCGATTGAAACTCAAGCAGGATCATCATATCTCGTAAATTAACCAAGCATTAATATTTTAAATGTTTGTCAATGGCTTAGATAATGGCTTTTATCAAACTTGAATAATCAACTATTCAACTAGATTAAGAGCGATGATTGTGTGCGGAAACATAAAACGATGATCAATTGAAAGCGGCTACAAAGTGTTCCACTAAAAGATCACGTGACCTATGTTCCCAGGTATCTCAATCATGTCCCAACGGTCTCATAAGACATATCTAAGAGTGTCTAGCCGGAAAGATAAATAGTATACACTTACCCGGACACAATGTGATATTTATCATATCAACCAATCAATCAGTTAATACTCTATGCACATCTATTTTGCGTTCAAAAGCCTCCAATCTCTCAGTCCTAAATTCATAGAATTCTGATTTTATTTTTTTTATAGACCGAGAGGGGGTGGAACTAGAGAGGAGGGAGTAGGATTTAGCGCGAGTTTTTTTTAGGGGGAAGATGGGGTAAGTTTTTGTTTTTGTTTATATTTTCGTAGTTCTTTTTTTATTGAAAAAAAAAAAAGTTAATCTTTTTTTTCATTTGAACCGGCACAACGCTAGTGTATTTTGTAAGTGTACTTATTGCAAGTGCAAGCACTGATCACTGCTTGTTCATTCACTTGATCCACTTCAGTGGTGCGAACAATTAGAAGAGGAAGTATGAACCACCGTCCTCTCCAGCTTTGAGTTTTTGAAAACAAACACAAATAATTGATGGATGCTTCAACGGCATAGTGTTCACAACAAGAGATTTTCTGTTCTTCAAATTCTTCAATGACGGACGAGTGCAGTTTTGTTCACTCTCCTTCCTCCTTAAAAGAGAGTGAATATTACTCTCCCTCCTATTGGTTAAAATAATGAAGGCTCCATCGAAAAGTAATGTCATCCCACCAAAAAATGACACAAATCCTATAAAAAAAGATGGATTACAAGGGTGAGACCTACGGCATTTCAACCAATAGGGGACTAATAGATGTTTCGAAATGGCCCGATCTAAATATAAAAATAAAAAATAGATCCTTCAAAATGGATCTATTGTTGGGTATCAAAAACAGTCCTCAACCTTATGGTCCTTGCCAAACAAAACAGAACAGAAAACCGAACTCATAAGTCATAATCCTGGCGATCTCAAGTTGCTGAATTCCTCTGCTTTTCGTTAACAACTTCAACAACAAAGTTGAGCTCTAAGTTTAGTTATCCCAACTTTCCAAAATTGTGAATCACACATCTACCTTATTCATAATTTAGTTTCACAAGCAGGACACGTTTAACACTTCTTCCATGTCACTCTCTCTGGAAATTTGTGCAATCCAAGATCTCTCTCATAACCCAGGCAACGGGAATTGTGTTGTCAAAGCCTCAACTCTTCTTCTCAGATCAGACACTCGATCCATTAGAGCGAAATCTGGAGACCCGATGAACTTCATGAAATCTTGGAGCTTTGAACCTGAGACAGACCTTTTTGCTTCAAGAGTAAGTTTCACACCCTCGTGAATAAAATCTGCGGTTGCTATGAATTCCTTCTCTGTGAAGCCTCTGGTAGTCATTGCAGGTGAACCAATGCGTATCCCACCTGGTACTAGAGCACTTTTATCACCTAAGGTGATCAACATGGAAACAAAAAGAAGGATAGCCATCAGGTCGTGTCATTCATAAATGTGTGTTTCAATCATGGATTTTCTGGAGGGATTTATCAAGATAAAGCCTTCTGTTTGGATCATGTATTCATGGAGGAATTTATGGAGGGTAAAGGGAAGAAGACAAGACTCACCTGGCACTGAATTCTTGTTAAGCGTGATGGAGGCCATGTCGAGAATTTTTTCCGCACGAGCCCCATCAATACCCTGTGTTCAAGGAAACAATCTCAATAAACTCTTATTCAAAATAGCAAATAAACTTCTGATGATCCAAGACATCAAACAACACAGTGCCATACAAAATACAACAGCAATAACATATAGAACTCATAATTCTTTCAAATCATATGATACAAGCTCAGACCAAATGACTTGCTTTGAGCCAACATATAACATCAGAACGGTCATTTAATTTGTCAAAATATTTCTGCTGTATAAATGAGCGGCCAAAACATTGTTACAAACCATGACAACCCGTACAGCCGTACTTATTAAAAGGACCGATCACTGTCCACACAGAATAGCTGAAACTTACTAATGGTCTGAGATCAACAAGAACCAAGTGGTTATCAGTCCCTCCTGAAACCAGTTTGTATCCCAATTCAATCAAGCGGTCTGCAAGAGCTCTACAGTTAGAAACCACCTACAAAACCAGCAACCATTCTAAGTTGGCAATAAAAAATATTATGACCATAGTTGTTAAAAACCTAAGATACAAGATACGTATCTTACGATTCGTATTGTCTCCTGTGGAAAACGATATGTATCCCACCTCGTATCCTCTTCGTATAGAAATCCTACGATAAGTTTGCGTATCCTACTATATATACGCGTATCTTGATTCGGTACGTATCCAACGATTACTTATTGGGAAAAAGATGGACCTTATTTTAAGATGTGTAACCCCAAACACATTAATCTAAGCCGTTTGATGTAATTATGGAGACATTCAAACCATTTGATAGAAAATTCAACTTCAATGTTGAGTGTGAATAAAAGAAAGAAGTATACTTTGATTGTGTTTTGTCTGAATCATATTGGCCCTGTTCGGTTAGTAGGTTTAGTTTAGTTTTGATGATGTAAGTAGGTGTAATAAGCGGAGAGAGATAGAGAGAGAAATGATGATGTAAGCAAAACCAAAACAGGGCCAAAACCGGCCCAAAACTCCCAACCGAACACTGCCATTATAACTCCTTTTCTTTCCATAACCAAGACAATAGAAAGCCTTAGTGTGATACGCTAGGGGTGCTCACGGTCTGGATTGGTCTGGATTGGTCTGGATTGGAATGAATCCAATCCTAATCCTCAAGTCACGGTTTTTTCAAAATAAAATCCGTGTCCGGTCCAAAAGTCTCACGGTTCGGTTCCAATCCGATCCGTGAGTTACGGATCGGTTCCGGATTTATGCACAGATTTTCAACTTATTCTAAAAGAAAATTATCAACTCATTTTAAAGCTCAAACTCAACATTGAAACAAACACTTCAGTAGTATAGTTAGTAGATGAGAATATAAAACATAAATAAGAACAAGGAAAGAGCAATCACTGGAAAAAAATAATGAAAGCTTGTTAAACATTTCAACAAATGAATTGAAGAAATCTAAACTTGAACATTATGGAATCAAAATAGATAGACAGAAAACAAAACCCAAAATTCATTTTGGAATTTCAAACACAATAGGCTATAAATTTGAGATTGAGCATTGTAAACATCAAACTCGTTAAACATGCCAACAAACACATATAAATAGACAGTTAAAATCACAAAATGCAAATATCATTTTGGAATTCTAAAAGAAGTAGGTTACAAGAATACATATATTAAAAAAATTATATATAATAAAAATCTCACGGTCTGGATCGGTTAATCCACGGTTTCAAAATCAAAATCCGTGTTCGGACCGCAAGTCACGGTTTTTTATTTTTTGAATCCGTGTCTAGACCATTAATCCACAGTTAAATTCCAAAATGTACGGATCAGTTTGGTCCGAACAGGATTCACTGGTTTTTTTTTAGCAGCCCTATGATACACCCTAGTTAAGAGACTTGAAATTTTGCATTTTAATTTATAATTTATTTTTAAAATGCAAGCATAGTTTGTTGATGTTATTAGGTATAAATACTTTTTAATTGTATATTAATTACTGTACTAATTAGCAAAATACATAAATATATGAAGTACGGGCACAAAACCTTGGCAACTTGTTAGGCATAATCTTTGCCCTCAAATTAGCTTTCGTCACATCTTCATTTACCAGCAGCACAATTTTTATTACACCGACCCTCGTCAGAAGAATGGTAGCCTCATATAGTGTATCTCCAGGATTTTGCTGCAACCTCTCGAGACATTGTTCAAACTGCCAAAACAAAAAAACATTAGAAAAAAACATATAATAAAAAGCCTATTTGTGCATTTTATCGACCTACCCTCTCTTCTTCTTCAATCATGTTATCCACCAGGAGTTGCAGTGTGTTATTGATCACGAGAGTCTTTGCGTGGCTTCCAACCTTATTAAACAAATGAGAGCACATTGAAATCTGCATAACTCAGGAAGTTCCAAGTTCTTCCATATTTGGGCACCCAAGTCTTCAATTTCCAAAACCCTTTCCATAGACCCTTTCATACCTTCCAAATGTTTCAGTGTGACATTGTCGCATTCAAGAAGGATCCTCCCATTCACATCAAGACATCAAATCATGCTTTAGTTCCAAGTTCTTCGTCACCAAGGGTTGCAGTGTGTATAATTTGATGTCTTGATTTGAATGGGAGGATCCTTCTTGAATGCGACATTGAAGCATTTGGAAGGGTCTATGGAAAGGGTTTTGGAAATTGAAGACTTGATTGCCCAAATATGGAAGAACTTGGAACTTCCTGAGTTATGCAGATTTCAATGTGCTCTCATTTGTTTAATAAGGTTGGAAGCCACGCAAAGACTCTCGTGATCAATAACACACTGCAACTCCTGGTGGATAACATGATTGAAGAAGAAGAGAGGGTAGGTCGATAAAATGCACAAATAGGCTTTTTATTATATGTTTTTTTCTAATGTTTTTTTTGTTTTGGCAGTTTGAACAATGTCTCGAGAGGTTGCAGCAAAATCCTGGAGATACACTATATGAGGCTACAATTCTTCTGGCAAGGGTCGGTGTAATAAAAATTGTGCTATTGGTAAATGAAGATGTGACGAAAGCTGATTTGAGGGCAAAGATTATACCTAACAAGTTGCTTACAGTTACAAAGGTTTTGTGCCCGAACTTCATATATTTATGTATTTTTTTAACATGAGAAAGTAAAGTTCAAACAAGAACAATTGATAAAGCCCACAGATTTAGATATTATTGAAGGCAGTAAGAAATTTAGAAATATCTAGATTTTTTTGAGATTTAGTCACGTGTAGTATCTAGAAGCTCTAGGATATTCTTGTGAAATAGCTAGACTTTTTTTTGTAAGATTTAGTCACATGTGTAGTTCTAGAATCTACCTATTTATCTTGTATGAAAATATCTTCGGACTAGAGCCTTTCCATGGGGTAGTAAAAATAGGGATGGATTCTAGCAATTTTGTACCAAGCCAAAAAAAGTTTGAGTTCAAGTGTATCGTATGCAAATACTTTCATTCCCTAACCTTGTAGTACTTCTTCATTTTTCAAAATCTTGTCCAACTAAACTTTAGGAACTCGTACTCTTCCACCAAACGTATCTTAAGATACGCGATACATATCCCGACATGATTTATACAATGAAAAAATAATAAACAATACATATCCCAATTTAAAAACATTAATTACGACAAAGTGTTAAATATCAGTTCGACCGACTTTTGACTCTGTTGAAATCAATACCTTCTTCTGATATGCCTTGAACTCTGGGGATTGAGCATAATTGAGGCAGACTGCAAGCCCTCCAATTGTATGGTTATGAGGACCACCCTGCAAATATATGCATTGCCTTTGATATAGTTTTATTATTGGCTGAGTAATTAAAAAAAGCTAAACATGCAGACAAACAAGAAAGAAGAAGCTAAAATAGGCAGCTACAGACAGCAGAAAGATCAATATCTATGATGACAGGCAAATAGACATTCGACAAACCTGCAATCCGGGAAACACAGCATTGTTGACAGCAGATTCTAAATCAACACCCAAAACCGGCTCTCTCTTGAAGAAGATCATGCCACCTCTAGGCCCTCTCAAGGACTGAACAGAAGAGTATTTATTAGCTTATATGAATGCATATTCAAGTGGAAATAATCATATTTCCTGATAAATTTCTAGACATGTTAGACAAAGTCCCTGTTACACAACACAATTACAAATAAATCTCGCCTGTTCTCATTATGTTGCTAGTGGAGGAAAAGTTTTCAATGCAAACTGATAAATACTCTTAAATCTTATTACACATTCTATACACCTGCAAGCATGTTGCTAGTGTTAGAGAGAGAATTTGTTAGCAATGAGAATCATGCTTTATGCCATAACTTGAATATTTCTCCCCCTGTCCTAAGTAGGACCATGGGTTAGGTTGTAAGGTTGGTTAGCCTCTTGTTTGTTTTGTCGTAAGTGGCCCTGGGATAGATGGTTTCTTGTGGTTGGTTATAAAAGTTCAACTTCCCAAACAAAGTTTTCATGGCAAAATCGTGAAAAGGACGAACTCGATCAATAACAATTCCAATAGCACACAAGGAGGGAAAAAGGAAGATGAGCCATGGCAATCTCTCTTTGTATGATGCACAGCAAGCAAAGTGTTATAAGGCAAATCAAAAGCCATCGTCTACGCTAATCAGAAGTACGTGAATTTAGGACCTTATCTATGTTGGCACATCATTTACATGTGAAAGAGCTAGAGAAAAAGAACAGAAAATGCACTCGAAGAAAATTTACTATTAATTTCATGACAATTACCACTCAAGAGAACGTCAAGCTACGGATCTGTAAGCCCCTATTCATAACCTAGGTGCCTAAAATATAAGTTTTATCTGCTAAACTTGCTTAGGTATTGTAATTCTACCCCATCCCTCTCATGGAAAGTGCAATGTTCATTATGTAAAACTAAATCTTGTTCCCCATCCCCATTCCACTAAAGTTCTTAGTTACTAATAAGGTGACAATAGCCTGGTAATAATACTTGTTTAAACACACAAAGATCGCATCAACACACTTGATGGTATGAAACTATGAATACACAAACTTCCGTAGGAGCACACACTCACATTATCCCATTGCCCTGCTAGAATCTTATTCATATGTCCAGAAACCAAAATTTTGAGTATAATACAATCAAGCATTTACAATGAGAAAGGAAAATCACTGCATGACTTGCTCAACCCATACCTTGTGTGTTGTTGTCGTCACAATATCACAGTACTCAAAAGGATCAGCAACCACAGAAGCAGCAACGAGTCCACTTATGTGAGCCATATCCATCATGAGAAAAGCACCAACAGCATCTGCAATCTATGAAATGCAAACGAAGTCTGATCAGTTTACCGTTGCAATGGAAACTTCCAAATTAATAATCGCAATCAAGTGGCAACCTTCGCAATACAGGTTTCTAAAAGTGAAGGGGAAGACTGCATTTCATCATAGACATACCAAGAGAAAAACTCATACCTTTCTCATCCTAGGATAGTCAAAATCCCTAGGATAAGCACTAGCACCAGCAATAATGAGTTTCGGCCGAAAAAGAATAGTTGTTTTCTCTAGCATGTCATAATCAACAATGCCTATTTGAAAACTGAGAGTCAGTAAATGACTAGTAGTAGAAGTACTAGCTGTCAGTCAATCTTAGAATCAAATTCACATCTAGAAATTATATGTTCCATCTGTAGCAAATTAACGGCACACCACACCTGTAGATTCATCGAGTCTGTAAGGCATAGATTCGAAATAAATCGATGTTCCTGATACCCGCCTTTTAGGAGTCATGAAACCGTGAGACAAGTGCCCCCCATGAGGTAAGTCCAAACCCTAAGTAATTTCACATGTTAGTTCCAAAAAGTAACGACCAAAGCCAAGAAGAAGGAAAGTTATAACTTACCATTATCCGGTCATGTGGGCTAAGAAGTGCAGTGTAAACCTCAAAATTAGCAGGAGAACCAGATAATGGTTGAACATTCACACCCCACTTGTCTCCATCTAAGTGAAATGCAGCCAAAGCCCTTTCTTGACATAGAGTTTCCAGCTCATCAATGTATTCATTGCCACCATAGTACCTGAATACAATATTCAGAATGTATAGTTTCAAGCATGTTGATACTACAGTAATACACACTTAACAACTACGTTTTCCCCTAAGGGGAAATGCTTACCTTTTGCCAGGAATACACAGTCGACCAACTACTTATTTCTTTAAGGGGTAATGCTTACCTTTTGCCGGGTAGTCCTTCAGAGTACTTGTTTGTGAGGCAAGACCCAACTGCTTCCATCACGGCCCGGGATGTGAAGTTCTCTGAGGCAATAAGCTCTAAACTTTTAAATTGCCTTTGCTTTTCTTTGTCAATAATTGTGCGAACACGAGGATCAGCCTCACTGAGCCCATGGTCTATAAAGCTGCTCTCACTACCTATATCACATTATTTCCAATGATTTAAAACTAAAGTTTTATTGAAGTTGCAAAACTTATTGTTTCAAGGAGGCAAGTTTCCCAATGAAGACATTTTCTTGGTTTTTATGCATATTCATTATTGCATCATGGAGAAATGAAAATAAGCATCGACCTGCCAAAGATCCAACAGAAAATGTACCCTCCAATTAAGCTATATATACCACAATCATACATTTTGCCTATCCACTCATAAGCTACAAGAATCTTAAGCTTATGGGGTTTTCTTCGCTTCGCCTTGCACTTGTTTGCTTACCAATTTTCATAAAAAAAGCCTTCCACATTTCTAAATATCATGTACTAGTCCATAAACCTTCGGGCAACCCCAATTCAAACTTGGTTCATGTCCTCTTGCAGATGTGACAGCTAGAAGAGGAGACTGTGGCAACAGGATTTAGTCTTGGAGTCGTGGCACATGGAAAGGACTTGCGGCTTTAGGACCTAATATTAGATCACGCCAAACAATTACTGATGTCCAATTTCTGCAATTTTAATCCATCAGTTCTGCCATTTTTATTTTTTCTGTGTCTACACTTTGTTTTGTTCTTTCCTGTCTTTCAATTCTGTTATGCTTGTACCATAATTATAGTTCAATTTTCCTCGCTTCTATAAAGACTGCACAAAACACACTAAACGAATCATACAAGCTTCAATTCCTATTAAAAAAAGTTTATGAACACAAATTCCGGACACAAATGTGTCTAGAGACTTTCGATGGATGTGGTCCTACATGCATCAAACAGCTGACATAGTTGTGTTCCTAGCATTGCTCACTCCTATTATCTAATAAAACCAGAACCATGATTCATAGAGCAGACAGCAATACATTCGAATAATTGAAAGGTACTCTAACTGCAACTCTAGCCAGTTGTGCAGCGCCCGCATGACAGTAAATTCAAACAGATTTTCTAGGATGAATTGTCAAATTCCTTATTTGAATTCAAGCACGTGTGTTAATGTAAACAGACGTAAGCAATTAAACATAAAAAAGAACTGGACCCAGATTACGTCCACTTACGTATAAAAAAAAACGATAAACAGCACAAAAGGAGGATGGTAAAGCATGGTTACCTCCAATTTCAGGCACAGAGACGGACACAGAAGAGGTAGTCCTGCCGGTTACTAAGCTACAAGGTTTCACCGTACTGATTTTAACTCTGGGAGGTAATCCATTGGAAAAGGACCCTTTTGGAGAGAAAGTTGATCCCTTCATCCAAACGGTCTGTTGAATAGAACCCATAACTGCAGTCCCACTACAAGCCTGCATACTGGATCCTAGTAAGACAATTGAAGAGCTTCCTACACACACAAAGGACCAAAATTGAAAATCTGATTCGTGCAAGCAAACCCAAAAAATCCTTCTTTCTTTTTTTTGATAAGATCATAAACTGTTACAAATTAAAGTTTATCTCTAGCCAAAATAGCATCTAACTTGGGCGGAATACAACCCGGAGGAAAAACGACTTTTCTACTTAAGCAATTTGTGGCTACCCAGCACCAAGTACAATACCAATTTCTCGAGCTTGCCCATGCCTTGATATCCACTACAAGAATTGAAATCTCCGAATTACAATCGCGATCTTCTCGGTTTAAGCTTTCGATGAGCTCTTTGCAATCAGACTTGATTCAAAAAAAACCCATTTGAATGACCAAAAATGCTCTTATTAACCAGTTTCCTCCATTTGCTTCGTTGCTTTTCTTTAGGGAATGCAAATGATGCACATAAAAAATTTAAAAGAAATGGAACTATTGAAACGAGTAACATACCAAAGCAAAAAACAAAAAAAAACAAAAAAATCACCTGTACGAAGATAATTCCAATTTGGCGTAATTGTTCCGCACCCAAAATGGTTGGACTGGGTTCTTCTTTCACTATCTTTTCCCAATTTCAGCTTGAACAAATCAACTGTAATAGAATCAGTTTGCGGGAGAGAGAGAGAGAGTTCTTTTTACATTGAAATTGCTATCTTTCGATTCTTTCCTCTTCAGTCTTCACTCTTCAGTAAAGAGCGACTCGGTTGAAAAACCCTATCGAAAAGCGCGCGCCGTTCACCTGAATAAAATAAAAGGAATAAATAATACTCCGTAAGTCGGACTCCGGGTGTTGCGCAGGGTGTTGTGCACCATACGGCGAAGTTGCGCCGGTCACGTTCCGGCGATCGGAGACGTTCACCGAATACTCTCACTGAGTACTATACGTGTACAAAAAATCAACTTGATCTAATATTGTTAAGTTCCTAATCGGAACACAAATAGATTAAAATGAAATGGAACACAAACGTACATAAACACTGGATTCAAATCACTAAATCCATTTTTTTCAAGCTATTTGTGTTCCGATTAGGTGCTTTTGATTCTTGTGTACACTTGTAGTACTCGATGAAGACTATCCGGTGAACGTCTCGGATCATTGAAAGGTGGTCGGCATGGCCGCACTGTGCGGCTACCTAGCACGCTGCGGAGCACCCCCCAGCTTCCCCGTAAGTCCAAACCCCATATTCAATATTCACATTTTTTTCTTTTAAAAAAAAAATTACGGTACACAACAATTCAACCACAACCCAATTCACGGATCTGGGGTGGGTGTTGTGTGGTAGGTGTTGTGCGGTAAAACTACATAGTTTTTGTCACACCTCTGAAGCTTCCTAAGAGCTTGTTTGGAAGAAGGAAAAGATCACTACAAAATGCCTAAACCCTAAATCTAAAGTGCCTAAACCCAAAGCATCTTAAACCCAAGTGTCTAAAACCACTATATATGCTACCCCAAGTAGCCTAAATTTCCTAAAACTGAACTTCAAAATTAACTCTCCAAACAACACCTATTGAAGTGTACAAAAAAATGAACAAAACTATGTCGTTTTGCCGCACAATACGGCGCACAACATGTACCGCACAACACCTCATCTGGATTCCCAATTCACAACCTCTCACATATATGTGGTGTCCATCTTATAATTGTGTGCGAACCCTACGTTTATACGAGGAGTTATAAATTGGATTTTGATTGGATAGTTGTGTATGTAATATCTCTCATATAATGCACCTTGTGTGGTTTTGGGGGCATGATGCCCTGTTAAATATTTGATATCAAGATTGAAAGTTTATTAAATCTAAGCCGTTTTTATGGTAAAGTAAAATTTCATTTTTTTAGTGAAAAAAGAAAAAGGACAATCTCGATTATAGCTCAGTTGGTGTGACCTGGCTCTCCCCATGTGGGAGACTAGGGTTCGAGTCCCGTTGGGGGCATTGGAGTTTCAAGGCTATGGATAGCCCCTGTACTCCCCTGTGGTTGACACTACTAACATCCCGTTAACCCCCGCTAACATCCTAAAATATGGCCAAAAAAAAAAATATTATAGCAATTCCACTGTACTTTTTTGTGGATAATTTTGATTTATTTATTTAAATTTGCCTAACTAACAATCTAAAGGTCTATTTAATGAGATCATTAAGCCTCCATACCACTCGGTGCATGGTAGTCAGTAGGGCTGAAAGAAAAAAGAAAAAGAGAAACAAACCGGACCGAACCGGTGAACCGGTTATTTTGTTCAGTTTTTTACTTTACCTGGTTTGCCAAAATTTTTATTTTTTGAAAAGCCAGTTCGATTCTCGGTTTTGAAATTTTTAGGACCAGTTTGAACCGAACCGAACTGGTTTTAATTATATATATTTATATATTTTTAATACATCTTATATAAACGTTTTTTCTTCCCAAGTCCCAACTATAACGGCCCACGTTTTGAAAAATGTTATATTTATCATAAAAATAATAAATAAGTCTTACAAATAAATCCACTTCGGAAAATTACATAATCTTCATCAAAAACATTTTATTCAGAGCAGGGTCAATTAGGGTTCTTCTAATTCCTTGCACTTCCATTAGCCTCCTCAGCGTCTTGTCCAGTTCTATTTGTCTCAAAATTGTAGAATTCATCTTGTTCATCTCTATAGTCTGACATAATACATTAGAATCGCAGAGCAACAACGTAGTATTATGCTAGGGTTACACAAGTGCAACACCGTGAGCGAGGACCCCCAAAATAACTCTACCCCAACCTTCAACTAGCAATTCTAGAACAATATAATAGGTGGCAGAGTATTACAATAAAATCATGCATGTCCAAATATCATTATCTAATCAAATCAAAGTGCAACTTAATAAAATCAGTGTCTCGTATCATTTTCAAATTAGGGTGCAGTGTTAGTATCTCATATTAGTTCTCATTTCAACATTCTTCTTCAAATTTCATCCATGTTATCATCTCCCATCACTCGAATGTTATTGGCCATTTTTTACGGTCACCAACCTTTTCGCTCGAAGTCTCGGTTGTCTTGTATCAAGGCACACACTTACAAGATACAATGTCCGTCCACTACGTGTTGTACCGCTGAGCCCTAACCACCAAGTTTTCCCCACGAAATTGAAGCGATACTCAAACAGCACTACCGTATTAATCATTCATCACATCATCATTTCATTCTCATCTCTATTTCTCATTGTGAAATCAATCGTATATTTTCTAAAAAATCGTGTTGTGTCGTATCGTCTTGTGAATCTTACACATGCCCTGAATCTCATCAAAATCCTCTGTTTTAAATTGTTTCTCAATAATTGTGTCACTTTAGGTATAAAATCTCATTGGTGACTTTCTTTAGACAAATGAGATGACCAGGAGAGTCTCAGGCCGGATGGTCGGACGAATACAGTTACTGTCACCATTTATTTCTTAGACAGCGCAAAGCTCATCTTTTTTGACAGACCCTCAAGGGTGTTAACCTTGGGTTATCTCACAGTGCAAATATAGTCAAAACATTTTGAAGTTGCTTTAAGAAAAAGTTTAGTTGGCTACTTTCCAAAGATCGGTCAGGCATTATAACGGCGTAATTTCGAAAAGTTAATTTTTATTCAGGCATTATAACTGCGTGATTTTGAAAAGTTGATTCTCACATGGACATTGTAATTGCGTATTTTCAAAAGTCGTTCTCAAATCGTGCATTATAATGACTACATGCGTTTCCAAAGAGCAACTATAACGCCCCCAAAATTTGGGTTTGTTAATGAAGAATACATATACAATAATTGGGGTTTTACAATAGTAACCCATAAGAAATTACATAAATCCTCCTTCCAAATACAATCATTATCTACAGGGTTGACTAGGTTTCTCTACTTCATCGCATGGTTGTCAATCCCAGCGGTGTCCTGATTTGCTCCGTAAGCCTTCAAGCCATAGTTCTCTCCTCATGTCCATCTCCATAGTCTAGCATAATACGTCAGAGTCGCAGAGCAACATCATGGTATTATCCTAGGGTTACACAAGTGTAACACCGTGAGCGATAACACCCAGTAGACTACACTACCCAATCTCTAACTAGCAATTCTAGAACAATAAACTCAAAAATAGTATATAATATTTTCGAACGGTAAAACCATGCAATGCACCATGCGTGTCTATACGGATCAGAGTACATGCGCAAAAACCGTAACTCATTTCAATATCTCAAAACGGTCTCATGTGTCAGTTTCTCAAGCAGTATCCCATTTTAATAACGCATCACATGTCTTAAATCATTTTCTCGTATAGTGTCGCTTTCAGCATTCTTCTTCAAATTTAAACCATGTCAATATCTCACACCATTCGAAAGTTATTTGTCCGTTTAAGCCTCCTCTCAGCTGACGGTACCAACATTTCCGCTCGAGGCCCCGGTCGTCGTGCATCACTGAACCTAACCAGTCTTTTTGCACGGTCCGTCTGCCCTGCCACTCACACGACACAGTCCCGACCGTCTCATATCATTGAACTTAACCAATCTGTTTTATGAGGTCTGTTCACCGTGTGTTGTGCACGCTTAGCCCAAACATCCAAATTCTCTCCGCGAACTAGAAGTGGCGCTCTCACTGCACTACCACATCAAAACCATTCCTCCAAGTTCTCTCTGCGAACTTGAGGTGGTAACAATTCATCTCATCACATTTCATTTTCAAATTTCATTTCATTTCCCGAAAATCTCATTTCTCGTTTCAAAAATCCATTTTCATTCTCATCTTTATTTTCCCGTAGATCGCTATTCGAAATTTTCAAATCCAATGTCGTAACGTATTGTGTACGTGCTCAACGCCACATGCTCAAAATAATGCCCATGCAATATTTTCCAAATTCTTTTCCCATAAAAATCATATTTTTCCCTTGAAAAATTCTCACATAAAATCATGCACTTTAATGCACCAATTTTCAAAAAATAATAATAATAAAATATTTTTCTCTAAGAAAATATTCCCACATGAAATCATGCACTATAATGCTCCATTTTCTCAATAATTTCTTCATAAATTTTATTTTCTAGCAAAAATTCAATTTCTCTCATTTCTTTTAAAACTCCACTTATCTCTTCTCTAAAAGAAATAAAATTAGTAAACTATCTTTTTCTAGCTATTTCTTTAAAAAGACATTTTTTTTTTTCTAGAAATCTCATGTCCAAAAGATTTAAGCACTTTTGTCATAAAACTTTCTTTACCAAAAATTTAAACAAGTAATAAAAATTCTTATTTTTAGAAAATCTACCCCTTTTCTAAAGAGATACTTCCAAATTTTCTAGAAACTTTCTTTTTCCAAAAACTTTAAGAAATCTTTCTTTTCATTTAAAGAACAATTTTTATGCAACTCTTAAATTTCTCTTTCATTACAACAACTTATTTATACAATATAGCTAATAATTACTTAGTAGAAAATCTTGTAGATGAATAACTACTAATTCTTTCTCTACATATTTATTAATTTAAAACCTCTAATTTTCTTACAACAAAAACTAATGAACTCAATGTAAGCTTCATTAGTAAAAAGTAAACTCTTTTATAAGCATAAACAAGCTACTAATTTTAGGAAGAATTATTAAATTAGCAACTCAATAATTTAATCTACATTCATTAACTAGTTCTTCCAAGAAAAATTAATAATTAAAAACTTTCTAGAAATCTCATCTTCTAATAAACTTCTAATCAACTTAATCTCTTTAAACCATCTTCTAATTTCATGAAGAAACATTCTAATTAGAAATCAATTAGAACCTCTAACTCTTTTCAACATGAAATCCTGTCTTTTAAACTTTCTTAGAAACTAAGTAAACATGCTTAGTACCGTAATACATGCATAAATTAACTTAAACAAACTTCAAATCCCAACATAGAAAACTAATTAGAATTAAGTAATTGAACTCGAAATAACTAATTAGAAGGTTGGTTTAATAAACTACCTTAATTTCCGGGTGTTAATCGGAAGCCGAAAAGCAATCCTTGGTGTGGAGGCTTCTTAATCTACTCAACTTTCTTACTAATTAACTTAGTAAGAAGCTAACTAGAGTCTAAGTAAGTGGGTTAAAGTGGTAGAAGTGGTTGGTTTGTTGGGAATAAGAGAAACAAACAAATAAGGAAAGTGTAAAGTGGTCCAAAGAACAAATGGGTGGGCTATTTATAGACAAAGTGGACCTCTCTCCTCCCTCTTGAAATTTTCGGCACACACACCCCTCTCTTGGCTGAAACATGCATGTGGGAGGAAGGAAATGGTGCTTGAATGGCACATGACAAGTACACAAGTTGATTCTCTAGGTTGTTAGGTTAGGTCCTAGGTTTTTACTTGCAAGCAAAGGAAGAATCTCGGGGGAAAGTACATTGAATTAAGGTGGAAAGTAGTAGTGGGGGAAAATACGTCTCTCGTTGTGTAGGTTTTTGCATGGTCACCTTAGTTATGAGGTGTTTTAAGGGTTAGATATGCACAAAATGCATGTGAAAGCATCTAGTAGCTAAGGGGTAGCCTTAGTGGGCTAAAATGTAGGGGAATATTCTTTCCTAAAACAAGAAAGCATGTGTCATGGAGACTTGGAGTGCAAGGTTAAGCATAATAGGTCTAGGTTGTGTAGATTGTGTTCTAATACATGTATTGCGTGGGTACGCATAGGTTACTCCGAAAATAGCAAGTCTTATTCTAACTAGTTTGGGTACAAAATGTAGGCTTAGGTGGCTACACTAAAACCCTCAACTTGCTTGTGCAAGTGAACAAACAATGAAACTTGCATGTGCAAGTGTACTTCATGCACACACTCTCTCTCTCTCTCTCTCTCTCTCTCTCTCTAACTTGGTTAACACCAAGTTCCAAGGTGGGGAGGTGATGAGACTAGGTGGTGCCGAGGTGGTTAGATGGAGTAAAGACGGTGGTTGGGTAGGTTTCGGGTATTAAACTCGGTCCCCGGGTGCTATGGTAGTGTAACAGATGTTTTACTCGGTTTTGTGCGCGCATATACATGGCTAGAATTTTATTTATTCGAATTAAAAGAATTAAATAATATTTTAATAGAACAATATTCCAATAAACCGAAATTTAAAGATAATTAGTTAAAATTTTAAACGAAATTTTTATTTATGAAAATTCGGGTCGTTACAGTAACTTTTCATATTATTGCTAATTATCCACCATAATCTCAACTAATCATTTCTAAACACGTTTAAGCGTTATAATGTCATAATTTAAAAGTAAATATGAAATACTAATTTAAAGTTAGGATAAAGTATCTACCTTAATCCAAGTTTAATCGAAGCTAACAAGCTAAGTTGGTTCTGACGGCGTAATAGCTACTTGACTTTTGCTCGAACTACATTCTTTCTAACTTTTCTACTAATTTAAGATCGTAGGGTGGTCAAAGTGGTGGTAGTGGGTTGAGTTTTGAGAAGAATAGGTTGAGTTTTGAGAAGAACAAGTTGAGTTTCGTAGAGAAAACTCAAGACCAATGACTTAAAGTTACTACTTGAACCAGTGTTTTAAAACCCAGACCGAACTAGCCGGTTCAACCAATCGAACCGTCCATTAGTCCCTGGTCCGGTTCGGTTCATCCTAAAAACCACCCTAATTACAAAACTAGACTCTTTAAAGAAAACTGTTCATATCCAGCAGTCGAACCACTGACCCAACAAAATCGGGAGTGGTTTAACTTACCCATTACAAAATTTTGAACTGCCAAAAGAAAAGAAAAGCGCTTCATTAGTGCTATTTAGACAGCATGACAGCCGTAGCGTTCACAAACCGCAAAAGGGAAGTTTTTAGAAGCAAAAGGGTTTCCCAAAGTTCTCTTTTCCGTTGTGGGATTCTCTTGAACTTACTCCCCAGGCTTGAAAACCTTTGGAAAAGCGAACTTCTTCATTATTTTCAACATGAACTAATTTACTATGTACAATTATTTTATTTTTATATATATTATTATTTATATTTGATGTAATTATGACATCACGGTTCAACTTCGGCTCAACCGTGGTTGAACTGGTGACCCGTCCACCCGGCTCCTTTTCCGGTTCACTCACCGGTCCGGGTTTTAAAACATTGAGTCTTGAACTACAAAGGGTGAGAGGAGTTTTTGGTGTGAAAAAAGATGAATGAATGGCTTGGTATTTATAGACAAATGGTTGGGCTCCCCTCCTTCCTCTCTCTTTCTAGGTAATTTCCTAATTTAGTGCCAATTAATAGCCATGTGTCTAATAAAAATATATGAATTAATGAGAAGATTTAATAGGAACCTTCTAGGAAATTTCTTGGTTGCACTTTAAGGGGTTGTCTTACTTAGTGAGTAAGTCTTAGGGGAAACCCCAGGCTTTCGGAAGCGAAACGGTGTAGTCCTTGGCACGTACGCATCAACTTATGGCGCAAAAAACGATTAATAAAAATAATTTATGAAAAAGTTTAACACGAAAATAAATTACTCGAATTAAATAAATTGAATTTTTTATTTACAAAATTTTGGGTTATTACACCAATAGTCGCCCCCATTGCATTCCTAACCCTAATCCCCAACTCAGTAAGTTGCGGCGACTACGAGTGGCGTCTCTCTCTCTCTCTCTCTCTCTCTCTCTCTCCCGGTGTCCGATTAACTTCTATTGGAAAATTGGAATTTTTTATTAAATAATTATGGGTTTTTTACCCTTAAATTTAAAGTGGGACCCACACTGCGTGAGGTGGGCCTTAGTAGCAATAGACACTCCTATATTAGAAGTTTATTTTGCTTGGAAAAATGAGCAAATTCAATTAGAGGTGAATAAGAAATTGTCTTTTAAAGTGGGTTTAATCGGCTTAAGGGTAGGACTATTTGGAGTGTCCAAATTTTCCGAAGGAGGGAACCGTATACTATGCATGTATGGGCTTTGACCCAAATTACCACACGCACCGCCACCGCCGCCTGCCCGCCTGGACTAGACCGTGATCAGGACTGTAAGTTCAAGGTCCGTGGTCCTTGGCCTAGGCTTGGGCTTGGGCTTGTCTAGCTGGCTAGGCGATTAAATGGACTTGAGCCTAAGTTCCCTTGTAATTGTTACGACCCCATACAATTGCACCATGCAATCGGCCGAATGGTGAATTACCCATACGTTTGTTGTCTGCATTATGACAGAATCAATGTGTATGAATATTGCAATCATTTTGCAAATTGAATTGCTAGCTTTATGAAGGAATTAGACTTGCTCTGACGGCACATCAGTTTTTTGCAAATTCAATTACAAAGTTTATTGCTTGTTAATGCCCCAATGAATGAGAGGCTATTCACCTATATAATGGCAGTTTCCGTTATTGTTTTGATACACCCAAAATCAATCTTCTTTTTCCATTGTTCTTCATTCAGTTTTCAGGAGAGAGTACAGACACTAGTTCGTTCGACAGAGCGATCCGGTAAGTGTTACTGTTTGATTGTCGTAAGCCACCGTATCCTGGGAAGCAAATGTCGGTCAACCCCTCAAACACCCACGGTGAGGCAAGGAATTTGATTTAAGGAAATCGTGTGAAACACGGGCCCTGACTTGTTTTTCGGTTTGCTAATTTTCCGGTTTCCTGGGAAAAAAAATTACACTTACCGATCTGTGGTTTAAAACCCCAAATCAACTTCAACACCTCCGATCGGCAAGCCTCTGGATTCCGCAAATATCACCAGGTTACAGTTCTTCCCTGATAAAGTAAATATTTTACACTTACCGTAGTCTTTCTAGATTCCACAAATATCAATATATCACAAACAAACAGCTCCGATCTGTGTAATAATGGCTTGTTTATTTGTGTTTTTGTTAGGACGACTGTTGAGCTTCTGTTGACTTCACCAACCGAGCAACCACCAGTGATCGTTGTTCACCAAAGGTATAAATCTTCTCTGCCTTCTGCCCGTTTTTGTTCATTGTTTGAATCGGTGGTTTCTGCATTATTGGAAGTTTCGATGGATTGTTGTTGGCTTGTTGCTCTGCATGTGTTTGTTTTCTTTATAATATAGCTTTAATTTAGCTTGGACTGCAAAATAAATTTGACTAAAAAAAGGTAACATTTTCCTTTGTAGATGGATGTATCTGGGGTAACTGTCATTGGATCTAATAGGATTGATTCAGTTGATATTGATGATGAGAATGAACCCATCTTAGGGAAGGATGAGGATGAAAATGAACCCCAAAAGAAAAAATAAATAAATAAAAATGCGTCATTTGTATGAGATCATTTTTCAAAAGGACAAAAGGTGGGTGACAAGCAAAAGTCAACTTGTAACTATTTTGGAATGGAATTTACTTGCAATAGCAATCAAAATGGACATCGTCAATGAGAACCCATATTCTCATTATATGAAAAAAATATGAGCTTAGCTAGTTTAATTTGAAGAAGAATAAAGGGGATAAGAGGCAAACGAGCCTGGGGTTTGAACCCATTGGTGTAGGAGGTAGTACGGTTCCAAAGCTTACCGCCACAAGCTTTAGTGTGGAGACATGTAAAAAGGCTTTGGCAGAAATGATTATTCTTGATGAATTGCACTTTCGTTTTGTTGAAGGTTAAGGTTTTAGAAAGTTCATGCATGTGGTGCAACCAAAGTAGACCAAAATCCCATCTAGAATAACGGTTGCTAAATATTGTCTTGAATTGCACAAAGATGGGAATTGGGTACTACTCTTTAACTATAATTTGTTTGTTTGGGTTTTGTTCCAAGTATTTCATGGTTTAAATGGTTTCATGTTCTTTGCTTTTGTTACTTTTTAGTGGTTTCAGAAGCGTTGGAGGATTCATGTACCATCGATTTATAAGCATTGGACAAGAAATAGGTAACACTAAATGGGTACCTTTAAATTTGTCTCGTTCCTTTTAACGTTTTTAGTATTTTACCATCACTACTTTATTTTTTGGCTAATTTGGCTGCCATGTTGCTGGGACTTGAAAAAAGAAATGGATGTTGCTGGGATTTTGCTACTGTTGGAAATGGATGTTGCTGGGATTTTTTGGCTAAGAAATGGATGTTGCTGGGACTTGAAAAAAGAAATGGATGACTGACTTATTTGTTGGAGAGTTGGAGATTTTATTTTGCTACTGTTGTGTTTGTTGAGAATTTTATTAGGAATTTAATTATGCAATGCTCTATGTTTTTTAGACTGTATGCTCTCTGTTGGAGACAGGAGACTTGTAGAGTTGTTCCCTGTTCGTTTCCCAGTTTAGTTTTAGGTTTAGTTTTTATGACATCATTTCTCTCTCTCTATCTCTCTCCACTCATTACATCTAATGACATCATCAAAATTAAATTAAACTATCTAACCAAACACAGCCTGTGTAACTTGTAGTTTTAGGGACTAGGGATTATGCTGATGGGTTTGCTCGTTTTTTTTCCATTATTGGGCTTGGCCCAAAACTCATTTCTAGTTGCTAGTTACTACGGTCTACTGCCTTTTTTTTATTGGGCTTGTGGCCCGAAGTTTGAATTTGTTTGAATGGGGCTTATTATGTTTGAATGGGCTTGATGGCTTATATTATGTTTGAATGGGCTTAGAATGCCTTTTAATGGGCTGAGAATGTTGTTAGGCTTGACCCAAAAAGTAGCCCATCCAACTGAACCAAACCGACTTGCAAACCAAACCGAACCGGCTGAACTAAAACACGAACCGAACCAAAATTGAAAAGGATTTATTACAGGCCGGTACAAAAAACAAATATTTATTACCACTAACTCTAATCATTCTTTTTAATTACCACTAACTCAATTAAGGTCAATCACTCTTTTTTGGGGTTTAGGCACTTAGGATGCACTTTCTTATTATCGGATTTTTTTTAGTTTAGACACTTTCATATGGTACCGTAGGATTTTAGGCACTTTCATAGGGTACCCTAGGGTTTAGGTCTAGGCACTTTCATAGGGTACCCTAGGGTTTAGGTTTATGGTGCACTTTCCTATTATATGGTTTTTAGTGGTTTATGCACTTTCATAGGGTACTCTAAAGTTTAGACACTTACATAGGATTTCAGGTTTTAAAATTAAAAGTAAAAATAAATAATAAAAAAAAGTTGAGCGGCACATGGGGACTGACAGCCTGTAATTGCAAGCGGCCCTAAATTGCCTTTAGTTGAGAGAGATCACTGGAGTCTCAACCAGAAAGTGGAGCGCATAATGCTTTTTCCAAAATCCGCTGGAGTGGGCGGTGCAGACCCTCAACAAAGTGGAACGGCCTGTAAATTCCTCAATTGAAAACTCGGTTCTGGTTTTCTATTGTTCCCAAATCGGTTTTTCCCTATTCTCTCAAAAATCGCCAAGAACCAGAACGAACCGGACCGGTTTCACCCCTAGTAGTCAGACCCCTTTTTCTTTGACAAATGCACTCTATTTTCGCTCTCTCTTACTTCATTAAGCTTCCATACCACTCGGGGCATGGCAGTCAGACCCCTTTTTCTTTGACAAATGCACTCTATTTTCGTTCTCTCTTTACCAATTTAAATTTACTAACTTGTCCTTTAGAGTTCAGAGTGGGAAAAAATATAAGACAACAAAAAAATTGATATAGAATTACAAGAAAACATGGGTAAGTTAGTGGTGGGTTAGCGAGCTAAATTTACTACAAAGTTACCAGCAATGTTACAGAATATCGAACTTAGAACGTAAAAAGATGAACTGGGCACTGGCTCAAACACAAAACGTAAAAGAATACAAGACCAACTGGAATAGAAGTCTTCGTCTGTAAGAATCTATGTATATGAAAATTGAAATGTCATGATTAAATAACATAATACTAACTGGAAGCCACTCAACATACACACACTTTTAGAGAGTGAAATTGCTATGATAGGACTGGAATTTGTGGAGGGAAGGAAGAAAAGGAAAGAAAATTAAGTGCGTTATAGCTTTTCTTGTCCAAAATTCAACACATTAGCATGGATTGCCACAATTGGTGAAAGTGGACAAAACTTCCCTCCTTTTCTCATCCAAAAAATAGCAGTAAAACCACGATTTTTCAATTATATACGAGTGTATATCAGTGGTGGATTTAATTGTTTTTTTTCCCCCACTTGTCCTCAATTCAATTTTTTTTTTTTTGATAACTTCGTACATTCGGACTCAGTCCAACAAACAACTAATCTCCCAATGCCACTAACGGGAAGGCCCATTTAGAGTCATGACTTCGCCAGATATGAAGTGGTTTAACACAAAAATTAATAGCACGATAGCCACATACGTGAAAATCAAACTCGCGTACCAAAGACTTTCTTAAGCCCATTTATGATGTACGCGCCGAGCACGTCCCACAATGTGATTTCGACAGATTTCGCCCAGAACAACTGACATTAGGCTAGGGTCTCTGGCATTTTTTCAAATCCGATAATGTCCCTATGGCCTGCATCTGTCCAAAGGCCAAACCAGAAGGCCTGAAGGGGTTATTGGACTTAAAACTGTCCCCAAAGAGTCAGTGCAGTAGATTTTCTAAACCTCAAGCTACAAATTCATCGAGAACCAGAATTTAACACACTTTTTTTGACAACTAGATGTCCAGGATTACTTACACACACCTCGACTAATTCTAGAGCCCCTGAAGGTAACGACCGGACATAACCTTCAGCAGCCCCAAGAGTTAGCTCGCAAGGGAAATCAAACCAGAGACTAGAATTTATCACACTTGACACAAAATTCGCTAAACATTTTCCCGTTGCCACCCCCTCACATACAACTTCCTAATGTTCTCCTTTTCTCTTATTTTCAGTTAACAACCATGTCCAAATCAAAAGTGACAGTTAAAGTTGTATCTCTGAATCACACAATGGAGTACAACATATGACAAACTGTAATTCTTTGTTGACGAAGTGTTTCCAGAAGTAGCTAGATATCCATGAGTAACATCTGCTTCATTTTGAAACTAGATACTCGACCGAAAAGAAAAAGGGCATTAAGCCCAAAGATGCAGGAGAATTGAATAGTTCTGGAGCAAAGGATAAAGGGGTTTGTGTTCATATCCTGTGGCCAAATGTACACAAGGGTTAACTATTAAGTGATGCAACCGCTGCTTCTCTGCCATCTTCATTCCACATGTGAAAGGCCCCCTCCACCGTCAGCCTTTGTCCCTGCATAATTCAACAGTTACATCAACGAAAAGAAAAAGAAAAGGAAGAAGCTAGTTGGGAGCAATAATTATTAAAGTTGTATAATAAATCTCAGAATTTCAAATGACCAGATGAACTCGGAACAAAATAAGTCAATCACTTGGAGGGTCACATGCATGAGTGCAACCGTTTGATTGCGTAGCTGTAAAGGGTGTCAGGAAATAATCTACTCAAACTATACCAATCAAAGGAATCGAATAGTGGTTAATTCATAAGATGCCGAGATTTATAAACAACACTTGAGTGGAAAATCAAAATCCTCAGAAAGAGTAGAAACTGTTGTCAACAACAAAGCTTCAGCACCGAACAGGTGCCAAGTCTAACTTCTTACCATGCAGAAGAAGATTTAAAAAGACACATGTGCCAGAAGAATTGGTGCAAAGTGTATCTAGAATGACTCTAAGAATAAAAACCCGGAGATTAATCACCGTTGTCATATTTGATGGCAACACCTTAACATTGTTATTCATCGAATGTACTATGGAGAACTCAATCTTCAAAACTTTTTCCCAAAACAAAGAATACTTACTTGTGGTCAGAAGGATTTGGCATAAGTTCGTAAACAATGGTCGCGACAACATCCCTCTTCAACTGTTAATTCATGGACAGGTAAATATATCATTCAAATCACCCAAATATCCAAGGTATTGTGAAAGTTTAGAGAATTACTTGTGTAGCTTCGCCCTTTAAGCCAATGTAATGTATCTGAGTTGCATCACCGCCAAAATTATCAGGAAAATGTAACGTGAGATTCCCCACGCCTTGGAATCTTGAATATCTGAATGCATATATACAGTAGAGTCAAAGGAAATCAACTGTGACAAGGAAATTCTATTCCTTACTTTCAGTGATGCATCTAGTTTACATAACACAGAACCCAAAACAAACCTTTAGATGACAAGATGTTACTTTCAGAGAAGTATATGAGAGAGAATAATTTGTCCCATACAATAGAATTACAGATACTGTGGCTCTTAAAATATGCAAATCCATTTCCTATTCTACTTTTTACAAGCAACCGTTGGAAGCAGCAGTATAAAATAAAGAAAGAAAGATTTGGTGCTTGCTATGATAAATTTCTTGACAAAGCAACGTGTTTCTAGAAGAAACACAGTTTTCTAGTTGAATTAAAATTCCTTTAAATGCTGAAAATAGAAGAATTACACTAGACTCCTATCTGCAATGCACGATGGAAGCACGAACAAAGTTAAGTGCTGATAACAATTAAGTCATGAGAAGGTAGACAGAAACAGAGGCAGGGACAATACTTTGTCTGGTACTCCAAAACTCCTTGCAAATTCTCTGCCAAATCCCACTCCTAAAGACAATGAACATTTCGTTCAGTCATAAATGAAAGTGCTAAACTTAAGTCTCTAGTTATCTTAAGATGGAGGAATTACCTGAATGGGTTGCATATTTTGAGCATCGGAAAAGTCAATACCTTCTCGGTTTATGAACCTACATTCCCAAGCATTTTTTTACATCAAGAGACACATAAAAAGTGGCTGACAGCGTAAATCCGGTGAGTGAACCTATCTTCGGAAAGATGGGTACCTTCGTTCAAAATCCAGCCAATATTTTTAGTTAATTGCATACAGACAAAGACAAATATGACCCAGGATCAGAAGATCCTTTTATTTCTAAAGGAAAGCCCTCAATGGTTAGTATCCATGGCTTCCAACTTGCAAAATATGGGCGTTACAGTAGAAGAAGGGCCAACAAAGATATACTTACGCCCTCATCTTGGAAGGACTTGTTCCATCAGCACCACCAACAACAGAAATGCTCTTGATTTTAACATCGGATGTGAATCTATCACAATTGATCACATTAGTGTAAGCCAGACAAATTCACAGAAAGGAGGTAATGTAAAAAATGATTCAGAAAAAACAAAAAAAAATGGTTATCTTAAGAGTTTGAGCAAAGACAACCCCTAAAAGAACAGACGCGAGCTGATTTCATGAAAAGTATTGTGATTTCGCACAGGTACTTCAAGCATCAACAAACAGAGGCTTTCAATATGTTTTAAGAATTAAGTTGGATCAAGATAAAATATTTCTTCCGAACTGGAGCCATGACATATATTCAGGCAAGCGCTATTGTGCCTCATGCGTAAGTGGAATAGTGATCCGATAAATTCATGAAAAAATGAGACAATGGAGTGCAAATCATCATTAAAAATTATCATTAGTCCATCATCTGTCTCCCAAAGAAGCATAACTAAACCAAATTTTCAGCAATCAACACCAAACATTAGCTGCTCCTTTGGCATTCAGATGGAAGGGAACAACATTTGGAATAAGTGGCATAAAGTAATTCTTATTACAGTATTCAGGAAGCTTATTAAAAAAAAAAAAGATGAGGTATTCAGGCAGGAATAGGATAATCATGATTACGAGATAGATGGACACAAAAGCAATAATTAACAACAGATTGGAGGATGCATTACAAGTACAGCCTGCATAAATCTTAGACAAGTAAAAATGTACCAGCACGGTGAAGGGAAAAGAAGTAAAGATAATTACAGAGCGAAAATAGTGAGAATAAAAAAAAAACAACCATGAAAGTCCCAAAGAAACCATTCCAGTGAAATGCAAGTCAGCATGATGTCTCATGACTCATGAGAACGAAATAGCTGGAACCGAGGCAAAGTCGACACTTACGGGATGAAAACTAGTAATTCGGGATCACCCTCGTTGCTCTCCAAGTGGCCCTGTTATAGGGAAAAAGATCTACCATTAGAAGCACTGCAATGCACGAGCACTCAGGCTTTACATCATAGAAGCTGGCCCAAACCATTTTTTTTTCCTTAAGTAGAAGCTGGCGCAAACCATGCAGCCCACTGTCCTTCAGTGCAAACCACATGCACAAGTGCCCATGTATATACATGCTTGCACAAAGGAAACAGCAAATATCCTAATCTCAACATGGAAGTACTTTCCAATAACACAAATCAAAATGGCAGAAAGTATTGAATGCAACGTATGAAGTCACCTAGATTGTATGCACAGAGCACTTTGTGTATATTTGTAACTACATGAGCACGAAAATCTGCAAAGGGTAACCAAATTGATGCATAGTTATTGAGAAAGGAAACATGTAGGTAGCTAAACTGTGATTTATAGTTTAGGTGAGGCAGCCAAGGTTACATTAGAGGGAGATGTTGGGCAAAATTTAAGAAACTCCAAAACTTTTGGCGGCCATTCTTTGCAAGTAAAAGCTAATAAAACTGGTCTTATTTTAAGACTTTATGATGAAAAAGGAAGACAAAAGCGTTCATTTTCTGAGTAAAAAAGTCTTCATGATTTCCTTGATTGCAATTGCAATTAGTACTAAACAGCGCTTTCCTCTCAATAAAATCTTCAAAGTTTCAACACCCTATAAGAAAGCTTTTTTTCTACATGATGCTGTTATGCATCAGATGTCCAAGGTTACTCAGATATTGAGCAAAGTAGCATGAAGAGATAACAAAAGATTCTCAATAGGTAGGAAGATACTATAAATGATTAGACAACAATTGAAGCAGTTATTGGGAATGATGTCAGGATTGCAAAAAGGAACTAAGTACTAGTATATTTTGATAAACAATGTCAAAAAGACGGGCGAGTTAATGCAATAGTTCTATTTCCCCAAAACTGCAGCAGAAGATTAAAAATCAAATAAACAGAAGTCTAGTCCTCGCACAAAACCTACCTCAGAAGAATTCAGTCGCTGTTCCCAGGATCTAAAAACTGACTTGACACTTCCTGGAATAGCTTCATTCAAAGCAGAAACCTTTTGCACACAAAACATAAGTTATTTTGACATATCGTCTGAGCAGGTGATTTCAATAAAGAAAGTCTTGACAACGAAATAAATCAAAGTCTCAAACGAAAGTTCCTTGGAGTCAATAAACTACTAACAAGCCAGCTAATGAAGCTAATGAATGCCAGCGACACAAAAAAGTTTTGCAGTATTTCATTTGGGGCCTTGCGAAATATATTGCTACATACATTTCTCTAAACAATAAATGCATGCCCAAATTATAAGTCTCAAACTCCAAAAGTTGTTTTTTAAGCGCATAAATTCATTACCCAAGTATCTTACAAGAGATTAAATGCACAAACAACGCTCTATCATAATAAGTTCATTCATGGAATTATACACAAGCACATAACAAGTAAAGGGCCATCATTTTTTGCAATAGAGACGAGACAATTATGTTAAAAAATCAAATGCACAGGAAATGTATGCGCAAAATGAAACATACACCAAAGTAGAACACACGAACATAATGGGCGAAAAGGAAGAGAGGAGAGGTGGCCTTTTACACCTCCATGAGACAAGACAGGCAATATCGGAACCTAGTTTTGAAAGGAAAGGTGGTCTGTTAAGCTTTGGAAGAAGAGAACAAAATAATTTTTAAAAGCGGGATTTTTTACAACCGAATTTTCTAGTTGCGTAATGTTTTTCTATTTTGGCAACAATACACATATCGAGTATAGTCATCAAGGGTATTTTGCATCTTCAGTCTTTCTGATTTCTAATCAAAGCAAATCCCTGGAGGTGGTTTCATGGAAACAACTGTTCTGAGGTGGATGCTTGTAACTTATGACAGCTCTATCATGAAACTAGTCAGTTCGATGACTTTCTTGAGATACTTCTCGTCCGAAGTGACCACCTGTAGCTTGCTTATAATTGAGGAAGCTAAAATTGCCGACCATTTGTAGCTTCCGATGTTCCTATATTTGTCACCATGATGAAGTCGTGACTAGCCTATTCACAGAGTTGTAATTTCTAATTTAAAGAAGGTCTTTGGACTACAATATCTCAACTTGAATACTTTCTTGTATTCTTATTCTTTACTTCTAGACCTAGGGTATTCCTCTTAGCATTTTGAATCCAAGCCTTGCCAAAAGTATCGATAAAAAACCCTAGATTCTGATTTATTTCTGGTCTTGATCCAACTCTTGTTCACATACACGGAGGAATAAAGTCAATGCTCTGTTAGAGTTTCAACTTTCAAGAGTAAATCGAGATATCGCAAAAATGTGGACTAGGGGTTCTTGTAGTGCACTAACATAGCATCATCACGATCTGAACCCTTCATTTTACCTAGTGCGCCGAGCACTTTGTTCGTCCAAAAATCAGTTTGATGAATATCGTTATCTACATGTTCAGACACCAAATGTCTTTACAAAATGGACAGTTAGTATGATAGGAAGTGACCTGTAAGACAAATCTATATCAATCATGTGGTCATAAAAACATCCAAATGATCCAATTAACCAAATTTTCTGTACATATAGAGTTCAACAACCTCCGTAAACCAGTGCTTCAGATATAATGAAGAGATTTCGAAAACCATCGCCAAGGCGCACTACAAAACCGTGAACTACAGGGACCTCGGATTCCCAAATACTAATTATTAGTAAAGTTGCTCATCGTCAAAATGATAGAACCTGAAACTCTCAGAAGCCTCAGTTTTTGAGCTTCATATAGTGCAACTACTTACAGGCACCATAGAAAAAGCATCAAACAAAAATTAACAAACGAGGATAAGACATTCACTATTTGAACAAATTTAATTTGTCAAGCGCGATTGGAGAACTGAACCTTCTGGTTTCATAGGCCAATTTTCCCCCAAATGCCATATCAAATCGGAAAGCTCGTTAAATAGCGACAGTCGCACACATATACGCAACTGAATAAGTAAATGAAAGAGATGAAAACGGAGTAGATGAACGGAAATTTAACCTTGGAGAGGTCTACGTGTTTGTAGAGAGAAAAATCTGAGGAACAATCGTGATCTTCGCAGCTATGGTCGTGTACGCAAGCCATCTCTCTCCCTCGATCAAATTCGCAGCTACAAGCAAAAATGGAAGAAACCAGAATTTAATTTTGCTTGATAGATCATTTTCTGGGGGTAAATGGAAAACGTGTTTGCAAAACACGCCTTCAAAAAGCGTGATTAACCATATCTTTCTTTCTTTTCCTTTTCCCATAATATACATAAAGCATGTGTACAAATCACATTTTTCAAGCTAAATTAGGATTAATTTAATTTTTTGGGTTAATTCGTCTAAATTACTGTGAAAATGTGAAATGGAATCACGTTTTCCAAAAAACGTGTTTTGCCAAAAACGTTTTCACACACTTTAACCATATCTTTCTTTCTTTTCCTTTTTTTCATAATATACATAAAGCATGTGTACAAATCACATTTTTCAAGCTGAATTAGGATTAACTTAATTTTTTGGGTTAATTCGTCTAAACTACCGTGAAAACGTGAAATGGAATCACGTTTTCCAAAAAAGGTGTTTGTCAAAAACGTTTTCACGCACTTTATAAATAAAGTTAAAAAGCACGCGTTTTAATTAATAAAGTTTAAAAAAAAATTGCAAATCGGTTCATCAGCCGTATTTGAATAATCTATGCAGGTTTTTTTTTTTTTTTTTTTAACCGCAATCTATGCAAGTTAACGATCTTTTTAGTATCGTAGTCACAATATTTTATGCATTGTATTTGCAATATAGTGTTTCAAATAAAATAGAAAAATTATTTTTGTAAAAACATTATTTTTCAAATAAAGACAAATTAAACCACAATTCTAAGTGAAATCAACAGGTAAATTTTATCCTATTCATCATTACTATTATTTAAGAGATTTAATCATTTACAAATCCTAGTAATCTATATTACATTATACAAAGGTTTTTTTCCAAAATGTCCTACGTGTCATTTCCATATTTCAAAGATCTTTCATTTATCTCTTAACAATATCTATAATAAGGCGCTGATCAATATATATATATAAGGGGGCGGATCTATGGACACACATTTTGACACTCTATCTCAGCCATTGAGATGGAGGGCTCAGATTAAAAATTAAAAATACTCTCTCCTTCTCACGTGCTCTCTCTCTTTCTCTCTCTCTCTCTCACACACACCAACACACCCTTGTTTCTTCTATGGCCACCGTAAACCCTTCCAGAACCACCCCACTGTACGTGGACCGCGGCGACCTCTTCTCCAACTACCAAACAACACCAGTTCGACAAGACTTATGAGTCCCCTTCTTGCATTTGAAAATCTGAAGAGGAAGAGGCAATGTCGCTGAGATATCTGCCGGAGATTGGGACTCCATCGCCGGAGAAGATTTTGAACAGTCAGGACTGGGCGAGGTCATTGGCCTTGTTTGTTGTGGTTTTCTCAAATTCACTTGATATTCCCGGCATGGAATCACTCCATTAGAATCGAATCAGATTAAAATTTCAGAAAAAAAAATAGCAAAGAGAATTTATTTATTTTGATCGGCAATTAACAAAGAGAATTTACAGTGTTTCAGAGCAGGAATAAGCAAAATGGGGGAAAATAAGTTTAGAGAACTGATAATTATGTTATCCGGTGGAGGAGGTAGGCGCTCAGTGGAGTTCAATCTTTTTTCTGGTCAAAAGATGGCGGTGATCAAAGATTTGGAAAAAAACCAGCCATATAAAACCCCATTTGGTTCTCTATGTGCTTCTCCAGATTCTAGTGGGGCGGTGGGTGTGTGTGTGTGAGAAGTAGAGAGTATTTTTAATTTTTAATCTGAGCCCTCCATCTCAATGGCTGAGATGGAGTGTCAAAATGGGTGTGGAAAATGTATGTCCACAGATCCGCCCCCTATTTATAATAAGGCCAAGTCATCATTTCATATGAGAATTTCAAAAAGTAAATCTCTCTCTCTCTCTCTCTCTCTCTCTGTGACATCCAATGCAAAAAAAGGGAAAACGAATAAAAAAAATACCACAAGAAAGAAAATTCATTTCTAAAGAACCATGATTTCATATGGAATTTCAAATTTCAAAAAACACTCTTTCTCTCTCTTCAACATCCAATCCGTCGTAGGAAAATTTCAATTTCAAAATTCTCTCCCCCTTTCTCTCCCTCAATTACAAAAAAAAAAAGGGATAAAAAAAACACATGAAAGAATCTCATTTAATTCATATGCGAATTTCAAATTTAAAAATTCCCCCTCTCTCTCTCTCTCTGACACACATCCAAGCCTTGTAGAGACATTTCAAATTCAAAATACTACTCTCTCTCAATGAAATTTCTCTTGAATTACAAAAAATACACAGTCTAGAATCTCTCTCTCACACGCAATCTACTTTTAAAATGATTTGGATTATTGGTTTGAAAATCATAAAGAAAATAAAAAAGATTCTTTTAGTGATCCTTTAAAATTATAAATTTTTTGTTCTGCATGAATTCCTGGGTTTAATTATTCATTCCCTTTTGCAAATGTTGGCAAATATTCCATTTTGGGATGTCTCAAAAAGTTTGTGCATTTTTAAAAGATTCCAAAATACATGGGAAAAAAGTGTTCATCAAATCTATTCATTCCTTGGTTTAGTTGATCTTTGAATGGTAAATGATTTTTGTTCAAACTTTTTTGCCTCTTATATTGTAGAAATGGTGAATTGACCAATTAATTTTTTTTTAGTTTCTCTTAACAATCATGACAGGGGTGTTAGCATAGCATTAGCTGGAATAATCAACGATGAGATGAGTGCATTTGGTTTGGCTTTCGAACTTCGTCAATGCCTTGAGGCACGGGCAAGACACTAGTAGAACTATATTGGAAGGGGAAAATATTTTTTAGGCTAATAAGAGCATGTACAATAGACTCCCTAAATTTTCTCCTAGCTCTATTTTACCAAGCCAAACATCAAGTTTGAGCTCCAAGAGCCTCCCTAAGGGCATCCTTATTTGCCACAAAAAAAAAAAAAAAAACTAAATTTAACCTCAAAAACACATTTTATAATTTAGAAAGTCACTTTTCAAAAAATTCACAAAATCAAACTCTCTATTCAAACTTTAGCAAGTCACTTTATCAAAAGCTTACAAAATCAGACTTTCTATTCAAATTTTTACTCTTCCCTCCCTCCTCCTCTTTCAGTGGGTGAACAGTAGTTCACCTAAGAGCATTCTCATTAGCTACTGTAAAACACTATTTCAGATAAATTGGCTAGTAAAACTGTGAAAACCTCCCAAAAATCAGCCTCTCTACATCAAAGCCATGATTTGTCCCTGCTACAGAAACTTGGTACTCTAGATGAGTCATTGTTCACCGGCTACGATTAAATTATTGTTTTTGCCGGGGGGGTTTGATGGGAACAGGGTACGAGAGAGAGAGAGAGAGAGAGAGAGAGAGAGAGAGAGAGAGAGAGAGAGAGAGAGAGCAAGTGGGCGACAAAAGAGAGAGATAGAGGGAAGAGATAATATAATGGTTACACATGTACTTCACTAGGACTTTCAAATAGTAAATGGAAAAAAGTTCTGGACAGAAAAGGTCTTGAATGGTAACACGTGTACTTCACCCATCTATTTATTTTTTAATAGATTTGAAGGGGAATAGTTTAATATAGTAAAATTTTGATAGAGAGTCTGATTTTTTGATAAAGTGGATTGCTAAATTGTAAAAAGTGTTTTTGCGATTAAATTTGGTGTTTTTTTGGAGAGGTCGATAAGGATGCTCTAATTTGTTAAGTTACTGTAGCAAAGTTAAAAAATCTTCAAATTGGTGAGTTTGTTTGGTGAAGTTGATTTTTGAGATTTTGGAGGAGTTTGTTTTTTACTTTAACGTTAAAGTTAAAATAGAGAAGCTAATAAGATGCTCTAAATAGGATAACAAAATACATATATGAATAGTGCCTCCCTGTATCATCTCTCTTTTAGGTAGCCACTATTCAGTCTCAAATCCTTTTTTAATACTTGTTTTTATTTTTCTCTCTCCTCTTATGTGTGTATATATATTATATGTATTAGTTTATATTATTCAATTGATATAGAGAGAGTAATAGAGAGAATTTTTAGAGTATTGAAATAGAAGTAAATAAGTAAAACATTGTTCACCAAATTAAAGTATTTCTCGAGTTCTTTAACTTGGTACGAAAAAAATCGACAGAACTACTTAATTTTGCGATTTGAAATTTTCATAATTTTAACAACTTAACTCATTTACTAAAATCTTTTGACAAATTGAGCCCGAGTGGCGCCTCTTGGTAAGGCGCTACCCATGAAATAAAATTAAAAAATTTTAAAAAATCAAGTAGCGCTTCTTGGTAAGACGTTACCCATGAAATAAAAAAAAAATTTAAAAATTGAGTGGCGCCTCTTGGAAAGGCGCTACCCATGAAATAAAATTAAAAAATTAAAAAAAATCAAGTGGCGCTTTTTGGTAAGACGTTACCCATGAAATAAAAAAAAAAAAAAAATTCGAGTGGCGCCTCTTGATAAGGCGCTACCCATGAAATAAAATTAAAAAATTTTAAAAAATCAAGTGGCGCTTCTTGGTAAGACGTTACCCATGAAATAAGAACGCATGTATGTAACAAAATTTGGGTAAACATATACAGAAGTGTGCGCGGCGGGGAGAGAGAGAAGAGAGAGAGATGGAGGGAAGAGAAGGCCAGAGCTCATCACCGCAAGTTCGCTACACCCTCCCACCATCTCGATACTCTAGCGAAGACATACTCTTCTGCATCGATGTGGACTCCGAATCTCTTGCGGAGATGAAAGGTACAGCCCCCAATGGCCGACCTATCACCAGACTCGACTCCATCAAGCAGGCAATCCTCCTCTTCATCAATGCCAAGCTCACCATCAACCCCGATCACCGCTTCGCCTTCGCCACTCTCGGCAAATCGGCTTCTTGGGTACCCTTATTTCTCTTTTGTGGCCAATTTTTTTAGGCTAGTTTGGACTTCAATTTTTGTGGGTGTGTTTGGAATTAATTACTTGGTGAAAAATATTGCGATTTAAGGCCTGGTTATATTTTGTTTCGATGAGTTGATCGCTTGTACGCTATGTGAAATTCCTGCGTTTCTACTCAACCAATCAATAAGCAGTAACTAGGTAATGAAAACTACGAAGAACATCAGATATATATGGAAAATCCTAAATGGGTAAAAGCCATGGGAATGAATAAAAAAACTATTAAAACGTTTTTGTGACTAAAAATGAGCTTACTACACAATTGTGCCTCCTCTCCAATTGACTCAATATCGATTTGTCATCTACTTGTTCACCACACCTTGTGCTTGACCGCTTTTGCCTTGAATCCTCAAGCCTTCCACTTCACGTCCATAAATCCACTGGAAGAATCTGAGTTTGGTTGGTTCCGAAATGGAAAAACCTCTTGGAGATTTAGGTGAATAATCAAAGATCCATAGATCTTCGTTGTACTCCAAGATTCACTCAAAAAGCTCTCTAGGGGTTTTCTGCTCTCTGAACGAAGTGGGTTAAGCTCTGTGGGGTTCTCGTTAGGTCGGAAATGAATAGAACACGAGCTTTTATAGTACCAGAAATGTGTAACTTCCAATTGAACATTTCTCATGATCGATCGATTTCCCCAGAGCATTATGTGCAGATCTGATCAGCTTCAATCCGGTCGATCTCCTTTCTTGCCTACAGATAGAATCTCAATCAATTGTTGTAAACTTACCACTCCTCTCTTAATTACAAAGGTACATGATTCCTTCCCTTCTAATCCTATACAGACTCTCGAAGCCTAAAAGAAAGCAAAAAATAACTACAATTCTATATTATGGGATACAAAGGTGCTGTTTGATAAAGCTGAAAACTGAAAATTGAATGCTGAATTTGTTAAGCTGATAAGCTATTTTATATGCACTGAATTTTAAGCACTGGAAAATAATTTATTTGATGCGTACAAGGAGCTAAAGTATTAAATTCACTGATTTTCCTACTTTCTCTTTTATACATTCATACTAGAATGCAAAAATCAAATCAATAAATGAAAAAATATATATAATTATGTAAATAAAAAATGCGTTCACAATATTGACAAGATGGCTCGAGGATGGACTTGTTATTAGTGGTCACCATTTATTTGCGATAATGGTGATTATGGTGGCTTGAGGATGGAGTTGTGGAGTGGGGTTTTTTTTTTGGGTGGGTGGGGGGGGAGGGGGAGGAGGTGGTGCTGGTGGTAGTAGTGATGGTGGAGTACTGATGGGAGTTGTAGCAGCTGCAGTGGCACTAGAGTGATAGTGGGAGTGCTGGTGGTGTAATGGTGGCAGCGGCGGTTGTGGTTGTGGAGTGGTGGCATCTAGTGTTTGGAGTGGTGGAATGGTGGGTGAGGGAGGTGATGTGTAGGAGTTGTGGTGGTGGAGAAGTGATCGTGATGGTGGTGTAGTGGTGGCAGTTGTGGTTGGAGTGGTGGTGAGAGTGGCAAAGTAGAGGTTGTGTAAAGTGTAGTAGTGGAGAAGAAAATGGTTGAATGAAAACACACAAATTCAGCCAAAATTAAGTAGCTCAAAGCTACTTAATTTTTACCAACTTTTAAGCTTACATTTTAATGTAAATGTAGTTATCAAACTTACTTAATCACTTATTACTTAATTCATTCAGTTTTAAGTGCTAAATTTGTATTATCAAATAAGGCCAAAGAAATGTGCGTATTGTCACTGGAGTTGCTAATTAAATGGGAGCTCGACTTTTTGGAGCCAGCACTATGTGTGATTCAATATTCTTATAACCATGCCCAATTGATCAAAAAGCCAAAGTAAGAACGTCCAACTAAAATATCCACAAGTGTAACAACCACAAAATGAAGCCCGGACATGTAGTCTAGTGGTAAAATGGTTGTGACTGAGAAGGACTCACCTCCGGTGTACCAGTTATTGTGCCCATGGTAAACGCTGGTAGTCAAGTGTGGAGTGGATAGTTGCTGAAAGAATCTAAGTAGTAAGCCCACCCAAAGATGAGTGCTCTCCGATTCCGGCTTCCCCAGAGCCTCCGGTAGCACAACCAAGACAGCGGCGGGTTCTCTTCCGCTGCTGGGATGGAGCAATAGAATTATTGAGAATTCAAGATTGGAGGTCACGGCGAGACAAGCCATTTATCATTACGATAGGTGTCAAGGGCATCCTGGGTTCGACTACCCCTGCTAGCTCCCGGGCTTAATTGGTACATGGTCTTGTTGGGAACTACTAACCACAATCACATCCATGCCACCTAAAGCGCCCACAAAATTAAATTTGTAAACAGCACACAAGAAGAAAAATATCCAATTCACGTGGTTCGTCCCAAACTGCCTACCTCAATGGGAGAAATATTCTACTATGATAAACGTATAAGATTACAAAATGGAATGGTATAGATGCATATAACTGTCACTCCTACCTGAGCACCCACTCTAGGGTACTTGAGCCATGAGCCATCATTCACTCCCAGTGCTCTACATCAATACTTTTTCCAACACCAGTCTCTTACCTCTTTGACTTTTTTACATGTAAACCCCTATTTACAGGCAACCCTTCGGGAATTCTAGTCTCAATAAAATTAGACCTCACTACGTAACATTTTTAGTGGATTTCAGTCTCTATAATCCCCATCTAAAATTATTCTAAAGTAAAAGTAGAGAATATAGTTGTGTATGAGAGTCCTCCAATTTTGGACCACTTCAAACGCTACACGATTTCTGTTACCTCTGCAGTGGTGGGAATGTGGCCCTGCCTGGAAATGTTTCTGGACAGGAAAAAACCACCAACTAATTCAAGCAAGAGCCTCATGATTGGGAAGGTGCAGATCATTCAATAAAGCCCGTGATGGGGGAGAAATTATATCTCCTTGCTTGGGGTACTTTTCCTATACCCACGCGGGTGCCTTAGTTGCATGAAGCGGGGAGCGGATGCGAAACGGGAGCCGGAGCCGGGAGCGGGCGTGGGGAGCGGAGGCACCTAGAGGTCTCCAAGGTTGGGAGCGCTTAAGGAGCGTATATAGATAATATTTAAATATGTATATATAATATCGTTAATACTTAACCATTGAAGGAAAAGTGATACTTATTGAGAATTTTCCATATCTTAAATGGTAAAATTTTGGAAGTTAATATTTCAATTTGCAAAACTTCTCGACTCATATGATTTTCATATTCTTATTTCCACACCCTTAAAAGTATGAGAATAATTGCTTTAATGGCCCAACAAGCTCCCATCCTAGTTAGGAGCGAGCTCCCATCAAGCTCCCATCTTGGGAGTGCCGATTTGAGCTCGTCTTGGGAGCACACCCATTTTAGAAGGATCTTGCAACTAAGGCGGGTCCTCCCGAAAAATTTTAGGCTTCTACATAGAAAAATGTTGGGTATAGCTTTGGGTTATTGGACAGAAGTGTGCCACGTTTTGGACCATGCGTGATGTAAATTTATGGAGCTTTTAAAGGTAACATTGGCTATAAGAGAGCAAATGTCTCTTAAATGAGTTGCTTTCTTTGTTGAGCACAATTTGATAAAATGAAGGATAGTAAGTAAATGCCTTCAAACAAATAATCCTGAGATATTGGTAAGTTTGGATTGATTAGTTGATTGTACTACATTCAAGTGAGTGTTTTTTCCCTAGCAAAAAGAAATTCAGTGAATTATATATTTCCTTTTGATGTGATTAAGCTTCGGAAAGAATTCAGCAGTGAAGTTGACTCTGCCATGGCTGCATTTCGGGGGCTGTCAGTTGATTCATCCTCTGGTCATGCAGATCTCACCCAACTCTTCAGAATTGCTGCTCATGAAGCAAAGAAATCCCGTGCGCAAAATCGGATTCTCAGGGTGGTAAGTGTTGCTCGCACTCTTTTTTATACCTGTTCAAACTTTTGTCACTAGACTTATCACATCTTGGTATATTTGGTGTATTTTTGGTAGTCAGCAAAGTCATTAAGTATGTTTGGTGTTTGTGGGTGCACACTAGTCATAGGAGGTCTTGGTTATTTGCTGTATACCATACTGTTGGACAGTAGATTTTGCAATTTTGGTAATCAGAGAAAATCAATTCTTGTTGTTTGCGGGTCAAATTAATTCTGCAATCTGCATGAGGCACTCTTCCTGGTTATCAGTGGTTTGTAGGTGGCTTTGATTTAGTCTAACGGCAGGACTCACAGCTCTATATCTAGTTAAAAGTATGCTTCATTGAGATTTTTTTTTTGCCTATTCAGATGGAAGCAATAAATAATCAGTTTTTATTTTGATCTCAATATAGATTCCACTATCGCTTTCTTGTTTCTACTGAATGGAATGTTTATTGGTTTACTCATTCTGTAGTTTTTTGATAAATCATCCGATGCACACTGGAGGGTATGGGGTTCTTTTTTCTGGCCTCTTTTGTATATGAGTGGAATTCCCTAGTGCCTTCAAATATGATACAGTATAACTTGCTTATTCAAACAATTGAACATTTACAGATGAATCATGTCAGAATGCTTGCTCTTATTATGATGTTGAAATAATTGAAAAGGTGGTGGGGAAAAGGTGGCTGCAAAACTTACAGACAGGAACAATAAATAAATAACTAGAATAGCTCTGTTGATGTAGATGTCTATAGACCGGTGAGGAGGAACCTCTCCAGGGCAGGAACAATTTAGACCTAGCCTTGTAGGGCAAACACTGGATACTTGCAGGCACCACAAGCCACTAGTATTGCCTAATTCAAGGCATTGCCAGCACGAGTTGGTCTCAATGATAATCTTCTTGAACCGATGGATGGCCTTGGTCACTGGTCAGTCATAACCACAATAGTGCTATGAAAGAACTGTGTAGAAGGGGAAACTGCAGTGCCATTTTAAGGTCTGCAAAGCTGTTACTTGTCTTCTTGATTTCTTGATCCTTGGCTTGGGAGTTAATGGGTTCCTATTTCCTATTGGCTATGTGTAGGTTTGTATAGTCTGTTCTATTTTTTTCACTCTACTATCTTATTGAACTATCTTATTGAAAGCACTGGAAGTGCAATAACTGACGTCAAAAGAAGAGATAACAATGGCCTTGTTCATTTCTCTGTTTAGTTTTAGTTTTGATGACATCATCATTTCCCTCATTTCTCTCTCTATCTCTCTCCAATCATTACACCTTCTGACATCATCAAAACTAAACTAAACTATCTAACCAATCACATCCAATATGTCCTCCACTATATGATAAGTTGATGCAGAAAATAGACTTTTTGTGTAGTTGGCTTCAAGTAGACAAGTTCGCTACTACGGTACTACCAACTTGAGATATCCAAATACTTGTACTTAATTTTGTTTTTGCCACCCTCATTTGTTGTCCCCATTCTAGCAGAAGGGTAAGTAGTGCTTCTGTTTTTCTTCATGTTCGGAACAAAATTTGACTTGTTTTCTGCTTCGTTTCTGGGAATCACTTGCTCTTTTTTTCTATTTGGTGCGGGGGAATTACTTAATCTAAACAAGCATTTATATCCAAGTTCTGCATACTTACTATTTAAACTTTACAATTCGTGCTATGTGATAAAGTTTTTATTCTAGTATAGAATCCAACACAATCTAACCGTTTCTGTCACAATTCAGATACTAATCTACTGCAGATCGTCTACACGACCACAACACCAATGGCCTGTAAACCAGAAAATCTTCACTCTGGATGTGCTTTACCTTCACGACAAACCGGGACCTGAAAATTGTCCCCAGAAGGTTTATGATGCACTTGTTGATGCCCTAGAACATGTCACGGAGTTCGAGGGTTACATCTTTGAAAGTGGTCAGGGTTTGTCTCGTGTTCTGTTCCGTCATATATGTGTACTTTTGTCGCACCCTCAACAACGCTGTTTGCAAGATCACATTGATATTCCCAAGTCCCTCACGAAAAAGTCTCCCATTGCTGACTCAGTGCCGGGTGAAGAAACTGTTGCTGTATCCAGCCAGTGAGATGACTGAGAGTGCAAGTTTTTGTTGCCCTGGTCCAAGGTTCATAAGCAATATGTAGCTGTATTTTCTTTTGTGGTGTAACCTTGTATACCTTCATGTGTGCATATACTCTGCTTCTTTTGTTGTTTTGACAGTGAATGGTTTTGCTGTTCTAGACTGTAGTATCCTTCGAAAGAATATCATGCACTGTTGAATTCTACTTGATGGATTGTCCGCAAGGCTTGTTTTGCTGGGATGAATCATCACTATCATTATCTGAGGTTTAGATAAATTCGTGGTCATACATCCTGTCATCAGATGATTATAGAATGTGTTAAATTGGTGATGAAAGTTTAAGATAGTTGTGCCAGCATCGATCAATCACATTAGGTGCTGTGCATTTAAGGGTGGGAATTTATGACACGACATGGTAAAACGACAAGAGTTAGTGGGTTGAGGTTGGCTATTTCTGACACGAAACACGTATATGACATGATCCGAGAATACGACAAGTTGGGTTTGTGTGCAACCCGCATAACCCAAAATTGACACGGATAATCTATTTATCTATCTGCGTCGACACGTTAACTCAAATCCAACCCAAAAATGACATGGTTAACCCGAAAATGACACAATTAACGTGTTTGGACGTGTCAACTCATGTTGTGTCAAGTCAAATTGACACGAAGATGACACTAGTATTGTGTAATTGTGTCAATTTGTGTCGTATTCAGGTTGACACGGTAATTTCAGGTCAAGTTAGGATTGAAATTTTTGACAAGTTTAGGTAAATAGGTTCTTTTCGGGTTGACACGTACTGACTCAAATATGAATTGACTTGAAACGAACATGTTCCAACCCAGCCTGAACTGACACGATGCCCAGCCCCACGTGCTATATTATCGTTGATGCAATTTCTCTCTCTTTTGTTCGGATCTTATCCCCAAGACTACATACAGTTCCTGAATTAAAGTATAGTTTTGAAATTGTATTAACCTTATCCTACGAATTTTTCTATAAAGCTCATAGTTTGCGAGGGCTCCTCTGCAATTTGCAAAGAAGTGATAGTAGTTTTACTTTATTGGTTAGAAAAATAAAAGGAATCCTACCTAATAGGAGAATCCAGAAAGCCAAGGAGTAACGTGGATTCAATGGACCTTGGAAATGGCTAACTATACAAACAATATATATTTTGGTCGGTATGCGTTACTCTCATGTGATATCCAGGGGCGGACATAAGGGGTGCAAGCGGGGGCTCGGCTCACCCTCTAATTATCCTAATTTGTCTACTATATTTTAAGTCTTGTATTTTAACTCTTGTTTGTAAAATCATGAAGAAATGTCCCCTCAAAATTATTTTATTTATATATAAGGATGATATTTTGAATCTTTGATGTTAGTTTATGAATATATATGATTTGGTCCCATCGCGATAGAAATCATACGTCCACCACTGGTGACATTTATCATTTGGTCCCTTTATTTTTCACAAAATAAGATCCACCATGATCTCATTTGATGATTCTTTATTTTATGACTCGCAATGTCCTTATCATTTGTTTATAAATTTACGTCTATCTGACATTGGTATCTATATGAATAAAACAGTTGTCACAAGAAAAAATAGACGGCCATACTCTGACCATTCATTTCTCTTGTAAAAGATATAGTTTGACCAAACCGTTGCCTATATTTGATTGACACAATTTTTAACATGGTCGATTACACATAAAGGCGTAAAAAATAAACGACTTGGATTGTCGAATGAGATTGTGATGGGTACAGGGCTGGCCCTGACGATTGGATTGCCCAAGCTCAGCCGCTAGTTTGGTTGTCTACTTAATATTAAATTATAAAAATACAAGTAAAATTACTAAAATTCAAAAGTTATTTTAGGGGCCCAAAGCAAACTTCCAATGTTGTGCCCCCCTACATCGTAAGGAGTTCTTTTAATAATTTTACAAAACTTCAAACTAAAAGGATATATACAATTATAAAAGATAAATGCAAAAAATATAATTGCCAGATTTTTTATAAAGAAAATAAGAAAGTATCCTAATATTTTAACTATGATTTATTTTTAAAGAACTTATGAATTATGTTAGCTCGTTCGATTTGTTTTCAATTTTCCATCATTGAGATAATTTTTTTAAATTAAATGTAAGAATATATTACTTATACATTATTGTTTTGTATGTTAAAAGCTAAATATCTAACAAAGTAGTTGAGTAATGTGATTTCGTAATATTGTGGATTGAGAAGGAAAAATAAAAAGTCTATGACAACACTCAAATGCATCCATATTTACCCAAACACATGTACAATATGTGGGGCGCACTCATATAACACTATCAGTTTGTGTGATCACATACATTTATAAAAGTATTTTTATATTTAAGTGTGAGACTTGTTGGGAAAAAAAAGGGACTAAGAAAAGGGGGAGGAGTCCAGCTAATATTATACAATAGAAACTAAAAAAAGAAGAAAGAGGGCTAGACTCAACAAAAAGCAACAATGCTATGAGTACACCATATGTGCATCCCAAATGCACTCCACTTTGAAGTGACAAATGAGGAGAGACCCATTTTTTGGGTGAGCCCCACATTAGGCTTTTTATCATTTGCCACCTCAGGGTGATGTACATTTGGGGTGCACATGTGGTGTGGCAACACCTGTGGCCAACAAGCCAAACGCATAGAAAACATCTCAGTCGCAAAAAATTTAAATTCATGCACAACTACAGTTTTTTTTTTTTTTTTTTGGATTGCCCAAGCTCGGAGGCTTGTTGGGCTTACTCCAAGGCCGGCCCTGAATGGGTAATGCAATATATTACATTTACATTACATGAGGGACCACTTATGGACATGGGTTATTTTCACTTTTCTAGAGATTAATTTGGATTGTGTATACAAGTAGTATGCGTAACTTTATCTGCAAATGGATTCCCTAAAAAATTTTAAGAGCTCAAATAATCCATGTAATTGACCAACAGCCTGAAAAGTCTTCTTGTTTGGGATCCCAACAATTGTAAAGTTGAGAGCAGGTGGTCTCTTTTCAATTAAAAAGTCTGATTAGATCTGCGATGGCATTATAGCACTACCAAATCACTGGCTTCTTGTAAGCTTTTTTCAACAGCATTGCCCTTTCATGTGAGGCTAAAGTCTTTCTTTTTTGTATGAGGAATCTGATGACCTAGAAACTTACTGTATAATAATGACTAGGGACTGTTTGGCAACCAATGAAATTCGGCTAATCAGCTTATAACATGATCACACATTTGACCTACTCTTTGGCCAGGGAAAACACCTTGTCCATTTATTGCTCAAGGCTCTGTTTGGATCTTTGATTTGTGAATGTGAAGAAAAAATAAATGTTGAGGAATTATATGCTATCGTGCTTCCGCAAGGAGTAAAGAAAAATCTTTTCTCTTTTGTCACCTCCACAAATCCGAAATCCAAATACAGCCCAATATCCCTGGTCGGTGCTCTTCACGAAATGTAGTTCTAAAGTCTTGCAAAAGTAACTTCTGCAATCAACCCTTACAAAAATCCTTTATTGATTTCCTATGAAATTTCAATTTTGAAAAGGTCTTTTACTTCCTTAATCCTTCCACATTTTCTTTCTTCCAAACAAACCTTTTCTCCCTCCAATCAAATGAAACCTCGGGGATTTTTTTATTTGGCATCATTACATGTTCCACACATTATTAAAGTCAACTCAAACATGAGTTCAAAAATTAATAAGATGAAATCCACAGTATACATTATTCACAGATTTTTTTTTGATAATCATTATTCACAGATCATCTGTAATAAATCTCACCGCATCATATCGGACATATGTCGAGAGCAAGAGAACAAATATTTTGGGGACAGGATCTCTGGCAAGGTTATGGGGTCAGAATCATTTGACTTACTAATCTGCTTAATAAATTTATTGAAGGAGTAACCACTGGATTTAATTCCCCACCTTCTCCATGCCCACCACAATAATTTTCTAACTTTTTTTTAAATTATTTTTTTAATAAATAAACTTGGTATCTAGCCCGGTGAGCCCATCCTATCGACGAATTAATCCGAGGTCCAATTCTAATGTCCACTTACGGAGGTACCAATTAAAGCCGGTTGAAGTCTCTATGGATTGGTCATTTTACTTGACGAGTATTTGTGAGATTTCACCACTTTTAGCATCTTTTGATAGTTATTGGATCTTTGACTAATACCTATTGGTGTAGAATCTAGATATTTTGGAAATAGAACATCTTCATGGAAATGCTTCGAGTCACGTTACAATGTCGCTTATCCAAAAAAATTATTTGTTCAGCCAAAAGGTGTGCACTGAGTCGCAGCAAATCTGTTTCTAGCAGTGGCAGAACCAGAAATCAAAGTCAAAGGGGGCCGAATTATAAAAGAAATCTTGGTCTATGATTTCTTCAAGACTAAATCCACTCATTCAAGTTTTTGTGGGACGGTTTTGATTAATTAAAAAATTAATCTAGAGTATTTTTATTAACATATCATTCGACAAACGCAATTATCGCACGGTATCATTTACCATTATTTAGTGTTCTCGAAATGAAAATTTATGTTACTTTTTAATTATTATTAAAATTTTGTAATTCTTTTTTTAAAAATATCTATAAAAAAATATGCAACATATACTCCGAAATAGGAAATTGAAAGGGCCGGGGCCGGGGCCACCAAGCTCCGCCCCTGGTTTTGAAGATACAATTCGCAAGTATGTGGCATTTTCCACCTTTTGAATCTCGTCCTCTGGCCCTGTAAAGTGCACAAAGTTGAAACGCCTACCTTATTGCTACACAGATGTTTCCACTGCAGAGTTGGTTGTTCTTCCATTATTAGACCACAAGTTTGCAACAAAATGACTAAGCAAGACACCTAAGAACTTTTGTAGGACCCATTGGTTTATTTTGAACCCAAAAGCACATTTGTCATATCACAAAATCTACTTAAAAATTTCCTAAAGTCCAAGTTTGTTATCCTACATGGGTACACCTCATATGCCCTTAAAGTGAATCTTAAGTTAGTCTAAAATAATACCCAACAATTAAAAAAAAACAGCCAATAATTGAAACTTTGTGTCACTTCTTAATCCTTTCATAAGGAAACTATTGCACTTGTTATTGGATATATATTTATGAAAAAAGGTGTAGATCAGGATAAGAAGAAAACTTGTATCAGTTGACATGGGTATATGCATATCTAATGCATCTAGAGAAGTTCATGAGAAAGAGAATTCCCAAGAAAATTTGGTCTATTATGAAGAGACAATGAGTAGTAATGAAATTCAAAGGCTTGGCTCTCTTTATTCTCATGAAGGAAGCAAAGGATTGAACCAAGATGCTGCAATTGTATACCAGGTAAGCTATTTAGTCCCACTCCAAAAATTAAGACTCACTTTTTTTTTTTTTTAGTTCTTCCTGTTCTGTGGGATATTTTTTTGGTTTTAAGAATCCATGAACAAATAATTGTTCTCAATTCCTTGAAATTCTCCTTAGTCCCACAAAAATTGCCCTTCTCCGACCCTTACTGCCTAACCTGAGAGCGGATAGCTAATGTGTTCCACTTATTGAGCAGGGTTCTATGGTTGGTCCGTGACCCCTGGATGCCAAACTCTAGCATCGGATTTAGATGAAGAGTTGTCCTCATAACATTATCGGACTTAAAACATCAAAAATTATTTTCATGAATTTGCCAACTTATGTTCTTCTGCGTATTTTTGTTTGTCTCGATGAAAGGAATCCTTCAGGTTCGGTTTGGATCATGACTTGAGGATGCCAGAAAGATGAACTTAGCTTATTCCCTTCTGTAGCTTCTTTCTGTTTCTTTCCCTTTCTCATAAAATTTCTCGACGAATTCGTGATCCAAGAAAAGCCTTGACATGCTTATGATACGAGTTTGATTGTTTTCTACCTATATATTACGTAAATTTGCAAGACTATCTGATTTTTGGAACTTTTTCCTTTCAAGGGCTATGGAATGAAAGATGGAGCTTTGTGTGGGGTTTTTGATGGCCATGGAAAGAATGGCCACATAGTAAGCAAGTTTGTGAGAAACAAGTTGCATTCACTGTTGCTAAACCAAAAGAATGCTCTCACAAAGGCCAATAATACAGTTGGGTACGGCTGTAATTTCCTTAACCATAATGAGAAAGCAGAGGGCGAAAATTTGCCAAACAAGGATTTCAACAAATGGGAAGAGGCTTGTGTTAATGCCTTCAAAGTTATGGACAAGGAAATTAAGCTTATCGAGAGTTTGGACTGCTCGTGCAGTGGAACCACCGCAGTTGTTGTTATAAGACAGGTATGCAAAAGAAAGTCCCCTTGACAACTGAAAATACATACACACGAAATGAAAACACTTTTTTCGGGTTCTTGGTATCGACACCTAGGCCAATTTTCTGTGTTCTTCATTCCATGTCAATTCAACTCAAGCCACATACACAAGAAGGAAACCGGTTATTGGTTTGGTAGGGAAAATAGTTTCTTGTTTTCTTTTTCGTTGCCTTTCCTGTCGATTCAACTGGAAACACGTGCACAGGAGCCGAAAACAGTCTTTGCTTTGTTTTCCTTTCCCGCCAATTGAAATGAATGTGCTTTTGTCTATGCAATTTACATGAAGAGAATTTGTTGCTGATCAAAAAATAAAAAAATTTGGTGTAACTTATAGCATATTGTGATTTGTAATAGGGTGAAGATCTTGTTATTGCTAATCTAGGAGACTCAAGAGCAGTGCTGGGGACAATTGCTGAGGATGGAGTACTGAGGGCTGTTCAATTGACTACAGATTTGAAGCCTGGTTTACCTAGTAAGACAAATTTTCACTCACTGCATGTGTTTGAGCACAGAATCAGTCCTTTTATCCTAACGAATTGTCAGCCGCACAATCACGTCTCGAAATTTGTCTCTGTGACCAATCATATTGATAGAAATACCCAGTTCATTTTCTGTCTTTTTGTGCTCATTTTCTAAGAATACAGAAAGCTTGTCAAGAAATACAAGTCTATTCACTTTTTAGTGTAGTATTTGTTTCTCATGCTCATTTTCAAAAAATACAGAAAACATTTCATACACTTATATGATGATGGATTTCGTCGTTGCTTTGTGCAGGGGAAGCAGATCGAATAAGGAAGAGTAATGGTCGAGTGATCGCACTGAAAGACGAGCCGCACATTCAGAGAGTGTGGTTGCCCCATCTTGACTCCCCAGGGCTAGCCATGTCTCGAGCTTTTGGTGACTTCCTGCTAAAAAACCATGGAATCATCGCTATCCCTGATGTCTCCTACCGCCGTCTTACTTCTAATGATCAGTTTCTAGTTCTTGCCACTGATGGGGTATGGCCGTCTTACTTCTGATGATCGGTTTCTTGTTCTTGTTTACAGACAACATTAATAAGTGTGTCGTTTCGTCTTATAACCCTTCAAAGCAAGCTAGGGATCCTTTGTCCCAAAAGTGTCGCGTGTCATGCCTCAATGTACTCATAGCTGCACAATATGACAGTAACCTCAATACACACAAAATGAGTTACTTATTAGTTATAAACATTTTCACAGCACATTCTTTCACAATTATCTTCGAGAAGAATTTGCATATGGAGAGGGTAGGGTTACGTAGTGCCCGGCACCCATCCGAGCCATCTAAACATGTTTTGGATGACCCAAATTTGAGGGTAGCATTTTTGTGAATTTTGGGAGCAAATTTACCCCCTCAAGTCTGGGCCGTCCAAAATATGTTTAGATGGCACCACGTGTCCCTACCCTCTCTGTATGGACCACAACCATAGCATCCCTTTATAGAGAAACTTCTGGGTTCTACCTAGTATTTCTGAACAATTTGATCAACTTTACCTGTTTTGATTTGGGTAGGTGTGGGATGTGCTGAGCAACAATGAGGTGGTATCAATTGTATCAACAGAAGGGAGTGAGGAGGCGGCGGCAAGAGCGGTGGTGGAGGCGGCGGTTTCTGCCTGGAAACAGAAGTTTCCTACCTCAAAGAGGGATGACTGCACTGTGGTTTGCCTCTTTTTACAGAAGATGAAGAGACTAAAATAAACCCTTGTTTAAGAAGACTTTTTTGTGTTGTTAGCCTACTGTCATCTTCAGAGTTGAGCCCAACCCACTTATGTTTACAAGGAATACTGAGCAACCAAATCAACTTTTGAGTCACTTTTTTCCTCTTTTGAGATTGAGCAGCTAAAACAATAGCTTGTGGCCACATCACTTGGGATGAACTCCAAGGGAAAAGATCCATTTATTGAGAAATGGAATCTCCAATGAAATTGGAACGATACAGAGAAATGGAATCTAGTGTGCGCGCAGCCACAAGATAAAAAATTAACCCAAATGAGTTGATTTTCTCACCCAAAAGAACAAAAGAAAGCCTCAAATCTGATATTTTCCTTTTGGGAGAAAGAACATAATTGACGAGAGAACAAGATACGTAGAGCTCAAACATAACACAAGGAAACTCGAACTGCTATGCCTTAATCCCATGCAATGCGAAAATTTCAATTTCAATTTAAATTATACCAATTCTATGTACATCCAACAAAAAGGGAATTTTGCCTACTTGGATCCTCCTTTTCAGGCAGGTCATCATATTTAACTGCCACCCTCAATCTATCATGGACAGATTCAAGATTCCCATTAACATTGGATTTGTTCAAATTGGTTTTGCACATCGGGTACTATCTGCAAACCATATGAACTGCTGCTGGCTGTAGTCCAGTCCAGAAAGCATGCCTTTTTCTTTCAGAAGCAGCTTCTTTATTCTGCATTGAGTTTTGCCTTGTGATCTGTTGCTTGAATTGCTTCAGCAAAATGGTAATTAATAACACTTCAAAGCGTTAAAAAGTTCTCAAACGAAGTAATTTTCCATTAAGGAACCAAGCAGTTTTCTGCCCTTCGCAAGCTTGAATTACATTCACCTGCAACTTTTATGTTAATGAACAGCTCAAAACGTATCAAAGACTATCTGGGGAAATAGTAAAAAATCATGATAAAACAGCACGTTGTGTTGACCTGCAACTTATGTTCACTGTGAATCCAAAACAAGTTGAAAACTAACTGATGGGGGAAAACAGTACAAATGCACAATAACCAATCAGATTCTTGAGAAAATATAAGCATATTTCTAAGAATCAAAACTTGGTTAATAGCCACAGAAATAAGTTATAACAGCCAAATCCTTAATAGCAAATCCAATGTAAATGCTAGGGGGAAGGGAATGCCTGAATTGACATGAGATGCAGTAGAGAAGGACATGAAGTCGTTAAACTTGAGCTATTATGTAACATTGTCTAAGTATAATGGAGGAAAAAGTTTCATGCAGTGGATCCCGATTGATTGGAAAGTAGGGCATAGTTTGGTTTCTTTACCCTCTTTTTTTTTTTAACCAAGCTGTTAACTCTATGGTCAACATGTCCATTACAGCTTATCTGCCAGCCAGCCAGCCAGCCCTCAGGCCAGCCCTAGAACACAATGTCATATCTACAATTTTTCATTCAAAGTCTAAGCAACGCATAATCCATCAATTTCCTTAGAAACCTAGCATGTTTGATTATGATGTCAGAACAGCCATATCAAGTGAAATACAAATGTATCTTATGATACCTCTTTAACGAGATCAATCAAAGCAGAAGCACCAAGGTAACCCATGGCAGTGTACACCATATTTCTTTTTTCTTTCTCTTTCAAGCATTTACATGTGTCTGTAATAAACCTGCAAATGACGTAAAAAGAACCCAACCATAAGGAACAGTTTTAACCTAAAATAAGGGGCACAGGACAAAAAAATGATTCTTTATTTTGCTACAATTCAAGTCCGTAGCAAACAGAGATTGCACAAGTACAATGGCTGCACAACAACTAAAAATAGAACCAAGTTAATTACGTAGTTCTTTGATGGACATGACATATAACACAGAATGGATGTTCATTTTCGATATATATCCTCTAAACAGGACAAGAGACTCAAATTTCAGAGTCAAATTGCTTTAAAGTGTATTATACTAAGAGAATAAGGATATGCATCAATAAAAATGAGAACAATTTCTTCTTCATTCTTATAACAAGCAGAAGAACCTGTCAATATCTTTCACTTTTGGCCCCGAGATGGTTCTCTGTCCTATTCTTCTTCTCGTTCTTGTTGTTATGTCTGCAATTCTTACCTGCAGTTTTACTACAATATCATTACCACCAATGGTTTGCCACTTTGCCATATTCAATCTGTAAATCCTGCCCCACCAAATCTTTTCTTCAACATCCATCATCTCAACAACTAGGACATCCTCCAAGCTATCCTCATGAAATATGGCATCTAGTATCCTCTCTCCATCAAACCCGAAACGAAACATAAATATGTACAGGGAACCGTAAATGAGAAGCATATATCACAATGTACTTTGACCCGAAATGAAAGAAATTCAGACAAGGAAAAGGAAATAAACCAAAATTATAGCTATGGTATTAAAAAGGCTAGAAGTACTTGTGCATGTGTACACAGAACTTCAGTGAACAATGAATTGCACTCCAATGATTCTGTGAAATGGATAGCAAAACTAGACGAAATATGATGGCCTTTTTATCTGGTTTGAAAATGGAAACAAAATCACGGCATAAGAGAGATCATAATGCAATACAAAAGTCAAAAGGAATGCACTCCGAACATCATAATAGTAGTTAAGTAAAAATGTCGAGAGGATTTTCTTGTTTCATAATCGCATGTCAGAGATTTTGTACCTCAGTGATCTTGTGCCGGTTCTGTGCTATTGCTTCTTTCTTGTCATGCAGTATCATGCAAATGGTCTGAACAATGCTACCTAAGATTTTGTTCCAAGAAATAATGGCTACATCTGTGGATGACACGGATTTGTTTACTTTTTTTCGTTAGAGGTTAAACCCTTGCATGTCGGACCCTTCCGTGTACTTTGACTTTCTTTGGTTCATGGATTATCGGAGTGAAAGGGGAAATATATATATATATATATATATATTTCTTTACGAAATTCCACATTCCTCTATAAATCAATGTCCAAACAGTCACACACAATTGGAACACCCTAAATCGGAATACATTTATTGACGGCGTAAGCACATTGGATTAGTTAACGCAAAAATCTGTGTAGAGGTGGATATTAAGTCTGTTTTGCCCCATTCTGTTGATCTTCTTACTGCAACTGGGATAAGGGGAATGCTTGCATTGACAATTCCCCTAGTCCTAGAATGGTTGCTGAAGAGCCTGGATTGTATGATTTTCTTCCAAATGAGCTTGGGGTGCATACGACAGATACTGATGCAGTTTTTTTGTTTTGTGTTTTTTTTTATTGGCGAAAAATTTATTGATTTTTGAAAGCAAATTACAAAGACTAAACGGGTCCGAGACTAAAAACACAGGACCCAAAATGGGAAAAACAAGACATTACATGGACCAAAACTCTTGATTCAGATACACAAACAACAGGAAAGACCACATAACCACCCCAAAAAACTACAAAAAGAATAAAAACTATCCTAGAAGCTCCTCCCCTTAAACCAGCTATAAAAAAAGCAAAACCAAAAGCTCTAAAAACCCAACCAAAGAAGCAAAGACCTAAAACGCTGAAACATCCAAACAACAAACTATCGACAACGGCATCAGCACTAGAGAGCTCCCACAAATAATGAAAACTAAATCAGAACTTCATCGAAATGGAGACACCTTCCTCTAATTCATCAAGAGTTTCAATTTCCTTTTCAGAAATTTCAACTCCCTCTAATTCTAAATATTTCTTTATATTATAGCTCTTCCTCTCAAAATATTTTACACCCCACAAAGCACCCAACTCCATATTCTTACGAGCTTGCTTGATTAACCTCGAATTCCTGTTGCGATTGCGAGAAGACAGTTATGGGATGAGCTTTCTGTAGATACTGATATGAAGCCTTCTGTGATCTCTATAGTTTATGGTTTTTAACCAAGCTACTGCTAGAAGACAGTCATGGGATGAGTTTTGAGCTGGTAACAGGTTTGTATGGAATCTCCCTTGGATACTGTTAGATGGCATAATGAAAAATCTAATCCAAGTCATTTTGATATTAATGCTGCTAAAGAGTTTAACAGATGCTGCTCGAGAGTTTAACAGATGCTTGGAGTTGGAGGATTTCGAAATGGAAGATTTGAACTCTAAAGGTCTTTGGTTTTCTTGGTCGAATAAACGAATTGGTCAAGATCACAGTAGTAGTAGGCTTGATAGAGCTCTTGTAAACTCTCAATGGCAGCATTTATTCACCGAATCTGAGGCGGCAATTGTAGTGCCTGGGATTTTTTTATCATTGTCCAGTGCTAATTTCGGTTTTGCCTTATAGGGGAGGGAAAAAGCCTTTTTTAAGTTCTTCAATTATTGGATGAATCATAAGAAGTTTTCTTCTCTCCTCACTCAGTCTTGGTGTCTTCCACTTGATATTCTGAGTTCTCCAGATTCAGTAAAGTGGGTGTAAAGTGGTGGCAAGGTATAAATTAAGTGTCATAACAAAGAAAAAAAAATTACCCTACCTCATTATATTTTGTGCTGATTTCAGAAGCATTAGGGAGAAACCATTAAAGGTACTGTTCCCAATATTAGCTTCTCTTTGAAATAAATTCATTACCGAAGAACTTCTCTCCTTAATTAGGCTTTCCATTGTTTTTTTGGCTTTGACATATATAATTGTTATGATTACAGTTAAACCTTCTATCTTCTCCTATGCATTTGTTATTTCTAAACCTTAATTAAAAGGAAGTTTATAAGGATTATCACATCATTCTCTTTTTATTCTTGTTTTCTCGTTCTCTGTTTGTTTTCTATTTTGTTCGGTTAACATTTTTCCTTTTTGGCCTAATGTGTTTCGAGCCTCTCTTAGGAAATAAAAATATATTAAACACATTAGGAGAAAAAGGAAAAAGGTTAACCGAGAATATAATAGAAAAACAAACAGAGAATAGAAAAACAAAAATAAAAAGAGAATGATGTGATAATCCTCATAAAGTTCCTGGTTAAGGTTTAGAAATAACAAATGCATAGGAGAAGATAGGTTTAACTATAATCATAACAATTATATATGCCAAAGCCAAAAAAGCAATGGAAAACTAATTAAGGAGATAAGTTATTCAATACTGAATTTCAAAGAGAGAAGCTGATAATGGGAAAGTACCTTTAATGGTTTCTCACCAATGCTTCTAAAATCAACACAAAATAGAATAAGGTCGGGTAATTTTTTTTTATTTGTTATGACCATTGATTTATAACTTGCCACCAAATTGGTTCCCGATTACAACATTTTCTTAGCACTCAGTTTTTTATTTGGGTGGCAAACTAGTCAATATCTGTCCTGCTTTGCTGTCTTGTACTCCTAAGAATTGAAACCAGCACAAAATCAAAAAAAGAAATAAACACCATGATAATAATTGACAAATTACGGCATAGAAGCAATGAAGTGTCCATAGAGTATGGACTAGCTGAGCTACTTGATCTTAGAAGCATATTGATATGAGCGCAATAGTAAAGTGGTACAATATGAATTCTGAAGCAGGTTTTTGGATGTCACGTGAGTATGTTCACAGAGCAATTCAATTTAAGTTTACCAGGAAAACTAAGTCCGAAGGACTGCAGCAAAAATGAGCATAGAGAGGTGTAAACAAAGACCGAGAGATGAAATGAACAAGATAGCCAACGACAGGTGAGTAACTATGATATAAACAAGGAAAAAAATAATAGAAGAAAGAAAGAGGATGGACTGAAAAGGAAAAGCATCAACTGAGAATCGTAACCATACGACCGTTATGAAATGCTCTCCATTCCTATATGATTATGATAACCACAATAAGCTCTTCCATTAAACATATGTCCATGTAATAGATCCAAGAACACTCCGTGCCGTAAATAATACCAAGTGATTAATAGATCAACATTATATTTTCCATGCTGCATGGATCAACTGAATTCATGTCTGGTCTAACTAAAGAAACAAACTTCTGCAATGATAACAGCTTTGGGATATTAGTTCAGATTATATTACCTTGGGTCTGTCAATAGAGCTTCCAAAGTAACCTATTCCAAAAGACAGGGAACTGTAGGCAGATGCCATCTCTATAGCCTTCAGCTTAGGTGGAATTCCAGGAAACTAAATAGCAACAAACGAATACTAATTTGTTTTTATATTTTTTCCTTTCCATAAATCATAATGGTTGAGGACTGGAAGCTCACATTTACAGAAGCCTCAGCTTGAACAACTAGAACTCCAGCACTTTTATCCATACAATGTCGGCTATTGTCTTTTATAACTTACCGCAAAACTTTCACACCATCAGAGGCTGGACCGGCCTGTGAACTGAGCAACAAAGATAATGTTGTTAAAAAAAATCAGTCATAACGCATAGAAAAGAGAAAAAGAAGAATAAAGCTCCATACAATAATCATCAAAATACCAACAGAAAAAAGCTAGCAATACATGAAAAACTTAGAGAAGAGTCTAAAGCTTCTGATTCATATCTTTTAACAGGGAAAGATAGCCGAGATCCAACAGTTGGTCAAATTGATCTGACTTGAGAAAAGAGTGGTGTTGACTTGCATTAGACATTTCAGTACGAGAAATGTGTTTCTATTCAAGATGCAACAATTGACCAAATTGATCTGACTTGAGAAAAGAGCAATGTTGACTTGCATTAGACATTTTAGTAGTACGAGAAAGATGTTTCTATGCGGTACAACAAAAAATTGGAGCACAAGTGTCGTTTGGGTAGCTGGTCTCCTGAATTCATCTTACACGAGGTAGGGGTTTTAACTTCAAATCAAGTATCTACTCCTCCCTGATTACCATCCCTACACTCAACTTCTGTAGCTACTTATACCACACAGTTAATAAGGCTCTCAATACATAAATCGCTTATACAGGAATTTAAGTTGGTAACCTGTTCGGAAAACACATGTAACAAGCAAGATTACCCTTGCATACAAAGAAGCAATTTCTTCTTCTATACTTCCCCCCCACCCTTTGAACACCTCGAGTGCATTTGAGTTAAATCCCCTTCCAAGTTTCTACTGGATTTGCTTCCTGTAAAGGGCTGTTAGTTGCTAGCATAAATGTCCCAGAAAATGTTAACCACTAACTTTGATGGTCTCATGATAGTTTCTCCTTCACGAAAGCCAGTAGAATTCCACACCTCTACTAGCTAACATGCTTGCGAAACCTGACCCGACTAAGTTACAGTTGAGGCACTTCTAGCAGACCCAAGGATGATTGGAACATTTGACCAGAACTCCTTGTCCCAAAAGTAGGGACCTGCACGAATTGAAATCCTAATATCTATGGCTCTAGCAAAGGGATTAATCTTCTTACTATAGAGTCTTTTCTTCCTTGCCTCAAACTTCCAGAAATCGTATACCTTAGAGATAATCCCAACAAATTGGCCAGTATTAGATCATAACAAGAAAATGGATGTGACTTAAAGTGAAAATATAACTTCTAATGCAATATTGGATCTTTCTATGTTTTATTTTTGTTCCTTATTCTGCTAGCCTGCTAGCCATGTCTCCTAAGATAATACTCTGTACAAAAAGAAGTAAAAAATGTTCTGAACAACTGAGGATACATACAGTGACGATGAGACACAGCACTCCCGAGTAGCAAATTCTTTTACTCCAGCACCATTAACACAACCACCAACTATAAACGGACCACCAAAGGTGCCTTTTGTGGACGCCCAACAACCTGAACCATACATTGCCACTAATCCCACAAGTCCACTTACCTATTGAAAATTGAATAACAAATTTTGAACCTCATCTAAACAATATGTGTGAAAATTTCTAACATTCAGTTGTGAATATGGATCAACATCTATATAACATGAATAAAAGGCAAGACATCCTCTAATAAATTTATATAATGCTACTAAACCACAATAATAATTTCACAGAAGAAGTTTTACAAGGAATGGCAAAATTTGAGGCCGACACTATTGAAATAAACTCTACCTGAAAATACAACGAGAAACAGATAGAAAAACAATGCAGAATGGCACCTTCAATGCAATGCCACGCTTGAAGCTCCAGATGGTACATGCCCTTCCGTGTCAACACATATGACCCCAACAGTCCATAATGCAATCATTTTCTGGAGCTTTCAAAGAAGAAGATAGACCACAATCCCCATTTTCCTTTGAAAAGTCACATGGTTGAGCTTCTATGCATTGAACATGTGAAATAACAACAAAACCAACTTTACAAAACAAGCAAACCACAAAGAACAAGTGAGCAACAAAGAAGGGGAAATTTCCAATCAGTGGAAAGTGGGGCATGTATGATCAATTCAGTTGGATAAAACCTTAACCATTGCTTTTACGTTACTTTGCGGTCATTTATATGAACATGGATGACTTAAAAGAAAGAACAAACCTAGACAAATGGCAATTTCACTTCCCAGGCAAGGAAAAGAAACAGGAAATGTCTAGCTATATGTGTGGCCAGCTTAGAGAGACAGGATGGAGTACCTAATCTGGTAGCATTCTCTAGAGGGCCAGAAGGTTCAACATCAATTTTTTTTTGTCTTGGCTTTTGCATCATCAAGCATTGCTTTGAATTTTTCCCACTGTCTTTTTGCCCTCTCTGTAACCAGCCATTGTTCACAGAAGATAGCTAGTCCTATATTAAAGGAGAATAAATGAATCGAAGAACTTGAACAAACATTTCAAGAAAGATAATGGTATACAGTAACATAGAAGTTGAACAGTATGACAGAAAACACTAGGAAAGTTTACGTCATCAGCCTCCACTATATTGTCTGGCAGGGAAATGCCTTTTGATTTCTCCCATAGACATGCACCTTCACCAACCATGAATCTGAGAAAGAAATTTATCAGAAACTTGGGAATTGATTCCAGAAGAAGCCATTTCTTCTCAAAATTTCAATTATCCACGTTACACAAATTATTTTTTATTTACTTATAGTAGGCACTATGTTAGCTTGATAAACGATGTTGGGCCAATTTCCGAATAGCCAAGCTTTTGGAAACATTGGTGATCTAAAACCTCACTGCCAACCAACAAAGCAAATATGGCCTGCGTATGGAGGTGCGTTTCACAACACATGAGAGGCCTTGTTAAAGACACAACTCATTGAAGTGACCATCTCTCTAACAGCCTAAGTTTTAGATATGGTGGTGGTCACACCTTGAAATACAAACAATAAAAAGAATTCAACAGTTTTGAGATACAAGTAATAAAGTTGCAGCAATATAATAGCTTAAGTTTTTTTTTTGCAAATGGTGGCTAGCTCATGCGGTAGAGCTCTTGAATGCCTCACACTGCATCCCGGGATCGAGTCCCATTCGCCCCTCCCCCATGTAATAGATTAAGAATCATGAACGGCAAAAAAAAAAGAAAGAAAAAAGATAGCTTAAGTTTTTCAGAGACTTGATCGACAAGTTAACATGGTATCGGAGCTTTTGTTCAAGGAGGTCACATATTCAAGTCCTGTGCCTGTTATCCCCATTATTTTGCATTATTCCACCCATTTGCCTCTCCATGTATGAGACAGATCACATGAGACACTTCTTAGCCCATTTCCTAATAGCTTAAACTTTAGAACAATAGGTCATCAACACAATCTAGCACATCTCCAATCTCAATGAGACAGAGCTACTTCCGTAAGGATTCAAAGACAAAAACAAAAACCGAGGAGTGATCATACATGGGAGGTATTCGACCCAGTAGTGATCACCCCAACATTTGTTCCTTTGCCAACAAAGCAGCAATTTGACTGGCATTCCGAACACCTGCTAATTATTCACTTCACAGAAAATGCATATCACTAAATTAAGATCATCGTGATCTATTGCCACTTAATTAGGACAAGGTTTATGTATTAGTGCTAAATTAGCATTCCATAATCTAATTACAACTGAATTAGCAATTAATTCAAGCTTCTAATGAACCATTACCACTGAAATTACATACATATACAAGTATGCATACATACACGCATGCATATTCAAGTACAATGTGATATATATCAACATACATACACGTATAACTGTACATACATATACATATGTACATCAGTACACACGACGAAGAGAGAGAGAGAGAGAGAGAGAGAGAGAGAGAGAGAGAGAGAGAGAGATAGATGGCGGGGAGAACGGCGGACGACAGTGGCTAGAGGTGATCGTTCGATATGCGATTTCTCCATTCCTTTTTTCTTCTTTTTTTTCCCGATCGGCACAACTCCACTTGACTTTGAGGATTTAAAAAAATATATATATTTTCCACGTCATGACATAGGTTCAACCTATGTCATGTACCCCAAAACGACCCCGTTTCATTCTAAGAACTATTGGGTATTACAATGACGATTTCTACCTATATCGATTATTATTTAATGATCCGAGATATTCTTTTCGTAGAACTTATTATAAGACATATAATGTACAAATATCTCAAAAATAAATTACGTTTAAACACTTAATCTAAGTGAGTTTTTATATCTTAAAATACATTTAGATACATTGAATCATATCTCCTTCCATATCAATAACTTTTGGAGACTTTAAGTACATTTTCTATTTATTTCAGTGATATTTTAATGATCCGAGACATTCATATTGTAGAACGCAAAAAAATGCAAATCATGTAAAAAATTCATATTAATTGGAAATAGATTTGTACTTGATCTAACTGAATTTTTGTTTCTTAAAATAGGTTTGGATATACTGAATCAAAACCATAATACCCGCAATTACAAAAAATCGCGCGTTTCCTTAAAACTAACGTCGTCGAAACGGAAACAGAAACGAAAACGAAGCTCCGGTCAATCAGAATACTTGCGGTCCGAATACGTTGTCGTCGCCGTTGTCGTCTCCCTCTCCCATTTACCTGTACCTTTCCCGTCCGATCAGAATCATCTCCGACAACGGTCCATTTTTGTATACAGGTTTGATGCTAAAAGATCACTAATCTCTGCATTAGATGTTCGTAAGCTTCTTTGATTCGTCAAACTTGGATTGCATTGATGTAGTTATGCATATAGTGATATACACTTTGCACTGCATATACAACTGTGTATATGTATATTCATCGGTTTTTATTTGCCAATACAAGTAATTACACGGATGAATGTCTGACACTATCTATAATATTATTTGTACTGAATGATCATTAAGCTTTTCCTTTGAATGTTCTTATGGTTCTTTGATTCGTACGTTTAACCGATGCCAATTTGTTTCGATTATGTCATGTTAGATTTAAGGCCAACTAGAGTTTGTGAATATGCTTAGAAGGTGTTGAAATTGTGCATTCTATCGGTTAGAAAATCTGAGACGAGAGATATGGACTTTGCATGTAGTTTGCAGCAGGCAAACTTATTTCGTAGCAGTGAGGTTACAACTAGCTGGACTTCAGAGACTTTTTATTCAGATTTGAAGTTTAGGCATAGAGATTTCAGTCGTAATTTTCTTCGAAAGCTTACAGGAGGAAGAAGTTGAAGAGAATTGTTTTGTCAATCACTAACAGCAGTATCCATCCAAGTATACTTGTTAAAGGAGAATATGGTAGCTGTTTGTCGGGTTATAATTCGCTTGGATCTTTGACTTGTGATTTTGTTAGTGTTTGTGAGGCTTCAAGGGGAGTAGTTAGATTGTGGTCTCAAGGTGATGATTCAGTAGCTTATGTTGATGATATTGGTCAAAAGGGAGAATTCAATGATAAAGAAGAGACTAGCATTAGTCCAGATTTGAATGACTTAGGGGAGGAGGCAGTGGATGGAGAAGTCAAGGAGGGACCTACTTTGGATGATTTGAGGGAATTGTTGCAGAAGGCAACTGAGGAATTAGAGTTAGCAGAGAGAAACAGTTCCATGTTTGAGGAAAAGGCTCAGAGAATATCAGAAACTGCTATAGCTGTAAAAGATGAAGAAAAAAAATGCTTGGGACAATGTTTATTCTATCTGCCATACCATCCAAGAGATTTTGAATGAAGAAATTGTTGCTAAAGAAGCTGTTCAAAAAGCAACAACCCTTTCTTTGGGCGAAGCGAACCTTCACATGGCAATGGAGTTATTAGAAACTGCAAAAAGAAGAAATTCACTTGAACTTCGTGTGAGGGTGATTCAAAGCATGAAAGTGGAGGGGAAGACATGAGTATTAGAGGGAAAGAGGTGGAAGCAATCTTATTTGCTCAAGATGAGGTTAAAGAGAGTAGAGTTGCTTTGGAAAAATGCGAGGAAAGCTGAGTCAGTTCAAAAGCAGAAAAGCGGAGTTGCAAAAGGAAGTGGACAGGCTAAATGATGTTGCAGAGAAGGCGCAAGTGGATGCTTTGAAAGCGGATGAAGATGTGGCGAACATGATGCTCTTGGAAGAGCAAGTTGTAGCTTTTGAACTTGAGGCTGCACATCGTGTGAGTGATGCAGAGACTCCCTTATCAAGAGCGGAAAAATATGTTTGTTCCTCATTTTGATGATGAGGAGGAGTTGGTTGAGGATAGCAAGGTGAGTCAGGGAAATACTGGTGATATCGTTGATGAAAATGATCGAGTCATACCTATTGAGGGAACTTCTTCGGTTAGCGAGCAATTAATAGGTAGCCAGTATGATGGTGTTGTGAAATTTTAAAATACTCGCAAGCGCACGAATCGTACCGAAGTATAGTAATGCAAGTGCGAGGTCGAACCCACAGGGACTTGTGTATTTTTATAGGAAACTAAATAAATTTAAATCGATTAAACCCTAACCTAGTTTCAAAAATTTGTGAATTGGTTTGACTAAAATTAAACGAAAAAATGACAAAAGAAAACAATTAAAATTAAACGGAAAAGAAAGCAAAGATTACCGGTTGGGAAAGAAAACTAGAGTTTCGGAGTCCACGCCCATGTATTCATAGTGATTTTTAACAAACTCGTGATTTATTTTTCTACTTTCTTCACAGTAATTTGATGGCTAAACTCTTTTACTGTGGAAAATTTCTTCGTTACGCTCGTTTTAAAGTAAAATCTAATGTACGTTCTTCCTCGCCTCAAAATTCAAGACACGAAAAATCCGATGTATCCGCTAGCAAACGAATCACAACGGATATCCAATACTTGAAATTAAAATCTAATAACCAGGCAAAATATTTAACTAGTAGTTTCAAATCATGGAAAAAACATGATTGAATCCATATCCAAAACCACTAAGTCAAATTAAACAGGGGTAAGAACAATTATCCAATGAAATTATGCATTAAGAAAAATAAACCGAGAGTTTGTGTTTAATCACTATGATAAGCCCTCAATGTTGTATATAATCCGGGCTTATCTAGCTCATTTTTGTTCACACACACACGCAATTTTGTGCTTTATATGTTTGATATGCCCGTAGTGTTGTTTTTGTTAGTTATAGGTAAAACACGTGAATAAGCACGTTTTGGAGCGCATTGGAAGCCGTCCCAAGTTACCGAGTGCCAAGTTGCCCCATTGCATGCCACCACCGGGCCTCAAAAGCCAAGAAATGAAGACTCGGCTAAGGCCCGGGAAGTCGAAAAGCCACAAAGTCATCCCGGTGGTGTCCGGGAGTGAACAAGCACTCACGAGACCAAGTGCCCCTCTTCCCGAAGCTCACACGATGTTTGGAAATGTTTTGGAGGATGCCCGGTAGCACACAAGGCCAATGGATGGCAAAGAAAGAAGAGGAAACCTCAAATGCCTAAGTATAAATGCAGGTATTGATACCAGTATTGATAGGTATCAATACCTCTGAGGGACAAAAATGGACAGAACCGTGGGTATTGATACCCCAAAAATTGGTATCAATACCCAGGCTTCTCGGGTAGCATTGTTAATGCAGGTATTGATACCAGTATTGATAGGTATCAATACCCAGAACTGAAAAAAGTGTTTTAACCACTTGTTAGACTTTCCACTTATGGAAACTTACTACTTTTAGTTGTATTTTGGATATTTTGTGAGAGAGAAGGGTTATGTGTATATATCTCTCCCTCTCTCTATCTCTCATATATCTCCTACACTTTCATTTTATTTTCTTTTTTAGTCTAAATTAGCTCCACCTTCTCTCTAGTTTTTAGGTTTCAATCTTCAAGAACCAAGGTTTTCTCCTTCATTAATGTTGTAAGCACTTCTCTAATCTTTATAAATCCGTAGTTTGTTTTCATTTTCGTCATGTTTTGTATTTCCTTTATATTTCCTTTAATGTTTAGCTTGATCATGTTTGAGTAGTAATTTAGGCTTGGTCATGGGGTGAAGATCACTCCATGACTTCGGTGTTACAATGGTTTCTCATGTTTATATGCTTATTTTGGGTTTGTGAATGGATTAATCACTCTATTTTTGGGTCTAAACTTGAGTTGTTAACCTCTTTGATTAGGTGTAGACAACTCCTTTGCACACACAATGCTTTGAGCTATGTCACTTTGGGTGTTGACAAAATGTCTAAGAGGGTGTCTTTCCATTTACAAACCTCATTCTTGTGATTAAGATTGGTTTTCATTGGGTAAGTTCAATTTTATGTATCAAAACTTAGTCTTGTTAACCTATTTGATCTTGTGTAGGAAAGAGCTTGACTACTTGCCACACATGATGCTTAGAGCTATGGCATTCAAAGTGTTTGTCAAAGTGCCTCAAAGAACTTATCCCATTGTTAAACCCATTTTCTAGAGTCAAAATGATCTTCATTGTTAAATCTTCCGAGTGAGAGCAAGTGACTTTGTCTCTCACTTGAGTTATAGTTGAGAGCCATTGAATATCCTTATTCATGGGTGGTATGAACCTCTAGACCTTGCCGTCTTTAATTTATAGTTTATATCTTCATTTTCAATCGCGTTAGAGGTAGATAGAGAATTCCACTAATCAAACTCCAAAAGCCAAGTTTGCCTCTTTAAGGCTAAAACCTACACTTGCAAGACAACTCTCACGCCGGGTGCGTTCGGTCCCTGTGGATTCGACCCGGTCTTACCGGTTATTATGCTACCGACGACCTAGCCCTACGCTTGGGGCAACACTTTCTACGACAATCTAAGGTCGCAAGCACACTACTAGACATGAGGTTTCATCCTCCACTCTAGTTTAAACGACTAGCCATTCATGGAGGACGTGAACATATTCAAATAATAATAAAACTCCATTGTAACAAATTAAAAGCTTACAAAGAGGTAAAATATTAATGCCCAAAGCTCTGCTCTAGCCGTGGCACGTGAAACGCTGCTATGCCGTCAACTATGTCCAAGCCGTCCTTCTCTTAGGTGATGCTGCTGCTGCTGCCTTCTCCTCTTTTTTTCTTTTATGTCCAGCCGAAATCCTCCTTTTATAATTTCCTGTAGAGTGCTCCCCAAAAACAACCTAGATGCACCGAAATATTCTCTTTTTAGGAAGGGGCATGTGATTTCCTTTCCTATTATTAAACCTTGGGCCCACTCTTTTATTATATCTGCCGAGATTTGTGAGCAAAATCTCTCTTTTAGTCCAACAAATCCCTTATGCCAATAAATACCAAAGATCAATTCCTAATGCTCTCTTTTTTTCCAATTTATGTGCACCTCCTTTAGGAATGGTTATTGATTTATCAAAATTTCTTCCGTAAAAGAATTGGACATGATTGGCGGATTCTCTACAATTCCAATCTGACTTTGGCCTTTCTATTCCAACAGATGCAATAAATAATATTATCATATTTTCCTGCAAAAAATCAATAATTCGATGTTCAAGACCAATAAGATAATAATATAGTAAAATAACATGCGATTACGGGCTAACTACATGTGAAGTTGAGGCCTCTAAATGTCGATATTTTATACTCATCAATGGACCTGGCCAGAGTATTGAAGAGACAAGTTTATCTTCTGATTTGGCTCATGGTAAGGGAGAATTAAATTCGGAATCATCAAAGGACACCAAAATTTAGTCAGAAAATGCAAAGAACTTGGCTCTAACAGCAGAACATGACTTACAGAAGTATTTGACGAAGGACGGTGCCCTATTTAATTCTTCAAAACCATTATTGAAGAAATCTTCTCGTTTTTTCTCTGCATCTTTTTTCTCTTCAGATGTTATCCAGTTCACACCAGCATCCCTTTTCCGTGATCTTTTTGAGTCAGCAAGGAAACAATTGCCTAAGCTAGTTTTTTGGTCATTTCTCTTTGGAGCTGGGTATGCAATATCTTAAAAGATGGAACTCCTGTGTATGCTTCCTTTTCGTTTTGTCGTTATGACATGCACTTTCCCGAAATATGATACAAAATCTGCCCTCCTTGATGTACTATAGGATTGCCTTCTATTGCAAGAAGGCAGACAGGATTAGCTTGCTATTTCTACAGCCAGACATCATTAAAACTAGTATCGACGAAGTCTCATCTTATGCAAAGCCTTTGGTCCATCAAATGCGAAAAATTCCCAAGAGACTCAAGAAACTAATAGCGATGATTCCGTGTCATGAGGCATGTGTTGGACTTCCCTAAGTTACTCTACTTTGCACTCAAAACCTAGTATTCCACGGTTTTTATGTGTTAAACACCCAACAAGATATATATTTTTACAATTTTGGTTGATGTAATAAAGCAGTCCTTTTTCTTTTGCAGGTGACCGAGGAGAAAACTTCTCTTTGACGTGTTGTGGTTGCTTCTTGCAAGCGTCATATTTGTGCCTATGTTTCAGAAAATCCTCGGAGGAAACTGAATCTCAGATTTGTCTTTCAGTTGGGAACATTCTTCCTTAATTTTCAATGGTTGCATCATATGGCATGCTTTGGGTTCATTAGGTATATTTAGTTCAAGATTTCACTCCTTTAGTGTCTCAATGCAGAAGCAGACAAAATTGGGATGATAGAAAGAGGATTTTTATGGTCCTTGCACAAGAATTATATACACTACCTGAAATGTTTGGTGTTTTGTATAGCTCATGTATCTTCTCAACTGGTTAGCTTGTTGTAATCTTGTTCTCGAAGTAGAGCTTCAAGTTTAGGATTATTAGCTAATGGATTTGACAGCAACAATCATGCTGTTCATGGACTCAACCATCATCTGCACATACATTTGTTCTGGTCATTTCATTTGAATATATTTTGGTGATTGTTTCATTGACCTGGTGTCATATATCCATTTGCAATTTTTAGGCAGTCCTGTTCTTGGATATTTGGCTGCTGGCATCTTGATTGGACCTTATGGTTTCTCTCTTATTCATAATGTAACTGGAACAAAGGCAATAGCTGAATTTGGAGTTGTTTTCTTGCTATTTAATATAGGCCTGGAGGTAGAATCATTCTATGAGTCGTCTTCTTTTGGACAGTTGTTACTCAGCACATTCAATCTGCTCATTTCAAAATCTGAGCATTACATCTTCGTCATGCAGCTTTCTGTTGAAAGACTAAGTTCTATGAAGCAATATGTTTTTGGTTTGGGCTCTGCTCAAGTGGGTTGATTATTATCCAAATATTGCCAGTCCTTGTTTGCCTCAATGCAGCACTTTTCACATGCAATTGATCTAATGTGCCTAACAAATGTTGGTCTTGGTGACAGCAGTGGTGGTTGACATACTGGCTCGCTTTAATTCTGGACAGCCATGTCCTACTGTACTCGTCATTGGGAATGGCCTGGCATTATCTTCCACTGCTGTTGTCCAAAAGCAATGACTTATGAGCAACTTTTCGGTTTAGTGAATCTTGCTTTGGTTAGGATCGGTGGTAAAAAATTGTCTTCCCCAAAAAGGTGGTCTTGATTCAGTCCTTGTTCATTGAGAACATCATTTTGGCTCACGATAAAGTTCTTCATGGACTAAAAAGAGTTAGTATTTTGAGATGAGGAGGGGATTACTTTTCCTCATCGGACGTTTCTGGAGATTCAGCTATGACAGAGGTAATCAATAATAAGAATTTGGCTATGCGAGATGTGGGTTTCCACATTGTAACTCCAGGGCATGGTTCCCATTCTCTTGTTATTTGAGCTCATTGTTTTCTGTCAATTCTATGTTCAAAATATTATGTGATGACGATCACCTGGCTGGCTATGACTCGGTACTTTCGAGCTGGCACACATTTGCCATGAGAAGATCTTTAGTTACCGGCTTACCGCTGGCCAAACCTCTTTATTTAGTTCTGATAAGTTTTCTCCTTACAGGCCTAGCTCTTCTGAAAATTATTAGAAGGCATTCATGTCGGGCTTGCCTTCAGCTTTACATGGGGTGACTGGGGCCAGTGCCTTATGATAGTATCGTCACCATATGATGACATTGTGCTAATTGCATATACTTGGGCAACAGGAGTAGCTTCTGAGGGAATCATAGAGCATGTAAAAGTGTAACAATTTCTATGGGAATCAGTAAAAGTTTTACATTTTGTAAGGGAATCATAGAGCATGTATTTTTGTTTTCAATTCAAAAGGAATCAGCATCACGGCTGGTAGGATCCAGCCGACAGATCCATCTGCAAGCCAACAATTCCATTTGCATTTTTTACAACAAAGTCTGCTGCATTTTTATCAGTGTTCTAAAAGAAGGTTTGGAAGGCTGACTACTCATCACCTAGGCGCAAGAAGGCCTCTCACCGACTAGCCCGAATAATTGCCCAACTAGGCGCCGAGTACTCGGCCTTGAATCTAGAAGGTGCTTGGATGCCCTGGGAGCGCCTAGCGAGTTTTAGAACCTTGATTTTTATCAAGCCACGGGTATACCCGACCAACAACATAGGCAGTAAAACAAGTCTAAAGCAAGTACAAACAACTACGTACGATACAAACACACTATTCTACGTAGGTTTATGAAAATTAGCTTGTGAAATTTACGAGCTCCTGAAATTTAGCTCGTGAAATTTACGAGCTCAAGAAATTTAGCTTGTGAAATATTACAAGCTTTGAGCTCGTGAAAATTAGTGAGCTCATGAAATTTACAAGCTCAAAAAATTTAGCTGATGAAAATTTACACAGTCGTGAAATTTACGATCTCATGAAACTTAGCTTGTGAAAATTTGTGAGCTCATGAAATTTAGCTCGTGAAATTTTTGATCTCATGAAACTTAGCTTGTGAAAATTTAGCTCTCTAAATTTACAAGCTCAAGAAATTTTAGCTCCTTAAATATCAAGAGCTTCGAGCTCGTGAAAATTTACAAGCTCAAGAAATTTTAGCTCCTTAAATATCAAGAGCTTTGAGCTTGTGAAAATTTACAAGCTCATGAAATTTAGCTTGTGAATTTATGACCTCAAGAAATTTAGCTCTTTAAATTTGACAAGCTTTGAGTTAGTGAAATTTAGCTTGTGAAATTTACGAGCTCATGAAATTTACTCGTGAAATTTATGTTTTCATAAAAATGGACACTTAGGGTAGCCCCCATTGTAACTTTAATCATCATCATCATCATCTTCATTATTATTATTATTATTATTATTATTATTATTATTATTATTATTATTATTATTATTATTATTATATTGGAAAAAACTTTGATCATTATTCATTCCTGTGGAATATGATAAGCAATCAGTTTAAGTCGGCACCACGTAAATCTCTGTGTCTTGTTCTTTTCTTGCTTCTTATTGTTTTCTGTTCTTAGTTTATTCTTTGATTGTGTGCGTTTGTTTGTAGTTTTTGGCTCGTGAATCCCCAACAGTTGCAGGGGTATGTACTTGTGATCTTGTATTTTGGTTGGTTTTTCAATGGCATGTAATTTACCATACACACACACACACACAAAAAAAAAAAAAACTATTCAACTTCTAGGATATCGATCCACAATTAACTATATACATCTCGTCATTCCTTTCTATCTTAAAATCCAAGTACTGTTACAATAAATTTTATATTGCAAAAATAACATTATTTTTGCAAAAACTCTACGTTGGGCAAGTGTTCAATTGATTGCTAGTGTTGGGCTGTACTTAAACATCATTTAAAGCCTCAAACTTGGCCTTTAGACCAATTTTCTGTTCTAAATTTTTTTTGGAAAAAGCTACTATAATTTTAATGAAAACTTTGAGCTCGCATATTTCACGGGCACAAACCTTAATGGTAATTTTTAGATAGGAAAGTAGACCGACTGGTAATAAAACCTATATTTGGTTTGCCCTGTTTGGGCTTTAGTCTTTTGGCGTTTTGGGCTTGTCCCTTCGGGGGTTTTTATTTCTCCATCCCTTGGCAAGGCCTTTTTCAAGATTTCTTTAATAAACTTTAATCGAATTATTGGCAAGGCCCTGGTCATAAAGTATGTGCGTTGTTAAGACTACAGTTATCACTATGTATGTCAAGCTTTGTTTTGCAGCAGAGCGAGGCTAGGTGCTGAACCATGAATGGCAACAGTTAGATTAGCTTCTCATCCAACAAGCCCTTAATACGTTTCTCGCATGGAGAAATTCCGGTACAAGAAAAATGTATCGAATGCAGGAGCATAAACAACTTGTGTCCAATTCCGAAGCATGGCAATCACAGTAAAAAAGAAGTGCCAACTCAATAAGCATAAATCACCGGTGTCCCAAACCAGAACACGGGAATTGCATTAAAAGAGAATAAAAATGGTAGTTGTCCTACGAATGAAAAATCTAATAAATTTCTCTTTTAAAAGTAATAGTGAACAAATTTACTTATGTTCCACTTCCACTAAACTAGGAAACTTGTGTGAGGTCCAGAGCCACCAAATTGGTTCCCATTTACAACATTTTCTCAACACTTGGATCTATTCGGGTGGCAAACTGGTCAATATTTGTCCTGGTTTGTTGTCTTGCACTCCTAAGAATTGAGACCTGTAGAAAAACAAGAAAGAAATAATTACCATGATAATAATTGACAAATTATGAACTTGCGTATGTGATAAGATAAGCAATGATGAGTCTATAGCGTAGATGAGCTACTTGATCTTAGAAGCATATTGATACAATTGCTTATTAGTGTAGTGGTACAATATGAATTCTAAAGCAAGTTTTTGGATGTCCCGTTAGTATGTACACAGAGCAATTCAATGCAAGTATGGTACTTACTAACTGGAAAAGTAGAAAAACTATGTCCGAAGGACTGCAGCAAAAATGAGCGCAGCGAGTCGTAAACAAAGACAGAGAGACGAGAGGAACAACATAGCCAACGTCAGGTGAGTTACTATGAGACAAACAAGGAAAAAAACTACTATGCTCTCCATTCTTGTACATTTATGATACCACAAAAAGCTCTTCCATGAAACATATGTCCATCTAAAAGATGCAAGAACACTACATGTGGTAAATAATATCAAATAATTAATACATAACTTAATGTTTTATTTTCCTTGAAATGATTCGGCAAAATAATGATCTACATGGATCAACTGAGTTCGGATTACCTTGGGTCTGTCCATAGAGCTTCCAAAGTAACCTATTCCAAAAGACAGGGAACTATAGGGAGTTGCCATCTCTATAGCCTTCAGCTTAGGTGGAATTCCCAGAAGCTAAATACCAACAAACAAATACTAAGTTGTTTATTTCCATAATCCTTGCCAGAAATCATAATATCTATGGCTCTAGAAAAGGGATTAATTTTCTTACTATAGAGTCTTTTCTTCCTTGCCTCAAAATTCCAGACTTCTTGTAGCATTAGAGATAATCTCAACAAATTGGCCATTATAAGATCATAACAAGAAAACGGATGTGACTTAAAGTGAATATATGACACAGTAGGCAATATTGGACCTTTCTAAGATGTGGTGTATGTTTTATTTTTGTTACTTATTCTACTAGCCTGCTAGGTATATCTCCTAAGATAATACTCTGTACAAAAGGAAGTAAAAAAATGTTCTGAACAACTGAGGATATGTACAGTGACGATGAGACACAGCACTCCCGAGCAGCAAATCCTTTTACTCCAGCACCACTAACACAACCACCAACTATAAACGGAGCACTTGCCTTTTGTGGATGCCCAACGACCTGAACCATACATTGCTGTTAATCCCACATGTCCACCTACCTATTGAAAATTGAAAATAACAAATTTTAAACCCCATCTAAACAATATGTGTGAAAATTCTAACACTCAGTGGTGAATATGGATCAACATACATATAGTATGAATAAAAGGCAAGACATCCTCTAATAAATTTACATAATGCTACTAAACCACAGTAATAATTCCATAGAAGAAGTTTTACAAAGAATGGCAAAATTTGAGGCCGACACTATTGAGATCAACTCTCTTTGAAAATACAAGCAGCAAAAGATAGAAAAACAATGCAGAATACCACCTTCAATGCAATGCCATCACTTGAAGCTCCATACACATATAACCCCAATAGTGTCCATAATGCAATCATATTCTGGCGCTTTCAAAAGAGAAGGTAGACCACAATCCCCATTTCCCTTCGAAAAGTCACATGGCGGAGCTTCTATGCATCGAACAAGTGAAATAACAACAAAACAAACTTTACAAAGCGGGCAAACCACAAAGAGCAGGGGAAATTTCCAATCAGTGGAAAGTGGGGCATGTATAATCAATTCAGTTGGATTAAACCTTAATCGTTGCTTTTACGTTACTTCGCGGTCATTTATGAACATGGATGACTTAAAAGAAAGAACAAACCTAGACAAATGGCAATTTCGCTTCCCAGACAAGGAAAAGGAACAGGAAATGTCTAGCTAAATGTGTGGCCAGCTTAGAGAGACAGGATGGAGTACCTGATCTAGTAGCATTCTCTAGAGGGCTAAAAGGTTCAACATCAATTATTCTTGTCATTGCTTTTGCATCATCAAGCATTGCTTCGAATTTTTCCCACTGTCTTTTTGCCCTCTCTGTAACCAGCCACTGTTCACAGAAGATAGCTAGTCCCATATTAAAGGAGAATAAATGAATTGAAGAACTTGAACAAAAATTTCAAGAAAGATAATGGTATATAGTAACATAGAAGTAGAATAGTATGACAGAAAAAACTAGGAAAGTTTATATCATCAGCCTCCGCTAAACTGTCTGGCAGGGAAATGCCCTTTGATTTCACCCATGTACGTTCACCTTCACCAACCAAGAATCTGGGAAAAAAATTTATCAGAAACTTGGGAATTGATTCCAGAAGAAGCTATTTTTTATCAAAATTTCAATTATCCATGTTACCCGATTTGTTTGTATTTACTTACGATATGCACTATGTTAGCTTTATAAACGATCTTGGGCCAATTTCCGAACACTTAAGCTTTTGGCACAATTGGTGATCTAAAACCTCACTGCCAACCAACAAAACAAATTTGGCCTTCTTATGGAGGTGTGTTTCACCACACATAAGAGGCCTTGTTAAAGACACAACTCATTGAAGTGACCATCTCTTTAACAGCCTAAGTTTTAGATATGCTGGTGGTCACACCTTGAAATACAAACAATAAAGCTGCCCCTGGTGAATTAAGAATTCAACAGTTTTGAGATACAAGTAATGAAGTTGCAGCAATCTAATAGCTTAAGTTTTCCAAAGACTTGATCGACAAGTTAATATGGTATCAGAGCTTTTGTTCAAATAGGTCACAAATTCAAGTCTTGCGCCTGTTATCCCCATTATTGTGCATTCAATTCCACCCATTTGCCCCTCCATGTATGAGACAGATCACATAAGACACTTGCTGGCCCATTTCCTAGTAGCTTAAACTTTAGAACAATAGGTCATCAACACAATATAGAACATCTCCAATCTCCAGAGTTCGCCCGAAACACATAAATGTCTTTACTCGGACAACGTCGAAACTTCAACTGCTCATAATTCCTATTTATCTTCATAACTCTGAAGTCAGGCCATGATATACGAGAAGAGAACCAAATCCGGACACAAAAGTTATATCATCAAATAATGTGAATGCTGACACAATGAGTGACTTCCATAAGGATTCAAAAACAAAAACAGAGGAGTGACATGGGAGTTGGGACTTGGGAGGTACCTCCACAGCTGTGATGACCCCAACATTTGTTCCTTTGCCAACAAAGCAGCAATTTGGCCGGCATTCCGAACACCAGCTAATTATTAACTTCACAGAAAATGCAAAGCACAAAATGAAAATGGAATTCCCACAAAATTCTTATAACCAAAGATGCAAAGAAACAACAATTCACATCATAAAAGCTTGCTGGATTATTTCAGTGATGACGTCTACTAATTATACTTTTGGATTACCTGGGACTCCTCCAAAAGCTCCAAATGCTCCAGAATTACCATCCGTGATACTGGAATCACATTCCACATGACCATCTTCAGTCAAACTTTTGGATTACCTGGTTAGGTTTTTTTTGATCGGCAAATAAAGTACATATATTGTTGCAAACAAGTCACCAAACTGATCACATCCAACTTATATGATTCAAAACAAAATCCATTCCAGTCTCTTTTTGCTGATTAGAGTAATTCATTTATTAGCATTGGTTTGCAAAATTATCCTTGTTAAAAATCATGTTAATCAAATCTAGATAAGTGGCTGGTCATAGTAGATTATCGTGAAAGAAATGGACAGTTAAACACTTAAACTCATTCAAAAGGCTACCAACCGATGACCCATCAACTTGATTTCTAACATACATAAGTTAAAAATCAATGCTAATGATGGATGACTTGAATTACTGAAACAAGACTAAGACTCCTTTTGAATAACCTACCACAAAGAGAGTGAACAACTTGAGTCCAGAAGATCAAAGAAAACAACCTGAGTTCTAAATGCCAATATAAAGATCATGATACCTAGAACAAACTGAAAAACATAATGGTTAGGGTCAAGCCTTGTACCAAAAAAGGATACCAAGGAAATAACAAAATGGCATTTTTACTTCTTTTGAGTTCCAATCATTTCCCCCAAATTTACGGTTCTATAAATTAATCTAGGAGGGAATGAAGAAATAAATAGGAACAAAATACAAAGAAACGTAAAACGAAGAGGAAATTATAGAATCTATTTTTTACCCATCTATATACTAATAAATAAATAAAATTGGGGTATACCTCGAAACACCTGGATGGATAAAAATATGGAGTCTATCATTTACTAGTAGTGCCCACAAAGATCTGCAGCTACTCCGCCTAATGCACTAGAAAGAGAAGAACACCTCTCACTCCCACTTTCTCGCTGCTAAAAGACCCCTCTGTTCACAACGTGGTTTATATTTGGTGTACATCAAATCAAATACTGTGATCTCATTTCTCAACCTTGGCCACATTCAATTAGAACTAAATTAAGATAATCTTGATCTATTTCCACTTAATTAGGATAATGTTTATCTATTAGTACTAAATTAGCATTCCATAACCTAATTACAACTGAATTAGCAATAAATTCAAGCTTCTAATGAACCATTACCACTGAACTTACACATATATACAAGTATGCATACATACACGTACACATATACATATTCGAGCACAATGCGATATATACCAACATACATACACGTATAACTGTACATACATATACATATGTACATACAGAGAGAGAGAGAGAGAGAGAGAGAGAGAGAGAGAGAGAGAGATGGCAGGGACTTACATGAGCGAGAAAAATGGCGGGTGAGAGAGAGAGAGAGAAATGGTAAGGGAGAACGACGGACGACAGTGGCAAAAGAGGTGGTCGATCAAAATGTGTAGGAACTAGGAAGCTCTGCAGCAATATGCGATTTCTTCATTTTTTCCGGTCACGAACGACTCCGCTTTACTTTAAGGAGCATTTTTTAAAAAAAAATTATTTTCCACGTCATGACATAGGTTCAACCTATGTCATGTCCCCAAAACGACCCCGTTTGGTTCTAAAACCTCTTGCATACTAGAATGGCGATTTCTATCTTTATCGACCATTATTTAATAATCCGAGACATTCTTCTCGAAGAAATTATTATAACACATATGATGTACGAATATCTTGTAAATTGATTACACATGCATACTTAATCTAAATGAATTTATTTATCTTAAAATAGATTTAGATACATTGAATCATATCTCATTCCATATCAACGACTCTTAAAAGACTTTAAGTACATTTTTTATCTATCTTGGTGATGTTTTACCGATCCGAGACATTCATATTGTAGAACGCAGAAAAATACATATCATGTAAAAATTTCATATTAATTGGAAATGAATTAGTACTTGATCTTAATGAATTTATGGTTCTTAAAATAGGTTTGGATATACTGAATCAAAACTATAATAACCGCCATTACACATAATCGCGCGTTTCCTTACAACCGATGTCGTCCAAACGAAAACAAAGCTCCGGTCAATCAGAATACATCGTCCTCGTCTCCTTCTCCCATCTACCTGTACCTTTTCCCGTCCGATCGGAATCATCTCCGACGACGGTCCGTTTTTGTAAAGGATCACTAGTCTTTTCATTAGATGTTCTTAAGCTTCTTTGATTCGTCAAACTTGGATTGCATTGCTGTAGTTATGCATATACTGACATACACTTTGCACTGCATATACAACTGTATATATTCATCTGTTTCCATTTGCCGGTACAAGTAATTACACGGATGTATGTCTGAAACTATGTGTACCTGTACCTTTTCCTTGGTATGTTCATATGCTTCTGTGATTTGTAGGATTAATTGACGTCAATTTGATTCGATAGTCCAACATTTTTTTGTGCGGTGCCAGGTGTTAGATTTAATGCCAACTAGAGTTTGTGAATATGCTTTAAGGTGCTCAAATTGTGCTACCAGTTAGAAAATCCAAGGTGTTGAAATTGGTCAAACTTGTTTCATAGCAGTGAGGTTACAACTAGCTAGACTTCAGAGAGGCTCCGGCCAATTGAAACAACGTTGACTGCCGCATTCGAAGCTTGCTTGGTTGAGCAATGGGGGGCTCATGTTTCAGTTCACAAAGAAACACAAATAGTAAAAGAAACCCATCGTCAATGGTTACTGTTCAATCACCGAAGGTAGTCTCAAATTCTCAATGGTTACAGTCTCCCCAGTGACATCTGTTCATATTTTTCCATGAACCCAATCTTCTGCTGAAGAATCTTGATATGCAGAATTTATGCTAATAGCTGCCCATTCCCATAGCTATGGTTGCTTCTTTTATCTATTCCTCGGTCCAAATGTGGTCTTTTTCCCATCATATTAGTATCTGTTTTATTCACCTTAGCCATCTGTAATGATGAATTGGGTATATGCTGTGATTTTGGTTTGTTAGAAACGTGAAGTATCATATGGTTGGCATCGTCTCTTTCCAAAAACAATACTTATCCCACCTTGTATCTTTTTTTGCATATGAGTCCTACTACTATACGATGCCATATCTTAGAATACTGAAAATGGAACCATTAAGTTTAGTTTACTCAAATTTGTACAACCTTTGCAGATGTATCACCAATTAATGTTTCTGAGAATACATTCGTACATTTATTACTGAATTTACTTCTGATATGTTAATGGACGTGTGGAATGGGATGCCAGTATCATGGATGGTAATTCTGGAGCATTTGGGGCTGTTGGAGGAGTGCCAGGTAATCCAGAAGTATAATTAATGGACGTCATCATTGAAATAATCCAGCAAACTTTTATGCTGTGAACTGTTGTTTCTTTTCATCTTTAGTTGTAGGAACTTTGTGGGAATTCCATTTTCATTTTGTGCTTTGCATTTTCAGTGGGAATTCCATTTTCATTTTCTGCACTCTCTGCCAGAGAAATGCCCTTTGATTTCGCCCATACACGTGCACCTTCACCAACCAAGAATCTGAGAAACAAATTTATCAGAAACTTGGGAATTGATTCCAGAAGAAGCCATTTCTTCTCAAAATTTCAATCATCCATGTTACAAGTCTAGTATGTGTATTTACATACAGTATGCACTATGCACTATGTTAGCTTGATAAACGATGATGGGCCAGTTTCCGAAAAGCTAAGCTTTTGGAACAATTGTTGATCTACAACCTCACTGCAAACCAACAAAACATATTTGGCCCGCTTATGGAGGTGCGTTTCACCACACATGAGAGGCCTTGTTAAGGACACAACTAATTGAAGTGACCATTTCTCTAACAGCCTAAGTTGTAGATATGCTGGTGTTCACACCTTGAAATACGAAAAATACAGCTGCCCCTGGTGATTTAAGAATTCAACAGTTTAGATACAAGTAATAAAGTTGCCACAATCTAATAGCTTAAGTTTTTTGAAGACTTGATCGAAAAGTTAATATGGTATCAGAGCCTTTGTTCAAGGAGGTCCCAAATTCAAGTCTTGCGCCTGTTATCCCCATTATTGTGCACACAATTCCACCCATTTGCCTCTACATGTATGAGACAGATCACATGAGACACTTTTTGGCCCATTACCTAATAGCTTAAACTTTAGAACAATAGGTCATCTAACACAATATAGCACATCTCCAATCTCCAGAGTTAGCCCAAAACACATAAGATGTCTTTACTCGGACAAAGTTAAAACTTCAACTACTTATAACTCCTATTTATCTTCATGACTCCAAAGTCAAGGCCACGATATACGAGAAGAGATCTAAATCCGGACGCAAAGTTATGTTATCAAATACTGTGAATGCTGACATAAAGAGCTACATCCTTAAGGATTCAAAGACAGAGACAGAGGAGTGATCATACATGGGAGGTATTTGACCCAGAAGTGATGACCCCAACATTTGTTCCTTTGCCAACAAAGCAGCAATTTGGCTGGCATTCCGAACACCTGCTAATTATTAACTTCACAGAAAATGCATGGCACAAAATGAAAATGGAATTCCCAGAAAATTCATAAAACCAAAGATGAAAGAAACAGCAGTTCACAGCATAAAAGCTTGGATTATTTCAATGGTGACATCTATTACTTATACTTCCGGATTACCTGGCACTCCTCCAACAGCCCCAAATGCTCTAGAATTACCATCCATGATACTGGCATCACATTCCATATGACCATCTTCAGTCAAATTTGAGCCACGCCCAGCATTTGTGCTCGGATCATCCTTTAAAGAGACAAACTTGATCAATGACGAAAATGCATAGCGGCCATACAGAGCTAAGAAGGATTACAAAAAGCATGAAGTTTCTATTCTAAGAAACAAAGCCTAACCACCCCTCTTGGTCCAGCCAGGTGACATCCCTTGATATGGGATCATTCCAAAGGGTTCCATTGCTTGAAGAGGATCCAAAGCCCAAGAATTGTGAACCCACCATATCCCAGATGGCCCACCAAGGCCCAAGCAACATTTTATATCCATCAAAAGCCATAATTTAATTAGTCCTGGAACTACCATGTAGTTTCAAAGGCTTGATCAAACATATACCTAACAAAATTTTACAACGTAATAGAGTAGTAAGAGAAATCGATGAGTTTCAGTTAATCCAGGTCACTTGTAAGTATCCATCAAAAGCAACATTTTATATCATGATTGTTGAGTTTTGTATCATTCTTTATTTTTCCAATGTAATCCAGATCGCTTGTAAGTATCTGATACAAAAGGCCTAAAGGAATGCTTCCTACCATCTAGGACAACTACTTTTCAGCTTCATTGCTTGAAACTTCAACGGTATTTCAAGCAAGCGAGATCTGAAAGATAAGTGACAAGCAACATACCTCTAAGACTTGTAAAGCAGCTAAAACAGCATCTACACATCCACCAGGACCCTAGAAAATAGGGAGCAAGCATGTGCATCAGAGAGGGTATAAACCTTATTGCAAAGCAGTCATTGCCCAACCTTTACTTCTCTTCTGATTGGTTATACATGGATGGTAGCGAATACCACCATCACATCACCGTTTGGATACAGATATCAATTTTATCCTTAGAAGTCCATTTTGGAAAGTTTTCATAAAATGGTTTAAATTTTCTCAAGTATACAGTACAGAAAGAGGTTATAACAGGGAATTGAGCGGAACAAGGCCTTTCGTCACTTTTATCAGAAATGTCTTCCACATAGTTTCTGGACCTGTTTTAAACAATCTGAAATCTTACAACTCGTTGACCAGTGAGATCATGGATTGTTAAGAGATGGAGTGATAAAAAGGAAGACATGCCGTGTTGCAAGAGAGAAATATCAATGAGTTTCACAGGTTACCAGGAAGGTGATTGTCCATATTAGAATTCAGATGAGATACATGCTATTGCCATTTCAACCACGAATATAGGTTTCTCCATTTTCCTTGGATTCAACAAGCGCGTGATCTTCAGCTTTCCACATTCCGTAGAGACCTACTCTATATTACCTGGAATGCGGATCGTACCGGTACAAGGAACGAGAACGGGGAACATCACATGTCTAAATTGCAGAATGTTAGGGGTAGGCTTTTGTAGATAACAAAATCAAAACTTATCCTTACAAGGGATAAACATCCAGCAAGATTTGATAATTTTTTCTCCTTATTATTCATACTTATTCATGCAATATACACTTCTCGGAACATGATGATCAAATTTTCACATTTTCGCTCACCAAAATTCCATTCCCTCTAGATGTTTGTATTAGTAAGTTAATTATTTTGGAAATATTTTGGGGATTGCTATATTCACCATTTTGGAACAGAACTGTACCATGTTTCGGAACATTCGTACCAAAACGTAATTTGCTAGAGTAGTATCGTTCCCGGGTAATACACACTTAGCTATCCAACTCACTCAGGGAGATAACAAACCCAATGTCAATTTGCAAACCTCAGCTCCCATAGCACAATCCTATTAAGTTCACGTTTTAAACTGAAAAAACTATACAAAAGCAATTATGATACATGGAAGACATAGGCAGGTTTATTACCGAATGTTGTAGCTATAAGTGTATTTATGACTTCAGCTACTAACATAAATGATAAAGGGAAAATCCAAGCAGAAGATGAATGACTGAAATTCTTTTGTCTGCTCATTCACCACTGAATTCCTTATGGGAACCATACCCGGAACCATAGGTTAGTTATCTTCTACATTTGCCCCTACCCAACTAGAATTGTTGTTTGCACAAGCAATCTTCGATATACACTCCTACTCACTTTGTAAGCCAGTTGTCGATGACAACAAACCAACTCGAACCTCATGCTAAATACTTACCTAAGGAGAAACACAGATATCTAAGCTGAGGATAAAAATTCAGAATGATAAAAAGTTGAAATGCTGAACCTACTCATATTTATTGCTAACTTTTTTGCATAAGTTATGCAAGAATTTGTGAAATAAGACTATGCAGCACTGCCTCATTGGCAATTTGGTGATATTTTCTGATCACCAATAAAGTATTGCTGCATTGAACGCTCTGCATATTATCTTATACTGAAGGTCAAAGCAACAATGCATCAGAGAAATTTCATATCACCCTTCCAATCAAGGCTAAAAGAGAAAGCGGGCCATAGTCATAGGTTAACAAAGCCCACACTAAAGCAACACCACGCCATATGCAGCAGGAAGAACCGTAATGAAACACAGAAAGTCTAGGTACCCAGAATTTAAAATTGCACGGTCTAGATTGAATTGAAGTGAATGTAGACCGTGCAAATTTTTGAATTCTGGGTATGTAGCAATGCTCAATATCCAAACCATATATCAAAGACAGAAACAACATAACTAGTAGTACTAAGATTAAGATATCCACTATTGAACAAGTTCATACAACACAATTTGAAGGCTATGTATGATAATTGCTACCCAGAACCAAAAAGGTAGTAACTTCAACCAAAGTCCCTTGGATTTAACCAAAAAATACCGCTTCTGCAAATCACTAACTGAAACCATTTTCATCAGAACTAGTATAAAACTTTTACCAGTAATTGCATCCTACAAAACCCTAGCCCTTTGAAGCCTTCATATAATCCAATATCAGCTCTGTCCACTCCTTGGCCAGTTCCACCTCCCTCAGATACATAGCAACTTTGTCCACAACCAAATCCTTCCCCTTCTTTTTCAGCTCCTTCGCCTTCACTCCCCCAATCATGCTCATATTTGCCATCATAATGCTTTTCAGACGCTCATTCATGGACAAATCAAAAGGCAGCGTCTCCGCCTCCCTCGCCAATGACTGGTTCAAGCTCGGTCGGTGCATGCCCCCAGAGCCCCCAGCTTTTTCGTCGAGCTCAACCGTCTTTCTCGCTCTTTTACTCCCCCGCTTCCCATTCCCATCAATTCCATTTCCCCCTGCTTTTTTATCGAGCTCAACCGTCTTTCTAGCTCTTTTACTCTGACGCTTCCCATTCCCATCAACTCTATTTATCTTCTGCTTTCCACTACCACCAACGGCCCATATCTTCTTGGAAAGCTCAAAGCACTTGACGCCATGGGGTTTAGGGAGTTTAGAGAAAACCGCTCCCTCCGCTTTCTCAACGTTTTTATTATATTTTACCTTCATCTTCCTAACCTTATCGACAAATTTGCTCATCGAAGCATCAACACTAAGAGAATTCTTGATGAATTCATGGAACTCACCAATTTCCGAATAAGGGTCGGTCCCTTTCTTGGAACGATAGTTAATCATTCCCTCCAGTATGGTAATCTCGTCATCCTCACTCCACAAGCGATTCCCCACGCTGCGTCCGGGCTTCTCCTCCTCCTTTGGGGTGGATTTTGGATGAGAGAGTGTAGTAGTGTTATTTATCTCCTCCTCCTCTTCTTCTTCTCCTTCTTCAGTAGTTGTGTTCTTTGCCACTTCTTCTTCTTCTTCTTCTTCTTCTTCTTCTTCTTCTTCTTCTTCTTGTCCTTGTCCTTGTCCTTGTCCTTCTCCTACAGAAAAAAATTCAGATTCTTGTGTTTCTTTGGACGGTTGTTGATCTCGGTTATCTTCTTCTGAAGGTGAAGCTGAAGGAGGATCCTCGAGTAGAGGTCGCTCGTCAAACAGCTTTCTTGCAGCCATTGGTGGGATTTGGAGTGGGAATGGGTCCAATGGGAAGAGGGTTTGGACTCTGGAGTGGGAATGCGAAGTGGGAGAGTTATGAGGCGGAGTTCGTGGGGATTTATATTAATCAGCTTTCCAGAATTGGGATCCTTTCTGGACAAGTTTCATTCATCCTATTCCTTCCCACGCACCCTTGATTATGGAAAGTACACATTTTCTTTTCACACACTCTTTTATCCCCAAATACTTTTTTTTTTACAGTGAAATTACAAAATTATCTTTTGACTCATGAGTCCATTTTTCCATGTGAAGGGTAATTTGGTACTTTGAAATTAATAAAGACAAAAGAAAAAGTGTTTCGGGATAGAAAGTGTGAAAATCACGTACCTTTCTTTTAGACCCAAATTTTATTTTCTTCCCATAGTTCAGAAAAGACAAGGGTCTTGTTTGGTCGACAACTTTGGCCCTGTTTTGCGCTACTCTTGGTTTTGTTGACATAATTATTTTTCTCACTTTTCTCTCTCTCTCTCTCTCCATTTATTACACTTGTTTACATCATCAAAACTAAACTAAACTCCCTCAAAACTATGAACCGAACACAGCCAAGACAACTCATAATAATAAAAAATTTCTAGAATTTCTCTTAGATTTGAACCCATAGCCGATGATTGAAATAGAATAGAGACGGAGCTCAAGAAGGAGGATCACGGCCAGTCCCACCCTCAGTTCTTACTACCTCTGTTCCAATTTTATAGTCCCTTATTTTATCATAACCAGATAAAAAAATGATTATATTTTTCAATCGATAATACATTTTATATGCAATAGGATCTTGTTTAATAGATCTTGATTTAATCTAATAAATAAAGTGTTCAAAATCACCTAAAACATTGTAAATTATAAGATATAACACTTTGAAAAGTGACATGAACTCTCATAAGGGACTATAAAATTGGGACGGAGGGAGTAAATACATTATTTTTATATTAACAAAATAGTGTTTTTCTTTTTAACACGTATGTTATTTTTGGTATTAAAAATATTGATGAGTGATTAATTCATAAGAGGGCGTAATTTTTTTGTGTTAAGTATGTTGATGCATGATTAACCTATGAAAATGTGTATCGTTTCGGGAATTAGAAATATTTGATCTTATAACACTTGTACCTTTTTTATACTAGTTACTCTTTCGCCTGGAAAGATAATTCACAATAATAAAAAAAAAAACTCCAATTTTTTGGATAAAAAAATTAGCACTTTGGTGCATGATTTCTTACATTTCCTAACACAAACTCAAAAAACTACACTATGGCTTAGTTTGCCAAAAGATTTTAGCAACTCATTTGCTAAAATCAACCATGATTTTAGCAAATGAGTTGAGTTGCTAAAATCATGGAAATTTCAAAGCACAAAATTAAGTGGTTCCGTTTATCGTTTTTCGATTTTTTTCGCACCAAATTAAAGTATTCCTCGAGTACTTTAACTTACTTCGAAATTGTCTCAAACTTCAAATACAGAGTAACAGAACTTCGAACAGGTGATTGTTACAAGAACAACCGAGATAGGGGTGATTGTCACAAGAACAATCAAGATAAATCCTAATCTAATTTCTAATCTACTTCCTAATCTACTTCGAACTGAGTTCGAAATCCTAAACTATTTTACCAATGAACAAACCAAGCATCAGTTTTTTTGATAGTTGTTTGTTAAAGATTTGACCGGGGCTTTTTCACTCTTCAATTTCTTCTATTTATAGACGTTGCTTGTAATTTGAACTTCTCGCTTCATGAATTTGAATCTGGATTGCTTCGAACTCTAACTTCCATTCTGGGAGTCGGCAGTTATTCTTCCTCCACGTATGAATTTGAATTTTTGCTTCTTCTAGAAACTTTAAATCTGCACGTTTGTTTAAACCAACTCAAATGATAACATGTTAAAGGAATAACTACCTTCCAGAGGTATTCCACGTGTTCTAACTGCCAATTGCCTTGTTTTGCAAGTTTACACGTGGAGCTTGTATGTTCAGCAGTTAATATTATGGCTTCGAAGCCAATCTGTATTTTAACAATGGCTTGTAACCGCCAATAACTGCTCTTCCAGTTTGAGAAATGATACGACAACGTATTTACTCAATTTTACCTTATTATTCCAGTGTATCTTCATTGACAGATAATTGTTAATGTTTGGTATTTTTGATTACGTGTCAATTATTGAATTGGTTAATTTTATATGTAAACAGGTAGAAACCCAATCCCATGATTTCTGCCACATCTGGAAAAAACTTTTTCTCTCTATCAATCGTTAATTCTACAAATCTTCCTCCCCAAGCTGATACTACTATTATGGTGTCAAACAGCTATAGACAAGTCCGGATGTCCTTTGACAATGTTTGCGCAAATTACTGTGCTGATGATGGGGTAGAGTTATGGCCACTAAGGGTGTACACGGTTCGGATCGGATCGGATTGGCATGAATCCAATCCTAATCCGCGAGTCACGGTTTTTAGAAAATACAATCCGTGTCCGGACCAAAAGTCTCACGGTTCGGTTCCAATCCGATCCGCGAGTCACGGATCGATTCCGGTTTTATCCACAGATTACATGTTATATAAGACATTATTATTTACGGTAGTCGTAATTTGGCATAAAAATAAATCAAGAAGCATCCCAAAGTACATTATTCAAATTCTATAAATACTAAGGACACCACAAGTTCGCAAACAATGTAGTTCGTTACAGCTAATTCCTATTTTGAAACTAACACATCAACTTGAAACAATAGAAAATCAAAGTAAAGAGCTCCCGTAGCTAATTAGAAAAGATGTCTTCGTTGGAATCTCACACTAATGGGTCATCAATAAAAATACACATCCAAGTTTTGAAAGAGATCACAGTTTACCCCCTAGTCTGTGTAGTAGAAGTTTGTGTAAAATTATGTGTGTGTATATAGATATATATATATATATATATTAAAAAAAATTATATATAATAAAAATCTCACGGTCCGGATCGGTTAATCCACGGTTTCGAAATCAAAATCCGTGTCCAGACCGCGAGTCACGGTTTATTATTTTTTCAATCCGTGTCCGGACCATTAATCCACATTTAAAATCCAAAATGCACGGATCAGTTTGGTCCGGACCGGATTCACGGTTCACCGATTTTTTTGTGCAGCCCTAATGGCCACAGTGATGTAGCTGGGGCTATTGAATGAAAATGTCAGCAACGAATGAAGTGGTTTGTCACCTTTTCTATATTCCATCTCTATGTATGCATGTATGTTCTGCGTAAGTTTGGGATCATTGGTTGTGGTATGGTTAAGGCCGAGAAAAACGTGGGTGTTCGTAGGGTACGGGCACGTGGTGCCCAAACCACGCATCTCAGCCGTTCAAAAGTAGTTTAGACGGTCCATATTACAAAGAGAGAAAGAGGAGAGAGGGAATAAAGAGAGAAAGAGGGGAGAGGGGGGAATAAATTTGAGTTGTCCAAGTGAGGTGCTATCGAGCACAACATGGCCGTACCCTACTTGCACCCAAGTTTTCCTCGGTGAATTCCTTTTATCAGTCTTTTCGGCTTTTTTTGAGTTTTTACTCAAAAAGTTCCAAAGTCTCTCCTCACATAAAAAAACCTCAAAAGCCTAAAAAAGCTACAATAAGATGAACAATGTTACTTTTGTCTAAGATAACTGCACTGTGGTCTACACCTTCATTCTTGAGCACACCCATTTCTTTCAGCACAGGACCACCGAGCCAAAAAGATCTTGATTTCCTTGGACCACCAAGCATCAATATAATTGGTTTACTTACATATAACAAATCTCACGCACTAAATCAAGCGTAACCAAATACCTCAACCCAGTTTTCCCCCTCATCTCTCTGAAAGAAAGAACTTCCTGCAGTGAGATGATATTGGCATATAATGTACAACATAAGGAAAAGCAAACCACCGGCATAGCATCTCCTCCGTAACTGCTTCCCCTTGATCCAATTCAAAAGTGAAATATTAAATACAATACGAATCATCTATACATCAAACAAAAATCAATTTCTCGTTTTCCATCTCGTTTTCTTTTTGCTTTCTTCCCTTGAATCTCATTCCAAATTATAAGCGGAAACCGTCCTCCTTCGAGAATAGCTAAAAACAGAGATATTGTTCCTCAGTAGTCTGGGGAGAGCTGTAAGATATTTTCGAACTTGATAAAAAAAAATTGTAAAATCAACGGTTAGAGCCACACACGCATACATTTCTAACTGGATTACGCTAGTCCTTCCTTCAGATCCTCGTTTCCAGGCAGGTCATCATATGAAATGGGTGCCCTCAATCTATCATTGACAGATTTACGGTTCCCAGCGACACTGGACAGTTCAAGTTGGTTTTGCACATTAGGTACAATCTGCAGACCATCTGAACTGCCGCTGGCTATAGTCCGGTTCATGAGAGCATGGCCTTTTCTTTCAGAACTACCTTCTTTATTCTGCGCTGAGTTTTGCCTTGTGATCTGTTGCTTGAATTGCTTCTGCAAACAAAGGGGTAATTAACAACACTTCACAGTGTTAGAAAAGCTCTCAAACAAAGCAAATTGCGTAAAACGACATTGAGGAACCAAGCAGTGGGAAGTAGCTGTGGCCATGATTGAACATAACAAGGCATCTTTAGGAGTCAAGCTAAAACACAAACTTAAACTAAACAACAACAATTTGAAGGCCTGAGAGATGCTGGTGATTGGCCAAGTGCTTGTATGATTGATCAACCCAAAAGATATGAAACAATAAGAATTTTAAGAAATTGCCAAGGGCAAAAACCATTGCTTAACTGCATAGCTCTCATTCATTTCCATAAGACGTTGACTGGTTCTCTGGACATTGTACTACAGAGTCATTTCTCTCGTTTTCCGGAGAGGAGGTTGCTCTGAGTGACGTGCTCTAAATAAAGTATTAAAGAATGATCAACTCACAAGTCATAAGTCATAACTACCAAGAATCCTTCAATTTGGACACAATTGCTCGTTTCAATGTTAGATTAACGAAGACCATATCAATCAGTGGTACATTCAAATGCAACTATCCAAACGAATGAAGCCTGGAAGATCAATCTATTTCTTGAGTCATGCCCACTGCCCCTCCAAAAGTTTACTGCAGTTTTCCTTTCATTTGGCCATTCAATAATATTTGTTGTATAAAAAGCAACAATTTGTGTATGGTGCCATGAATGAAATAACGGCGAGCATGAACACAATAAGGGTTACAGGGTTTGTAATCAATAAAGCACCAATCTTCTAGTCTGGAACTATAAACAAGTTGAAAGAGTATTTGTATAAAATAAAGCATGTCATCCTTGCCATGAACAAAATAGTAATGCAAGCATTTTGTGTGTGTGTGTGTGTGTGTGTGTGAGAGAGAGAGAGAGAGAGAGGAATCCAATAATAGATCTTCAAGCAATCCACCTCTCCCTCTACCAAAACTCTCAATATTTTACCGATAACAAACATAAACAAAAAAATTGTGCAACGCCAATGCTCTGGATGTTGAATGAAAGAAGCTCGGTAATGTGCACATAAATCAAAATGATTCTTGGGTCTGCCCTCTCTGATGCCTTTTGGCTTTGATTTGAGGGCATGATTCCGCAGCAAACTCGACGGTATAGGGGGACCACTGTTTCAGTGGTATTTTGTGAGCAACCACTTTGTGCATTTATTGCCAAAGGTTAGGTCTATCTCAAATCCATATGTTTCAGTGGTATTCTGGGAGTAGCCACTTTGTGCATTTATTGTCAAAGGTTAGGTCTGTCTCCTATCCATCCCCTGCCTATACCCCCAATTATTGGGGACTAAATGGGTTATGTTATGTTATTGTTGTAACAAACATAAACAAAAGCTTCAACCTACAAAACATCCATTTGTATAATCGCATGTGTAATATTTAAAAAGCAAAAGGAGAAGTTGCAAAATGCTACTAGAACATAGCATTTAACACACCTCAAACTCTTTACCCCTCGTCATTATCTCTTTATAAGCATTCGGGTCTCGTGATTTTAGGACATTCCACAGTATGCCACCACCATTTCTAAAGCGTCTTCCATCAACAGTTTTCTGCCCACCGCAAGCTTGAATTGCACTCACCTATAAACTCATATGTTAATTAAAGGTTCAAAACATTGCGAAGACTAACTAATAGGGGGGCAACCAATTGCATCGACTTGCAACTTCTATTTACGATCCATCCAAAACACTTTGCAAACTAGCTAATAGAGGGCAACAGTAAAAAAGCACAATAACTAATCTAATTATTGAGAAATGATAAGCATATCAGCATATTTCTAAGAATCAAAATTTGGCTTATAATCACAGGAAGTAATAACAGCTGAATCCTTGATTTTTTATTTTTTTTTGGTAAGTAAATTTTATATCACCAAAAGAGCCAAAACTACACAACCACCGGGGCATACCCCTAAATAGCACTATACAAAGAAAAAACCGCCAACAAAACCACCAAACAAAACCCAAGAGAAGCAGCGTAAGACACTAAAGATTCTAGAATCTAACAACCAATCATCACAGATTTTCCGAATTGGGGGGGCCTGCTGTGCACCCAGCCGCATGGCACTGTGCCATGCGGCCATCCGAGCCGTCCATTGCGAAAATGAACGGCTTGGATTTAATCCGAGCTCAATTAAATCCGAGTCGTTCGTTGCTTGATCAAATCCGAGCCGTGTATTTTTCAAGAATGGACGGGCCGGATGACCGCAGATGATGTTTCTGATTGCCATGCGGCGGTGCACAGCAGGGTCCCCGTCTCCAGATTTTCCTATTCCTAGAAGTGAACTTAACAGAAGACTTTTCGGGTGAGGAGTAAACTTTTTGGGATGGTCATAACTATCTTAAAACCCCATACTTGTGGGAATCCGGACCTGGCAACCTTTTAACTTGGCTACAGTAAATTTGGAAGAGCCGTCATTTTTTTCCAATAGCTCAACTCCACCTACATGCCCCAAATGCACTATGTCAAATTCTCAATCCTTGTGGCAATTCATCACTTGTAAATTTTCATTGTTGGTATTCAATTTTACAACCCTAGTGTTTGTCCATATACGTGGAAGCCTTTGCTAGATGTAGAAGCCACAAAATGTAAATCAATCATTCCATGATGCAATGACTAGTTCTCTTTAGTGTTCACTTTTCATAATCTTACAGGAATATATAGGGCACTCTCAAATATTGTCATGAGAAGAGAGTGTTCCATTGATCATTGGGATAGTTTGGTTTGGTTAGCAATGACTCAAATCCACAAGACACGGGAAACAAACATGAACTGTTCATTTGAAGTGCTGCATCGAACTCGCTAATCAAAAGTATGCATTGTCCCCAAATACTCCCAAGCATACAAGTTTAGTGGTTTTTTTACCCTCTTCCTTTTTAACCAAGTTGTTATCTCTAAGTTCCAGTATTTCCATAAAGCCCCATCTGCCAGCCAGCCATCCAAGACATAATGTCGTGTCTACAATCTTCGAGTCAAAGTCTAAGTAATGCATCAATTTCCTTTAAAACCTATATTTCATCATGTTTGGTAATGCAATCAGATCAACTATTTAAATATTAAATGACATGGAAACAATCAAATGATACCTCTTTAACGAGATCACTCAAAGCAGAAACACCAAGACAACCCACGGCAGTGTAAACCAGATATGTTTTTCTCTCTCTCAAGCATTTACAAATGTTTGTTACAAACCTGTAAATGACATCAAAGAACACAACCGTTGACATCGAATAAGGAGCACAGGACCAAAAAAGACACTTTCACAACAACTGCAGTTTGTAGCAAGCAAAGAAAGCCACAAATATACTAACCATCAAAAAAAGAATAGAAAGTATAATCATGTTATATACGTTGTTCTTTGACGAACGTGATACATAACAGAGAAGATCTATTAAGACAGTTCGTTAATGAACAACAAAGACTGATTGACTACAGCAACAAGGACTAACATGTTCAATTAGCATGCCAAGAACACAAGTACGAAAAACAAAGTAGACGAGTAAAAACATTAAAAGACTTGATTTAGCTTCATATTGTGCCTTAACCCGTAATAGGAAAAAAAAATGTTGAAGTTCATTTTCCATCTCCAACAGTTGGTCAATGCTTTTTTAAGTAGTGATTAAGTCCAGTTAACAAATGGAAGAATTCTTCATCAAGAAAGCAGCATGAAGTATGTTTCCAAAGTCAATTTCCTCTCTACGCAGGAGAAGATTCTCAAATTCCAGAGTAAACTTGCTCTAACCTCTACTATACTGAAAGAATAGAGATACACTCCCTCCGTCCCATAAAGTTAGGTCCCTACGAAACTACGTGCAATTTTCAAGCTAAAAAATAATGTGCTTACGAAAATAATTTTTTAGTCAATATGGATCTTATTTGATAGATCTCATCGAGAACTTTTATACGGTGCAAAAAAAATCAAAAATTATTTTGGTAAATAATTAATTTTTTAATTTGAAAAGTGCACATAGTTTCGTACGGAGGGAGTACAAGTGTACGAATATAATATGAAAATTTCTTCTTCATTCTTATAATATGACGGATTTATAGCAGAACAAATACCTGTTAATATCTGTCACTTTTGGGTCTGAACTAGCTTTCTCACTCCTATTCTTCTTTTTCTTCTTCTTGGCACGCCTGCGATTCTTACCGACAGATTCTTGGTTTACTGTATTATCATCACCACCAAGGGGTTGTCCCAATTCACTCTGTGAGTCCTGCAGTACCAACTCTCCTTCTTCAACATCCATCATCTCAACATCTTGGACATCCTCTGAGCTATCCTCATCAAATATGGCATCTAGTATGCTCTCTCCCCTCTCCATCAGACAAGATACACTGTGATAGGTATAGGGAAACATAACTGAGAAGCATAAATATCGCAATGTATTTTACCCGAAATGGCAAACATTCAGACAAGGAAAAGGAAATAAACCAATAATGGCTATGATATGAAAAACTGAATGCCTGCCAAAAGCAAATAGAAATTTTGATACACGGAAACAATAATGGGAAAATCCAAGCAGAAGATGCACGATCGAACTGTGTTTTGTGCCTTCTCCAATGTTGGTTTCACCATTGAATTGCTTATGGGAACGATACCCATAAGAATAGGTTGAAGAATAAGTTATTTTCGGAAATTGCCCCTACTCAACCAGAATGTTGTGTGCAGAAGGGACCCTCCACACAGTCCTTGCCACGCCCTCAATTTTTAAGCTATAAAATAAACTCTTCTGAAAGACAAGTTAATAAATATATAACTTCCATACATTCATTTCCAACTTGTCTCGTACACCCTTTCTAGTTCATTCAACAACAAAAGTCTAAATGGGCACCCATGCCCCATGGGAAATCGTGGTTAAAAATTAAGTTATTACATTATAATCCAAATTAAACGAAAGTGTTAAAATTACACCTTTATCTACGCCAAATGAGAAATTCATGAGATGCTTAAATAAGTCACTTCTTATGTGCATTCTAAAGATGCAGAACACCCATGCACTCCAAATCATGCTTCTTGGCTAGTACCTGAAAACAAAAAGGGGTGAGCATTCACTTTGCCCAGTAGAGGTTCCTTTTACAAAATTCTAAATGTCCATGATATGACATTCGATAAAGACAGTCATAATATTATTGGGATGCTTAAACAAGGCTCAAGATAGGTGACTATATCCCGATTCCAGGATTAATGACTCCACATACGCACTCACACACGCGCACAAATGTGATTTTAGACAATCAACTCTGGTTGAGAGTTTTGAGAAGGATATTTTTTGAAATAATGTTTGGATGGGTTTTTGGAAAAAGTAATAATTAGATAGAGGTGTAATAATTGGAGATAGTTAGAGAGAGAAATGAGAATTAATTGTCCAACTAGCATGTCAGTGAAGTCTTGTCCCGGAGAGACTAGCCGAGTACTCGCCGCCTAGGCGCTAGAAGAACCCTAGCCGACTAGCCCGACTAGACTAACTATCCCGACTATCCTAACTAATTGTCCGACTAGAAGCCGAGAACTCGGCCCTGGAAGCTAGAAGGCGTCCAGCTGCCCTAGGAGCGCCTAGCGAATTTTAGAACCTTGGGCCCCGGGAAGACAAAGCCGGATAAACCAACAATCCTTGAGGCAACGACGAGCACAAAAACCCAAATCCAGGGCCAACAACGAACATTAACACAATAACTAAAAAAAACCTACTGAAACCAAAAAAGATTACAGCCTAAAATAAGGGAAAAAACAACTCAGACAGAACAGTAGCGACCGAGAGTGGCCCACGGCCAATGGAAACCCACAAGCCACAACCACCTCGCCATCACAGCCAACGGATATGGGGACATCATTGCCAGAGGGGTCGAGACCACCCCCTTCAACTCGCGTCAGCTTTGCCCTACCAAACCAGGGGAATAGAGGGGAGGCGGAGAGGAGATGGAGGAGTGGAGAAATCGGAGGGGATATGGAAAAAGATGGGAAATCCCAGAGAGAGAGACGAGCTCTCAGTCCACCATTTATAGCAGATTATCTCTATAAGTGTCCCATTGATATGTTCTACATATCATCGTGTTTAAAGAATCACTCCTCCAATCTTTTAACAAAATGCTCAACAATCAAGAATGAAATCAATTCAGTGGGTAAGAGACATCTTAAATCTCCAAAGCATGACACTAATTATTAACTCATACACTGTTTATTGAAACCAAGAAAAAAAATAAAAAAAATAAAACCTCAATTAGTTCCGTCCTTTAATGTTCTCATCAATCAACAGAAACGGAATCCCTACCATGAATGAGAAATAGTATTTATTTCGATAAGTACTGTAAAATGGATGCTACAGAAACCGTGAGATGGATTGTACCGTCTATCGATATAGGGCATGGCTATGTAGAGAGAGAGAGAGAGAGAGAGAGAGAGAGGGAGGGAGAGTACCGATATTTCTCACTGGTCTGAGCTTCCCTACACGGCGAGTGCAAAGCAGAGATGTTTGGCCTTATTACTAGTGGCTTTCTGCTTTTTCTTCTGGAAAATGCTAAAAAGGACTAAAAAGGTGGCCCGGAAATATTCAATTTCACTTTCATGATAATTTTCGGATATATTATGTGTAAGCATTGCTCAGAGTAAAAAATTAAAAGCTAAATAAATTTATTAGTGTTCAAAATAAAATTTATATTAATGAAGAAAATAAACCGAATTAATACCTTCAACTTGTTTTTTATTTGCTGAAATTATGTATTTATATTTTATTTTTTATCTTGTTATTCCAGTGAAAACAAATTGAAGGCTTAAAAAATACAAAGTTGTATAATCTTAATTGATTCATCGTTCTAGAATCTAGTTTCTAATATTGTAAAATTTTCAAAAAAAATGATTTCAAAAATTTAATAGTGTGCATACATTAACTCATATAACATGTGTTATTCACGTATAAAAGAAGGAAATACTAGCAAGCAGTGGCTAATGTATAAAAAAATTTGATATTTGAGAAAATGGTTTTGGTATCCGTAAAAGATAAATCCAGTGAAAGGTGTGTTAATAGTTTTAAGGGGTTGTTGCTTCTTGATGTATCCTTTGTTGAGTTTCTTCAATAAATTTTTGTTGCTGATCAAAAATAAATAAATAGTTTAAGGGGTTGTTCTATTTCTAAATTAACTTAAAATTTGATTTATTGTGTTTTACGAAATATATCATTCTCTCATAATACATCAAGTAAAATAATTAAGTCAATCTTTGACTCAAGTCAGTTTCTAAAAACAAGACCTAGTAACTTTTTTGACATCATGCATAGTATCTACCACTTATTGACCGATGATGAACAATAATCATAAAAGAAATACTTCATCCATCTCAACTTATTGGTCCTTTTTAGGCATTCCAACTAATTACACTTGTAAATTTTATTTTATTTTTTTTATCAAATCACTTATCATACTTTTTATTTTCTTCTTTTACCCTTCAAAACATCACCGTTACATATACAGACATAATTACTCTAAAAAAGAAATGGTAAAAGTGAAATTTAATAAGCTAATGCCCCCTTAATTTTGAATTGTGACAAAAAAAAAATTAGGACAATTTTGGGACCAAAAATTGGGAACGGAAAGAGTAAGGTTTTGTTTGGTAGTTAGGGAAGAGAAATGAAAAAAAAAAAAAGGAGAAAAAACTGATGAAAAATGAAGGAAAGATCGAGGAAAATTAACAGGGAAATTTTTAGTTAAAGTAATTCAGCTTAGTTATTTTTCTTCTCCTTTTTCCTTCAACCCAGTAAAGGAAGGGGAAATTTTTTAATTTTTTAATTTTCCTTAGGTTCCAAACAAAGCCTAAAATCTTGGTTGTGAAAGCAAATCACTATTCCTGAGTTTGCATGCACCATGCTTAACAAGTCCATAATTTTTAACAGACTTCATATCAACCCTGTGTAGAATTTCAATTCTAGAAACTTCAAGAAGCAATGGAAAGCAAAGTGGGAGAATTCTTACATTTGGAGGGTGAACGAGTCGAGTCGAAGGGGAACTTTATAATGTTTGTTCGGCCATTTGTTAAAGCAGTCAAAGACCGAATCGAGGTTTGCATGCCAGAAAAAAAAAAACCGATCCCGTGTAATTTCTTGTAACGACTCTCGCGAACGAGTCAAACCTGCAAAAATCCAAAACCATCTTTAAATCACTAGTTCATTAGCTTTTCGTATATAAGATTGAGTATTGCCCCAGCGGAAAATATTTAGCTTTGCCCCAATTTGAAAAGGGTTAAGTCTTACTAGAGCTGGTAACTGCTAAACCTGGTAGCCGTGTCGTGGTGATTGCTTGGTGCACTTTTTATAATGGGATCTAATTAGTGACTCTCTATGGGATAGTTCCTTCCTCATTAGAAAAAAGGATAAAGAAAACTTGGAGTTCGGCCCAATGATTTTACGTCGTCGGGTATAAGATTTCACTTATATAGACATGAAGCCCAAGACCAAGCCCAACAGCCCAGGCAATAACTTTTAACTAGTATATAACTTTTAACTAGTACCAGGATACTTGGGCCCAACGTCGAGAGAAGCTATAGCCCAATCCCATTTCACAAAAATGGATAATGTCGTGTAATTGTCCTACGCAATTGATAGAATATTCTCATAAGTCCACAAATAATATCTTCTTTCATCTATGTAAATTTGTTTCTTTCATCATAAATTTAACGCGTAATTTCAAACTCCTACAAAATATATTTCTCTATATTATTTTTTAATTTGTTTTATACCAAATTAAAGTGCTCACTGAGTACTTTAATTTGGTGTAAAAAAAATTTAAAAATATTATATAAAATTACATTTTTTAACATCTACAAAAATACACGTTTCCCAAAGCGAGCAAACAAATTGGGACAGAGGGAGTATCTTATTAGTGAAATTTTCTTTTGTTGTGAAAAAACACTGGTTGGCTTAAGTATTTTTTAGTTTGTCTGTATTATTTTTCTCCGTGTTTGTTAGTTTTGCTTAAAAATTCACATATTTTGATTCGTCTTGACGTGAGGGATTACAAAGTAAAAATTTGTGAGAATTACCCAAATTTTTTTGGGAAATATCCAACAAAAAGCCAGTTTAAAAGTTTGACGCAAACTTAAAAATGCGGAATTTTTTTTGAATAGAGACAAAATCAAAAAATTTAAAAAGCCAGTTGATGTGGAACAACCCTAGTCTATTAGAAATGGATATTGGAGAGCAGACGAATTTGAGGTCATTGAGGTTGTGTTTGGTTTTGGGTTTTGGTTTTGAATGGATTAAAGGGAGAAATAGGGGTGATAATTAGAAAATAGGTATTAATGATTGGAGAGAGATAGAGAGAAAAATAAAAATAATATTTAAAAATAGGGGTAATAATTGAATAATAATTGAGAGAACCGGTTCTTAAGAACCAAACCAAACAAGGCCTGACTGATTATGGAGCAATGCTTCATAGTCTTGGGTGTGCACAAGTCGAGTTTGGTGCCCACTCGCCACTCGGACCGAAGTACTAGTTGGAAAAAAATTGGAACCGATATCGACTGCATGACCATTTGAAATTGGTTGACATATTGTTTCGAATTAGCTAGGCAGGTCAGTCAAGTTGGTTGGGTCCACAAAAAAAAAAATGTGGGGAGATACGTATAGTTCACAAAAAACAAGTTCATCTCACATACTACATATGACCAAGAACAAAATCCTAAAAGATGAAGGATAAACTTGCAGATTAAGTTTCATTTGTTTAATCACACTCCCAAAAAAAAAATTGAAATGATTTCGGATCCACAAACCCAAAGCTTATCTCATTATTCACAGCACAATATTTTATTTCATAATTCATTAACACAAAAAATACAAGTCCCGCAAATTTTCCGAGCGAAATACACTTGGATTATCATATGTCCTTTCCTGATCGAAAAAAAAGGGGTCTTTTTTAGCACACTAGGGTCACAATAAGTAAAAAAACAAAAAACAAAAAAGGGATTTTTTTTTTAACTTGAGTGCACTTTAAACGGCAGTAACCAACGGTCGATCCGAGCCGTCCATTCATTCCAGAATCGAATTTTGAGTAGGTGTGCGTGGGAATCACCTTAATCGGACGGTCTTAAGTGCTCAATCCAAAATCACCCCATTTCATTCAAAAATTTTGGATCAAACACTTAGGATTAACCGATTGAGGTGATTCCCACGCTGTTCCACTCGGAATTCGATTCTGGAATGAATGGACGGCTCGGATCGATCGTTGGGGACCCAAAAGGGGTCCTCGGCGCCGTCAGTACCCGTCGGTAGTGTTGAAGGGTGCTTTTGATACTAAAATATAAAACTCAGGGGAGGTCAGTGCTATTTCAAATAAAGTAGGAGTAGTTAGTGTACGAGTTAAAAATCTCAGGGGAGGTCAGTGTAATTTTCCCCTTTTTTTTTTCATAGTACATTTCAACATTGGAGTAGTATTTTTTTCAATACTCCTATTTCCCCCCGCAAATTGACGTGATGGTTACTGCAGAGTAGCGGAAAACACCGACAGGCCACCAAATTTGGACAATCCACAAGCGACAAGTTACAAGCAGTGGGACCCACCCAACAACCCAATCCGAAAGTAATTACCCAAATCAGATCAAAGCGTCTGTTTTAGTCTTTTCTTTTGCAACGTAGGAGTATTACTCCATCCGTCCCAAATTTAATGTCCATTTTTTAAATTCGTGTCATTTTTAATTATTTATATTTTTCATTATTAATCTCTAAAAATATTCAATATGAATCTTGTTTGATACTTTCTCCGTCCGGATTTGTGAGTATATTTTGGGAGTTCGTGTCATTTTTTAAATTATTATATCTTGTAATTTACAATGTTTTATGTAATCTTAATAACATTGTTTTAGAAAACTAATCGAGATCTATCAAATAAGATCCATATTGAATATATAATTATACTTACCAATTTAAAGATATCACTAATTTTTTATCCGGTTACAATAGAACGAGGGACGAACAAATCCAGACGGAGGGAGTAGTTCTTGACGATTTCTATAATACAAAGTATTCGTAATTACCAAAAACATTATATATTGAAAGTATAACAATCGAAAAATGATTCAAGTTAAAAAAATGGATATCAAATTCGGGACGGAGGGAATAGTTTTGTATAATTAAAATGGATATCAAATTTGGGTTAGTTGTCTCGACGAGAGAAATCTAGAAGATAAATATTTATTATTAAAATTTTAAGAAGTTCACTAAAAATAAAAATAATTAAATTTATTGTCATTAATTTTTTAAAAAGTTCACTAAAAATAAAAATAATCAATTTTTTTATGAATTACTTCATCTGTTCCTAAATAAGTGCCTCTGTCTCTCTCTCATGTACTTTAATGGTAGACTTTTCGTAGTTGACAATTATTTAGGAACGGATGGAGTATTAGATTATTTTTATTTTTATTCACAAAAACTTTACATTGGTTTATAAGTTTTTGTTTTTTAGATTCCTCTCGTTACGATGAATGAGTAATCTATAAAAATTTGACACAAAACTAATGAATGTATTTTTTTAATAAAGAGAAAATAAATAAACCAATTTATTTATTTTGCCAAAGGACTAACATAATTTGCGGCGAGTGCAGATGTGTGAATGTTCTTTTAAAAACCTCCTAAACAGTCAAGGATGAGTTTCTGTTTGCCAAACGTAGCACCACAGGTCCACAACCCCAACTCTCATTTGCTAAATGCATCATTGTGATTTTAGCAAAAAGTGTATGTGAGAGAACAATAAATTTTTAGCAACTTAGCTTTTAACTAATGAGGAATAAATTTCTTGTAGCAACTTAATTTTTACCACTTCTACAAAGAATGAACATTTAGGGGGAGTTTTCCAATGAATTATTTGATTTTATCATCATCTTTTACGAATAAATAAGAGGAATGTGATTTTATCACACTATTTTATCCACAACTATTATCACCCTAGATTTTATATATTGGGAAAACAAGGTAATTTTATCACCCATCCATAAAAACACCAACTAAAATCAAATTTCTCATTTTATCTCATAAAATTTATTAGAAAACTCCCCCTTAGAAATTTGTGCTGAAAAGGGAAAACCTGACCAGAGCATGACCACGAGCGCAAAAATTGAAAGGAGGAAGCCAAAGCTTTTTTTGGGACCTTGCTACATGTACCGACCCATGGGCACATAAAATGCATAGAGCATGCTCGGGTTCTCATTTTTAGGTCTGACACAAATAATCCGAATCATTCATTATTTTTAGAACATTTTTTTTTAAGAGTCCCATAAAAAATCAACTCAATCGGACAGGTGCAAGTGGTTAAGCCAAAATCCCACCGTTTCAATGACCTCTCAAAAAAAATATTTTAAGAATAATGACGGTTGAAATTACATGTACGAGACCTAAAAATGATACCCAAATATGCTATGTGCATTTTCCGTGCGTATGGTCGATACCCATACGTTTTTGGATTATGCACCTCATTGTCATCTCAGACGACAAACTCCAAATCAGAATCCAACCCGCACGCTATCTAACCCATTGACCATCGACTCCTACAAACATCCCACCACATACAATCCCTGGCCGGAAAACCGCCAATGACTCGCTTAGCCGTCTCCTCCGGTGTACTCCTCCTCCTTATCGCGCTGTCGGTCTCCGTAGATAGCCGCGACATACCCAACGACTTGATCAGATTGCCGTCGGAAGCTTCCAGATTCTTCCGTCCCGACGGCGATGATGCTGCCGTGGGGATCAGATGGGCCGTACTCATTGCGGGGTCTAACGGTTACTGGAATTACAGGCACCAGGTAATAGACCTTTCCAACTAATCCGAATTTGATTACCTAACGCTTTGTTTTTGGCCGCTGTAAATATATCTTAATTTTTTTCGTGCGTATTTAGGTGATTCTGAACTGGATTATGTGATCGATCGGTGTTTACATATACAGGAATTCAATTCCTTATCTCTGGAAAATTTTATTTATTGACCGAAGCATGTGTACGGGTGCGATCAGGGTATGGCGGTATGATGTGAAACCTAAAAAAATATTGGGTACTGGTAGGGCTAGACAAACGTTTCCAAGAATATTGAGAACTTGTGGACCTCAGGCTTTACTGACTTCTGATTTTCAACTGAACCTAGTACAATAGTTTGGCAGTTTAGTTAGTTTTCATTCCAAAAAAACTCCATTTTAGTTCTGTTCTCAGTTTCCTCAGAAAGCAGTTTCACATTTGAGCTCCTTTTTTTTTTTTTTAAAGTATTTTTAATAAAGAGCGCTACAAACTTCCTGCAGGGTATGATGATATATTGTTAACTGTTTAGAATTTTGCTTCCTACAAGTATCACATATCTTTGTTGTTTAATGTTCTACGTAGTAGGATCGTTTATATTTAAGCATGCTCGACAGATCTCCACTAATGTTCCTTATCTTTGTGGGGCTCATCATTAGAAGCTTGATAGTTGTTTCTATTCTTTTTAATTGGATGGCTTGTTGTGGGACTCAACGGTACAGAGCTTTCTCGGGCAATAAGTCATGTGGATTGGATTTTAGTGAATAAATCATCCTTCATTTCTTTCACGGTTTAACACCATGTATCATTTGACATTTTTTCGTTTTGCTTCTGTCTATAGCTTGGGCTGGGTTTTCCATTAACAGTTTATATTTGTACACCGCTATTACTTCACATGGAGCGTCTTTTGATTTTTGGTACGAACCATAGATTATCTTATACTAGTTTGTTCTTTTTGTCCATGGACTGATTGATCTAATAACTTGTTTTTTTTTTTTTTTTTTTCTTTCCAGTCTGATGTTTGTCATGCCTATCAACTCTTGAAGAAAGGTGGGCTTAAAGATGAAAACATCATTGTTTTCATGTATGATGACATTGCTTCCCATGAAGAAAACCCCCGACCTGGAATCATCATTAACAGCCCAAGCGGTGATAATGTATACAACGGAGTGCCAAAGGTTCGTGTCTTTTTATGCGTTAGGGTAGTTGTAGAAAATTAAATTGTAGTTCCTTCTTGCTCAATTGGTGTCTTTTGATTTGTGCAGGATTATACTGGGGACGATGTTACTGTCAACAACTTTTTTGCCGTCATTCTTGGAAACAAAACTGCACTTACAGGGGGCAGTGGCAAGGTTGTGGATAGTGGTGCAAATGACCATATTTTCATATATTACTCTGACCATGGAGGTCCTGGAGTGCTTGGTAAGTAGAACTCTCTCCCCATGTGTGTGTGTTCGATATCATGTGTTTGTTTGAAATGCTTTGCTATTTGTCTATGTTTGTATTTTGAAAGGCTACGAATCACAAGGACATGTTGTCAGTTTCCCATTTTCTAGCTATTTTGGTGTCTCACAGATATAATTGTTGTGCAATTGGGGAAAAAAGAAATGTTTTCTCTTGAATCTACCTAAAAGTTGGTTTGAGTGTGAGCCTGTAAGGTTTTTGATGTGATGCCTCAAATTCCAAATATCTGTTTGTACCCTGTTTGGCTGCTGAAATAATTGGCGAAGGGGAGAAACAATGTTACTTTGCTAAATAGTAAGCAAGGTTTCGACGTAAAACTTTTTATTGGCAACTACTAGGCACTTAGAGTAGAATCCCATGTTCTTTGGACGAGTACAAATGACTTACTAAGAAACACACAAAGAAATTTTGGTTATGACTCATGACTGTTTCCAATTCCCCATGGATATTGGGGGTCCTTGACTGTATCTACCTGAAATTTTTCAGCTGTACTTTCACATATCAGTATAAAATTAAAACGCGGCTGATACACTTTAAAAGAAGACAAAATGTAAGTTAAGTGTTTTTGGCTCCCAATATTTGTGTATTTAATGTGCTTAATATTGTCATTATCATCTTAAGACAGTTCAGGTTTCTGGATAAGTTTACATGACTCTTTCCTTAAGTCATTTTAGGGTTTGGATTTGGATACTTATATAGTTGCTTAGCATCCATCTATTGACTTCATCTCAGGGATGCCTACCAATCCCTTCATGTATGCAAAAGATCTGATAGATGTCTTGAAAAAGAAGCATGCTTCTGGGACCTATAAAAGCTTGGTAAGCTTTGACCTTGCTATCATTTGCCAAATGCATTTTAACATTAGTCTCAGACTGCTGTACGGGGAAAAAAAAATTGGACCACATTTTTAAATCGCAGGTATTTTATCTTGAAGCTTGTGAGTCTGGGAGTATCTTTGAGGGTTTGCTTCCTGAAGGTTTAAACATATATGCGACCACAGCAGCCAGTGCAGAAGAGAGTAGCTGGGGAACCTACTGCCCTGGAGAGGATCCCAGCCCTCCGGAAGAGTATGAAACCTGTTTGGGTGACTTGTACAGCGTTGCCTGGATGGAGGATAGGTATGCTAGCTCTTCTGATTTCTAAGTTGTCATTGAATAAGACCATGACATTAGGAAGATCAATTTGTCTTTAGGAACAAGAGAACTAGTATAAATTACCGTGCAGCTCCTAATTTTAAGCTAGTTATCTCTTTGTGGATTGGCTACGTTCGTTGGAAACTATGAAACTCAAACTATGCATTTTATTCAATTCAGGATTCTCCATCCTACTCTAAATAAGAAACATTAGTTGTGTATAACAACTAAAATAACTGTCAATCTGTAACTTAATGTCATGCATCTAATGTCAGCTATCAATGCCATAAAGCAACTTATGGTTTGATCGGGTTGACCCCATCATCGCTACTTTCTTTTTTTCTTTTTTTGAAAGAAGAAAGATCTTATTAATCTTTGACCCCATCATCGCTACTTGCATGCTGTCCAAGACTCCCATGGGGAGAAAATGTATTCGCTTGAATTATGTAGAGCGAATTTTCAAAATTTCAACTACCACTAATTTGCTTTGACCTTATGAACAGTGACACTCACAACATGCAGAGAGAAACATTGCGGCAGCAGTATGAACTGGTAAGAGCTAATGATGTACTCCTATGGAATATTTGAGAAGAAGACACGTCCCTCAAGAGGAAGTAGTTGATGTTTATTAGCATGTGTGTGAATGGGGGACCTAGATTTTTTTCAAATTGGTTGATGTTGCAAATAAAAGTATGAGAGTTCTTATGTCTCGTGTCTGCTGGAAAATTCTAATGAGTTTCCAACTTTGTTTCATTTGAAGGTTAAAAGGAGAACTGCAAATGTGAATTCTGCTTATGGTTCTCATGTCATGCAATATGGCGATCTAAAACTTAGCAAGGAGCATATCTCCCTCTATATGGGCACAAATCCTGCTAACAATAACTATACTTATGTGGATGACAACTTCCTGCGGCCACCTGCTAAAGCTGTTAACCAGCGGGATGCTGATCTTTTACATTTCTGGGACAAGGTGTGTGCACAACCTTCTTCTGTTCCAGTATCACATCGCTTCAGTGCTTTTTTCATATTTTACTGTTTCAAATTCCTGAGAGAAGTAAGTAATAAACGAGTCTCGCAACCGATAGAGCAAGTTAATTCTTCAAAACCTACCTAGAGAAAGAAAGTATAGAATTCCTTTCCATTCTTTTTATGGGGAATGTTATGGAATGCAAGGAGGAGAGTTGACAAGGGGGGCAGGTGGGGGTTTCTTTGGATTAATGTATTGAATTAGGTGCCGTAACATTTTAGAAAAGTGAGCTTTCTTTGTTTCTTTTTGTGATCAGCTGATTTTACTGTTGACAGTTCCGCAAGGCTCCAGAAGGCTCTAACAGGAAACATGAAGCTCAGAAGCAGTTTTTGGAGGCTATGTCACATAGAATGCACATAGACAATAGCGTGAAATTGATCGGAAAGCTTTTGTTTGGAATTGAAAAGGGTCCAGAGGTGCTGAAGACTGTCCGGCCTGCAGGGCAGCCTCTTGTCGATGACTGGGACTGCCTTAAAACTCTGGTAAAATTTTAAGTTTTCAAAATACTTAATTCTCACCATTTATGCTTTCCCTTTTTATCTTAATTGACTTCAATTAATCAGCTCCATTAAGTAACCCTTTTTGACTTATCTGGAACATTGCAAAAAAGGAGATTAGCGGGCATTCAGGGAAATGCATCTGGATTTATCTAAGTCACCAAGCTACTATTTTTTACTCTTTTTTGGTTAACCTGGTAGGAGAGACGAAAATAATACTTACGAAAGCAAGTTCTAAAACAAAATTCTCTGCACTTCTCAAAAATCCTCGTTACCTAAATAGATCTTGGAGGGAACATTTAGATAGTGAGGAAGAAAAGGTCTTTCTCTTGTTTGATTTTAAAAAGTGGAAAGAAGATAAAAATATTACTATCAAAAGGTGGAAAGAAAATTAAGTGAAAGTGAGGAGGAAAAGAACTTTCTACTTATTTTTCTTTGAATTGCTCTAGTGTCTATGCCCAAGAAGGCAAGAACCAATTGGAGGAAGGAACCAAAAATTAGTATTCCCTTATTGTATGTGTGCGTTGTTGCAGGTGAGGACATTTGAGACGCATTGTGGATCACTATCCCAATACGGAATGAAACACATGCGCTCCATCGCTAACATTTGCAATGCTGGAATCCGGGAGGAGCAGATGGCCGAGGCTTCTGCACAAGCTTGTGCCACCATTCCTTCTGGCCATTGGAGCTCTCTTCACAAGGGTTTCAGTGCGTGATCAAACGGGATGCTCAATCACTATACCGATGAATATATGTATGTCATTCCTAACATTTGCTGCTTCTTGGTATATGGCTGCTTCGGTATAAATTCCACATAGAAGTCCAAATATACGGGACGTGGTGTGTAAATTATAATTATGTTTCACCTGCATCTGTGACAGCTAAATGCTTCAAGATGACACGGTTTAAACTATATATGTGGGTTGAAAATGATACAGGCAATGTAAGCTGAGATACAATTTATATGTGGATATAAAAAATATCTGTTCTTGAGCTTTGCATATGATCTGCATGTAGGAATATTCTGAAAAGTATGGAATTCTTGTGCAGAATTCGTGTAAAAAATGATGTGAGTGGCACATGTAGACTACAAGCGAACTTTCCAAGGGTTTGCTTTGGTTTTTCAGAACCACCCCCTCTCTCAGAGCATACAGGTCCCGATAAGTTTTTCTCCAATTATTAGTCTCATTTTTCTATTTATTTCTCTCCACTCATTATTTAAAAAGCCTTCTTCAAAATGTAAACCAAACAAATTCGCTCAACGTATGATTTATTTGGGCAAGCATTCATCTCAATGACACTAACAAAATGAACAAAAATCAAATTCCAATATTTTTACATGCTTTTCTTTTGAGGATTTTATTACTGTAAGTATTTATATGCGCTTTTCTTTTGAGGATTTTATTAAAGATCATTCTAAGTGAATTTCTTTTTTTTTTTGCTAGACTATAAGATGTTATCGTTTTGGTATTTATTACTGTAAATTATTTTGATGACCAACCATTGGAGCTTTGGAGAGCTACATATTGACCCAATGATTTTTTTAATATTGACCCAATTATGAAAATATAGAATAATATTTTTTTTTGCTAGAACGTAAGATGTTATTGTTTTGGTATTTATTACCGTAAATTATTATGAGGGCCAACCATAGGAGCTTTGGAGAGCTACACAACCATTGGGTCCAACCCAAAGATTTTTTTAACAGAGTTTGTTAACATGGTACTCTAAAAAAGTAGTAACATTATTGTGAACGTGTGAGTCATAGATAATACTTTCTCCGTTCCAATTTGTTGGTCAATCATTGGGAAACTAACTTATTAAGGAAATATATTATTACTTGTACTTTTTGTTAACTTTGAAAATTTTCCATTGATGAGATGTTTTTGAAATTGTAAGAGATTTAAAGTGGAAGAAAAGGAGGGACAAAATGAGAATATGACATTACTTTTTTGGAATTTTTTGAAATGGACAATTTTTTTGAGACATCAAAATATAGAATAGTTGACCATCTTTTATGGGACGGTGTATACAATTGTTTTAAATTATGTAAATCGATGTCTTTTGTCATTCAGAAGAACAAAGTTATTAGTGCACTCATTAACGAATCCCTTATTTCTTCTAATCATAACAACTCCCTTATTTCTTCTAATCATAACAACTCCCTCATTCCAATTGTCCAAAAGACTTTTAGGAAAATTTTGAAAGCTAAAAGTATAGCATGATTATCAATTTATCATCCCCACAAGAAATACTCCTAGGAGGACATGACGCGGGTACTGTGTACAAGTGGTTCCCGTCGTGTGTTGATGCACTACAGGAGAGTATTGCACCTTGATATGCTCTAAAGATTTTATCGTCGTGATTTTAACTGTAAAGTTTATAGTGTTTGCTTAACATTACAACTGTATTAGAAATCAAGTTAATAAAAAATTGATAACCAAGTGATTAAGAGAGATTTGTCTTATAATATTCTATTAGAGTTATATTGATCTTTTATGTTTGAATCAAGAATGTTGACAAAAAACCTATCTCTCCCTCTCTAAACCTCCTCCAAACCTAGCCGACTTTTTCCTTCCCCGGGGTTTCTCCACCCATGGCGGTGGGAGGGGGGGTTTCCGATCCTTTCTCCTTTGAGTGTACAAGGAGCAAAACTCTTCCCTCTCCCACTCCTTTCATCCTCTCCTTTTACCCTTTCCTCTTACCTTCTTTATCCGGCGTTGATTCCTCTGGAGGGCCGAGATCTGTTCTAGAGCTCTGGCCACATGTCTACGGATCGTGGCAGGCTTGAGTTTCACGGCGATACCCTCCTATGAATAGCAAGGCAATGGAAAGGCTAGTAGTGCGGCAGCTTGAGGCAGCGATGGAGGTTGGATCTTTGTTCTTGGGGAGGTCTACTTGTTTTTCTTTGTTTTTATGGTTTTTTTGTTTTCCCCTGTGTGGGAACTGCTCCGGTATGACAATCTCCAATCTGTGGAGAGACCTCTGTGCTGATTTCATCTGTAGTCAGTGCATTACTATCCAAATCATATGGGTAACCCATTTAATCTGTTGTGGGTTTGTCTCAATGGAGGGCTCCGATTTGGTTTTTGTAGCCCTTTAGGGCTTTTTTGAGTTAATGGATTCTGGTTCAAAAAAATCAAGAATGTTTTCCGACCAAGGAGTAAACGAAATCCAACACAATGTATTTTTTTTGGGATGATATTACTCAATGAATTTCTACCCTAAAAGGTTCAAATTACGACAACAGATCTCAATAGAGCGTATCAAGGCGCTTTGCACCCTGTAATCCATTACCTTACTACGGGACCCTTCTCCGTTATGGAAATGAATTTTACTGATTTTATTCGACTCTTGCGAATTTTACTGATTTTATTCGACCCTTGCTTGTGCAATTAACAGCAGAACTATTTTTCTCCTTATGAATTTCAAGATCCGGCATTTCAACGGTTGGTGAATCACATGATGCAAATGTGTCGTCCAGAAGAAATGAAAAAAGAAAAAGAAAAATACAAGGAAATTGCTACAATACACACTCCTTTTATATGTTGTGTATCATATGCACATTTGCTATCTACCGTTAGATCACTAAAAGTTATGAATCAATTATAAAAAATTACGAATTGGTAACTTGTTAACCTGAGTAACAAGTTACCTAACAAAAAGTTACGAAACAAAATAAAAGTTATGAATCATATTTGTGAAAAGTTACAAAACATACAAAAATGTTACGAATCAAATTTGAGAAAAGTTATAATTTTTTTATCTCAAAGTTACAAGTTCCACAAAATGTTATGAAACACACAAAAAGTTACCAAACAAAATAAAAGTTACAAAACAAAAGAAAAAATTACAAATCACATTGTCCAAAAGTTACAAATTCTTAGTATAAAAGTTACGAAACACACGGAAATGTTACGAATCATATGTGAGAAAAGTTATAATTTTTTATTTCAAAGTTATGAAACCCACAAAGAGTTACGAAACACACGAAAAGTTATGAAATGGAATAAAATGTTACGAATTATATTATCTAAAAGTTACGAATTCTTAGTATAAAAGTTACAAAACAAACGAAAAATGTTACGAATGACCGGTTATTCATGTCATTTTTTATGAGGTGGCACAATATGAACCACACAATAGGTGCATATCGTATACATAGGTGCATGTATTGTAGATTTTTCCAAAATGCAATCAAAATTAATCTCTTCCTTAGTCTGGTCAAGGAGAGGCCAGGCCATCAAGGATGAGGGGATTGTCAATTTATTTAAAGCAAGTTCAGTTCAGAACTGGGGCCTAGAGGACTCACTGCATGTGTGTTGTGAGTTCCCTCGGCCATCCGATCTGCTATCAACAATTCGTATTAGCTTTTTAAAGCATAAACTGATATGAAGTGTTAATCGTTGATCAGACAGCCGAGAGAGGTCAGTACATGTTTTCTCCTCTCACTACAGGACCCTTGGTTCCAGTTCACCCTTCTTGCTATAGTCATAATTTTTAACATATTTTTTTGGCACAAGTTCATTCATTGTCATTTGTTAATGTCAAAAAAGGCAATGTCAATTTTAGTTGTAGCATTTACATCAAAATATGGCCACGCCATTTCTCTCATTTCATTCGGTCCATTTAGGCCTTGTTTCTATAAAAAAAAATTTTTAACAAACTGTCTTTTATTATTTTTTTATGTTTTACGAGATAAATCATTTTTTCACAATACATCAACCCAAAAGTTAAACTAAGATAGTAAAAGACCGTTTGCTAGGCCTTAATTTGCATTGAAAAATAAGATGAGTTTAATTGGAGTTGTGATTGTGCCAAAACGACTTCAAACCAATGCAACAATATTGCTATTTTCTAATTTTAAGACGTTGTAGCAAAAAAAAAAAAAAAAAACTTTAACAATGACATTTTGACACCAACGGATGAATTTACTTATATATAGGGCTTTGATAGTCACGTCATTACAAAACATTTTTGTATTACTAGTCTAATTTCTTTCACATTTCACATCGATTCTATATTGTTTTCCTTCTTTTCAACGTGTGTAACAGAAAAAAGCAAGAAGTATAAATCAAATTTGAAAGAAGTCAACTGAAGATAAATATTTGCATAATATGCCAATTTTTTTTTCTTACTGGATTCTTTTTCAATTTCAATGTGTACTAATTATTGATTTACATTTTTTACTCGTAAATTGAAGCACCATTTACCACTTGGGATGGAGGATGGAGAGAATGCACCATATTTTGATCAATTGTAAATCAATGTATTAATTTCACCGAGTGGCCTTAATTTGATCGGCCGAACTTTATAAATTAATAATTGCATCCATTTAACACATGACTCCATCTGATTAATCCCTCCATATATCTTTGACTTTTGACTTTTGGACACTTGATTGGTTGTTTGGCTGTCACCATGAGAAAATACATTATAGGGGAATGAATTCTCCAATTTCATGTTTAGAGAGCAAAAGTGAATAGGAGGGGAGGGCATCGTTTTTACGTTCTACTTTTCTAACACATTTTCAGTTGATGTGCACCAACAACACTCTCTGTACTTTTGGATAATATCCACAAGACTCATGTTTATGCTATAAAATTCCTTCAGTTGTTTTTATTAATCGGCAATTCATTAATTTTTTTTTATGACAATTCCTTTTTTGTTGGCAATCAATTGTTTTATTTTAATTGGTAATTCCCTTAAGTTGTTAGGGCCCTTAATTGTGTGATCAAGATTTCACACGATTATTTTTCCCTAATTATCAAAAAAATGTCAAATAGTTGGAAACTTTGAGTCAAGCAAGAATAAAAAATATTTCACACCTAATTTTTTTTTAAATGTTTAATAATAACATTCATACACATTTTAATATCATAATAAAGAAACAAGGGCAAAATGGTAAACAACTAAGCCATAATTCATTTTATTAGTATTCTTCTAAACACTACTACTGTTGCAAAATGCATTCTGTACATTCCTCTCAAATACTCTTACCCGATTCATCTTCTCTGACTATAATCCAAAAGGTCAAAAAATTAAAAATGAAAAACTGATAATGGGGCTCCTCAATACCTCCTTAATCTCACTTAATTCCTTGCTAATTCAATATTAATCCTAGCTCATTTCGAATCCCCCAAAATTATACTCCTACCTCCTACTGGAGAAATTTTTCAGTGCTGGGTGGGTATTGCCCATGTGGTACCCACTCGGCAATCTCAACCATCCAAAGTATGATCTGACAGTCTGGAAGAGGAGAGAGAAATAGAGGGGAGAGAGTGGTCAGGTGAGAGAGAGAGTCAAGCTGCACCGTCCAAAATAGTTATGGATAGTCGAGATCGTGCTCGGCATGGACAGGTGGTACCCATTTTGTACCCAAATTTTTTCCCTCATATTGGCTCTCCAATAACTATGGCGTTTGGTCACGCCCGCAGAGGATGACATGCTGGACGTATCGTTCTAGTAGCTTTTAAGCTTAGCAAAGCAAAGACATCACCCAAGGTATGGGGTGGTTTGGCTAAATACAAAAAATTAATTTTTTGGTTTTTTTGATTTTGTCTTTATTTAATTTTTTTTCATTTGTTAGTTTTCGGTCAATTTTTTGTGGTTTCTTGGCTTATCTCGATGAGAGGAATCTAAAAAATATAAAATTATTAGTCAAACTTAAAATTTTGTGAATAAAGATGAAAAATAAACCAAAAAACCGGTTTTTTGCCATAATTTTTCGTCTTTATTCACAAAATTTTAAGTTTTGGTAATAATTTTATACTTTTTAGATTCCTCTCGTCGAGACAAGCCAAGAAAATACAAAAAATCGAACAAAAACTAACAAATGCAAAAAAAAATTTAAATAAGGACAAAACCCAAAAAACCAAAAAATTAGTTTTTTGTATTTAGCCAAAGGAGGCCTAAAGATTGATAATTTTATCCTAGGAAAAGATTAATGCATTGTTTCTTTACTGTAATTTTTTGGAATGCTTTTTCTTTTTTTCTTTTTTGTCCTCACCCCATCCAAACAAATTACTAGCGGCACGAGTGGTGCGCTCCAGAATTTTTATTCATTAGTGACCAAAACGTGACAGAATTTTTTTTCTCTAAATCTCTCTACTCCATGTAATAAGTATAATTATTCTGGTTGAAAACTTATTAGGCCTCTGATTATTTATTTATTTTTGTTGAGCTATACTGTCTACTTACCCACAAATTTAAGTGAATTTTCATTTTCTTGGCTACATATGAAGGATTCAGTGCCGACAATATTCCAGAAAAACGAATCATTTGAAAAAAAAAATTCAATAATTTTAGTACACACGGACACAATGGAGCCGCCCTAACTGTTTTAATTTTTTGAATCTAATTTCTCGTATTGGTTGTGATAACCATTGGCCCAATTAGGCAATTGATAATGTCACAAAAAACTAAAGTTTCGAATGTAACTATTGACATTATCAATAAAGTTGCACATATATTCATAGTACATTTTTTCACAGACATCAATACATTTTTTTTCACATTATTCACTATTCAGTGGGCTGTAATCATCATTTTCCTTCTGTATTACTACTGAGTTTATGGTGCTTAATTTCATGTATGATTATCAATTTGGGCACAAGAAATTGTTGCTCTGCCGTCTCATGGGTTGGCATACCCTCTCAACCCCAATCTGGACTGTTTAAAAGTATTTTGAATGGTTTAGATTTTAAAAAGTAAAACTTTGGCAGGGAAGAGATTCTTTCCCAAAAGAAATTATTTTAAATCCAGGCCATCAATTGCCGAAATGGATGATTTTAGATGCGGACATGAGGTTGGTAGGGATAAGCATTGGTGTTATGCAGGGTGCACAACATGGGTGCTGTGCACCACCGAGCCGTCCGTTCGGTGATCTAATGCTTCAGATTTCATCTTGATCGTGTGACATTCAAGCCGTTCATTGTAAAATAAAATCTGGACTATTGAATCACCGAATGAACGGCTTGGAAGGTGCACAACACACATGTTGTTCACCCGTGCACAACACCAACCCTTAACCCGGACAGCTGAGCCCTGGGTTCCCGTTTCGTGAGACACTGAGACCAATTGGTGGAATAAAATAACTCAACCGCGGTTTATTCACTATCCATGGTTAAGTTAACCACGGTGAGCACCACACAGCGAGAAAGGTCTACATAAAATAATAATAAAAAAGGGAACAATAAATCAAAGTGACGGCAAACAAACAGCGTTTGAAGATTCCGTCAAGCACATTAACGCCGTGAAGTAGAGTGCAGTGTTCGAGTGGGGGCACATCTACGGCGTCCAGAGAACGGCCTTCACGATTAGAACGAGAAGCGATCTGAACCGTCCGATTTTCAATCGACGGTTGGTGATGGACGGATGGGGCCGTGAGGGGAAACGGGAGGGTATAAAAAAACAGAGGGCTGAGAGGGAGAGAGATCATTTCGTTGGCTCTCTTTCTTTCTTTTTTATTTTCTTTCTCTCCTCTCTGTTTTCTTTTTCATTTTCTCGGAAAATTGGAGAAGGTGGAGAGATTTTCCAGGAAAATTTCACCGGGTTTTTGCACACTGAAATGTTGAAGATCTGGAGCTCATGACGATTTGGGTTTTCGCAAACAGAGAGAGAGAGACCTATTTGAGTCTGGAGGTTTGTAATTGAGAAAACGATTTCAGTTTTCTATTATTCTGTTTTCGTGTGATTAGTTTATCTGAATTCACTTTGTTATCCTCGGCAGGTGCATTTGAAGAGAATTTACGTCGATTGGTCTGATTTTATTTGGATATTGCTAAACAGAGAAAGCTAGAGAGACGAGACTTGTAGAGAGAGAGAGAGAGGAGTTGGAGCTGAGAAGTATGTGATTGAAGATGTAGTTTGATTTCTGTTGCTATTATTTTTGATATGTAAACTGATTTGTATATTCGAATTTCGACAGATACATTTGAAGAGGTTGGAAGGGGATTTCGAAAGGATTTGGTAACGGTTTGATTATTTTTTGCGTTGAAGATTTGTAAGAGATCAGAGTGGAGACGATTGTTTCGAGGTCTGTAATCGGTCACAGTTGAATTTCGACTCTTGTTTGTTTGATAATCCGTGTAATTAACTTCGTTTATGGATGAATCTATATTGGACAGGTACATTTCTCCAAGATTTGTGAAGCAGTTTTCAGACGATTCTCTATTTATCTGGACTACAGATATCAGTTTCGGTGGTTGAAAATTCACAATTGAATTCGTTTTCCACTGTCAACTCGAACGGCGACCACTAATCCGTGTTTTGGTTGCAAATCTGCCATCGATTTTGAGATTAGCCGAGTCCAAGGACTAACGAAGAGGCGGAGACAGATTCTTTTATCGACAATCAAAGTGTAGAACAAGGTGCGAAATCGGGTAAAATTTGGGAAAAACGATGCTTGATCTTTGCCATTGCTGTTTCGCTGACTGTTTTGCGCAAACCAATTTCTCTTATCACACATGTTTCAATTCAGCCATTGGCTTGAAGCTGACCTGATTGATTTTGCTTTGGCAGCGGATTAGAACAATCGATTGTGGCTCCGATTTGGTCGAGAGGTGAAGCGAAGTTTAGAAGATTTCAGGTAATGGGAGGTTGATCCTTCAGCCGCGTTCGATCCTTCGTATTTTCCCACTGTTAATCGCTGGGGTTTGTCTTTCAATACGCATGGGCCAACTCCATTCATCCTGGATTTGCATTATTGTTGTGCCCTGTTTCTCCTCTAATTGATAAAAAAATCTTCAGGCTCAGCAGCCAATCTCTGTGTTCGTGTGTCTGTGTGTTACAATTTGATCCCTTCTTCTTTTTTGAGTTGTTTTGGACAAATTTGGTGGTTTGCTGTTAACTCTGTATTGGGCCTTTTTTGGGGATGTTTTTCTCTGCTGGGTAGCCATTCGTCATCGATTCTGCAACTCTCTCTCTCTCTCTCTCTCTCTCTCTCTCTCTCTCTCTCATTATCCAACAATTACTCTTCTATGGTTTTTGACTTTTTTCTTGTTGAATCAAATTTTTTTTAGCAGTTCGATGATTATAAATTATCCTCGGTTTAACTTCTCCAGGATCCTTCTTTTTTTTCATTTTTATTCTCTTTCCAACATCGAATCCTCTGTTTGGCCGCCGAGAAAATGTGAGCTAAAGCTAAGAGAAAGGAAACTTCCTTCAAGTCTGTAGGGGAGGTTCGATGTTGCTGAAGTCTGTTTCGTTAAGAGAGTTTTCTCTGATTGATCGCCGATAAAGTTGAAGAAAATTATCGACTGAAATTTTGAATTTTGTGTTGAGAAATAATTTTGAAAATTGTCTTCCTCTCCCCCATTTTCTCACTCATTTTTTCTCCCAACAACTAGTGAAAACAAAAATTTCCGTTTATTTCCCCATTTTGCTAGATCTTCTGCAAGACACAGTTCTAATTATGTCTTAGATCTCCCAATTTCGGCAAAATATTCGAATTCAGTCATCATCATCGTTCTTCAAAGTTAGAGAGAGAGAGAGAGAGAGAGAGAGAGAGAGTAGATATATATCCCACAATTTTCTTTGCTTTATTATCTGTGTTGAATAATTAGTGGGGAGGTGGGTGTGGTGTTAATTAACCGTGGTTAGATTAGATGGGGGAAAAGAAACTAACCAGAGTTAAGATGACAGGTGTGGCCAAAGAAAAAGGAGATGATGGAGAAGAATAATTCTAATAGTACTAATAATAACAACAACAACGGCACCAGCAGCAACCACAATCGAGAAAGACCAGGCGGAGGAGATCACCAGAACGGGTTGCTCAGAACAGCCACTCACCCGCCGGAGACCCGATCCACGTCGGCGGTGGTTACTGCTACGACGTCTTCCGACTCGTTCTTGCAGTGGGGCAATCGGAAGCGTCTCCGGTGCATGAAGAGCCAGGTCAACAAGGACCACCACCATAACAACAACGGCTCTGACCCGGTTCACCATCGCACCACGGGTCGGGTCGATCGACGGGTAATCAGATCCGACACGAACAATAACAACAAGGACGGCAGTGCTTCGCTTCATCAACCCAATGGAAACAACAACGGGTATTTGAATCTACGGCAGCGTCCGTCGTCGCCTTCGCATCGCATTCTCAGGTGCGTCATCTCACTTGTCAGCGCGTGTGATTCACGATCCATTTACATATTGTTATGATAATTTGGTTTTTTTAATCTAATCTAAAAAGGTTAAGATCCGGCAAAAAAATTCCCGAAAGCGTCCAAAATTAACGGTTTAGATTCGCAATATTTTGAATCTGAACCGTTCATTATTCTTTCTTGAACGTTTTCGGGAAACAAATTATGTGCCCTATCATCTGAGAAATCTTTTAGTATCGGGTAGGTATTGTCAACATGGTACCCACTCGATAATTTCAGCCGTCCAAAATATTGTTCATCTATCTGAAAGAGGAGAAACGAAAAGGGAGAGAGAGTGGTTGGGTGAGAGTAGGGAGAGAGAATCAATTTCGACCGTCCAAAAATATTTTGGACGGCAGAGATTGTCTCTTTTTTCTTTTCTTGTCTTTTTGATTGGGTCCGGGTGGGTTTTTGTCTTGGGTTTGTTTTTAAGTGGCGCGTGAGTGAGATGTGTGGGTGCGTATTGCGCCTAATGGATTTGTGGTACACGTTAGTTTATGGGAAAGTGGAGAGATTATTTTATATATATTATAATTAATAATTATAGATAAGTAAGCTTGTCGATTAAAGATTCTTTTTCATATCGAGGTAATCATAATAAACGTCATAGTAATAATTTTGTAGTGGACTAAAATTTCGTAGGGACAATTACAATGAAACGGTTGTCTATTTTTCCAAAATTTGGAAACTTTCAATAAATTATTGTGTTACAATGAGAGATTAATAAAGAAATGAAATGATGAATCAAATGATAACATCAAAACCTGCTTTTGTTAAAGCTAAAATTTTACTGTATAGGAACCTTGTACCCTAAACATCGTACAAATGTTTTACGAATTACAATTTTTGGTATGGCCAAAAACCGTATGAGAAGTGATTTTCAAATTCTTTGTTGGTAATTGCACACATTTTCTTGACTTTTATTGAGAAAATTGCACATAAAAGTGCATTTTAAGACAAGAAAGGTTGTGCAATTATAAAAAAGAAGAAGTGTGGAAATCATTTTGTAATAATGAATTCTATTATGTAAATACCGCTCCGCTTATATCAACGTAATCTCACTTTCATCAAAAAAAAAAAAAAAAAAGACTTAATTAATCCAACGACTACAATTAAAAGAAAGCGACAACCTTTAACTCGAAACGAATGGTGGATATTTTTTTGGTGCAACAATTAATTTAAAATGACGTGAATAAGCCTTTTTTTTATATATAAAAAAAGGCAGCCCAATGGATGGTGGATGTCTTAATCACTTTCCACCTCACATTTAACCCAAGATAATACTAATAATCTGCAATAGATCTGATCCTATTGTTTTGCCAATATGTGGCTGGTGGAGCACTGGATAATATTGTCCTGGTTCTTGGGCCTGAAACTTGTGCTTAGGCACCATGGCTGTTCAAATCGGTACTCGGATTTATGTGGTGTTTGCCCCCGCGTGCTTTTACAACTTTTCTGTTTTATCAATATTTATATTTTTTTACTTTATTTATTTATTTTTCTAATTATATAAACTGATTTTAAAAATTAAATCTAAGTACCACCAACACTTACACACACAAATACAGCCACCCACTCATCCCACTCATAATGAAGCGTAAGTCCCCAACACAATATACCATTGTGTGTGGGTTCTACAATCCATTCGAGTGGGTGTGTTATTTGTGTGCAATGGGGACCGCTCGCCCTTGGGTGTGCAAGTGTTTGAGGTACTAGAACAATTGCTGATTCAAATACTCCTTCCGTCCCCATTTATTTTTCCTAGTAAACAATTTTTGCTGTTCCAAAATTCATTTCGAAACTAAATAATAAATTTCCACTTTTACCTTTCCTTTTTGAAATTAGTCGTTTGCTTGTTGGTAATTGATATTTACACCCCCCAAAATTGTTAACTACACCCCTCTTTGTCTTTTAGTGACATTTTTACACACGAAATGTCGCTAAAAGAAAAAAATAGGTGTGGTTAACAATTTGGGAGGTGTGGAAATCACTCCCCTTGTTTGTTTAGTACTATAGTTCTTCGTTTTTACTGGAGTATTTAACATCGGTATTCAGACAGAAAATAAGAACTTTTATGCAAATAAAAAATGTCTACCAAACAGTCCCTTAAGAATATACTCCATAATATTAGTGAAAAAAGTCCCCAAAATAATTAATAGGGAGATAATTTGTCAAGTTGCACTTTTATTTAAAGTCGGCCACAAGTTTCCATCAATTATTTTATATATATGCTTCTGTTTCTGTTTTTTTTTAAAAAAAAAAAAAACTCATCGGGATCCTAGTAACTGTGAGGCTCACCTGACCTGAAGTTAAGAAGGGTTGTGAGTCAATACCTCGAGATCCTTGTGAGTCGCAATTTCCATTTTCATCTCTCTTGAAATTGAAAGTTACAGAAAAAGTTTTTTCAAAATGGTCCAGAAATGAGAAATCAACGGTTCAGATTCACAATTTATCTTTTTTGAGTCATTTCGGAAAAACTCATCATGTATCCTACTACCCATATTTCTTTCTTTCAGAGTATTATTGAAAAATTACGTTCCCTTCCTTGTGTTTCTTGAATTTTTCTAGTATTAAGGGAGTGTTCGACTAACCCAATTTTTTCAAAAAATTGATTTTTCCCGGTTTTTTATGTGATGTATTGTGAGAGAATAACTTGTCTCGGTATGTGAAATTTTTTTTTTTTTTTTATTAATGAAACACTCCCTAAATAAGTAGTACTATTTATTCATCGTTTGCGAGGTGGTGCGATTCTCTCTCGTCATGCGACCCATACTTAGTGCAAGTCGCTTTTTTTTTTTTAACAGTAAGATATGTTCGAGTCGGCACACCTAAATTAATTTCTCTCCGGTCTGGTCAAATAGTATTCACGTTGGGTTTAGAAGATTTATAAAAAAAATTAAATTTTTTTCTGGCCTAATCTTTGATTTCGAAATCTAATTTGAGAGTGAGAGCAAACTTGTCAACCAACTGGCCTAATCCCTGGTTTGAAAAGTACACCAAAAAGATCACTGCATGATACCCTGTCTCGTGTGGGGTTAGAGGCATGATGAAGTCATGAAGATGAGTCCTTGTGAACATTAGTTTATTCTAAAGTTTGTAATTTTCTTTTTTCATTTAATTGACTTTACGTTATAGGTTGTCACATTAACTATACGTGGGCCATGGGTTTGAATTATTGCAATAATGACATTTTTAATTTGAAAAATGATTTTTTTAAACTCCCCTTGCACTATTTTACTTGTCTTCTTGGTCCATATGAAATGATGAAAATGCCCTTTATACGTGAGAAGTGAGTGTCTAGGTAAGGATAGTTTGGTAATTTCATGTGATTAAAACAAAAAAAAGTAGTGCAGGAGGCTTAGTTTGGCTAAATTGGGAAAAATAGTTTATTGGTTTATTTGGTTTTGTCCTTATTCAAATTTTTTTTGCATTTGTTAGTTTTCGGTCGATTTTTTGAGGTTTATTGGCTTGTCTCGACGAGAGGAATCTAAAAAGTATAAAATTATTAGCCAAACTTAAAGTTTTGTGAATAAAGACAAAATAAACCAAAAAACCAAGGATTTACAAATTTTGTTTCCCTTCTATTACCACCTCATTTGTTTTTCCCTTTTTATGAGGGTATAAAATGGGTAGGTACCATGTGGCGTCTTATGTAGTACCCGTAATACCCTATCATAGCTATTGAAAAGTATTTTAGACGGTCTGAATTTTAAATAAGCTCTTACCGGTAGGAGTATCAACCAACCAAGATGCAAGATGTGAGATGGGTACCGCCACGTAATACTGTATCTCGGGTACTTCCAAGTCCTATACTCCTATTTATAAACCAATACGCTTGTGACATGAAAGTTTCTATTTACGTCGACCGCATTTGATCCCAGCTCGCTCTCCCATAGGAAGGAAAGCTCGAGATTGGTCCTTTTGAAACTGGGATTATCTCTCCTGCCACGTGCACCCCAAAACAAACCACTTTTTCCAAATCAAGACTCTCGAGCGCCGTCCGATTCGGCTTTTTGGATTAACAACCCTGGCCCACTCGCCCGTCCCTAATCCTTCCACGATCGCGACACGTAACCTCACGTAAACCACCCGGTGACCTCATCCGACGGCTGAGATCTTGACAGGAAAACCTTGTATTCCTCAGCTGGCGCACGTTAGATTGAGATCGCACACTTTGTCCCAAATATCTTCGGTTTTATATTCCTTATTTGATCAGAAAATAGAAAAAGGGCAAAAAGGCAAAAAAAAAACCAGGTATTAAAGCCGACACACCTCCACTTGACTTTCCCCAAAACAACCCTCTCAGCATTTCTCTACGCAAAAAACCCACCAAACAAACAAGATTCTTCTCCTTCTATAAAAGCTTCCCACCTGCACTGCACCGATCCAGATCACCCCAAGGCTATATCAGTAATTTCACCACCACCCATTTTTTCCTTTTTATTTATTTATTGGATTTGTAATTAATTATTTGTACTTGGTGGTTGATTGTATTTATTTGTTTGTTTGTAGGAATTCTGAAAATTCGATTGGAATGAAGGGAGGGCACAGCAGCAACGGAGTGATGAGGGGGATAACATCACCGGATAGGGTGGGTGCGCAGGATAAGAGAGGTAGTAGTAGTGCGCACCATAACACCACCACCCCCACCACTATTATTAATAATAATAATAATAGCAATATTAATAATCATAATAACCACCACCACCACCATATTAGTCATACTAATACTAATCATAATGATAATAATGGTGGTGGTGGTGGTGGGTCGGGAGGATCGTCGGAGGCGCAGGATAGCAAGAAGGGTGGCGCCGGTGGGTCGGGGTCGTCGGGGAGTGATGCGATCCCGGCGGTGTGGCCGCCGAAATTTGTGATCGCGTTGACGAATAAGGAGAAAGAGGAGGATTTCATCGCCTTCAAAGGCTCCAAGTTGCCTCAGAGACCCAAGAAGAGAGCCAAGTTCATTCAACGCACCGTCAATGTATGCAACCTCTCTCTCTCTCTCTCTCTCATGCTTTTTTTTTTATTGGAATTGAAAAAAACACTATCGAAACACTCCCGGCCCAAAACCATAGTCCGGTTCGCAAAAAGATAAGTTAAAAATAATTTTTTCCCAAGAATAAAAAGAGCTCATTTATAGTAAACTGATAAAACAAAATATTTGAATTTTTTAACAAATCATTTTGTGAACCGGACAATCAGTTTGGGACGGAGTTAGTAACATTTTCTTAATTTTACTAATTTCATTTCGAAAACTGTGATTCTTAATTTTACTAATTTCATTTCGAAAACTGTGATTGGTAGAAGGAGAAAAAAGTCAAAATTAATGGTTAAAGGCATAGGTAGTGTTGGTTGGGTGGTATCCTGGTATGTCGGGTTGATTGCGTTAAAATAAGGGAAAGTGTTACGAAAGTAAAGTAAAATTCGATGCCCTATATTTTAATAATCAAAAGTCATTTGACTCATTCTCATGAGTCTTTTATTTGAAGTAAAATGACTCGATTAAGTCATAACTTTGGAACGGGAGGATGTGCAGTGAGTTCCTTTAGTCGTCCGATTGGCGATCAACGATCCTAGACCTCGGAATTTGCTCTATTTCAGGATGAAGTTTAACTCGTATCCACGCGAGATTTTGTCCACCATTTTAAATGGACCCAGCTAGTAGATAGATTAGTCACTAAAAAATTAGTTGAGGTGCGTATGCATATGTTAGCTAAAAAATGAGGATGTTTGTTGTTTTTAATACTTTTATTTAGCAAGTAAAAGGTGAAATTTAAGAAAAAGCCAAAATAAGGTGCATTAACAGTGCCAACAGAGAGCTTGACCTGTGCGGTGGGATTAGGCTCCCAATATTAATTGAATTTCGCATAACCTGAGATTGGGTTTTTCGTTTGATTTTAATAACTCAGTTGCTAAAATCATGATTGATTTTAAGCTAAAATCAACCATAATATAAGCATCTTGTGAACTTATCTGCTAAAATCAACCATAATTTTAGCAATTGGGTTAATATCAAACGAAAAACGCAGCCTGAATCAAACGCCTGATTTAACAAAATAAAGAATGGAGAGCTTGATTTTTGTTTATAAGTTTTTTCTTGTCTTGTCTTTGAGGATATTATCCTAGCCTTTGATTTTAGTAGTTTAGAGAACGAATTTCCCGTGTCAATATTTTGACCATTAATGCACGATATTTGATTTTACTTTATTTGGTGGGTTTGGTTATTGGTGGGGCTTGTGATATTTATTGGGGTGGGCCTACTTTTCTTTTAATAAGTCCCATAGAATGGCTGCGAACATACACGTGTCAGTTGTCAAGAGATAAAATGAGGTAGAGGTGATAAAATGAAGTTGATTTTAGCAAATGTAGTGGGGAGGTGATTTTATCTCCAATGAATCTGGACATATATCAACCACTTGATTTTATGAGATTTTCATATGTCCAGATTCATTGGAGATAAAATCACCTCCCCACTTCATTTGCTAAAATCAACCACTTGATTTTATGAGATTTCCATATGTCCAGATTCATTGGAGATAAAATCACCTCCCCACTACAATTGCTAAAATCAATCACTTGATTTTATGAGATTTCCATTTTAGCAAATCGAAAACCAAGCCTTAGAATTACAAAAATATGAAGGCTTTGTTTGTTTTCGTGTTTAGTTTTAGTTTTTGTTTTGATGACATTATCATTTTCCTCATTTATCTCTCACTCTCTCTATTCATTACACCTGCTGACAGCATCAAAACAACTAAACTAAACTATCAAACCAAACACACGTGAAACGTTTTTGTATGATCTGAAAGTCTGATCTTCAATTTAAGGAAAATGAGATCCAAACTATTTCGATAATCTGAGTCTCCTATTTTTGTTGCTCAAATTATGTTTTTGTCGAAGAAAAATGAATGTCTAAGGCCCAATTTTCCAAAACATTTTAGCACCTAGGTGTTAAAATTATGATATTTCAAATAAAAAATGAAGTGATTTTTTTGGCACCACATTAAAGTACTCTGAGTACTTTAATATGGTGCCAAAAAAAATTGAAAAACGATACACGGAATTATTTTATTTTTTGATCTGAAATATCATGTTTTTGAGGGCCCCGGTGAGGAATCACCAGAAAAGATGACCAGGAGAGATCTTGATCCGAGTAGTTTTTTCATAAAATTGTGATTCGAATCATTAAAATTTGATCGGAAGCTATGAGGTCTGCTGTAGTAAAGTGCGGGATCCCTTATGACTTATGAGAACCTGATTGTATATGGGTAGATACTGAGTTACGTATCATAATACTTGGGATCCAGATTGGACTATTTTTGACAGTGACAAAACACTAAAAGACACAGATCACCTAGGAGTGTTACTTTAAAGGGGTCTGATTGTTTTAGGTCCATTATTTTGACATCTTACTAGTCTGATGTTATTAAATTGGTCTGACTGTTGCTTCCAAGACTGTTTTCAATATGGTATTGAGGAAATAATTGAACCAAGAAATTTACTCCGATTATTTCCTTCCATTTAAATTTTGATTATTACAGTAATTAATTAGTACTAATCTGATTGTAAATTCTTTAATTTTTTAACAAATGTAAATTCCGTTTGTTTTGTTTTCCTGTTTGATACAGTTGGTGTGCCCGGGGGCGTGGCTGTGTGATCTGACCCTAGAGCGGTACGAGGTTCGGGAGAAAAAGATCACGAAGAAGGTACTGGCAATTTTGTTTTGCGCTCTGCTTTCGATCTGTGGAAATGTTTTGCATAAATCGTAATGTCTCGTGCGGTTTTTCATGCCCGGAAGCTAAAGTCAATGAAAAATATTTGACATGGTCACGCGAAAAATGCTTCATAATTAGTGTTTTCAACTTTCCATGATTTTCAAGATTACACCAGATGCAAAAAATCGTCACCCTTTTAGAATAAATGTCTGTCGTCAACTGCTTCAATAACTTTTCGTTAATCAATACGCGATTGTTGTTATTCTTGAATTTCACAACGTCATACCAAAATATACAAACCGAATTTTAATGGGAAAAAATTCATGCAAATTGAGATGTATGGTATTTTTGGTGCGCTGCAGAGACCAAGAGGATTAAAGGCCATGGGTAATATGGAATCCGATTCGGAATAGTAGATGAAATGAACTCTGGGCTACAGAATCGCCGATTCCATGATTCAGCATAGTAGATGAAATGAACTCTGGACTACAGGATCCCCGATTCCATGAGGAAGAAGATGAAATTCTAGATGTTTTGTTGGATGATGTGAGATGAGGTATTATTTTACATTGTACTAATTTCTTGTACCGGTACCTTTTATCTCAAGAGAAAAAAAAATGAAAGAGAGAAATAGTTCAGCCATATTTGGTTTAATGATCTACTACATTCATTTGATGATTTTTTATTTTTATTATTATTATTATTTTTTACATCATGTGAAGTTGCAATGCCTCGTAAGGGTTTTGTGGGACTAAAATTATATGGCAGAAATGTTCTCTCTCTCTTCTTTTCTTTTCTTTTCTTTTTTTCGTCATTCTTAAACTATTACGTGGGGAGGGACGAATGAGACTCAATCCCGTGATACAGTGTGAGGCATCCAAGAGCTCTACCGCTTGAGGTCGCCACCACTTGCGGCAGAAGGTTCAAAAAAATATTTGTTGTTAGTGGTAGAAATATCTGCGATATCACGAACACTGCATCGGATGAGTGTACAATCAAAGTATATCTAAGAAACCGAGACATCATCATGTAGTGCTTTACATCTAAAGTAGTAAAGTCGCAAGTTCGAATCTTATTATGAATGGAAAAAACCTTTCGGCATCGTTAAAAATTTACTCAATCGTGTAATTACAAAGAAGAAGAAAAATGCAACAACATACGAATTGTAACGTACTACTGTAACAATTCAATTTAGGAACGAATCTACAAATCATCATAAGACTTTTGTCCAACTTTTGTCCAGCTTCTAACGAGGGATCCCTCATTTTATTTAAATGAGGGACCAGAACTTTCTTACTAATTCGACGACGATCCGTTAGATGTATTTAAAATGATTTTTAGATGTGTTTAAAATGTATTTTTAAGGTCAGGTTAATCGAGGATTCATCAAAAAAACGCTTAATAATAGGCCGTCGGTTTTAACAAAAACCGATATATATAGCGTTTTTACGGATTATTTTTTTGGATGAATCCTCACGGTGGACCTTAAAAACACATTTTAAACACATCTAACGGTTCGGATCGTCAAAATTCAATTCGGAAAGTGGAACAATTGCTTGGTCCTCATTTTAAATAAAATGAGGGATCCCTCATTAGAAGCTTATCCTATATATATATATATATTAGACGAATTTCATATCATTTATAGGAATCTTGATTGAAAATCATCTGAACGTCCAACAATCCTTACAGCGTAGGCACGCCGCGTGACCCACTTGCACCAACTCCTCCTTTGTCGTTACTCATTACCGCAACTAAGAGTTGGGTCCGAGGACCCTGTAGTACCCAAAGCTCTCTCTTTTTCTAGTTCGGGAATTTCACTCGTTCCCTTTGCCCCAAGTTATTACACGGCGTAAGGTCTGAAGTAGTCGTCTTTAAGGGAGAGTGACTGAGTGAGTACCAAAAAAATAACCGTTGATTCATTATTTGAAACTTGAACCAAAAAAGAAGTCCTATGTTTTGGCAACTAAGTAATCCACAGATTGAGAAAACTTTAATTTGTTGCAACTCATAAGTGCCAAGTTTTCTTTGTTGACGTTTTAAATTCGCCCTTTGTTTTGGGACAACCAAAACAGAAAAAAAGAAGAAAAAAAGCAAGCAACATTTTAGATAATAAGTTGGCGTAAAGGACATCGGAACATGCGTAAAGGATTTGAGTCACGCATCAAATAAATAGAAAAATAGGTGGACTTTAATATATAAAAGATTTGAGTTAAACGTCTTGGGCTTAAGTTTTTAAATGGACCTAGTTATTCAATATATATCGGGCCAAAGTGATTTGGTACATGGAAAGATTCTCAAGGGAGATAGAAGTAATTCATTTTCAAGCTTACATCCCTTGAACCAGGGGCGGAGCCACATGGAGACAAGAGGGGTTAGTTGACCCCTGACTCTCAAATTTTTATAGGGATTTTACTTAGTATACCTCACAAAATTGCTAATTGACCCCTCTTTGGTTTTTTTTTTTTTGCCCCCCTTGAACTAAAATCCTAGTTCCGCCCCTGCCTTGAACGGTTGAACCACGTTATAAAATGTATGGCTGAGGAAGAGGTCTTGCAGGAGAACGTGACATGTCGATCAGACTCCTAACAAAAGACATTTAGGAAGTGGACTTTGACGATATTTTTTCTTTCAACAAGCCACACTTAGCTAAATCAATTTCAGGTTTTTTTGGGGTTAAAACTGAAGGGATTATTTTCTCAAAAGTAACAACCCGGGTTGAATGTACATGTTGGCTGAGCTGGGGGGCAAACGTACATGTTGACCAAATCTGGTTATTGGCTGAACATAATAGTTGTTGGCGGAGCTGAGATGGGTCGAATGAGCTTCGACCCGAGTAGAGACGGATAGTCTGCCTATAAATCGGAGATTCAGTTAAGTCACATGGAACTAGATGCGTCACGAATGACGTCACTTCAAGAAGTAGTTAAGGCATGTGCCTATCAAGAGCTTACTTGGAGCATAAGTCAGGTCACTCTATATAAAGGGAGGTTTTAAACCCTAGAGAGAGGTATTCTGCTACTACTCAGTCTTGAGCTTTGTTTTTTCCTCTCCTCCGATTGAGGTTGATTTAGGCATCGGAGTGCACTCTAGCCTATGGCGACCGGTAGGCACTAACGATGTTCTCTCTTGCAGGCCTAGGTTGAGGAAGGCGTTGCTCCTTCTAGATCGGAAGCAGAGGTTAAAGGAGAACAAGATCAAACACCTCCCCACAGTGGCCATATGAACTTGTAATAGAAGATTTAAGAGAAAAATAAAAAACTTCAAATTAATGTCATTACAAGAGTTAAAGAACAAAAACTTTGTTCCTTTTTTAATTCACATTTGATGGATGTCCAACATCTCTACGTATGGGCATTTCTTTTTATTCATTTACGATCTATGGGCATCTCCAGTCGTGGAGGTAAAAATGTAATGTTATATTACATAAAAGTGTAAAAAAAATGGGACTATGTGTGTTGTGAAGGTAAGAAAGGTTGCAACGGTGTTGTTAGAGTATTGTTAAAATGTTTGACGATCTGAACGCTTAATATTTTTAAAATGTATTTTCTAAGATCCACGCGAAAAATCTTCAAAAAAAACTCAGAAGGGCTTGATCGGATCAGTTTTTGTTAAAAATGCCACCTTAAAAATGCATTTTAAAAACATTGAGCGGTTCGGATCGTCAAAATTTGATCCGGAATGGTGAGGTCCGCACGGAATTATCCTAAGGGAGTCCTTAGTAGATCATTATCATATATATATATATATATATATATATATATATATAGAGAGAGAGAGAGAGAGAGAGAGAGAGAGAGAGAGAGAGAGAGAGAGAGAGGAGAGAGAGAGAGTAGTGATCTAGTCCAGGAGTCCCGGAACCGGGACTCCACCTTCCCGATATTTTTTTGATGATCCGAGCTGTCCAATGTGTTCAAAAGGTGTTTTCAAGGGTCTACGCGGGAAATCTTCAAAAAAAAAATACCGGGAAGGGCTTGATCCAAGCAGTTTTTGCAAAAACTTTATATTTACAGTTTTTGCGAAAAACTACTCGGATTAAGCCCTTCCCGTTTTTTTTTTCAAGATTTCCCGCTTGGACCTTGGAAAACACCTTTTAAACACATTTGACGGCTCGGATTTCCCAAAAACAATTTTTAAAAGCATCAAAACACCGAAAATACTTTAATCCGGGAAATCCGGGATCCTTGACAGGATCGCCAGTGTATATGTATATGTAGGTAGGATCCCATCTACCAGTACTTTTTTGCTCACATTTGTCCCTCTCTCTCCTTTCCTCTCTTCTGTTTTGCACCTTCAAAGCCGTGGGTAGGGATGGGCATGGGGAGGGTAAAGGATGGATACCACTATCTCCATCCCTAATCTCCAAACTCATATCAATCTTCATCCCCTCTCCAATCTCCATTGGAGATTTTTTTTAACCTCCATCCCCATCCCAATGCGGGGAATGGGGATCCCCACGGGAATCGGGGATCCAAAAGTTCACTCTAACTATTCAAGTGAATACCAAAGAAGTTACATTGAAATATAAAAGCTAATGACAAAAGTGATTTCCAAAGATAATTAAAACGTACCATGTCACTCAAAAGTGCTACTGTTGTTTTTGTTCTTTTTCTTTCTTTTTTGGCTTTGGTTTTGGTTTTGGTTTTGGTTTCTGAGTAGATTAAAATTTCACTCAAAAGTGTCACATAAAACAGAAGTAAAAGAGAACCTTCCTTGTACAACCAACCAATAAGTTACAAGTCATAAACTTATCCGGGAAAAAAAACCTTATAAACCTATAATATAATACACATATATATGTGAACGGGGATGCGGGGAATGACGAGGATTGGGGAGGGGACTGACTATACCATCCCTTACCCAATCCCCGAATTTTTTTGAAATAAATCCCCATACCTTGTTCGATCCCTGAATCCCCTACCCATTTGGGGAGGGGACGAGTTGGATCGGGGAGGGTCGGCCGAGATGGCCATCCCTAGTCATGGGTCCCAGTTAATGTAAAATTAAAGGTCCAAATACAGTTGTGCATGACCATACTCTGCCACCAATTTCTCTTACACCCTGCCACTTTATTTCTTATCCTAACAATACCATTACGACACAAAAATAAAAAAAAGTTATATACGAGGGGGCCATGAACAATGAAGTTTTAGATTTTCAAGGTTCAATAATCTACACTTTGAAATGTCCAAATAATGCCGGTGAAAAAACAGAGTCTAGGTCACTTTTTTTATCGGTAAATAGAAGATAAATTATAGCAAAAAATGAAGGTACAATCCTATACCTCGAGAAGAAACAACAAGATAGAATCTCAAGGACCAGAGCATAGTAGCATAAACGTCCTCTAAAAAGCAACAAAAATAGTAGCAGAAACATACATGGTCATATATTTAAGCACCATTTTCTTTATGGGGGAGGCCAACCATACAAACATATAGTAATAGCAAAAAAAATACTTACGTATTTATTGGGAAATTTGAAAAGGGGAGGCCTTGGCCCCTCAAAGCTCCCTTGTGCTTCCGTTTTTGTCTATTACGGAATTGAACCATCCACTAAGGGCATCCTTATCAGTCTCACAAAAAAAACGCCAAATTAAACCTAAAAAATACCTTCATAAATTAGCAAGTCATTTTTCTAAAAACTCACAAAATCGGACTCTCTATTCTAACTCTATTATATTAAACTATTCTCATTTTCTACTCCTACACCAAAAAAAAAACTCAAAACAAGAGAGAACTCAGGAGAAAGTAATGGAAAAGTAATTTGATATGTGAACAGTGCCTACTCAATTTTGAGTAGACACTGTAGCGAAGTTAGAGTTTTGCAAATTTTTTCATTCATTTGATGTGCCTAATTTTGGGGTTTTTTTCTTTAGTTTGGCTTAACAAATTAGCCATCAGGGAGGTTTGATGCCCGTGATGCTAGTGCTCTAACAAGTTCAGAAAAAAAAGGAAAAAAAAGAAGAGATTAAGGGGGTGTTTGAGAGTCTCATTTTCAGCTTTTCATTTTCAACTTTTGATTTTTTGGCTTTTCAGATTATGGTCAGAATGTATTTTGAATTTGAAAGAGTATTTGGAAGAAATGTGCAAAATATATTTTACAAAGTGCAAAATATATTTTACAATAGAAGTAGTGTTTGGGAGATAAATGTTCAAAATGAATTATGCATTGATTGTTTACCATTTTGTCCTTGTTATTATTATTATTATTATTATTATTATATTATTATTATTACAATTTATATGAGTATTGTTTTTATTAATTTTTTAAAGTTATATTGGGAAATAATTTTTTTAACTTCCTGCAAACATTGATTTAATTTTTTTGTTGGGGATTTTTTTTTGTTCTTCTTTTAATTTTGGTTAGAAGTATCCAGTACGATGATATTTTTTATACCTAATAAAGATTGAAAAAATACATAATGTCTGAAACAACAAATTAAGGGCATGTTTGGAAGAGGGATATGGAAGAGGGATAAGGGGGTTGGGCTAATTAGTACCCCTTCCTGTCCTTAAAAGGGTACAAATTTTAACATGGTAATTGGTTTTCAGTTTTCACACCCTCAAATTGATATCTACACTCCCTTTTCTTTTCTTTTTTTTATCTTTTCGTGAAACTTTTACACATAAAAATTTCACTAAAAAGACCAAAAAAGAAAAGAAAAGAAAAGAAGTGTGGATATTAATTTGGGGTTTTGGCAACTACTCCCCTTTTAACATTACACAAATTAAGCCTGGAAATTAAAATAATAAGATAAACACCATCCAATAACCTTGCCAACTCAGGCAAAGGGGAAGATAATGTAAACACTTTGGAAGGGTAAAATTGCATTCTTCCTTTAGTGGTGAAAAAGGAGAAGTAGAACGAGAATGGAAAAGCTCCTCAGGGCTGTTTTTAACATCTGCTCTCTAAATGCTGAAAATGAGAACTTGTTTTGACAAAATGAGTTTCCTATTTCTGAGCCAAACAAACAAAACTCAAAACTGCAAAAATGAAAAAGCAATAAGGAGATTGTCAAACACCCTCTAACTAGCGCTTCAATTACCTTTGAGGTTCTCCTCCCCCTCTAAATTAAAACAGCCTTTGTGTTGCCTTTGGCATTGCTGTTTTATGAATGTATAATGCCTTTTTTACTTTTTCCGTTTCGAAAAAACAATTAATGACATCTTACTTTTAATGTTCAACGTATATGCAATGCATTTGCTTTACAATTTTGAATTGTCAATGGAATCATGGCAATATGTAAAGTAATAATTGGTACTTGCATCCCGAAAAATCTTTAAGGAAAATACAAAAGCCAGTTGGTGTAACTAAAAACTAATCTCACACTTTATTCGTAAGGATCAATACAACTAGTTAACTTCTGCGGGGTTTAAATGACATCAACTTTACCTATAATTTGAAAGGTGTTCTATTACGGTGGTTTTTTTTTTTTTTTTTTTGTTTTTTAACGATTTTTTATGACGTTTTGGGAGAGAATAACATGTTTTGCGAATCGAAAGAAGCTGGCTTTTTAATTTTTGAGTTAGTGGAACGGCGAGGAAATGAGAGGTTGAGAGCATGACGAACAGAGAAATTTATGTTCGTGTTTTAACTTTTAACATGACCGTTGATCCGTTCCATCCATGGATGGGACCTACATCTTCAAAGGAAAGATGAGACTTTGCAACTTCTACCTTTTCCACGTCAAGGTCTTAACCTGATTTTCAGTTAAAAAAAAACATCATTATTGGATTCGCCTAGTGATTAGAACATCATCATTATTTAGTGGGAGAGAATGTCAAAAGAAATGGAAAGTTTGGTGTAACTAGTATTTTTTTTTAATTTTTTTTTGTGTTCAAGTATTAGGAGTAACCATGTTAAACAAAAAAGGAACTAGTTCCTTTTTATTTTATTTTATGGAAGAACGAAAAAAAAAAATTCATTAATCTTTAGAAGCAAATTACAAAGATTAAAAAGATTACAAGTACAAGGCTTTATAATAGAACAATAGCAAACCAAGAAAGGCACGTCCGCACAGCGACGATCATCTGTCGTCAGGACCTGAAAGGGGAAAACACCCACTTGAGATTAGCAAGAAGCCAATCAAGACCAAAAAAAAGCTATCGCTCGGCCACAAAGACAATACCCACCCACTTACAAGTTACAACAAAACAACCCCTACCCTACACCTAAAACCCAAAGTAAAAATCAATGAGACACCTGAATATTAGTCATTTCTTCATCCTCGACTTTCATTATCATAATCTTGCTTAAGACTTTATCTGCATCTCCCATATAACTCAATTCTTAACCAATCAATGTGCCATCCTAGCCACTCATTATACTCTCTCCGTCTCAAAATAGTCTAAGCAATTATACTAATGGTGAAACCCCAAACGGCCAAACATACTCTCTGAGCAAACAAGATTATACCAAATTACACCTCTAAATTATCTAAAGAGTGGGAAAATTGCAACAATTATTAATCATTCTGGGGTTCATAGTGGGCTTAATTTGAGGTCCCATTTTCAATTGGGGCAGACGGAATTAAGTCAAAAGGGAAAAGTTGCTAGTTTAGGTTCTAATTTTGTTATACTAAATTTTGACCTTCGTGGGGTGAGACCTACCCCATTGAGGGGTGAAATTTACGTCATTTCAACTAATAAGAATAAGAGTAATGTTCACCCTCTTTTAAGAACAGTGAACAAAATCGCACTCCTCTAATAGGCAGTTAAAACTTGAGTGACACAATTTCAATAATATACATGCATGTATTTCCGGCAAAAGAAGCAGAAGTAAGCCAAAGGCATTTTCGGTGAAAGAGGCAGAAACAAGCCGAAGGCTTTTGAGAGCCTAATGCAGTGTGACCAAAAGTCTCCATATGCTCCATACTTCTATTTTGTATATTGTCCCTACATAGACATTACTCAACAAATAGTAGGGGTGTTTTTATGGTAGAGCTTTGGGCTTAATTTACTTGCGCATCGTGAATCGAGTCAACACGACTTATTAGTCAAGTCGGAGAGACAAGTCACGTGGAAGTTCTGCTGCATTGACTAGTGATTCAAGATTCAACTGACGCAGAAGACTAGAATCTCCGGAAAGATGGTGAAATATCTACACCTCAATCTGATATTTGTATAAATCCATTTCTATGGATAGTTTTTAAACATCTACTATGATTTACTTGATATGTAAGTGGATACATGTAAACATTAAAATTAATAAATGAGAATGGATAGGCGGCTGGGGAGCAGGAAATGGAACCTGCGGGGTGCACAATGTGCAGCCTCATGGCGCGGTCGCGCCAACATCTTTCTGACAATCGGAGACGTTTACATCATAAAGCTCGTCGAGTACTACCAGTGTGCTCAAAATCAAATCGATTGAATATCTTTTAAGTGCCTCATCGAAACATAAATAAATTAAAAAGTGTTTTTTGATCCAATGTTTGTGTCAATTTGTGTTCATTTATTTTAAAGTTATTTGTGTTCCGATTAGTCACTTAAAGATATATGATCGAATTGATTTTTGATACACTTGTAATACTCGACAATCTCTACGCAATAAACTTCTGCGATCATCGGAACGAGGGCGGAGCCGCCGTGCCATTGCTGCACAGCATGGTGCTGTGCCCAACCTCTCTCATCACATAGGCACGACGCATGAGGGTTTTGGGCATCGAGGATCTAGTTCAGTATCTTTTTGGTAAAGCAGAGAAAAACTTTAACAAAAGAAACTAGGGAACGATTTCCCTTTCATTTTCTCGGTAACAAACCAAATCAATAACCAGAGACGCACAAAATCACCAGATCACCATTTAAACGAATAAAATTAACAAGCACTCCATTATACCCTAGATCTGTGCATCAAAACAGAGTACATTCATAGCAAACTCATCCAAACAACAGAAAAAAAAGTAGAATCGCAAAGATTAAGCAGGCAAAGACGTAGATATAAATCTAAAATTCGAATCAAAACAAATCAAATCCAGACTAAGAACACCAATCCATAACAGATACGACTACTATATCGTATATACTCTCCTACCATAACCGATAGTCACGAACTCATCAAAACTACTAGAAAGTAGAATCGCAAAGGTGACGCAGCACTAGAAACCAATGAAGTAAACATAGATCTAGAATTCGAAACAAAATTCGCACTGAGAAAACCAATCCATAACCTATACGCCTACTACAGCACTATATATATGTATAACTCTCCTACCATAACCGATAGTCACGAAATCTGTATCATCACCAGCGAGATCTTCAGAATTTGAGCGCAGATCCGAAGAGGAAAGCGGAGACGGTGACGAGGCAACCGACTGCGAGCGATGGCGAGACCGCGCCGGCCGCAGAGGTGGGGGCTGGTGCTGGCGCCTCCGCTGCGAGAGAGGCTTCGATGAGAGAGAAGACGGTTAGGACCACCGCCATTAGAGCAATCAGAGAGACGCTGCTTTTTGAAACCGCCATTCGAGCAACCAATCAGAGAGAGAGAAAATTGCAGGGAAAGTGATTAGAGAGAGAGAGAGAGAGAGAGAGAGAGAGAGAAGGTTGAGCAGAGTTTTTTGTGGCTTTGTGATAGGGTTGGAGTGAGAATATATTGACGGGGGAGGAAAGAGAGAGAGGAATTCTGTTTGCGTGCAAATTAGTCCGGGCAGCTGCCCGGATTTTACAGGCTGGCGCAAATGATCAAGTGGCAGCTGTTTGAATGGGGTCCATTCGTAAAAAACTTTCTTAAGGCGAAATTCTATGATCAAAATTCGTCGCGACAAGTCAACGAAACCAACCTACCCGAGTCTGAGTTTGTGTTCGTGTTCTTGTTTAAAAAATTAGATGTCTGATCAGTTTGCACACGTCCCGACTAATTTCGGGGCTTTAAAATTATCAATTACGCAACGTTTGTGATCTTAAGGTTCGAAATTTTTAGTCTTTATGAGAATGAAACATATATGTGATCTTAAGAACGTTAAGAACATTACTTAAATAAAATAAAGTTAATTTTAAGAAAAAAATTAAGCTTTTAAATCCAACTCCAATAGTTTCCAGACTACTGGGAAGGAAGGAGTAGGGGTGTACATGGTCTAATTTGGACCGGTTTTGTAAAAATTCGGAAACCGAACCATAGCTAACGATTCCAAAGAATTGAGAACAATAACCAGACCATTACACAAACAGAACCAAATCACACCAAACTATTATATCGGTTCGGATTGGTTCGGTTTCCGGTTCTAAACCATGTTAGCATTCGAATTTAAATTGTCCACAATAATTGTTGCAACTCCTTTATAAAACTACTACCATATTCCGACCCATAAATAGATTAAGAAGTCCATCAATAACTAAAATAATTATTAAAACATCATTATTCATATAGATGACAGATGCAACATTAAAACTTACAACTAACAAAATTATCAAGTTTGTGTAGGTACATAGGAGTGCATATACTACATTGGACATGGGGTGGCTGTTGTGTAGCCATAGCATAGCATGTGTTGTGCATTCATCCGAGCCGTCCGTTGCTCAGATGACGGCCTAAATTTCACCTCAGCACTTTTGCATCCGATCCATTCGTTGCCGCGCATGCAAGACGAAATTTGGCCATCCATCCGAGCAACTGACGGCTCGGATGGGTGCACAGCAGGCACCCCAAATCCATACTATATTATATTATATAATACAGTTCCTAATTACGAAACCGGGAACCGAACCAGAATCTTTGGTTCTCATTTTCTTGTAACCAAAATCTATCCATTAAACCATAGAACCAATTTAAATAGATCAATTTGGTCTGATCGGTCCGGTTTCATGATTTTTTCAGGGTTTTTTTACACCCCTTGGAAGGAGTAAGATTTTTTATTAATAAGGAAAATAACTTGGATCTTATACCGGCTGGGCGTGCTTCGTGATTGGAGGCAAATTGACCGAATTGATGGAGTATGATTAGCGGCACCGCAATTGGTGTTGGAATCATTTCCATGCGATTTCTGTCGTTACAACTGCCCCAAGATCATGCCTGTTATTCTGGAGTGGGGCCACCATATGGTCCACATATAACATTAACACAAATGATAATCAGAATTTTATTTTTTTACTAATAGATAAATAAAATTCAAATTTTATATACTCCAAAACTTTTGTAGTTTTATTTATGAAATTGAGAATTTCAATCATAATTTTTTACTTTTTTCGATTCATCTCATTGGTACGACCTAATAATAAATAAGAACTTGACACAAAACTAATGTGGGAAAAAATAAAAAAATAAAGACAAAAAAATAAGTAAAGTGACATTTTAAGCCAAAATAGACCCATCTTACTATGGAGTGGCTCCACAGTTCACATGAGGGTATTCTGGCTAAATAAACACTTTGCTTATATTTTCTGTCTTTAGTTAGATTTTTTGGGTACTTGCTAATTTCATATCAAAATTTTATGAATTATTGATTTTTCTTGACGGGAATTGTTATATTTGAATAAAGACATGAAATTAGTATAAAAAAATAGTACTGTAGATCTTTTGGAGAACTTCAGGGGAGTTGGCAAAATAGTTTTATCTTGGGACTTAAGAGTTTGCTTACTTAAGATTTGAGGTTCGAATTCCCTTTCCAACAAACAATTCGGGCCACTAAGATTTATGCCCAAACGTTATCTCTAACGCTCTAGAATTAATCGAGATGAATGTAAGTTGTTCCGGACATTTAGTTTATATGAAAAAAAAGAAAGGAAAAAAGAAGGCATACTCACTGTTGGAGGAAGAAGGAATCGAATGTGGTGGTGACAGCTGTGTATTCGTGGAAGAACAAGCGTCAAAATCACGGCATTTTTTGTTTTTGTGGGGGCACGTGGGTCGGATGTGATGAAAGCTATTTTTTCATTCACTGTCATTTTTTGTATTCTTATATTTTTAAGGCAGACCTGCCCAGGCTGCCCGTTTTCGTTTTCCAGAAGCTTCCCATTGTGTGTAATACGTGTTGTCTCGTCCACTAGTAATTGGAGGGCCGGAATTATCCAACCACTCCCTCCATCCCCTATTTTTTAGAAAAATTTGGGTGCAAGACTGCAAGTAGCGTACGGCTGAGCTGACGTGGTGTCCGAGCGTACATTTTAGCCGTTTCATCCGTAAACTTTTAGAAAAACTTGGATGCAAATAGTGTACGGATCTCGTGGTATCCGAGTGTACATTTCAGCAGGGCAAAAATGTTTTGGACAACCTATATTTCTTCCTCCTCTCCTCTCTCTCCTTTTCTCTCTCTAAAATCCCGATTGTCTAAAATACTTTTGGACGGCTGAGATGCTTGATGGTACCGCCACTTGGTACCCAATCGGCACCCAAGTTTTTCTCCCAATCTTTAGTGCCAAGCATCACTTTTTGTTTCTTAAAATTTTTGTTCAAATTCAATACTACTACTAATTAGCTAATGAAATTCCACTATTACCTTCTCTTTTTTTTTTTTTTAAGAATAAGTAAAAGCAACGATCGTCGATTTTAGTGATTTGAAGCAACACCTGTTACAAGGAAAAATGTTTTACCTCCAATTTCTTCAACCAAACACAAGAAAATAGACAAAATATTTCACTTGAAGCAAACGCAGTTTAAGGAAACAAGTTAACTCAAACTGTCATGCGTGTGCATTTTTCAAGTTGTCGGTGTCATCCTTGCGCAAGGCCATGCTAATCTTCTCTGTTTTATTCTAATTTCAACGGATGTCTGTCGCTGAAGGGACGAAACTAGCATTTCTGAAAGGATTGCTAGTCTAAAATACACAATGCACTGTATCTGAATGTAAATTCTCATTTTGACATTTTCTTTTGTACCTTTTACCGTACTCCTTGGCAATATTCCTTATTATTATTATTATTATTATTATTATTCATGTGAAATAATCATCATTTCACCTTTTCATTAGCTTATTTTTTCCACGCATCAAAAGATATTGTACATTCACGTGAATAAAGACAGAGAGGAGTGTAGAAGGTAAAACAAGGAGTGCGAAAATTCATTCTCTATGCCAAAAAAAATCAGTATTGACAATGATATTTTCAGCATTTTGTCCAAAAAATTAACTATTAAAGACAAGTTTTTTTTTTGATAACCGGATGTACGGCATAACTGCAGACGTGGACATTAGTCCATTAAAAGAAGGTAAAGACCCAGGGTATCAGAACCCCAATGCACCCCCCAAGATTTGGAATGGTTGGCCACCGTAAATTCAAATATGCAAAATCATGGACAAGCATTTCTCTTTGCCAACCCTTGGAGTTTTCAAGACAAGTCATTTCTCTCTCTACATTGACTTAGATGCTATTTTTAACAGAAACGAGTGACATCTTGGCATTCGTCGAATGACAAAATATAGCATCAACTCAGATATGTATGTAGATTGTTCCGTAGCAAGTGGGGTCGTAGTCCAGTGACAGACATTATTTACTCTCACATATCTTACTGAGATTTAAACGCTTTAAACGCCACTAATTGCAAGTAACAATACTAACTTTCACCGAGGTAAAAAAATTTAGATAGTTCCATTTCATTCTGCTTCCTCTCCTTTTAACACCTCCAAGATCCAGTCATTACCCTAATGGCCACAAAGGAAACTTGAAGCAGTAAAGAAACTGAAGCAGCTCAACACAACTTCAAATGAGAGAGAGAGAGAGAGAGAGAGAGAGAAGAGAGAGAGAGAGAGAGAGAGAGATTTCAATTCAGAGATTTAAGGCTGTGTTTGGATCATGAAAAACTGCCTGGAAGGAACCATGGCACACAAACTGAAATACTTGCTACAAAACTAGCACTATTTCTGTAACTGCAAGTAGATTCAGTAGACAAAATTAAGAACCACAGATGACAACGAAAATATCCCACAAAATATAGTACAAGAATTCATTCACCATACCAGAATCAACTGCTAGATTTCTCGATATCTGAAAATTTCTCTCTACAGCAATCATACCGCCTCAAGTGCTGGTAGTATACAACAGAGAAAATCACAACGAAAGTGTCCTTTCGCGCTTCCCTCCATAAATCCCCTCTGCAATTTGATAGTCTGACCAATGAATAACCGCAGCAAAAATCCGTTGCCCGTCGAATGTCAGTAACCAAAATACTTAGGTGCTCCAAGGAGCAGAGGTTCCAATGCACTAGGAGCAAATTTCCTGGCAAAAAGGAAGCAAACCGAAGAATTCCGGTTATTATAAACGCAGCTGTGACCTTCATGTAGTCTCCTAAAGAACGCCTCCGTGATGTCTGCCTTTCCAAACGTTGCCGGGTGGGCTCCACCCCTCGACCAATCCACATAGGTGATGCTCCTGTTGGCCAAGAGGTCCCCAGCTTTAATCGTTAACATGGTCGGAAAGTAATGCTCGTCCACATAGCACGCGGGTCTACAGAACTCAGAAAACTTGGGATAGAACGTGGTGTCTTCCGTGATATAGAGGGCAAGTTTTCGGTTGATTTCGAACCATTGGGAACCTTTACGCCACTCGGTGATGTTGACCTCAGGTGCCATATTGTCGTTATAGCGTCCCCTCCCGAATGGGCCCGGGTCATCGAATACGCCCATGAAGCTGTGTTTGGATTCTGTGATGTAGCGGTAAATGATACTGAAGTTGTAGACAGGAATGCATGATTCAGACAAGAGAACAAACCGCTCGTTGGAGATATCGAGCAATGCGTTTGCAAGAAGTCTTCTCTCCGCATCACACATACTCATCCTCCCCCATTCTGTCAGCTGTCCACAAAGAAAAGGACTCAGTCAACTATATAAAAATTCAGCACGAACTAGTTTTTAGATAACGCTAAACAAATCAAGTAAAAACAGGGACAAAATCGAATCAGACGAAAGCAAGTAATAACCTATGCAACCTCAAAGTTTTGGGCAGAACGTTTATTGCCTAACATTTGAAATCATTGAAAGATATTAAATGGCCCAGCTGTAGATTTTGGCATCTCCAATGTAAGAATAGATAACTCAAAAATAATATTAGGTATGCATATGGTCAAAACAAAATAACAAACAGAATTCAACACCACTGTTGATGGAACTGGAATTTTTTTCAATAAAAGGTGGTCAAACTGGAATTGCATGCATTATTTGTTTGTGCTTCCTTCTTGTTAGCATGACAAGAATGAACGAAACATCACAAAAACCACAATTTGCTTTCAGTGCAGGCCTCATATGCTAGTGGATTTTGACAGTAAAGTCAATGGATGAGATTTCAAAAATTTTGTCAAATCCTGGTTGAACGGTTGAAGTCCTTAAAGGAATTGCTGAGAAACTGGCTAGAGTTTAGGCTTACCCAAGTACTGCCAAAAGATATACACAAGTACATCAATCAGAAAAAAAGCCATACCCATACTAAGCATGAAGTACTGCCAAAAGAACACAATCGCGTAAACCTACATGAAGCTATGAAATAAGGACATCAGTATGTCTGTTATCATGAGTTTTTGAACCATACAATGAAACACATTAAACGAAAGCACGATCATGCAACAGATGCGCTGGACTTGCATTACTAAAAGCATATGGCACTTCTTTTTTGTGAGTATTTACCATGGGGTTACTGGGTCACTTCAAGTAAGGGAGTTATGATATTCTTGTAAACAAATCCCTGAACCCGCACGCAAAGGGTCGATCCATAGAGTATCAGAACTAGTTGAATTGACCAGAAATCATAGAATGCCCAATCTACTTGTACATAGACACCCCAAACCACCTCGTACTGTTCTGCATCTGAAAATAAGATCCTACGCAGAGATTTCCTAATTTATCCTTGTCATACTACCCTTTCAATGCCTCAAAAGTAGGACTTCAACACACCCTATTTCTGATTATCAAGCAGCTTATTTGTACCCATATAGATCATTTTTACTAGAAATACAAAGAAAGAGCACCAAATAACAACTTCAGCGTACTTCCCATATGGTGCAAGTGACCAGACGTCTAGACTGAATATTACCCACAAGGGATGTTCTCATCACTGGCACAATGACACCAATGATCTTCAGATGAAACTACTTACTACATACTACCTCCATTATTCTACATGAATCCCCCAAAGCTTCTGATTAAAGAACCGGCACTTCTTTTCAGAGTGAACATTACCCATAAGGGCTGCATCTCATCACAAGCACAATGACACCAATGTTTATCAGATGAAACTACTCACTACTTACCATGTACTACCTCCATTATTACCATACAAACACCCAAAAAGCTTCTGATTAAAGAACCGACACTTCTTGTTCGACCATACTTCCGTCTAGCTTCAGTGACAAGTCAGGGTGAACCACAGGGGACATTTGTCAAACTAGAAGGAACTTGGAGAACTCAGATTGGTGAACACAGCCCAATGTGCACTTCCTACAATATATTTTAAATTTCACAGTTCACACCCTAGCCAACAAAATGTCAGAGGGAGGGAGGGAGGGAGGGGGAGAGAGATGAATCAGACGATCAACAGCCTGTCAGTCTGTCTATATATTACTTGGCATTTCCTACATTTTCAGTCCCTTTAGCCTGAATGATTCTCTCTCAGAAGTCAATCTATCAATACTTCCTTTAAAAAAAATGCTGCCACTCAGGTGCACATTGCAGTCACACCTGTGGGATATTGTGACCTTACTTTCGATTGATGTTTCTATCTGAAGCTTTCTGTTTCATGCTTTTCTTTCTTTATGGATTAAGCAAAAGCGATTCATATTAGTTATAAAAGCAAAATGATATCCTGGCATAACGCTATCGGGCAGGATAGCAGCTCTAGTAACTCTAGAGCCTAGTCTTTATGTCATCTTCTTGTGCCTAATGCTGTTTCCTGTTTATCACCCATTTATGCAGCCACACACAAACACCCAACCAATAGGTTCTTTCCTATTGAATGGACTGTTCATTGCCTGTATGACAAGCTATTACTCGTGCCATTTACCCATACTCCTATTGTTTTGTGCCTTTGGTCCCAATCCTGGCCAATGCAAGGTTCTGGTCTTGTAGCTAAGATTGCGGAATATTGCTTTATAAGCTTTATCCCATGACAATTAAATACTATTTTAGCGGCAAATGGTAATACCCCAACAACTTAAGAATTGGAATTTGGAATGCACGTTCCAAAACATGGCAGAATAAGCGTTCCCCAACGATGAATTTAGTGATCATAAAGTTTTCCTTATTTATTACATTAAAAAACCAGATTGAGCGTGGTTTAGCAAGACAAAATGCAAAGGAATTGGTCAAAGTACCCCTACGAAGGTTTTTTACATCAACAATTATCATTTGCAAGAAGCACAGTTTGGCATTATAAATATAGAAGCTTAACCCCATCATCATGCGTGATTGGCGTACCATATTCATGTTACTGTTCCACATACCAGAATGATTCGCGTTCCCACTTCCAAGTGACACTGATTCAATACAACATCATAGTTCCGATTGTTCCTCTCCAAAATATGTCTTCTCCTCTGATCATTGATAAGATATTATGCCCAACCAGAGTGTATTTTGAACTACTTTGAGAAAGGACCATGGGCTGCACCAAAACCTATTCACTACTTACAGGACACGAGAACAACGATTTTATGTTATCCCAATCGAAGATGACACTTCTTCCTATCAAAATCAAGTAGACATAAAAAAGGCTATCTACCTATCCACCAGGTCTCTCTTTTTCCCGGTTCCACCACTGGCAAATGTAAGGGTAGGAGCATTGGAATTGAGAGTGTGGAATATAGTTGTACGATTCCGCTTAATGAAGTCTAAGTCCCATGTAGAGTCCTGCAATACTCAAGGAAATTACCAGATGTTTCCTTAATGTAAGATGCGTTTTCCTGTTATATCCCTGTTCGAACGAAATACCTAGTTCTACTTGCCAGAAGAACAACAAAAGAGAAAAGAAGCTGTAAAGTAGTTTTTTTTTATTGCTTCATGCTGATAGAAATAGAAGTTGGATGGATAGCACACTGCATCTAATGAATCGCAAAACCAAATTTAGCAAATAAATCCCCAAGAGAACTATAGTTTATGTAAATCAACCCCAACAGAGGCATCGCTCCGTACGCTTACTAAGTTACCCAGTACAACAAAATCAGCAATCAGCACATTGCAGAAATTACTAAGCAACTAGTTCAGAATGTTAGGGAGAAGAGGAAAATAGCAGATATCAACTACAGTGAAAATAAACCTTTTGCATGTACAAAAAATGAAAAAAGAAAAACCTTTTGCAACCATGTGCCTAACTGCTTATGCGGAACAAAAGAAGGGAGGACAGTCATCAATGCACAGACATAAAAATTACACCATGACTGCACAAATTTTGTAGTTGACATTGGATTCGTAGTGCCCAACATACCTGGCTTGGTATCTGCCTTCTGTAGAAAACTGACGACGATGGGAAATCAAATTGGAATGACGGCAATGTATGAACATAGACCGAATATAGGCCCTCGTGCCCCTTAAAAAACTTCTCCCAGAGAGGTGCCAATGGCAATGGCCCCTTAGTCAAGAACAAGAAAGCAATCTTCGGAACCCTGGCAAATGGATACTCCTTCATTCGCGGAACAAATGACGCTCTCCATAACAGCTCCACGTCGGTCATGTTGTGAATCAAATTGGATGGAGGCCTAATCCAGTATTCTAAATCTAATTGATTAGGCTCCTCTACCTCTACACATGGTAGGAAACTCGTTTGCACCGTGGGTACTGTGGTTTGAACTCCAAAGTATCTAATCATATACAGGCTAATGAATGAAAAGGCAACACATAAGAGCAGGAAAGGTACAAGTAAATGAAGCAGCCTCTGTGGGAAAACTCTAGATTGGGTTGGTCTGGATAGCAACTGTAGCAGCCTCTGTGGGAAAACCCTAGATTGAGTTGGTCTGGATATAACAGTAGGTTCATTGCCTTCCTCCATTGGTTAAAAACTCAATTGCATCTAACCCACGTAGATTATCAAAAATTCCCTTCTGGGTATTTTCGTTTCCACTAATTCAATACAAATTACATAGTTTCCACACCAAGATTCGAAAAATTTGCAGCTAAATACAGCATACCCACATACAGATTGGAAAAGAAGAACTACTCAAAATTTGTAACTTTTCCCCAATAGCAGCTTACAGTAAACAACCATGAGGGTTTGATTCTTACCATGCGGTTGTGGGAATGAGATTCAAAGTTCAATTTTCGGGAAATAACAAAGTGGGGTTTGCTTGATTTGCGAAGAAAGCAAAGATATGAAAGCGGGACCGGACGGCTGTGAGATTTGAAGAGAATCGTTTGAAAATCTTGGAAATCTTTGAGTGAGTTTACCTTATTCAGAGCTTGAATCACGCTAGACGTTACCGACAATAACTGGTCAATATGGATATAAATATATTGGTCAAAAGTGAATCCACAAATCAGCATGTCAGCAACTATGCCTCAATAATCCACTTATTTTAGTTTTATTTAAAAAAATTGAGTTTTGATTATAATTTTATATTTGTTAGATTCGTTTCATCGAGAAAAATTCAGAAACTACAAAATTTTAATGCAAAATTGACGGCTGCAAAAAAAAAAAATTAAATAAAAACAAATGAATAATTCAATAATCTAGATTATTGAATTATTATCCAAATGAGGTCATACTACCTCTAGTTCACTCATCCCTTTGTTTTTTTGGTAATCAACTACCGATCGTTCACCCATACTTTTTTTCTTTTTCTTTTTTTTGTAGTCAACTACTGGACCAACTATGGTACTGACACGTGGCATAAATCTTATATAAAAAAATGATATAAGTACACCTAACTTGCACCCCATATGCACATCAAGGTGATGTGACAGATAAGGAGAAGCCCAATGCCAACCAGAAATGATGGGCTTCTCCTTATTTGTCACATCATCTTGGTGTGCATGTGGGGTGCAAGTTAGGTGTATCGATAGTATTTTTGATCTTATATTGTATCGCAGAATGAGCTTTCGTGAGAAGCGCATAAAAGCAATAAGTAGCATAATTTAATTGGATTGTCATTGGAGATTTTAAACGGCACATGTGACATACTCTTATTATTACCACTCTTATAATTTATCCAGACACAAATTAACAACATTAAGAAAATTTCCTTATTTTTCTTTCCTTCCGTAGTGAACATTTGAATAGTGGGATATTGAGATTACCATAATTGGATAACTGTTTTCCTGATTTGTGAAGTATATGTACATGATATTCTATATATAATCGAATTTGAATAGTAGGAGATTGAGATCCACAATTAAATAATTGATTTCCTAATTTGTGAAGTATAGCAACAAAATATTCTACTTAATTCCTTGCTTTCAATAGTATTCCTATCAAATTTTTACTTTTTAGTACCTTAAATATTTGAAAACCAATAGAGGCATGGATTTTATAGCAAGCATGGAGCCGTTGCAAATGGAAAGGTAGTTTTAGATGCTTGGATATCACTTATTGATCTATAAAAAAAAAACTTCCATCAATGGGTAAGCGCTCAATATTGCTCCTCGGAAAGAAGAATTTGCATGCATAGAGTCTCTCTCTTATAGACAAAAATGTCCTCCGTATAAAAAAAAAGAGAGGCAATTTGAGAGTTTTGGATTTAAAGTGATGTTTCTTCTCGATTTATTTGACAAATCTCTGGTCGCACATATTGTGTCTCTTATTGATATTGCCTATGAATCGCCTTTTTTCTTAATTCCAAATTGCTTGCAATGAATTTAATCTTATTCATGAGTATTTATGTATAATGGTTCATCTAAGGTATGGCAGCGGCATCGACCAAGCAATGCGCTTGCTATATGTCAAATAACTCTATATGTTTTACAGTAAGGACAGGTAACAGGTAAGGCATCCAATAGTTGTATCTTATGTTTTTTTTTTTTTTCTTCTTTTCTTATTTTTCCATTGCTTTCCCTCTTAGGTGGTTTGATGAATATTTGATTTTATGTTTTCTTTAATACTCTTGAGATCAAGAAACATAACAATGCCAAAAATAAAAAAGGTTGATATTATATATAAACATATATTTAGGTCTGAAAAAGCATGGAGGTGATGAAACAAACCACAATCATGAAAGGACAAATTTGTAGGTAAATATTTGTTGGCAACTATTAGGATCTACATCTATCTATACTGCACATAGTAACACAAAATGACCGTCAATGTGACAAAGTGGCATGAAGTGTTTGCCCAAAAAATTTTCTTAATTACATGACGATTATTCATTGTTACATAATGATTACACGTACAGGCTAATGATTACATAATTTGTTATGAATTTAATTATCTTGATCTTATGTGTAGGAATGGCATGAGAATATTGGTGTCTTGGTGATACAATTTATTTGTTAGATTGAGACATTGTGGATTTCATTATGTTTTTTTTTTGTTCAGTTAAGTTTTATGGATATTTATTTTATTTTATTTGTTGGTAGATGCGTAGAATAATTTACGAATTTTGGAAATTTAAACTAACCTGACATTTATATTTGATAGTAAGACTTTACATAAATTGTGTGAGCACTTGAAATCGTCTTGTGCACAACACATGTTTGATGCTAGTAGATTATGCATGGATGGGGTGTGCGGCCATCCGAAGGGTTCCATGTGAATGATCGGAGGTGTTTAATAACTAGAAATTTTCCGTACCTATTACTATGATTATTGCACAATCTGGATAGGAGTAGCAACTATGCCTCGTACGACAACATCACACCAAAGAGTTTCACATGGATGATCGGAGGTGTTTAATGGAGTAACTAGATATTTTCCGTGCCTATAAATTGACTGCACAATGTAAGTAGGAGCAGTAGCTACGCCCCGTTGATTCCTTCTTAAACTGAATTTCACATATTTGATGCTCAGAACCGATTAAGATCAGATGGTTAGAAATAAAAGAATTCAAAAATACTAGGTTTCCTTATTATTGAGATTTTATAGTAAATTTTTTATTGGCTCCATTGAAAATGAGGTTAATTGAGCCTTTGTAAGTGCTTGATTTAATTTGTGAATTTTTCATTCAAAATTCATGACATGAACTTTTAAATAAAAAATGAATCGAGGAACCATGGTTTCGTCAAACACTGCTAACGAGTTTAAGTAGGAGCCAGGATTTTTCTTGACAGGGCCGACTTGAAAGACGGATTTTATCCTAACGTATAGTAGACTTTTTTTCTTCTTTCTAATGTTATACTGTACATTGAAATATAGCCAATGTTTAAATATATAAATCGTGTTGTTTTATTTTTTAAGGCTATCACAAAACTCACATGCTAATTTTTTTTTTAATTTTTTAATTAAATTAAGCTAAAATTATTGAAATTATATGAAGTTATTACACTAATAATATCAATAATACTCGAGGGCTAACAAATAGGCCCACTATCGTCGTTTCAAGGGATAACTATTCATGGGCTTCTCTACAACCACCTCCACATGAATCAGGCTTGGTCATCTACTTTACAAGAGCCTAATATCTTGAAATACTGGGCCTGCCTTACCCCTCCACGATGAAACCCACTCCTCCGCTGGCCCATTACCAATTCAAAGCTAGTAGGCCCGAAACACATTGCCTAAACCGGATTTATATAGTGCATCTCAACCGACTGGGTCTAGCTCAGGTGGTCACTCTCCTACGCCTTGTCTCAACGGGTTGAATCTTTCTGAAGGTAAAATCGGTATTTCTCCCCTTGAAGGAGATCTTCCTTCTTTGTTTCTTCCATATGATGGGCTTATTTCTTATGTTGGTTGAGTTGTTGGGCATGCATGATTATTGATGTAGACAAATTCTTTGTTCAAACCTCACTGACTGCTACATTTTTTTTTGGGTTAGCAAAACCTCATTGACTACTCGATAATTGAAACTTTTGCACATGTTTTGCTCGCTAATAAATGAGAGTATGACTACATGTGAGGGAGGTTCTTGAGAATATAAATTATAGAGTATTGCGGTCAGTACAACATTTGGAGGAAAAACTCCATTAAGGTAAGCCCACATTTGTTAAGAGGGTGTTTGGAAGCCTCATTTTCAGTTTTTTGATTTTTTGCCTTTTTGGATTATGCTCAGAATATATTTTGAATCTGGTAGTAGTGTTTGAGAGAAATGTACATAATTTATTTTGAAACGGGAGTAGTATTTGGGAGATATGTAAATAATACATTTTGTAGGTTTTTTTGTTAATCAAAATGGGAAAAGTAGAAAATGAGAAGTCACAAAGCTCATTTTGGCTTCTGCTTTCTAAACCTGCAATTGGAGAACTCATTTTCACAAAACATGTTTTATATGGAGGCCCCCAAATAGCGAAACACATGAAAATGGAAAAATGAGAAGCCAATAAAGAGCTCTCAAACAGCCCTTAAATACCATTAAAGCAAGTCAGTCTTTTGGGGAGTTTATGCACTTAAAGGTATCATACGGTTTTAGAAATTTAGGCACTTTCATATGTTTTGTGGATTTAGGCACTTTCATTAGGATACCCTAGGGTTTAGGTTAATTTAGGGTGCACTTTTCTACTACAGGATTTTAGTGGTTTACACACTTTTATAGAGTATCCTAAGATTTTAGGCACTTTCAAATAGTTTGGGGAGTTGAGGAGAGAGAGAGAGGGAGAGAGAGAGAGGCCCAAAGCATGTGGGTTGGGAGTGGATTACCTGGGCAGTGCATTTCATGTGGGCAACTGGAGCCGGTGTAAAGTGAGGTACTTTTTGTACCTTACATGTAAATCCGTCTATAAATTATAACTTCTCTCTCTTTGTACAACTAAAGTGCATTTTATATGGGTTGACGGTTAACAAATACTTATTTTTTTCATTTAAAACTTTAATTGAGTAACAATAGTCCAATTTTTGCATTTGAGAATTCATTTTTAATGTTTAAAGGCATAAGAATCTTATACTCTGCACACGGTACAAGTCTTTTATGCATTAGAATTTTGGCAGCATTTACAAAAACAGTTTTGCCTATAAAATTATCTTTCAGGAAACTCTTTCAAGTTTAAAGTTTAAATGTATAATTTGTTGATTGTTTGGTCGTCACCTGAGGTTGGTACTTTGTAATCAGCGTGCTATATAGCTAAATGATTATGGAAAAAATAAAACAAAATAAATCGTAATAACATGTTAACAAGCCTTAATTAGTTGTATCAGATTAGATAACCCTTAATTATTGCAACAGAAACGATGTCATTTGGTGATTGATGTAGATCGAGCAACACTCTAATGCAACCTATAATTTCCAACATTTTAGATTACACCCTTTTTCTTTTCAAAAAGAAAAGTAATAATACAATTTTCCACGTTATAAAATTATGATCAATCTTTAGGAGTTTTTTTTTTTTAAAACTTATAAATTATCTGTCAATTTCTGAAGGAAAACGAGTACCTATTTGTAGGTAAAATTTTCTAAATTTAAGGCAGATGCTTTATTAAGAGTTCTCGGGTGGCTCCAAGATTTGTGTTCAGCGGTGTCAAATTTTTTATTTTATTTTATACAATGCTCTATATATAAAAGAAACGTACTTCTTTCGGTTGAAAGGTTATTGGGCCTAATTTATTTTGTTTTGTTGTGTTATAGTATCAACTTACTTACAAATTTAAGTATATTACCATTAACTTTGGCTATGTACGAATGATTCAGTGTCGACGATGATAAAGAAATTTAAATTATATATCAGAGATATATAAAATACTAGTGCATTTTTTTTTATCATAGCGTGTTAGGTTGAACCCTAGGAATATACTGGAGCCGCCCCTGGGGAGTTGCAATGCCAAATTGTCTGCGAAACAACTACTTTGAAAATAACTGGTCCTGGGATTTAGTCGAAGTGTGCATAATAGTGGAAAGTACGTGTGTTATGGGCTTTTAATTGCCCTAGAAGAATTTGGGTTGAATTGATAATAAAAAATGAAAGGAACTCAATCATTTGGACACAACACTAAACACAACCCCTCACATACATGTAGGTTCCACACACATTTATTATGCGGGACCCATATATATGCGGGGAGTTGTGTACAATGTTATGCCCAGATCTCATTGGTAATACACTAATACTCTTAGCCTTGATACTTGATAGTGGTCAAGAATTAGTGGGACAGGCTATTTAGAATTGTAAATGATTATAGGGCTTTTGGAAGGAGAGTCGGCTGGGGCCTTACATAAAACACACAAATAACAGCTTATAAAAAGAAAGCAACAGAACCTCCGTGATTATCACATGGCCGGCTAAACCCCTCATTTTGGGAGGATGAAACTCTATACCAAGTAATCGTGTCCATGTATAGGTTCGGGTTTGTTTTCGAATCGGATTATGTGTTTAGAATTAGTTTCCACAGAACTCAGTGAAATTATTTTACTTCTTTTAATTTATTGAGTATTTGTATACTAATTTTCAAATACCGTTCACACAATAGTTTTTGTTGTTTGCAATACTGGGTGATTGAAATGGATTATGCTCGTAAGACAGATTATGTTATTAGGTTGTTAGACCGTGCTAGTGACGGCTCATGCTATGAGATAGTCGATGCCGGTTGACGGATTGTAGAAGTCTTCTTAACCACTATCGATTGGGATTGCAAGCCGTAGCGATGGCGATTTGCATTTCGAACACTTACCCGATCTATACAGGGCACGGTTATGTGGTTTGGGTGGATTTTAAACCTAAAACCCTAGACTGTATTGTGCCTTGTCTTCCTAATTTGGACAATGCATGGGCAAACTTAGGGCTACACAACAAGACATCTACCATTCTGGTTTTCAAAAATTCCCATTTGAAGAGCACTTCCGCCCTTCTTTTTTCGGAAAAGGATGTGGTTTCTTTTGATTTTGGACTTCTGAGAGCCATTCATGTGATATTGACCACCCAAAAGTGTTTTTAATAGGCTAGATTAGAAAAAAAAAAAGAGTCTTTCAGGAAATATTTTATTTAAAATCTGGATCATTGAATGCAAAGATAAACGGTTAAGATGTAACAACAGAGATCTATTTGCAGTTAGATTGCAGACAAGCCAAGTCTTTTCAATAATACTACAGAAGAAACAGACATATTTGAATACATGCAATCACAAATTAATGTGTTCAGTATCATTTGATGTGTATAGATTCCACTTTTGCTGTGTAAAGCCCATGTGCATGGTTTGATGCGTCATTCACCGTGTGAAGCCCACGTGAATGAGATAGTACGAATTCCACATTTATCTTTATCATGGAAAAGCCCACGTGAATGATATAGTTTCAGACACATCTGTATCTGGATTTTTTTTTCCCGTCTGGACCCGTCATTGGTCTTCTTTATTTTACGAAATTATTTTAACAAAATCTATAGCAACGCCACATTTGTCAGCTTTCTTTATGGGTGTTTACATATGCTCGAAGTTCATAAAAATGGTTTGGACAAATCAATTATTGAGCTCACCTTTGACCCCACTATTTTATTTGAACCATCCATCGACTTCTCGTGCAACAGATCCAGTGACGCATCTGAAAAATCGAGTTTGATACGCCACCGATATTCAAATAATAAAATATATTTAGGTGATCATTTTCAAAAGCATTAGTATTTGATTTTTTTCTTCTTTCAAAATGAATACGTTCTAGATCACACTGCACATATCAATATATATTGTATTAACTTGTACTTTTTACAGGAATCAAGTACTTAGAGAGACGACGAGCGTAAGCAATTTAGATCGAGTAAATGAACGTGGGATGGAATCGATATTGGATCAGCTTGTACTTTTACGGGAATCAGCCACTCAATATAGTTCATTTTCAAAACCATTTTAGTTAAATATTTCTTTTCAAAATGAATACGGTCAAGATTACACAGCTACATACCAATATCATATCAACTTGTTCTTTTTTATGTGGATCAGGTACTTAGCGAGACAACGAATGTAAACAATTCAGGGGGTGTTCCAATAATTGGTTTTTTAGTTTTTTGGTTTTTTTTTATCTTTTAGTTTTTCAAAAAAACCAACTAGTTCCACTAACAAGTTTTTGGTTTTTTGGTTTTTTTAGTTGTGTTATGAAATTACAAATCTACCATTCTACCCAAACAACTATTGCTCTCTCTTTTTTTAAAGGGAGGATAGATTCGTAATTTTACATGATTAAAGTACCTGTACTTGATTGTGCAATGATTTGGTTTTTTTTAAGTTAGTGGAATGAAGTAGTTTTTTTTGTTGGTTTTTGTTGAATTTTGTTTAATGGAATGAAATAGTTTTTTTATTTAAAACAAAACTAATTTTTTGTTAGTGAAACATGGCCTCAGATCGAGTAAAATGAACTTGGGATGGAATTGATAAAAGATGAACTTGTACATTTAAGGGGGTTCTGTTTTTGTTGCAAGAAAACTATTGATAGTGTAAGCAAGATGCCTACCAAAACAAAAGGAGAATCGAAGTTTAGCTCTTCTTGGACTTCACAATATTTTGGTTTTTCCTTCAGAATCACATGACGAAACCTATGGTCTTGTCCTTCTAAAAAAGTTGTCAGCTAGTCCCCACATGGAGGATGGATAAGGACAACAGATTCAACTGATGGACAAATTCAAGAATTTTAAGTTTGGGCATTGAATTTGTCTTCGTTTTTTACGTTTCAACTTCGCCTTCCCCATGCAAGTTAGAAGAGTAATGACCTTGTTCGTTTCCTGTTTAATTTTAGTTTTGATGACATCATTATTTCCTTCATTTCTCTCTATCTCTCTCTACTTATAACATCTGTTGATATTATCAAAATTATTTAACCAAACACAGCCAATATACTCTCCGTCTATCCCTCCAAAATTACTAATAACGGGGGCATGGGCGATGTGGGCTAGGACGCTTACCTTAATTTATCTCTTTTTCGATCTAGTCAAAGTAATTGCATTCTCGCTTGGATTATGAGATTCATAAGTGTAGGGAGGTCAGCGCGAGACCACCTGTTGACTAGAGTCAACGTTGATCCAACCTTTGAAATCCACGACAAGTGTGCTTTTAAATTGTGAGAAAGATGCAATAAACCGTGACACTCTACTGCTTGAGACCACTCATGGCAGCTGGGGAAGTACTACTTGAGTCGCAGGAAGCGATTACATAAGCGTGAGAGGGTACTTGGCCTTGGGACCTGTAACTACCTTGAGCATCTGCATGGCGAGGCGGCTGGGACTAATACATGGAGCCATCAAGCGGGAGAACATCCCGCGGCCCTTATGACTAGCGTCTCAGCGGAACGTAGGCGAGAATGCGGCTAGTGGAAACTTAGCGAGTAATCATGCACTGCTGCTGATGCAAAAGCGAGGACCCACGGGGAATACTACGAGGGCGCTACGTTGTAGGCGGCGGCCAAGGCAGTCCACGACCTTGACCTAACGGGAATAAGGGAGATTTAGTGGCTAAGAAAAGAAGGATCGCTACACGGGGGAATGGCTCGTCACTGCGTGGGTCAGCTGCGTGGTGGTGACGTCACTCGTACAGTCAGGTTGTACGGAAAGGACACGTGTTATCATATTATAGGAGGACAACATGACACCTTATGATTGGTCCAAGGTGCCTATAAATATGGGACATTCCTTTTCATGCCCAGAGGTTAGTGAAGATCTTGGGAGAAACATATGCCATTCTAGAGAGAGAAAAGGGTAATCATTGAGTGAGAGGAGAATATTCGCCTCTAGTGAGATCATGCCCCATCTCCTAGGTCACCAAGGGTATTATGGATTAAACTGAGAGCAATCCACTGCCTTAGTTCTTTCTGTGCATACCTGCTCCGTTCTTCACCCTTTCTCTAGACCAACTCATTCTCTTTGTTTACCGTGTCTTTATTTTTGACTATCCACACCTCTCCAGCTCATCATTAACAAGAACCATCACCTACATTCAGGCGACTCTGTTGGGGAGGTTGTTTAGTTGATTGTAAACACGAGAAGTGGTCTACAAACTTTAGGCATGGCAGCACCAACAAATCAAAATAACCTTGTTCTCGATGGTCCACCGTTGCTAGAGGATGCCATGTCTAGCCACGGAGGGAACGAAAGAGGAGGAAACCAGGGAACTCCAACCATGGAGATAATCCACGCCATGTAGGCCGGAATCACCCAGATGCAAACCACTCAGATGCAGCTGCTCGCCGCCATAGCTAGCTTCACAGAGGTCATCACGGCCGCCCTACCTAGGGCTCAACCAGCGACGGTAACCCAACAGATCCATGCTAGGGGAGGGGGGGAGTCTAGCCAGCCATTAAAATTTTAAGTGTAATTCAAGAATTTTAGCTGGTGACCCTGGTGCCAGCCATTCTCGTTCACCCTGCCTTTCCAAAAAACCCTGGCTTGCAAACCACGAGAACTGGTTCTGTACACCAAAGGGTGGCGCTAGGAGAGAACGCTGGGCCACATGCGATGACCCTGGCAGAGGTGCAGGCTCTCTTACAACGAGAGAAAACCGAAACAACTTTTCCCTCCCTTCCTAGCCCAGACATTCAACCACCATACCCTATGGCCATTCTCCAGATGCCATATCCAGAGGGGTACACTCCACCAAAAATTCACTAAATTTGATGGCAAAGAAGGGAACGCGTAGGAACATGTAGTGTGATTCATAGAAACTCTGGGAGCCTTTTCTGGAGACACAAATCTCAGGTTGAGAGAATTTTCCAAATCTCTAACCAATAGGGCGTACACCTGGTACATCAACCTCACTCCTTACTCAGTATTGTCTTGGGAAGACATGGTTAGCCTCTTCTACACGAAATTCTTCTAAACACGGGAGAAAATAACCAATCTATCCCTCATTAAAGAGACCCAGGGCCCCAGTGAGGATATCATTGACTACATTAGGCGATTCCAGGACTGTGCAGTTGACTGCCTTGAGCCAGTGGAGGAAGAATACTTGGTTGAAATTTGTACATCCGGGCTCTTGTGCGAGTATCAGCCATTCTTGGTTAATTTCAAGATTCAGACATTCGCTGCCTTGTCAGAGGCAGCATATAGGCAGCATATAAGCTGCGCCACACTGTACAACCAAGTTGGAAGTTTAGAAAATCACATTTCGTCGCCGCAGCTGCAACTTCTGCTCCCTCCTCGCGCAAGTCGCATGGGGGAAGGGGCAGCGACGGAAACGACAACGGACGTGGTGGATGGGGTGGAAATAGTAACATGCGCAGCGATTGGAAGAAGCAAAAGGTGTATCAGGAAAGTTCAGGGGCTCTAGACTACCCTTGCAGCATCGAGGAGGTAAAAGCTTTGGTGAAGGAATGGATAGCGGATGGTGGTCTTACATTGCCATATATCGAGGTTGGGCCTTCGCGCGCAGACAGAGAAAGCCCAAATTATTGCATGTTCCATAGGCACACCAAGCATCCCACTAGTGACTGCTGAACCCTTAAAAGGATCTTTAAGAAGAAGTTGGATAACAATGAGCTAAGGATCACCATCAAGGCTCAGGACGTGCGTACGCACCCTTATCTTGAACATGGGACAACCAATATGGTTGAATGTTTTGAATTTGTCCGTGAGACAGAGAAAGATGGTTATGGTTGTGGTTATGACTATGAATACGATTACGATCATGACCATGAATATGATTATGAAGAAGTATACATGACATCTTTCTATGATGAGCTTGACGATATTGCAGGATACGATACCCCAACGGTGACCGCTCCTGATCCAGAGAGTGGAGTTAAGATCTTGCAAAACAGTGCAAAGTTCAGACAGTTCTATGATGGAATGGGGTTCACACCCAATGCCAGATTCTTAATGACAAAGGCCATCCTGGCCATCGCGCAAGAGGGCCAAGAAGCATGTGCTACGCAAGGGGGCTCCCTTCCTAGAACTATCAAAGACGAGTCAAATGCCATCTCATTCTCCGACGTTGATGGAAGAATTTCACACTCGCACAACAGGCCGTTGTACGTGACTGTGCAGGTCAATGGTGTTGAGCTAAAGCGGGCTTTCATGGACGGAGGAGCGTCCATTAATATCATGCCAATGTCTACCTTGCAAAAAGAAGGAATCCCGGAAGATCGAATCGTGAAGTCTCTGATAGGAATTACCAGGTTCCAAAGAGATAGGAAGGAGTCCCTGGGGTATGTAGTCGTTAACTTAGTGGTCCAGATAGCGGTCGGACCTATCCGCACCGCTACCAAATTCCACATCATCAACACTCAGATGAATTATCACATAATATTGGGGTGCAGTTGGATGCACTATTCGCGGTCATCCCATCCAGCTACCACCAGTGCCTAAAGGCGATTTGGGTTGGAAAGAAAGTTATTGTTGCGACATCTAAAAGGCTGTTCAAAGTAAGTGAGGCCCACCTATCTGACTCACCTATCTTACTCATTATACTTCATCGAGATGAAGGAGACACTGAGCGCGACGGTTGCAAAGCCGCTCCGAGTTAAACTGCCTAGATGGGAAGATATTAAGGATGAGGGAGAGGTTTCTGCGAGCAAGCGAGAACCAACTATGGAAAGCGCTTCAGGGCCAAGAAAGATCACCAAACTCAAAGAGGGAGGAAAGACTTTGTGCTGTCTATGATGGGGTGGCGGGCCAGACGCTTCTATAGAGGCATCTGACCCGCAATGCTTGGAGGCAGAAGGAACAAAAAAAGATGAGATAGTTAAGCCAGAACCAGCTCTAGAATGTATGCAAGACGGCCTCAAGGCGCAGACCGAGGCATTAGAAGAAGTCAACCTCTGGGAAGGAGTGGGTGCTCCGCAGCCTATTTTCGTTAGCGCGACACTCGAGAGTGGCATGAAGAAGAGGCTCATTCAACTGTTACAGCGATACAACGATGTATTTTTCTGGCACTACGAAGAAATGCCAGGGATAGACACCGAGTTGGTAACACACCACTTGAACGTCTTTCCAAATTCTAAACCAGTCAAACAGGGTGCGCGCAAGTATCATCCTGAGTTGGAAGAGAAGATCAAGGAAGAAGTTGAGAAATTAAGGAAGGCTGGGTTCATCCAACCTATACAGTACCCACTATGGCTAGCGAATATTGTACCAGTAAAAAAGAAGAATGGCCAAATACGCGTATGCGTCGATTTTCGTGACCTCAACAAGGCCTGCCCAAAGGACGAATTTCCGTTGTCGTACATCGATACCTTGGTTGATTCCACTTCGGGGCACCGAATGTTCTCTTTCATGGACAACTTCAGTGGGTATAATCAGATCAAAATGGGAGTGGAAGATGCAGAGAAGACGGCTTTCAGAACACCATTGGGCAACTTCCACTATACAATCATGCCTTTTGGTCTCAAGAATGCTGGCGCCACATACTAGCGCGTGATGACAACAATCTTTCACGATATGCTGCATCACATTGTAGAAGACTATGTGGACGATCTTGTTGTGAAATCAAAGGAGAAGTTTGACCACCTAGAGCATCTGGAAGCAGTGTTTATACGGTGCAGAAAATTCAACATGAGGATGAACCCACTAAAATGCGTGTTCGGCGTCGCGTTGGGGAAGTTCCTAGGATTCTTGGTCCATAGACACGGGATAGAGGCAGATGATGTGAAAATAAAGTCCATTACCGAAATGCCTGCCCCGCACTCCCAATGGACACTTAAGAAGTTCCTAGGACAGGTTTCGTATCTGCGTAGGTTCATCCCCGCTCTAGTGGAAATCTCAGCACCTTTTAGCGATCTGCTAAAGGGAAAGGCGAAATTCGAATGGCACGCGGAGCACCAGAAAGAATTTGAAAAAATCAAAACCGCCTTAACTTCCCCACAGACCATGGTCACACCACAGAAAGGCAAACCCCGAGATCCATTGGGGCCTTGCTTGTGCAAGAAATCGATGGTGCAAAGAGACCAGTATATTATATCAGTAGAAAGGTGCAAGGAGCAGAAGAGCGATACACGCCGGTAGAACGACATTGCTTAGCGTTGGTATTTACCGCACAAAAGCTACGCCACTACTTCCTATCATTTAAAATCCATCTTGTCACGAAAAGCGATCTAGTACGCTATCTGCTATCGCGACCAGCTCTCACAAGGTGGGTGGCCTGTTGGCTTTTAGCTCTGGCCGAATTTGAAATTTTCTGTGTCACCCTCAGAGCAATCAAATGTCAAGCACTCTCTGATTTGCTGGCACAATTTCGTAATGGACAATGCGAGCCGATCCAAGAGGAGTTGCCTCAAGCACTCTTGGATGCTAAGCTTCGATGGGGCCGCAGGAGGCGGCGCGGGAGGCACCAGAATAGTCTTGGCAAGTACGAATGGTCAGAGTGAATACTTAGCATACAAATTTTCCTTCCAGTGTTCGAATAACGAGACGAAATATGAGGCCTTAATTCTGGGACTCCTCGCAGCCATCACAAAAGATATAATGGTCCTTAAAATAGTGGGGATTCAAAACTAGTGATTTTACAAACAGAAGGTGTTTACGCGTTGAAAGAACCTACTCTCGCTCCATACAGGGCCACAGTCCAGAAGTTAATGCAGCGTTTTGATAAGGTGGAAATCATCCACAAGCCCAGGTCGGATAACATATTCCCCGATGCACTTGCCACGCTGGGTGCGAAATTTGAATTCAATGAAGATAAGACCGCCATAGAGATCGTCAAGAAAACGAAACCATCAATCGCCGATGAAGTAAACAAGGAGCGAGTTGTGGAAGAATGGCAGGAAAAGTTGATGAAGCAGTTACTGACCGAGCAAGGCGACGTCCCTTTGGTGGAATTAGCGCAATTTACCATGATTGGGAAGAGGTTATACTTCCGCGGCCCTCAGGGATGGCTCGCGCGGTGCATCGGGCTTCGAGAAAACCAGGATGTGTCAGATCCATGATGCGACTTGTGGCAAGGACGATGTCCTTCTTTACTGAAGGGTTGAGAGTCAGGGTTACTACTGGCCTAACATGAAAACTGATGCCGCAGAAATGTGCAAGAGTTGTGAAAAATGCGCTTTAGCCATCCCAGTGCAGGAGTGTTGTTTCTCGATAGAGGATGACTGGAGACAGAAATTTATTGATTTCCTACAAGAGGGCGCGATACCTGTGGAGAGGGAATATAGAAGGCAGGTCAAGATGTCCGCCGGGTGATTCTTTATTAAAGACGGAAATCTCTACAGAAGAGCTTTAGACCACATCCCATTGCAGTGTCTGTTTAATGAAGAGGCTGAGGAAGTACTGCACAAAGCTCATGAGCTTGAACATCAGGATGGACGGAAGCTATACGAGCATATTATCCACTTGGGATATTATTGCTCACGGATGGAGTCAGATGCCAAAGCGCACGTGCGCCAGTGTCACGCATGTCAAAAATTTGGAAACTTGGTTCATGCACCGGCGGTAGAGCTCCACGCAATCCGCGCTCCATACCCTTTCCACACTTGGGGCGATGGACCATGTTGGGGCTATCTCGCCACACTTGCGCAAGCACCAGTGGATCTTGGCAGCCACCGAAGTCAGCACTAAGTGGGTGGAAGTAGTGTCGTTGAAGAACGCCACTAGCGCGGCGGTTGCTCAGTTTGTCAAAGAGAATATCATAAGTAGATTTGGCATACCAAAGGTGATCCTGTCAGACAACGGGACCCCATTCGTCAACAAAGACGTGGGGGGGCTACTCCAATCCTACTCCGTTGAACACCAGACTTCAACGCCGTATTATCCCCAGGGAAATGACCAAGCTGAAGCCACAAACAAGTCTTTGGTGCGGATCCTGAGCAAACTGCTTGATGAGAAGGGTGGGGCATGGTTGGACCATTTGATCATGGCGCTTTGGGCATACCGCACGACAAAGAGGAAAACAACAAGAACCAGTCCCTTCAACCTGGTCTATGGCGCTGAGACTGTACTCCCTGTTGAGTTGAGCGTACCCTCTGCGCGATTGGCCCTGTCGACAGAAGTCACGGCTGCAGAGCAACGCGCAGACCTAGAAGCCTTAGAAGAAAGGCGCAAGCTCGCCGCAGAACATCATGCCAAATATTGGCAGTCCGTATCAAGTTTCTATAATAAAAGCGTGATCCCATGAGAATTCAAATTAGGAGATTTGGTCTGGAAGTCGACCACAGATGTAATGATGAATGCCAAACTCCCCAAATTCACTCCGAGATGGGAGGGACCATATCAGGTCATCCACACAGGGACAAACGACCATTATAGGCTTTCCAGAATCTCCGAAGGGTTTCTAACAAGACCTATCAACATCAAGTTCATGAAGAAGTACTATCCTTGAATGGGAATGTTTGGTTTGTGTATGCAAAGTTTAGTTTACCTTGTAAATACACTTTTGTTTTAATAGAGTTAATGAAATGTTTGAAAAAATTACGAACAGGGCCCCGTCGTTCCATGCAGTAGCAAGATATATATAATGATAAATGAGCATACAAAATTAAATCAAGAACAACAAAGGAGAGAAAGAGAAAAGTCCCAATTTATTCATGTATTGTTCAAAATCCATTACAAAAACAAAAACAATGAAGTCATGGTGGTGTATTGGGGAACAAGCCCCTGGTAATTGGGTCGTTTTCTTCTAAATATCTCCCCACCCGCGGCCTCATACTATGTCTTCTCGCGCAAAATGGCCTCTAACTCCACCTGTCTTTCTCTCAAGTCTGCTTCCCTTTGTGTGAGGGCAGTGCGTGTGAGGTCCACTCTCTCCTGGGCTTGCTCGACCTCCCTTTGCTTCGCTTCAACTCGTGACGAAAGCTTGAAAGCTCACCGCGAACCGTGCATACGCTCCATGTGAGCGATGAGCCAGCTAACCTCCAAGCCTCCCATCTCTTTGCTGCCTTGGTAGAGGCTCTTGGTGGAGGGCATCTTGCATCTTCTGCAAGCTCCCTCGGGGGTCCACGACAGCTTCTAGCTCTGAAAAATTATCTTTGAATAGCTCGTGAATAATGGGATCAATTGAAGTTGGCACAAATTCACTTAGGCTACAAGTAACGCGCGGCCTAAAACTTGGCACCGCATGAATATCATCCCCTATGTTCTAGAAGGTGTTGGAGGAATTAGGATGATTACCTTTTTCGGCAGACGATGCATGCTAAGGGGAATCCGCTGAATGCTGACCTGTCCCGGTGACAGTGTGATGGCTTTGCTCGTCGTCACTATCGACGTAAGGTTGTAAAAAGTCGTGCTTGGGACTTTGGGTCGCGACGCCCCCCGGAGTGAACCTCTCTCACCTCCTCCTCTCTGGGGTCACTTGCAGTGCGCAGACCAAACAACTCTGCGATTGAAGGGCTAACTCGCTCCTCCGAGCGTATCATCTCCAGGAAGTTGTGTCTCTCCACCGCCTGTGGGTGCGGAGTGGATTCTTCATCGAATTCGACGGGCTGAGCGGTTGGGCCACCAACCGAGGTTCTTCCGTGCCCCCTGCCAAGGAGGGTGCTAATCGATAGTTGATCACCATTGCTATCACTGTCCCCCACCTGCTGCTGTTTTGGGACAGAAGGCCCAGCAGATTGGTCCTGAGCCAAGGTTGAGGTGCGAGTTCTCAGAGGCACGTTCTCTGTGCCAGAATCCTGGCTCGGACCGCTAGCCTGAGGGGAAGCTGCATGCTCCAATGATTCCCTGACACGCTCGCCAGTCACCGCCTGTAAAAGGGAGAGAACCAAAATAGCATAAGTGGATAATAACATTATAGTCAACATAAGGAGCGAAGCAAACAAGGATGTGTCACGTACCACTGGGCATGTGGCATTGCAACCTCCTCCGGGTCTACAGAGGACACCTGGGTCCTCGCCCGGGACCTAGTGACACGCATCACAGATAGCGGTGCAATGATTGCAGGCTCTGAAGGGGACACGATGACACCCTCCTTCAAAGCCCAGTGGCTTCGCGCACCGCACCATTATTCAGACTAAGGCTTGGGGGTATGCAGTGTGAAGTCCGGCTTGTATACGACGCATGGGGGGGCCTTGATTGCCTCGCCTTGCACAAAGGTGAAGAAAGAATCTAGATTCCTGCACCAGTGTAGGCGAAACTGGGTAGATACGAGGGGAGGGCAAATGGACCTTGGAAATCTCCAACCCCATCAAGAAGTACGTCTGTATATGTGACAAAGAACTGATTGAAGGCCACTTGAAATTCTATGGGCTCAAGCCCATCCGCGGGCACCACCAAATCGTGACCCAACTAGCGTGCCACTCTGTCTGGCCTGTACACCACCGCACCAAAATTATCAACCCCAATTGCAGGTAGGTAGGCTGGGAGGCTGAAGCAGTATATGCTGGCAAAGAAGTTTTGCTGGGAAAGGTTGCTGTCAGAAAAATCAACTTCATCCGACGTGTTGGCGTTGTAATTGCAGACCCCATCCAAGGTTTGGGTGAAGGGGCGCGGACGAAAATGAGACTCATCGTCCATGAACTCTTCCCAAAGTTTTGTTGTGGCCGTGTTGGTCCAACGGAGGATAATGGGCCATACTGAACCTGAGAGAATGTACCGCTAGTGGCCGTCATCCTCCCTAACCGGGCGACCCCTGGTGTCTAACACTGGCTGGGACACCTGCGCGGGAAATCACCTGGGCTTTGGGGCGGCGATTGGAAAGTGCTCATATACCAGCACGGTTAAGAACTTGGTGTGCACCATGGAAATGATGTCGTAGCGGCCCATCGAGCGCTCAAAGTCCGCGAAAAGGTGGTCCAGTTGCAGATATAAATGCCCTAGAAATAGAGGGCCTAGGGAAAACCTATCACCTTGAGCGATCCTCACCATGAGATAGAAGACAAAGTCGATTGGAGCATCAATCGGGAAGTCTGGAAACAGAAAGAACGAAAGAAAGAAAGCAAGAAAGGCGGCCAAGTACAAATCACCTTTGTACTTCGGACCATTGATGGTCTGACGTTATGCGCCCTCAAACAGTGCAGGCTGGAGGTCCTTGAAGAAGTACCTTACCCAGGAACCCCAAGAGGTCTTCTTTGGGTTGGTCATAACCCTATGATTCCCGTGCCTGTCCCATTGCGAGCTCCTATGACCCGCTGCCTTGTAGGCTAACTTCAGTTGGGCCACCGACTCCTGATCCACGTAGTTGGACTTGGTAGGCTCGAACTCCCTCTTACCACGAGAGGAAAGATGAAGGAGTGCACTGGTGTCCTAGAGAGTGGGACCAAATTCCCCCCACGGAAACGCGAAAGTGTGGGTATCCACGCTCCACCGTGATACTAGGAAATTGATGTTCTCATTCCTTCTGTTCAAAGTCAGTGCTTGGGAGATCTTGATGGGTTCCATTACGTGAGAACGCTCTAGTACCTTCTTATAAGCAACATCCTCAAGCACATCATTCACCTATTTGCTCCAGCCAGTTGGGGGTGCAAAAAGCGAAGAGTATTGGACTGAAGAGAAAGGGAAGTCACCCCTCTCCAGGCGAAGACGAAGCACTGAAGAAGGTGGCACCATTTCTCCATCCTCGATTGAGGCCTCTGGACGAATGCACATGACGTCGTCCAGTTCACTACCCACTGGGTTGTAAGACTCCACTTTCTGCCAGAAGGGATCATTCTTACCATGGAAATAAGGGGCTCTATGTCATTGGTCTGAAGGAGGGACTGGGCCTCCTTAAACGATGGGTCTGCCTCCAACCACTTGCTCACCACGAGTCATCTTGGGTGGAGAAGAGGTGCTACTATGAGTTTAGAAAGAACGAGAGTTGCAGGAAACGAGGGTTTGAAAACTCTGAGTTGGGTCAGAAGAAGAAGAAATGTAGAGAGAAATGCTCTGAAGTTCAAATGCAAGGAAGAAGAAGAAGTGCGAAGGGGCCAGATATTTATAAGGAAGGAAAAGGGGCCCTGAACGGTCACAATCAACCATCACATCGGCATGAAACGCCAGCAATAATGATGACTTCGGACCGCTGAAAAGGCGCCCCCAAACGGTCGCATCAATCAGCCGAAAAGTTTTCAGAAATGGATAATACGCTGACGTCATGTGTGTGTGGGAAAGTGCGTGATGAACACGCCACGTGCCTGCGTGTTCCACACGTGCGTGGGGGACATTGTAGGGGAGGTCAGCGCGAGACCCCCTGTTGACCAGAGTCAATGTTGACCCACCATTGAAATCACGACAAGTGTCACCTAGGTGGCACAATATTCACACAAGCGTGGCACTCTACTTGTGAGACCTCGGCGTGTGCGGGGGCAGTGCGGGAGTGATTCCCTGGCGTGAGGGGAGCCCGGGCGGGACCCTCTTCGCATGGCGTCTCCAGCTGGCCCAGCGCCCTAGCAACCCCCAAAAGCTGGCGCTCCAGAACAACCATGGGCCATCGAGCGGGGGAGAGCGACCCATAGCCACTTGTCTTGGCCTTGGCTTAGAACATGGCGAGAAGCGAGAAGCTATCGACTTAGCCCGGTAATCATACCTTACGCGGTGCAAAGGTAGGACCGGGGCCCTTTGGGGCTTAGCAGGCTGCGGTGTGGTAGCGACCTAATAGGTCCGCGACCTTACTTACTAGCGGGAATAAAGCCCGGTCCCAATGGCTAAACGAGAGGATCGCTGCGCGGGGGAATGGCTCGTCACCGTGCGAGTCAATTGTGCAGTGGTGACGTCACCCATATGGTCAGGTTGTACGGAAAGGACACGTGTTATCATATTATAGGAGGACAGCTTGGCACCTTATGATTGGTCCAAGGTGCCTATAAATATGGGACATTCCCTTTCATGCCCAGAGGTTGGTGAAGATCTTGGCAGAAGCATATGCCATTCTAGAGAGAGAAAAGGGTAATCACTGAGTGAGAGGAGAATATTCGCCTCTGGTGAGATCATACCCCATCTCCTAGGTCAACAAGGGTATTACGGATTAGACTGAGAGCAATCCACTGTCTTAGTCCTTTCTGTGCACACCTGCTCCGTTCTTCACCCTTTCTCTAGACCAACTCATTCTCTTTGTTTACCGTGTCTTTACTGTTGAATATCCACACCTCTCCAGCTCATCATTAACAAGAACCATCACCTACAATAAGAAATTAATTTCTTACAATCAAATCCCAAGAATTGAACTTGGTCAACTATATATAGTGGCTGAACTAAGTTTTGGATTTGGATGTGGCACTCAAAATAATTAGTATACTGCCACCATTTTAAAAAAATATTTTATTCGTCAAACCAAGAAAATAAAAAAAATAATGCTACATGCAATGCCACATAGAATATTGTGTTTGATGTTGTGTCTTAGTATTGTGGTCCTATCATTATTAGGGTTACATTTTTATTGGCTTAATTGTACGGATAGTCCCCAAAGTATTCGCGAAGTGTCACTTTGGTCCCCAAAATTCAAATCGTGTCTATCAAGTCCTCAATGTTCATAATGTGTATTTAAATAGTCCTTGAGTCTAACTCCGTCCATCTTCTCTATCAAATGCAGAGGTAATTTCAGAACTTCGTGGTTCAACACCCCTCATCCCCACAAAGCTTATCTTCATCCGTCAAATGCGGGGAAGGTTTGTTTTGTTGTGTTGTGATTAGAGAGAGAGAGAGAGAGAGAGGGGGGGAAGGGTGGGCGGTTGAAGATAAGGGTTTTGAGGTTGGAGATAAGCTGTGGGGTGAAGTTCCAAAATTACCCTTGCATTTGACGGAGAAGACGGATGGAGTTAGACCCAGAGACCATTTAAATGCACATTGTGAACATTGGGGACTTGATAGACATGATTGGAATTTTGGGGACCAAAGTGACACTTAGCGAATACTTTAGGGACTATCCGTACAATTAAGCCCATTTTTATTTAAAAAAATTGACAAATTAAAAGAGAGTATATCGAATGTTATCAATCTCGTACCGGGAGGTGTACCATTTTCTCTACTGGAATGGGACGTACTGGTACCGGTGTGTATCTCGGTACCGTTCTGGAGTTAGTGCGTGTAATATTTTATATGTTATTAATATACATTGTGAGAATAAGCCTTTTAATGACAATAAATTTGATAGTTGGAATTTCAATGGTAGTTCATGCCTCTATAGGCTACAAGCCTAAAGTCACCGACACATGCAACTATGCACGTTGCCAACCCACCAAGCTTCCATACCCACATAGCACTTCTCACGGCCACGTAATTCTTTTTCTTTTCTTTTCTTTTTAACCTGTGATAGGCGTGTGGGAAGCTTGCTTTCCAACGCCTAAGTAGGGCGAATTAGCGCGTTAGAGGCGCGATTTTATTCCATTTTCCACTTGATGCGGTGTGTTCTTGGTTTTTCGTGTGTTTGGTTGTTTTGTAGGGAACAGGTCGGAAAAGAGCGCGTGAAGTGGACACATGGCGGTCAGGCACGTAGGGAACCAGTGGGGCCCAAGTGGGGACGGCCAAACAAGCTTGGAATGCATTTTAGAAGATCCGATATCAATACAGGGATTGTCCTGTATCGATACAGTGTGCAACATACGGGAACAGAACGTATGGGTATCGATACAGGACTTCTCCTGTATCGATACCGAATGCCATATAATTGGCCGTTTGACTTTGTTACGGATTTTGACTTTGGTAGGGAGTATAAATACCCCGTTTTGGGGACAAAGTAGGGTCCCACGAATTTTCCTTAGGTTTTTGCTTTTCAAGTTTTCGGCTACAGATCTCTAGTTCTTCATTCAGCTTTATGCTTTCAGTTTTATTTCCCAGAATTTCAGTGTTCAGATTGTTTTGCGGATTGGTAATCAAGTTTAGTTTTTCCTTTGCAATTTGTGGTATTGTTCTTCATCATTCTTATATTCTATTCGTTAAGCATGCATAGATCTAGGGTTAATTTGATTCCTGCAATCTTTATAAGCATGAGTGAGTAGTCGCATCGAGTGCGGCTACGGGGCGAAGGCGCCCGCATCCAGGCTAGCCGATATCTCAGCTCGGGGCTGAATTAAATCAATTTTCAAGCAATTTTGGGAACTGGAAACTTTTCTAACGAACAAACCCAGGCATTACCCGAATTCGAATGCGCATGGAATCTGGTGACAGGTGGTGCGCATTCGTTAGGAAACCTTTCTCAGATTCTAAAATCAGTAAAAGGATTAATTGTGGCCCGAGTAATTATTGGCTAGGCTAGGTGTGGACGCTGGGTTCCCACAGCTGCGCTCTCTTTATTATTTCGCATTTAATCAGTTAAATTAGCTAGTGGTTAATTAATTAATCTCATAAAATCGAAGGGGTGGCTACCTAAGAGCCAGTTCAAACTAAAACTCTACACTTTTGAGTCAAACACCATTTGCCGTCTCTGTGGTTCGACTCCGGTACTTCCGAATTTATTGTGCTACACCGGTCGAGAGTCCTATGCTTGGGACGCGTCTTATTTTTAGTCACCTGGTTGGCCAAGCATTTTTGGCAATACATAATGGTAGGAAGTAAAAAATACGATATACGCACGAGAGCGTAAACAGTTCAGATTGAATAAATGAACTTGGGTTGGGATGGGATAGATATCGGATCAACTTAAAGATGACAACGGGTAGGGTATAGATCGGGGGACCCTATTCCATATCCGATCCCCAATTGGTGGGTCTTTCACCGTACCCGCACCCATCCTCATTGGGGTTATTAGATAAAGAATCGTTAAGAACAAGTGTCCCACATTTGCTTATGAGTGGAATAGGTGATCATTTAATGTATGCTGAGATCTCTCCACTCATTGCCAATTCGTTTTGAGATGGATATAAAGTTTTCACATGGTATCAGAGCAGGACCCACTCCACTCCACATTAAAAAATAAAATAAAATTCACAATTCACACCCCACGATGACAGACCAGCAAAAAGGTTGTACGATGATAGGACCCAAAAAGTGGTCACACGTGACAAACCTCAAATGCGGCTGCATGCGAGGGGGGATGTTAAGAACAAGTGTCCCACATTGCTTAAAAATGGAATAGGTGATCAATAAATATATGCTGGGACCTTTCCACTCATTGTCAATTGGTTTTGAGATGGATATAAAGTTTCTACAAGAATCAAACCCACCTCCCGACGGAAATCAGAGTTTTTCCGAATATACCCATATCCAAACAAAAATAAATTTAAAGAAGTCAAGAATGAAATAAGTTGATATTTGTATTAATAAATATAATCTTAATTGATATTCTTTGAATATTAAGTAGTCTGTGATATGTTTTAATTGATAAAATTGGCTAATTAAATAGGTAATTGTTTACATACATAACTATCCTCAAGATTTATACGCAAAGGTGGATGTAGGCTTGGGCTAAGGTGGGCAAGCCCAGGTAGTGTTGTTGTTGTTTTTTTTTTTTTCATACATAAAATTTTATCCTAAATTAATTTAGCCACCTCATTTATTAATTATTACTGTAACCCAACCCATTAAGGAGAGATGAGAGACTAGAGACAAAAAGTGTATTGAAGTTTGTGAAAAATATATATAAAACTAAGTGCAAATGCATTGAAAAGTGCAAAAGGTGTACTGTAGTGCGTTGTTGTTATTATTATTATTATTATTATTATTATTATTATTATTATTATTATTATTATTTTGTGTGTATGTGCTTATTGTGTGCTGGCAAAGCCCTAGGAATATTAGATCTAGGGTTGAAGCATGGAACCTATATATTTATTTTTACAAACTGACCCATCTGTTCAGATACTTTGTGTTAATTTTCCTCAATATATCGTCAGGAGGACATCCTCAATACTGGTCATCATATGCAATTAATTAAACTTTTTTTGTATTTCAATGCAATATTGAAATTTTATTTTATTAAACAATAATCACGATATTCAAAACTTTGGTTAGCCCAAGGCAAATTAGGCTCTTGGATTCACCCTTGTTTATGCGTATGTTCCTTTTTATATGTACATATATTATATAGTCTATGTTGTATGTAAAACCAGGTGGAGATTACAAAGTCATATCCGATCTATACCTAAGTGGGTTTTCTTCATATCCTACCATACTCACTAATATTGAAAAAATTCCGCGTTATCCCCTCCATATGGGTAGGGTGGTGATGCAGGGAGGCATGTTGAAATAAGAATGCGCAATAAGGGAAATAATGAATTTTGTTTGAACTAGAGGTACTCCCTCATTGAACAAACTATCAGAGAAAAACTCTCAATTTTCATTAATCAATAAACAACTCCCTTGTCCTAAGGCTTACATTAATTATTTATACTAGCAGCAACCTCAAAACTAAAAAGGAAATAAAATATTAACTAGCAATCCTATTTCTTGTAAAATAAGAAAACATAAAATAGGAAACTAAATCAACCTAAAATTAAGAAACTAAATAACTCCATATTAGTAATCTTCTAACAAAATACTAAAATTGAAATAAGAAAAACTTCAAAAAATTATTTTAAATAATATTAATTTTTGATTCCGCATCAGGCGGGCCGGGCATCCACTTGATATAAAAAAATTGAATTGCCATCCCTTCGTCAACTTGTACTTTTTCGGGAATGAGTCACTCAATATATTTCGATCAACAGAGAAATTTTATATATCCTAGAGAAGAAAACTACTCATGATAGGGTAAGCAAGATGCCTCCAAAACAAGAGGAGAACCCACCAAAATACACTTCAGTAATATTTTGGTTTGAAAAATGACAGGTATACACCTTTTGTATCACTTCCTATTATATCCTCACTTACATGAAGTGTGGTCCCCACATGTGGGCCTCATGTGAACCTCACACTCCATGTAAATAAAAATGTGAATAAAAGTGTGATGGAGAGTGGCACAAAGAATATGTACTTATTATTGGATAATGACAACAGATTCAACTTGTTGACAAATTCAAGAAACTGTGTGATCCGACGTTGAATTTGTCTACTTTTGTTGGCGCCTTTCCTTTCACTTTCTCCTTCCCCATGCAAATTAATATACTTTCTGTCTATCCCCCACAAAATTACTAATATGGGAGAGTAATGGCATGTGCGTCCTTAATTTATCTTGTCACATACGAGTACCATCTTAGAAGGTGTTTTCCAACCTGATGTTTTTGCATTTTTATTTTCATCTTTTCAAGTTTTGAGTGTTTGGATGGCATCGTTTAGAACACATTTTTTTGGTTTTTGGATATTAGAAAGAAGAAACTAAAAGTATGGTAGAAGAAGCCTTTTCACAAAAACACTTACGGAATGTATTCTGCACATCTCTCAAACACTCTACAAGTTTGATAATACATTTTGAGTATAATTCTAAACGCCAAAGAATAAAATGTAAAACACCAGAGGCTCTCAAACACCCCATCAATATAGGAGTATGTATTTTCCTTTTTGTGGTTTAATGCTCACCTCGACTAATCTCTTCCTCGATTTGGTCAAAGACAAACCATTATTGCTTGGATTACGGGATTCACAAGAAATTAATTTCTCGTTGCCAGACCCAAAGAATTGTACTTGGTAAATTGTGTACAGTGGTGGAATCAAGTTTTGAATTGGACGTGACACTCAAAATAATCAATACATTACCACCGTCCCCAAAAAAAAAAATGTTCGATTCGTCAAACCCGAGAAAATATATAGGTTATATTTCGATTTGAGCAAATTCAAACTTGTTTTCAAAAAATAAAAGAACTCATTGATATTTAGTTTTTTTTTTATGGGAGAAAAGTAAATAATTCTTTGAACAAAAATGCATTTATTTTAGTTCTCATTTTGTGGACCTAACAATCTTTTTTGAAATGGAAAAATATTTAATAACCAAGAATCACACTTCACTTGTGTTGAAAAAAATTAATCATTTACCATAATCTAAAAAATACTCCATGTATTAGTTGGAAGTTAATGAGACCCGATTAGTTAGATTTCAGATTGTGTAAGGAGCAAATTCACTAACCAACCATATTATATAACTTTTCGGACCTCTCTATATATCTAAACCTTCCCTTGTTTATTGGAAAGGCAAGATAAATAGTGGGCGAGTTAAGTTCTCATCTTTCTCCCCTGCTCTTTGCTATGGCTTCACAACTGAGAAAACCCCATGTGGTTATCTTCCCTTTCATGGCTCAGGGCCATACCCTTCCATTAGTAGACCTCTCGAAAGCCTTTTCCCAAAGACAAATCAAAGTAACCATAATCACCACCCCATCAAATTCCAGTTCCATTTCCAAGTGCATAGCAAATTACCCATCCATAAGTCTCCTCCAAATCCCATTCCCTTCGATCCCCGGCCTCCCGAAAGGCTGCGAAAACACCACCCAACTCCCTTCCATGGAGCTTTTCCTGACCTTTCTCCAAGCAACAAAGCACCTCCAGAGGCCCTTCGAACAAGTCCTTCGCCAAATGTCTGAATCCGGCTCCCTTCCCATTTGCGTTGTCTCGGATTTCTTTCTGGGTTGGACGCTGGCCTCGTGCAAAGCGTTCGGAATCCCCAGGCTTGTTTTCCACGGGATGGGCGTGTTTGCGATGGCGGTGACAAAAATCGGGTGGGTCCAAGCGGAGAAACTTGAATCGAACACTGCTAAGGGTGGGCATGAGGTAATTTCGTGTCATTTTTGTATCATGTATCAAAATCTTTCGTGTGATGTTTGAATCGTCCAGATCGTGTAGTCATGTCGTGTCAAAATGTTCAATTTTTAGCTCCATTGTGTAGATTTATTTTATTTCTCAATTATATGTATTTATTGTATTTCTCGTGTCAGGCATGCCCACACCTAAACACGGCCTCCGAATCCAATCCTCTGTACTTGCCAGGGATCGAAATTCCATTTGTTTTGACGGGTGCAGACTTGCCGGAGGGAGTGAACACCCCGTACCACGACGACCCGTATTCTCAGTTTGTCTCGGAAGCAGCAGAGGCCGAGGTCAATAGCTGGGGCGCTGTTGTGAATTCTTTCCTCGAGTTGGAAGGGAATTATGTCTCCTCTTTTGAATCGTTTTATCAAAATGGTGCAAAGGCTTGGTGTTTGGGTCCTCTCTGTCTGTACGACGACTCGGACGAGTGTTTTTACAGCTCTCTCGATCAACATCAACATGAAGTGATCATGAAATGGTTGGCTAAGCATACTGAGACAGCCTCTGTGATTTATGTTTCATTTGGGACACAAGCCCACATCTCTCCTGAACAACTTGACGAGGTTAGTTTGCAGTTTTCTTCCGGTTCTGTTCCACTGAGTTGGTTTTTTGACTTTTTGAATTTTTTTTTCTGTTGACGTAAGTATGTAAGTATGTTACGGGAACTACCTGTTTCATAAAACGTTTAAAGCCAAAAAGTCAATAATATCGGGGCCTTATTTTAGGTTTAGTTTTCCGAAGATAGATGCTGCTTGGAATTAAATTTTGATTTAAACTGGGTAATGTATTAAACAAAGCGGGAAAAAAAAAGGACTACAACTTTAGACTTTAGCTGTGGTATTTGAAGATTTAATTTGATTTTTAGGGAGATGCAGTGATTTTGTAGGTTCACAATATATGGGGAAAAAAAAAGGGGTTAAACAATCAATTGGTCAATGACAGCTACTTGTATTAACATCCGTCTAGCTAATCGCAAGCTGTCTTTCCGAGGGAATTGGAGTGCTGTGGGACGCCCTTTAGTGCAGCATGTGGACTGTTAGCTGTGTTATCAGTTGTTAGAGATGGCAACGGGTAGAGTATGGATCGGAGGACCTTATTCTAACCCCGATCTCCAATTGTAAAGTTCTTCCCCATCTCCACCTCCATATCCAAAAGGGATAGTTGGCAATCCACCATACCCGCCTCCTATTGGGGATCGGATATATTCGAGTAAATCTATATCCAAACTAGTTGGAAAAAAAAAGAAAAAAAAGAGATATGATAAGATCTAATTTTTGTGTCCTATACTAACAAAAACAACCATTTAAAAAAAATATAATAGAAAGTTGCGAAGAAATAGTAGTCTACCAAGATTATATATAATTTTTAAAACTACTATCATTAAACTTTTTTTTAACACTTAAATCATATATAGTTTTAATTCGGAACAATATACATAAATTATACCAATATGCATGCTTATACACACACACACACACACACATACATATACATTTATATACTACTATATGCCTGCATATACATTTATAAAAATATGTATACAATTTGAAACGGGGGCGGGTACGTGTATTTGGAGACGGGTATCACAAAATCATACCCGCTCCATTTTCAACCGGGGATTCTTTAAGTTCTACCATACCCGCTCCTATTGGACGAAAAATCAAATAATATCCGCCTCCAAATAGCCAGAGGTGGGGCGGGTATCCATCGGGTTTGGGGAAATTGCCATCCCTATCAGTTGTCCTGATTTTATCTCGATACTTTGCAGATCCGAGCCGTTCAATGCCTAAGATAAAATCCGAGAATGCACCATTACAGGAGTGCTCTACAGCGCCCCATTTCCTTTTTTAATCTTCTTATTTTACTATATTTGACAAGGTTATATCATTTTCTATTAGTAGGCTAAGTCTTTCATTGGTTAAATTTTTTGTGCAGTTTTCAACCTTCAAATTGCTTTTGCGTATGTTATCTCAATTAGTAGATGAATTGCCTAAATTTGCAACAGGTAGCCTATGGTTTGGACGAGGCAAAAGTGCCATTTTTGTGGGTGCTGAGATCAAACACATGGTCTTTACCTGATGGAATGGAGGAGAGAGTGAAGGGGAAAGGCTTAATCATAAGAAAATGGGTTGACCAGCCAGCCATACTAAAACACTTTGCAGTAGGAGGGTTTTTGAGTCATTGCGGTTGGAATTCAGTGTTGGAGAGTTTATCGGTCGGTGTGCCAATTTTGGCTTGGCCTATGATAGCTGAGCAGACTTTGAATGCTAAATTTGTTGTGGAAGGGCTCCGTGCCGGGGTAAGAATTGAAAAAATGCAGGGCTCGGAGGGTAAAGACGTTGTTGTCGTGTCCCGAGAGGCGATTTGCAGAGGAGTGAAGGAGCTGATGGAAGGACCCAAAGGAAGGATTGCGCGAGAAAAGTCCCAGGCTCTGGGAGAAGTTGCAAGGGGAGCAGTAAAAGGAGGAGGTTCATCTTATCTTGGCCTTGGCAAGCTTATTGACCAACTATGTGCAACTCAGCTTAAGTCTAAAATCAATTTCTAAAATTGGTCACACAAAATATGAGTGGACATCAATAAATCTTGTAAGATTATATATTTTTGATACAATTATGGGACCGAGTTCTATGTTCTAGGAATCATTGTTGCTTGTTATGCCCAAATTTCTTCGTTCGTGAAAATTTCGTTGCTATTATTATTTTTTTTATCTAGTAGTGTAATGTAGATAGTCCGTCGGTCCTAACCTAAATCCCTAGTTAAATACAACATGGATAAGTAATCCAATAATAGAATCAAATAAAATCATCCACCTTAACCGAGGCATAGGGAACTATGGATGAACCAGAGCTCTTATAAACACTAGCTGTTGAGATGGATTAAACCTAGCCATTATACATGCACGAGTTTTTGTTATTTGTTCTTCGGCCTCTTGTACTCCTTTCATCTATGTTTGTTTGTCTATAAACATACTTTTTTTTCTGTCTCTTAAAGTGTCCATATTTGAAAGTCAATGAGTAAATAGTGTCAATATTACTCTTTTACCCTTGTCTCAAATATTTAATTAATAAATCTATTATAATTGAAGAGACAAGAATTATACATGGAAATCCTGATTTTCCCTAAAAAAAAAAATTTGAAAATCGCAAAATGACGATAATTTCTCGGACAAAACCAATTGACGTCCCAATCAACCAAATTCACTCCGAACTGTACATCTCTAGGGTAACCCATCTGTAAAGACCCGTGTTTTAAAATAATTTTCCGGAAATAACGTTGGGTAAATGTGAGAAAATGAAAATAGAGTGATGTGGGGTCAATGTGATGGAAGTATGTGCATTGGGGTGTCTTTTGAACACATTAGAGACATGAGGGGTGTAAGTGCTAGTGTGAGAGTGTATATAAGCAAGTTTGGATCAGATTTTTTTGCAAAAACCACACTCCTCTCTTCTCTCAAAACCCACGTATCTCTCTCTTCTTCTCCTTCTCTCAAGGTCTCCTCAAAACCCCTCCATTTCTCACCACAAATCCACCCTCCACACTCTAATACTTCAACCTCCAACCAAGGATTCATCATCTACGCGTGATTTGGAGTCCGGGACTCCATGGTTTTGCTTGGAGCTAGCATGTTTCGGTTGGAGGTGGAAGCAAGAGCTAGGGTCTCATCTCTTTCTTGGTTTGCTTGAGGTAGGGAACAATTTTCTACATCCTCTAAGTGTATATTGATTGAATGAGTGCATTGTTCTCCTCTTTGTTCCTAAATCTCTTGTTGAACTTGATTAACACCTTGGAATTGAATTTGACTCTTGAATAAGTTTGGGTTTGCAAAATTGGTTGATAACTCTATGAATTGAGTGTGAAAATGTCTACCTCCTTTGTTTTGATGTGCTTTGGAACCCCAAATTTGGACTTGGAATGAAGCCTCATCCATTTGAACAAGATTGTTGATTTTTCCTCTCGAAACCCAGGTGGATCGATCCACTCTTGAGGGTGGATCGATCCAAAATGCTCTGTTGCACTTTTGGTACGTAGTGGATCGATCCACTCCTTGATTGGATCGATCCAGAATGGCTTGCTCGCGGATTTCACTAGAGTGGATCGATCCACTCCTTGATTGGATCGATCCAGAATGGTCTATCCGCGGATTTCACTTGAGTGGATCGATCCAGTTTCCCTTGTCCAGACAGATTTTTTTTTCCAACCGGCGGGCACGCCCGGCCGTCGAACGATTGAGGTGATTCTTGAACCGTTGAAAAGCTCTACGAGTCTACTTTCAAACCCAATTGGTTTCATATTCATATCATTTGTATTTTGGGAGAAATTCCCTTTTTACTATCAACGTGTCGTATTTTCTCAAGGTTTATAACTCCGTTTTCGTGTTCCATCGTTCCGGGCCCTCATTGGCCATTTCAAAACTTCTTGAATTGACCTCTAAGCTTCGGTAACCTATCATGGTGCATTTTATGTTTTGTCTTGGTTGTCTTGGTTTCTCACGCACATTGGACACGTGTTAATGTGACCATCACCGACACATTTTTGAATTTTTGAACAAAGATGATTGTGTGAATACTTTGGACACTTGTGAAAGGTTATAGTGATATGTGAATTAGTTTTGGACACTAAGTTGAACTTATGAGTCGATAAATGGTAATATAAATGTAAAATATGTGACATGGGGCCTGAAAGGGTATGTCCGGAGTGACACGGGGCCCGAAAGGGTATGCCCGGAGTGACACGGGGCCTTTATGGTATGCCTGGGTGAGTGACCGCGGGGCCTATATGGCATGCGGGAAAATGATCAAATGGTTGGAATTCAATGAGATGGATATGAATATTGTGCAAAATATATGAGGCATGTTGGCGAGTGTCAAACCGCGAATGGCGGGAGTAAATGAAATCTAATTGATGATGTGCTTTCTTTGAGTGACACGGGGCCTTTGTGGCATGCCTGGAGAACAAGTGAATGATTAAAAGGAGTAAGGTGTATTTGATAAATGTAAAGGATGTTTGGGTTATTTTAGACGTTTTGGGTATTTGTGAAGTGTTGAGAAATATAATGCTTGTGTGAATAACTGTGTTTTGATGGGAATGAACCTATGACACGTAATGTGATGATTATGAGAAAACTTATGGATATTCTGGTTTCATTAGATCTTCGAGGCATCTCCTAGACACTTTGTCATCGAGTTGATTTATCTTGGTCCATCTAGGTTTACTCATTCATGTGTATTATACTTTCATGTGCATCTTTCATTCCATATACCCTTAGTGTTGGTAGAAATGTTTCCTACGAGCTAGTGAGCTCACCCTATCTTTTCCAGGTACACAGCATGGAGCATGATCTCGGATGCGTGGAGTGTGATGCATGCCATGAAGATTTTATGAGCATAAAGTTATTTCCACATCTTCATGCTAAGTACATTTTTGAAAGATAAACTTGTAACTTCAATTTCTCTAAGCTTTTGAGTATTTCAACTTATGTAATAACTTTAAAACCTTTGTTATTTTGTACGGGCCCTTGACCAGAAGCTTATTGTATTTGACTTTGGTTTTGCTATGGGAAATTGTTGACTTAAATCGATCCTACGTGGATTTTATTTGTATTTTGGCTTATTAAAATTGAGGGCGTGACACCATCTCTATCGGTATTAGTACGAGACCAATTGACGTCCCAATCAACCACGCTAACTTCGAACTGTACATCTCTATTAGTAGTTCACGATAGTTTCGCCGATCAAAAAAAACTTCTAGAAGAAGTAGGAGTACTTATTTATGGAGCCCACTGAGCAAATCTCAGCTGTGAATTTCGGGATCTAACGGTTCAGATTAATGCATGAATTTTTTTTTTTTCCAATGCAAATTTCATATCAAGAAGCCCAACGGTACTTATAATAGAACAAAAAAATGGAAAAGTGTTTACACTACGAACCCTAGGACACAAGCAAACCACTATGGGCATAAGGCTCAAAGACACGTAACTGCAAAACAAACTGACAAAGCAGCATATAGTCCGTCCAAGGACCAGTAGAGGAGCAACCTTGAGCTCAATCCTCTGGAGCGGTCTTTTTAATTAGCGGCTAACGTTGGCATTCATGACGCAAGGAAAAATCCCTCACAGCCGCAAAGGGATGCTCCAATGCGAGTTCCTGTTGACACTTCGTAACTCTGGGCATGACAATTGGCTAGAAACCCACAAGGAGCCAGACCTCCAAGGATGCACCACAAACCACGACCGTCATTGGCCATGGGGAAAAGACCGGTACGACCGACAACCCGCAGACCACTACGATCAGGCAACAAACCCAGGCCAAACAAATGAAGAACAAAGAGATTATTAACCCACCTTCCACACCCACTGTGTCACACCCCACTCCAGCTGGACCTAACCTGCCCAAAGTGGTTGGACCACCTGACAGAAACCTGTACACAGCTCGGAATACCCACAACCACAAGAGATAAAATAAAATAAAAAAATGGCTGTAACCCGCAGGGGAAGTACGCAACATAAATATTTACATCAACACCGTAGTCATACACAGTCTAAGTATTCACGACTTCTCCGACATTTACACAAGACCAAAGTGCTGGACTACACCACAACCACATCATCCTCGTAGAACATAACATATATATACATGGCTTCCATAGTCTAACAAAAGTTCAAGAACAACTACTAACAAACCCCGATTTGGCACAGTAGTTGGACCGACAACTAAGCTCACCGGTATACGCAACCAAAAAGGTCACGGGAGAATATGCGTTAGCAACATAATAAAAAAGAAATGTCCAAGCTCACGAGATCGATTGTAGTCTTAAGAAAATAAAATAACCCTTTGCATAAATATTTCAACCAACTTACTTTGTTCCCCAAAACTCATGTCAACAACCCATCAAAAATGAATTTTCAATAATCATATTTTCACTCACTCCTCACAACATAAAATCACATAAATTTCTACCAAGTGCACCAACGAGTCGTCTACCTCACGACCGGGAGTTAAGACGGTACCGTGACCTCGCTCACAGGCTCACATAAAGTGGCGGTGACGAGGGCCATTCTTTATCACCAATGGTAGGTGCAACCCACACAGTAAGCAAGAACTAAGCTTGCACTGCTCACATTTGGCACAGCCCACGAATGCAAGTTGCCAACCTTACAAACTAAAATGATACTGGCACGCAGCCAGATGGCACAGCCCACGAATGCAAGATGCCAACCTTGCAAACTAAACATTGGCACAAAGGCATAAAAATACTTCTTTCACCCATCAAAAATTATTTGATCCATAATCAAAATAATTTGATCCAACCAAGCAGAATGTAGTCATCACATACTCAAAAAAAATCAAAGGAGCTTATGAGAACAGTAATAATCATTTAACGACTTAGAAAACACAACATTTCTATTTATTATAGAAGCTGTACATTCTCACCTGACAAAAAAGACTAACTGCGTTAAACCTCTATCCTCTACAATCTGGAGACGTAACCGTGATCCTCCTCACGTCATCCTCACCTATAAATATAGTTTATAAGACATTCATAAGTCTCACGTTCACCCCCCATGCTTAAATGCAAGTGAAATGCATGAACATGCATAAAAACACATAACAACCTTACGGTCTCCGAATTTACAGAATTAATCTACGCACCCTTTTCTCACAAAATTTTTTACCACAAATACTAGACACATATAGGAACATCATATTAAAAATTCATAATTTTCTGAGCTCGATAGCTATTTTTAAACCAACGTCAAACAAACCAGTCACTTGCTGTAAAATTACAAAAACAGAATTTTCTTCAAATTTAAACTAAAACCTGCTATATCTCAGAAATAATTGGGCTATGTGGCTTATATATCATGAAATCCCTATGTGTCTAGTTTCTAACAAAACAAGCGGAATGAAAATTAGAGTTTTCTAAGCTAAATTATGCCCAATTTTGTAAAGCATGGCAGAGCTGCCAGCAATCGATTTCCACAGACAGCAGTTCAATAAAACATTTTTAATAAATTCTACACTTCACCAAAAATTCCGAAAATTTTACACGATCAATATAACACATAAATACAACTACGGTTAAAATATCATAATTTTTGGAATTGAAATACTATAGAATAAAATTCGTACCTTTCTCCAGAATTTCAAGCTTCTCACTTCTTCCTCTCTCTCTCTCTCTCTCTCTCTCTCTACGATGATTATGGCTGGAAAAATGAAAAGTCTAGGTCTTGGTCTCCTCTTCTAACACCTCAACACCTAAGGGGGTGAGGTGTCCTCTTTTGGTAAAATTTCCACAACAACAATTAATGAAAAACCACTCCTTGACAAATCAACCCTGATCCTCTTGACTTTTTTTTTTTTTTTTTAGGCCACAAACTACACATATAATTGGAACACAAGAACATGAGGTATTTAATGTGGACTATACTTCACTCAAACTATCCATGCATTATCAATAAAATGACATGTCACGCACCAAATGACTTATTAAATAAAATATGTATGAAATGCACTATCATATGAAATGCACATGCATTTTAGGAATGGATGTCACACACTGGATATGGGGAGACCAGACCAGTACACATGCCGGATTGAAAACAACCGGTGAAGAAAACAAAGAAAAACAACAAGGAAAGAAAAACTTGTCTCACTCTCACCATTATTGACCTCCACTGACCACACACTGCCAGATCTGAGTCGAAAAAGGGGTAAAATGGCTGGAGCTACCCCACCATCCCACTAGAGCCGGAGCCCCGGAGCTTACACCGTCGGAATAACACATTGCCGCTCATCACCCTTGAAACAACCTCTAATTTGGAAGAGGAATACATCAAAAGAAGGGAGAGTGGAAGAAGAAGGATTGGGTAGGGGGGAAGGGGGAGAAGAGGCTGCCGCCCCTCCCCCAAAGAGAAACCCTAGCAGAGACTTTGGTTTAGAGAGAGAGGGTCTAGAAAGAGAGAGAGAGAGAGAGAGAGAGAGAGAGAGAGAGAGAGAGAGAGAGAGAGAGAGTTACAAATGCTCAATTTTGTTGTTGAATCTAACATGCTTTTGAGGAGTGAGAGTACATTGATTTAGACTATTGGATCACTGAATGCACAGCCCTGACTTTGCTCGCCGCAATTTTGTAAATAAGTATTTCACTTAACACGGCATTGCAGGTGTGACATCAAATACCATAAAAGAATTAATTAAAACTATTTCTAATACTAATTGATTTTAGGAGAGATGGTAGAAAGTATCCGACAATATTTTTGATTTGGATATTAACGTATTGATTAATATGAAAAACCCATGATTTTCCCACAACTAATGAATAGATTTACTAATAAACGAGCAACCAAGTTTTGATGCTAATCCTGGCTGCAATCATTTTTCTTTTAAATAATGGCTGCAATTTCATACACAACCATTTAATTTGAAGTGATTTTCTGATAGTTTTCGGTGAGGATGAACGAGCAGACTGGCGAGTAACTCATCCTCGTTGCTCTCCGTCTCGGTCGAACCCACCATTGACTCAACAGGAGAACTGAGTAGAGAAGAACCGAAGTCGTAGGGAAACTCAGTGGGGAAGCCGAAATTGGCGACGAAAGCAGAGTTTATGGCCCTTTTGTTGTGGTTTTCTTTTCCCCTGAGAGTTCCGTCGTCGTTGAGGAACTCGGACGAATACGTAATAGATTATTACAGAAGTTTCACTATTTTTCATGGCTTGATTTTGTTTCACTAGATTTAATTTATGATTATTACGGGGGTCGTCAGAGCGGGTGGTTGGTTGAATTTTCAATTTTCAATACTATAATAAAACTTTTAAATATTAGTGAAATTTCACTAATTTTTGGGTCATCGGCCGAAGATAAAAGTTGTCAGAAGTGGTCGGCCGGAGGTAAAAGCTCACTAGAGATGATAGATGGGAATTGGGGGGCCATCCTATCGTGTTTTGGGAGGCCTGGATGTTTGTTGATTTTTTACTTATAAAAATAAATCAAAATTATATTAAAATTGCCAAGGCGGTCCAAAACATAATTGGACCGCCTTTGGTCCCCCAATAGTTGTTGTTTTTTTTTTGTTATTAGTGAACATTCACTAGTTTTGCAAGAGGGTATTGCAGTAATCATGCAACACCATTGTCTTTATGTACGATTGCAAAATGTTCTTGTCTTTGAGCTCAAAAAATGAAAATATGAGGAATTTATAGCTGAGCCTCCCTTAAAATAATCTAGGCCTTCTTTGGCCTAAAAGTGGTTTTATGGTTTTTTGGTTTTTTCATTTCATCTTTATTCAATTTATTTTTGTATTTGTTAGTTTCATGTCAAGATTTTGTGGTTTCCTCTCGGCGAGATAAATCTAACAAATATAAATTATGGTCAAAACTCAATTTTTTTAATAAAGCCAAAATATGTGGATTATTGGCGAATAATCAAAGTATTTTAGCTTTATTCAAAAAAATATTTGGTTTGACCATAAATTTATACTCGTTAGATTCGTCTCACCGAGAGGAATCTAGAAACCACAAAATCTTGACGCTAAACTAACAAATGCAAATTTTTTTTGAATAAAGACGAAACGAAAAAAGCAAAAAACCATAAACCACTTTTAGGCCAAAGAAGGCAAGTTTGCCAATTGATAAAATCAAATTTTATCAATATCATTCCTCAATTGATAAAAGCTAGCAAGTGATTTTAGCTCAGATTTTATCAAAACCATTTCTCAAATGATAAAATGAATCCAAGATTTTAATAGAATATATTTAGGTGATCATTTTCAAAACCATTAGTATTTGAATTTTTATTTTTATTTTTTCAAAATGAATACGTTCTAGATCACATTGCACATATCAATATATATCGTATTAACTTGTACTTTTTACGGGAATCAAGTATTTAGAGAGACAACAAGCGTAAGCAATTCAGATCGAGTAAATGAACGTGAGATGGAATCGATATTGGATCAGCTTGTACTTTTATGGGAATCAGCCACTCAATATAGTTCATTTTCAAAATCATTTTAGTTAAATATTTCTTTTCAAAATGAATACGGTCTAGATTACACAGCTACATACCGATATCATATCAACTTGTTCTTTGTGGATCAGGTACTTAGCGAGACATTGAACGTAAACAATTCAAATCGAGTGAAATGAACTTGGGATGGAATCGATAATGTAAGTCTATCGGCTCTTGTTGGCACATTAATGACCAAAACACATTTCTCGGGATTTCTTTTTACTTTTTCCATTCTAGAGTGTCTGTATAGGTAAGGCAAGAAATCATCTTTATTTGTATTGCTTTTTGAGTACAGTAGTCATATAAGGTAGTTTTGAGAAATTTGTGATTTTTTTTTTGTTTCCATTGAAGACCGGGGATATTGGGAAGTTTTGGGAAGATTACAGTTGGTGAAGATTTCTTTTTCGACAAATATGGGTAGATTGCTATGCTGAAAAAGGTTGAAAAGGAATGTGTCAAATTGGAAAGAAATTATAGGAGATCAGATTATGGGCGACTGCATGCTCGAGCGAATTCTAGTGTTACTCGAGCATAAATAGCTGTCTCTTTTTCCTTATAAATATGTGTATATTGCATCTTGAAGAACTTTGGAGGATCATGGAATTCTAGTGCTAATCACCCAACTTCAAGAGGTTCACTCCATCAACTTTCATTGTCGAGTTAAATCACTTTCGTGGAGTTCGAAAGGTATTTCTGGAAGGCTTGAGGATTCAAGAATCGGTGATCATGCAAGGGTACAATGTGCGTGGATTCGGTAGGTAGTTTTTAGGTCTCGTGGTGAGGATACACGGTCAGGTGATAAGAATACTTGTAATCGTACAATAATTTTAGTGCATGATTCCTTCCCCTGGTTTTTTCCCATTTAGGGTTTCCACGTAAATTTTCGTGTTGTGCTTTTATTCATATTTTTGTGTGATCAATTATCCTTGTTTGGGCTAACGTTTAATCCTTGCAGTAATACAAAATTTTCAGATAACAGATGAACTTGTACGTTTAAGGGGGTTCTGTTTTTGTTGTAAGAAAACTATCAGTAATAGTGTAAGCAAGATGCCTACCAAAACAAAAGGAGAATCGAAGTTTAGCTCTTCTTGGACTTCACAATATTTTGGTTTTTCCTTCAGAATCATATGACGAAACATATGGTCCTATACTTCTAAAAAAGTTTTCAGCTAGTCCCCACATGGAGGATGGATAAGGACAACAGATTCAATTGATTGACAAATTCAAGAATTTTAAGTGTAATTCAAGAATTTTAAGTGTGGGCATTGAATTTGTCTACGTTTTTTACGTTTCAATTTCGTCTTCCCCTTTCAAGTTAGAAGAGTAATGACCTTGTTCGTTTCCATGTTTAATTTTAGTTTTAGTGTTAGTTTTGATGACATTATCATTTCTCTCATTTCTCTCTCTGTCTCTCTCCGCTTATAACACCTGTTGACATCATCAAAACTAAACTAAACTATCTAACCAAACACAACCAATATACTCTCCATCTATCCCTCCAAAGTTACTAATACGGGAGCATGTGCCAATGTGGGTTAGGACACTTACCTTAATTTAGCTCTTTTTCGATCTTGTCAAAGGAACTGCATTCTTGCTTGGATTTTGAGATTCACAAGAAATTAATTTCTTATAATCAAATCCCAAGAATCGAACTTGGTCAACTATATATAGTGGTTGAACTAAGTTTTGGATTTGGACGTGGCACTCAAAATAATTAGTATACTGCCACCATTTCAAAAAAATATTTTATTCGTCAAACCAAGAAAATAAAAAAAATAATGCTACATGCAATGCCACATAGAATATTGTGTTTGATGTTGTGTCTTAGTATTGTGTTCCTAGCATTATTAGAGTTACATTTTTATTGGCTTAATTGTACGGGTAGTCCCCAAAATATTCGTGAAGTGTCGCTTCGGTCCCCAAAATTCAAATCATGTCTATCAAGTCCCCAATATTCACAATGTGTATTTAAATAGTCCTTGGGTCTAACTCCGTCCATCTTCTCCGCCAGATGCAGAGGTAATTTCGGAACTTCGTGGTTCAACACCCCTCATCCCCACAAAGCTTGTCTTCATCTGTCAAAATGCAGGGGAGGTTTGTTTTGTTTTGTTGTGTTGTGATTGGAGAGAGAGAGAGAGAGAGGGAGAGAGGGAAGGGTGTAGTGGTTAAAGATAAGGGTTTTGAGGTTGGAGATAAGCTGTGGGGTGAAGTACCAAAATTACCCCCACATTTGACGGAGAAGACAGACATAGTTAGACCCAGAAACCATTTAAATGCACATTGTGACATTGGGGACTTGATAGACATGATTGGAATTTTGGGGACCAAATTGACAGTTAACGAATACTTTAGGGACTGTCCGTACAATTAAGCCCATTTTTATTTAAAAAAATTCACAAATTAAAAGAGAGTATATCCAATGTTATCAATCTCGTACCATGAGGTGTACCATTTTATCTACTGGAACGAGACTTACCGGTACCGGTGTGTATCTCGGTACCATTCCAGAGTTAGCGCGTGTAATATTTTATATGTTATTAATATACATTGTGAGAATAAATTTGATAGTTGGAATTTCAATGGTAGTTCATGCCTCTACAGGCTTTTAGCCTAAAGTCACCGACACATGCAAGTAGGGATGGCCATCTCGTCTGATTCACCCTGATTCAACCCGTTCCCTCCCCGAATGGTTAAGGGATTTAGAGATTTTTAGGGGGATCGGGTAGGGGATGGGGATTATTGTTAAAAAAATTTGTGGATCGGGTAGGGGATGGTATTGTCAGTCCCCTACTCGATCCCCACCGCTCCCCGCATCCCCATTCACTCATATATATTAATATATATGCATAGGTACGTATAATATATATTTATATTATAAGTTTATAAAATTTCTTTTCCCATATAATAAGTTTATAACTTAAACTGTTAGAGACTTGCTTAAACTAATTTACGATTTTTATTTGATGTTTGTTGAAACGGTGAGTTATGTTCTTGAAATTGTGAGTTGCATCTTGATTATATGCATTTGAGCAACAAGATCATTTTCTGTTTCGGTTAAAAAATATGTACCTCTTTCATACATATGACAAGTGCATGAATTTTTGGATCCTCGATTCCCCGTTCCCTGTATCGGGGTGGGATGTAGGTTAAAATAAAATCCACGGTGGGGATCGGGGAGGGGATGGGGATTGATATAGGTTCAGGGATCGGGAATGGAGGTAGTGATATCCACCCCTACCCTCCCCATGGCCATCCCTACATGCAAGTTGCCAACCCACCAAGCTTCCATACCCACATAGCACTTCTCACAGCCATGTAATTCTTTTTCTTTTCTCTTCTTTTTAACCTACAATATATAATGGTAGGAAGAAAAAAATATGGTATACGCACGAAAGCGTACACAATTCAGATTGAATAAATGAACTTGGGTTAGGATGGGATAGATATCAGATCAACTTAAAGATAACAATGGGTAAGGTATAGATCGGGGGACCCTATTGTTTGGTTCTTTTACTTCTTTGCAATGGAAAATGATTATGTGCGAGCGTGCCAGAGAGAGTTTCAATCTCCTCCCTCAGATTAACTTTGAAAAAATCAAATCTAATCAGGCGATTATGTTTTATTGGTTCAATTACCTCAATTAAGAGGATTTTTCTTAATAAGTGAAGAAATGTAAACCAAAAAGATACTTCGATTTATGAATCAAAGATAAACTTACTTCGAAATTGTCTCCAACTTCAAATACAAAGTAACAGAACTTCAAACAGGTGATTGTTACAAGAACAACTGAGATAAAGGTGATTGTTACAAGAACAATCGAGATAAATCCTAACCTACTTCCTAATCTACTTCGAACTGGGTTCGAAATCCTAAACTACTTTGTCAATGAACAAACCAAGCATCAATTTTTTGATAGCTGTTTGTTGAAGATTTGTCTGGGGGTCTTTCACTCTTCAATTTCTTCTATTTATAGACGCTGCTTGTAGTTTGAACTTCCCGCTCAATGGATTTGAACTTTGGCTTACTTCGAACTCTAAATCCCACTCTTCGAGTTGGTAGTTATTCTTCCTCCACATCTGAATTTGAATTCTTTCTTCCTCTAGAAGCTTTGAATCTGCACTTTTGTTTAAACAAACTCAAATGATAACATGTTAAGGAAATAACTGTCTTCTAGAAGTATTCCACGTGTTATAACTGCCAATTGCCTTGTTTCACAAGTTTACGCATGGAGCTTATGTGTTTAACAGTTAATACTATGGCTTCGAAGCCAATCTTTATTTTAGCAATGGCTTGTAACTGCCAATAATTGCCTTTTCAATTTGAGAAACAATACGACATCGTATTTACTCAACTTTAGCCCTTTAATCCAGTGTATCTTCATTGAGAAGTGATTGCCAACATTTGGCGCTTTTGATTACGTGTCAATTAATTATTGGATTGATTAATTTTATATGTAAACATACCCCCGACATTAATATCTTTGTTCAAAGGATTTGAATAAGTGTTAATGTGCCTTTTGCCGCTTCGAATTCCTGTAAACTTCCCAAGCAGAAGTTAATGGCAGTTCTCGTCACTTCCAATGATACAGTTATCATTAAATCTCTACGTTCTCATGAGGGATTCATGGATAGTGGGCAGTTAATATCCACGTTCTCCACTTCACCAGAATTTGAATCGTTTCAAACTTAAAATTTTGCCTATAAAAAAGGCTTAATCACCGGTAAAATAAATCACCAGTTTTTATTGCAAACTAATTCTCATCTTGACTCAACCATGACTGACATTTCTAACTCTCAAAATGCCTTCGAAAACTTGACTCTTAATGACCCAATCCCTGTTGATACTAGAAACGTTGTAATGGCTCTTAATATACCTTCTGTCTATCCCCCACAAAATTACTAATATGGGAGAGTAATGGCATAATTTATCTTGTCACATACGAGTACCATCTGAGAAGGTGTTTTCCAACCTGATTTTTTTGCATTTTCATTTTCATCTTTTCAAGTTTTGAGTGTTTGGATGGCATCGTTTAGAACACATTTTTTTGGTTTTTGGATATTAGAAAGAAGAAACTAAAAGTACAGAGGAAGAAGCCTTTTTACAAAAACACTTACGGAATATATTCTGCACATCTCTCAAACACTCTACAAGTTTGATAATACATTTTGAGTATAATCCAAAACGCCAAAAAATAAAATGTAAAACACCAAAAGCTCTCAAACACACCATCAATATAGGAGTATGTATTTTCCTTTTTTTTGGTTTAACGCTCACCTTGACTAATCTCTTCCTCGATTTGGTCAAAGACAGACCATTACTGCTTGGACTACGGGATTCACAATAAATTAATTTCTTGTTGCCAGACCCAAAGAATTGTACTTGGTAAATTGTGTATACTGGTGGAATCAAGTTTTGAATTGGACGTGGCACTCAAAATGATCAATACATTACCACCGTCCCAAAAAAAAAATGTTCGATTCGTCATGTAATACCTTGTATTTTCCTAAAAAGAGTTTTGAGGGAAATTCTTTAATACTTGTAGTATTTTAGAAAAAAAAAATTATCCAAAAGTAATTTTTAGCAACAAGGTGGGCGGGTTTTCAAAGACTGAATCCACCACGCTGAGTCTCAAACCCGTGACCTCCTTAAGGGAGACCACGAGTGTGGCCACCCAGCTAACTCGAGTGGTTATGTATGTATTGACCAACTTATTTATTTATACCGTCCAACTTTTTGGCTACACTCTTAAATTTCGAGGACAAAATTGTTTTAAGGGGTAGGTTGTAATAATCCAAATTTTCTTTTAAATAAAAATTTAAATTATTTAATTTCTAAACATGTTTAATTGACTCAAGTAGATTTTTAAATTTATAATGTCGTAGATTACTTTTATTGTCTACATATTAAGCATATAATGTGTGTGTGCATATATATGCACTTGTATGTTTTATACATTTTTATTTTATCCCAGCCTCTCAGCTCCCTCCATTACCACAATTCATTTCCCTATCTTTATCCCTGCAGAATCAATTGAGCTCCATCACCCCAATTTAATTCATTGCATGCTCACCCATTCCCCTTCCTCTGCCACTTCCACTACGTTCCAATAATACTGCTACACTACATATATGCATACACCAATACATCCCTTTCACTCTACACCTGCAATTTTACAAAAACAAAAAGAGAGAGTGAGGTTCCATAGTATTTCATTTTTCTCTTTCTAGTCGAACAACTCATTTCAAGCCTATCTTTTCCAATGACCGTGTTGCACTACCTCTCGCTAATTTCACTCCTAGCACTCCGAAGAAGGTAAATACCTCTTACTCTCTAATCCTAAGTATATTTAGAATATTTTGAGTTGAAATCGGGGATTACATTAAGCCCGAATGAAACCAAACCAACCCAAACCAAACTTAGAAATTAAGTTAGGAAACTCCATTATTTGTGGCCTGTGAACCGACATGGTTCTGCCAAGACCAACTGTGATATGCATCTATTCATTGTTCAACAACATTTGTCAAATGACAAAGTAAATTCCTAGAATTTCAGTACACGTGGGAACACTTGTAGGACATATTGCATACCATTGTTAATTATTATTTTTATTTTATTATTTATCTGTTTTGCTCGGCATTCTTACTATGGTGTTTGAAAGTATATTTGTAATTAGATTAAGAAGTGAACTTGATATAGTATAGAATATGACTAAATTTCATTGCTAAGTATTATGTTTGATGAAGTCATTTCTCATTATTTTATTTGTATTGTTTGTAGATTATTATTAGTTGTATCGTTTTATTCCTTATTATGTCATTTGCAAATTTATAATGAGCAAGTTGTTTGTTAGATTGGACAATTAAGTTCCTTGGTTTTGTACACGAAGATAGATGATCACTTAGACGTTGAGTTATTGGAAAATTTGATTGAATCTTGTTATGAATGGATTGGGGAAGTTATCTTGGAAAATTGTTGTTATGGTTGGCAGGCAGCCAGATGGTGAATTTGAAATGATTGGCAGTCAACCAGAGTTTGATTAAGATTCGGAACCTTAGAAATGACATTGCGTGATCACTCCTAATGAATATGGTTACTAAATGATTGGCAGTCAGCCAAAGATATATTGGCAGTCAGCCAGAGATTTATTGTATTATAGACCCAGGATCCAGGGCTATATACTCCAAAGGTTGCAATCAGCACCTTGTGGGCCCAGTGGTACAGTCAGTCCATAGGGGATTCATCCTTGTGAGGCAGTTGATGATTTTGACTAAATACATAATTTAGTCATTGTCATCTAGGCTCCCAGTCAGGGCAGGCAAGGAGGGAGTGGAATCACGAATGGCTATTTTCTAAGAGGTTCACTTGGGAGTATTGATTCTCTAGGAAGAGAATCGTAGTTTTCACTTAGATTAAATATTAGTGATGAATAAATGCATTGTTGTTCTGTTTCTCATTGTTTCGTTATATTATGCTATAAATGCTCTGTTGTGTATTGTAAGGGTTAGTGGGTAAGAATTATCTATTGAGTGAACCTCATCACTCACGGTACGGTGTACCCTGGCTCTGTGCCAGATTTTGCAGAGAATCTACAGGGTGAGCAGTACCCTAATGAGACAGGAGGAGATGAGCAGAATCTCCTAGAGATGAACCTCGTTGCTCAAGGAAGGGAAACAAAAGAAGCTTGGAATCCCTCTTATTATTAGAGCTTTGTTCCTTTATTTTTGTGTTGAATAAATTTGCTTAAATTTTTTAATAAAGTATGTTGTCTCATTGTAATAAAACTAAGATCACTCGACTATTATGTATTTCTGTTGTTTGATTAAGATAAATCTATTTTAATAAATGTTTAAATAATGCTTCCGAAAAATTGGGGCGTTACATTTCAAACCGAGAAAATATATAGGTTATATTTCGATTTGAGCAAATTCAAACTTGTTTTCAAAAAATAAAAGAACTCATTGATATTTAGTTTTTTTTTTTTATGGGAGAAAAGTAAATAATTCTTTGAACAAAAATGCATTTATTTTAGTTCTCATTTTGTGGACCTAACAATCTTTTTTGAAATGGAAAAATATTTAATAACCAAGAATCACACTTCACTTGTGTTGAAAAAAATTAATCATTTACCATAATCTAAAAAATATTCCATGTATTAGTTGGAAGTTAATGAGACCCGACTAGTTAGATTTCAAATTGTGTACGGAGCAAATTCACTAACCAACCATATTATATAACTTTTCGGACCTCTCTATATATCTAAACCTTCCCTTGTTTATTGGAAAGGCCAAGAAAAATAGTGGGCGAGTTAAGTTCTCATCTTTGTCCCCTGCTCTTTGCTATGGCTTCACAACTGAGAAAACCTCATGTGGTTATCTTCCCTTTAATGGCTCAGGGCCATACCCTTCCATTAGTAGACCTCTCGAAAGCCTTTTCCCAAAGACAAATCAAAGTAACCATAATCACCACCCCATCAAATTCCAGTTCCATTTCCAAGTGCATAGCAAATTACCCATCCATAAGTCTCCTCCAAATCCCATTCCCTTCGATCCCCGGCCTCCCGAAAGGCTGCGAAAACACCACCCAACTCCCTTCCATGGAGCTTTTCCTGACCTTTCTCCAAGCAACCAAGCACCTCCAGAGGCCCTTCGAACGAGTCCTTCGCCAAATGTCCGAATCCGGTTCCCTTCCCATTTGCGTTGTCTCGGATTTCTTTCTGGGCTGGACGCTGGCCTCGTGCAAAGCGTTCGGAATCCCCAGGCTTGTTTTCCACGGGATGGGCGTGTTTGCGATGGCGGTGTCAAAAATCGGGTGGGTCCAAGCGGAGAAACTTGAATCGAACACTGCTAAGGGTGGGCATGAGGTAATTTCGTGTCATTTTTGTATTATGTATCAAAATCTTTCGTGTCATGTTTGAATCGTCCAGTTCGTGTAGTCATGTCGTGTCAAAAAGTTCAATTTTTAGCTCCATTGTGTAGATTTATTTTATTTCTCAATTATATGTATTTATTGTATTTCTCGTGTCAGGCATGCCCACACCTAAACACGGCCTCCGAATCCAATCCTCTGTACTTGCCAGGGATCGAAATGCCATTTGTTTTGACGGGTGCAGACTTGCCGGAGGGAGTGAACACCCCGTACCACGACGATCCATATTCGCAGTTTGTCTCGGAATCAGCAGAGGCCGATGTCAATAGCTGGGGTGCTGTTGTGAATTCTTTCTTCGAGTTGGACGGGAATTATGTTTCGTCTTTCGAATCGTTTTATCAAAATGGTGCAAAGGCTTGGTGTTTGGGTCCTCTCTGTCAGTACGACGACTCGGACGAGTGTTGTTACAGCTCTCTCGATCAACATCAACATGAAGTGATCATGAAATGGTTGGCTGAGCATACTGAGACAGCCTCTGTGATTTATGTTTCATTTGGGACACAAGCCCACATCTCTCCTGAACAACTTGACGAGGTTAGTTTGCAGCTTTCTTAGGTTCTGTTCCACTGAGTTTGGCTTTTTAACTTTTTGGGTTTTTTTTTCTGTTAACGTAAGTATGTTACGGGAACTACCTGTCTCATAAAAAGTTAAAAGCCAAAAAGTCAATAATATCGGGGCCTTATTTTGGGTTTTGTTTTCGTAAGATAGATGCTGCTTGGAATTAGATTTTGATTTAAACTGGGTAATGTATTAAAGAAAGCGGAAAAAAAAGGACTACAACTTTAGACTTTAGCTGTGGTATTTGAAGATTTAATTTGATTTGTAGGGAGATGCAGTGAATTTGTAGGTTCACAATATATGGGAAAAAAAAAAAAAAGGTTTAACAATCAATTTCTCAATGACAGCAACTTGTATTAACATCCGTCTAGCTAATCCCAAGCTGTCTTTCTGATGGATTTGGAGTGTTGTATGGCGCTCTTTAGTGCAACATGTGGACCGTTAGATGTGTTATTAACGGTCTAGATTTCATCTCAACACTTTGCAGATCCGAACCGTTCAATGCCTAAGATAAAATCCGAGAATGCAACATAATAGGAGTGCCCTACATCACCCTATTTCCTTTTCTAATCTTCTTATTTTACTATATTTGACAAGGTTATATCATTTTCTATTAGTTGACTAAGTCCTTTATTGGTTTGATTATTTGTGCAGTTTTCAACCTTCAAATTGCTTTTGCGTATGTTAACTTAATTAGTACAGTAGATCAATTGCTTAAATTTGCAACAGTTAGCCTATGGTTTGGAGGAGGCAAAGGTGCCATTTTTGTGGGTGGTGAGATCAAACACATGGTCTTTACCTGATGGAATGGAGGAGAGAGTGAAGGGGAAAGGCTTAATTATAAGGGAGTGGGTTGACCAGCCAGCCATACTAAAACACTCTGCAGTAGGAGGGTTTTTGAGTCATTGCGGCTGGAATTCAGTGCTGGAGAGTTTATCAGTCGGTGTGCCAATTTTGGCTTCGCCTATGAGAGCTGATCAGACTTTGAATGCTAAATTTGTCGTGGAAGGGCTCCGTGCAGGGGTAAGAATCGAAAAAATGCAGGGCTCGGAGGGTAAAGACGTCGTCGTCGTGTCCCGAGAGGCGATTTGCAGAGGAGTGAAGGAGCTGATGGAAGGACCCAAAGGAAGGATTGCGCGAGAAAAGTCCCAGGTTCTGGGAGAAGTTGCTAGGGGAGCAGTAAAAGGAGGAGGTTCATCCTATCTTGGCCTTAGCATGCTTATTGACCAACTATGTGCAACTCAGCTCAAGTCTAAAGTCAATTTCTAAAATTGGCCACACAAAATATGAGTGGACATCGATAAATCTTGTAAGATTATATATTTTTTATACAATTATGGGACCGAGTTCTATGTTCTAGGAATCGTTGTTGCTTGTTATGCCCAAATTTCTTCATTCGTGAAAATTTCGTTGTTGTTATTATTTTTTTTATCTAATAGTGTAATGTAAATAGTCCGTCGGTCCTAACCTAAATCCCTAGTTAAATACGACATGGATAAGTAATCCAACGATAGAGTCAAATAAAATCATCCACCTTAGCTGAGGCATAGGGAACTATGGATGAACCAGAGCTCTTATAAACACTAGCTGTTGTGACAGATTAAACCTAGCCCTTATACATGCACGACTTTTTGTTATTTGTTCTTCGGTCTCCTGTACTCCTTTCATCCGTGTTTGTTTGTGCATAAACATAACTTTGTTTGGTTCACATTTCCAAAAAAAATTTCCAAAAGATTCATTCCCAATCTCTCACATCTCCAATCATTAATCACTTTTCTCTCTCTACTCATATCCTTTCTCCAATCATTAATTCTCATTTCTCTCTCTATCTCTCTCCAATCATTACACATCTCTCTAATTATTACTTTTTCCAAAAACTCATCCAAACACTATCTCAAAAAATTTCTCAAAATTCTAAACCAAACACAGTGATTGTTTTTCCGTCTCTTAAAGTGTCCATATTTGAAAGTCAATGAGTAAATAGTGTCAATATTACTCTTTTACCCTTGTCTCAAATATTTAATTAATAAATCTATTATAATTGAAAAGACAAGAATTATACATGGAAATCCTGATTTTCCCTAAAAAAAAAAAATTGAAAATCGCAAAATGACGATAATTTCTCGGACAAAACCAATTGACGTCCCAATCAACCAAATTCACTCCGAACTGTACATCTCTAGGGTACCCCATCTCTATCGGTATTAGGACGAGACTAATTGACGTCCCAATCAACCACGTTAACTTCGAACTGTACATCTCTATCAGTAGTTCCCGATAGTTTCGCCGATCAAAAAAAACTTCTAGAAGAAGTAGGAGTACTTATTTATGGAGCCCACCAAGCAAATCTGAGCCGTGAATTTCGGGATCTAACGGTTCAGATTAATGCATGAATTGCTTTGCCCGCTGCATTTCCGTAAATAACTATTTCACTCAACATTGCGGGTGCGACATCGAATACGACATAAAAGAATAAATTAAAACTATTCCTAACATCAATTGATTTTAGGAGAGATGGTAGAAATGATCGGACAATATTTTTGATTTCGATATTAACGTATTGATTATTATGAAAAAACCGTGATTTTCCTACGACTAATGAATAGATTTACTAATAAAATAGCAACCAAGTTTTGATGCTAATCCTGGCTGCAATCATTTTTCTTTTAATGGCTGCAATTTCATTCACAACCATTTAATTTGAAGTGATTTTCTGAGAGTTTTCAGCGAGGGATGAACGAGCAGACAGGCGAGTCAACCCGGCGAGTAACTCATCCCCGTCGCTCTCCGTCTCAGTTGAGCCCACCATCAACTCAACAAGAGAACGAGGGGCATGGTTTTCCAAAAGATTTTAGCAACTTAGTTGCTAAAATCAACCATATTTTAGCAAATGAATTCAGTAGGTGCTAAAATCACGGTATATCAAATAAAAAAATTAAGCGTTTCCGTGTATTATTTTTTGAATTTTTCACACCGAATTAAAGTACATGATGAGTCATTTAATTTGGTGAGAAAAAAAAAAGAAAAACGATAAATGGAACCACTTCATTTTTTGATTTTAAAACTATAAATTTAGCAGCAGCTGAGTTGCTAAAATCTTTTGAAAATCTATACCTCGAGTAGAGAAGAACCGAAGTCGTGGGGAAACTCAGTGGGGAAGCCGAAATTGGTGGCGAAAGCAGAGTTTATGGCCCTTTTGTTGAGGTTTTCTTCTCCCCCGAGAGTTCCGTCGTCGTTGAGGAACTCGGTCGAATACCAGAACTCTCGTAATAGATTTAATTTATGACAATTACAGAAGTTTCACTAGTTTTCATGGATTGATTTGGTTTCACAATATTTAATTTATGATTATTACAGCGGTTGCCAAAGCTGGTGGTTGGTTGGATTTCCAATTTTTAATTTTCAATTTTTATTACTATAATAGAACTTTTAAATATTAATGAAATTTCACTAATTTTTGGGTCATTGGCCGGAGATAAAAGTTGCCAGAAGTGGTCGGCCGGAGGTAAGAGCTCACTAGAGATGATAGATGGGAATGGGGGCATCGATCGCGTGTTTTGGAAGGCCCGGATGTGAGTTGATTTTTTACCGATAAAAATAAATTAAAATTAAATTAAAATTTCCGGGGTGGTCCAAAACACAATCGGACAGCTGACGGTGTGCACCGTCGGTCCCCCAATGGTTGTTTTTTTTTTTGGTTATTAGTGAACATTCACTACTTTTGCAAGAGGGTATGTAGTAATCAATTAATCATGCATCACCATTGTTTTTAAGTACGATTGCAAAATGTTCTTATCTTTGAGCTCAAAAAATAAAAATATGAGGAATTTATAGCTAAGCCTCCCTTAAAATAATCTAAGTTTGCCAATTGATAAAATCAGATTTTATCAATATCATTCCTCAATTGATAAAAGCTAGCAAGTGATTTTAGCTCAGATTTTATCAAAACCATTTCTCAAATGATAAAATGCATTAGGTGGAGATTTTATCATTTGAGAAAACAAAGTGATTTTTTCACACCTCAATCAAACTCAGCTAAAATGAAAAATCTCATTTTATTGATTGGCAAACTATTTCGGTCCTGAAAACCAGCTTTTGATGAACAAATGTTTCGAAAGGTTCTTTTCGACAACTTGGTCAAAACATACACTCCCTCCATTCCTATGTTCCAATTTGATAGTCCACTAGAAAACTACGTGCAATTTTCAAACTAAGTACTTACAAAATAATTTTTCTTTTATCAATATGGATATTTGATAGATCTCATTAAGAACTTTAATACGGTGCAAAAAAATTCAATTTTTTTTAGTAAATACATTATTTTTTAATTTGAAAATTATATGTAATTTTGTAGTAGACTATCAAATTAGAACGAAGGGAGTAGTTACTATTTTGGTCCCTTTGTTACTATTTTGGTCCCTTTGGAACAGAGGAATTGCTAACATGAAAAGATTGTGAACCATATTTCAATACAACAACTAGAAACCCCAACCCAAAAAGGTTTGTCTCAATTGGCCACAGGGTTTGCTCCCACTTTAGAAACCCAAAAACTTTTTTAGTTTATTTGTTCCTCATCATCTTTAGTGATTTTTTTTCATGTATTCTATGTCTGTTATTAATCTTTCAATTCCTCTGATTGACAAAATTCATGACAACAATAACAGAACGCATCTAGTCTCCAATCATTGGAGATATGGGCAGGAATAATTGAAAACAGACTTAACCTTCGGAAATATGCATAAAGGGGCCGCTCTCATAATATCACTGAAACAGTGACTCCCCTAAACCTCCAAGAACCAAGGAGTTACAGGAACGTTTTGCTGCAGAACCATATCCCCAAATCAAAGCTGAAAGGAATTAAGGAGAGCAGGCCTAGAGACTCAAATTAATTTTTGTGCTCATTACTAAACTTTCATTCTTTATGGTCTAGAGTATGTCATTAATGATCGAGTGCACATTGAGAAAATTCATAAAATAAAGAAAAATGGGAAAATGAAGGATGGATTGCTTTTGGACTCCTACTGGAATATATATAGAGGCTTTTAGCCTTACAAGATGCTTTGACTTTTGAATGGTGGAAGTCAGCCGCATTTAAGTCGCTTTCCAGAAAAGAAAAAAAAAAGGTTGCTTATGTAAACTTGTTAATTGCCCTATCCACTAACAAAAAAAGTAAATGAGGCGGCAAGTCCGACATCAGCCATGAATCATGCCAACTTCAATTTTTGAACACCATGGATCGTAACAAGTTGGGTACTCGTAGATTCAATCTTTTGGGTGTAGTTTACTTTGTCTTTGAATATTTATTGTCGCCTCTTCTCTCACTTTCTCCTTCCGCAAGCAAATATAGAAGGGTTGACCAAGTAGTATTGTTCTAAGATTTACGAGTTTGCTTTCACTTAAGATTTTAGATTCAAATCGTTTCATTTTCCTTGTCAGCAACTCTTGAGGCCACCTCAATCCCATACGTAAGCTTGTGAAACGACTGTGGGAGGAGTTATAGGAATTAGTCTGAGCTATGCGTGAACTGGCTCAAGACACCCTGAATATATAAAAACAACGTCTAGAAATTGACATTTGCTCAAACAAATGGATTATATATAGTAACATATTGAATATAAAGTACTGAGAAATTTGGAGGAAACAAGAGAAGCAGTCCTGCGAGATTGTGAGGCGTGTAGTGGTCATATATTGTTCTAAAATTATTGTTGCCTTATCGCATAAAGATTTTGGCATATGCCAATGACCCTAAGGTTCAACCCAATTTCTACAGCCGTTTTCATTCAGAGTTCATGCCGAAGTTACCCATAAATCATACAGCGTACATAAAATTCCATCTCCATTTCCAAGTGCATAACAAATTAGAGGCTACAATACATACCCCTTTTTGGTTGTGTATCATATGCACCAAAGCTATCTACCGTTGGATCGTTAAAAGTTACAAATCAATAACAAAAAGTTACAAATCGGTAACTTGTTAACCTGAGCAACAGGCGACCTAACAAATTAAAGTTACGAAACCCACGAGAAGTTACGAAACACACGATTAGTTAAGAAAAGTTGCAAAAATGTTACGAATCATATTTGAGAAAAGTTATAATTTTTTTCTCAAAGTTACAAGACCCACGATAAGTTATGAAACACACGAAAAGTTATGAAACAAAAGAAAATGTTATGAATCATGTTGTCTAAAAGTTATGAATACTTAGTATAAAAGTTATGAATCATACAAAAATGTTACGAATCATATTTGAGAAAAGTTATAATTTTTTATCTGAAAGTTACGAAATTCACGAAAAGTTACGAAACACATGAAAAGTTACGAACCATATTATCTAAAAGTTACGAATTCTTAGTATAAAAGTTACGAAACAAATAAAAATGTTATAAATGACCGGTTCTTCAGGTCATTTTTTATGAGGTGGCGCAATATGAACCACATAATGGGTGCATATCATACACACTTAAAAGGGGTGTGTATTGTAGATTTTTCCAACAAGTTACCCATCCATAAGTCTTGTCCGAATCCCTTTCCCTTCAATCCCCGGCCTCCCCGAAGGCTGTGAAAACACCTCCCCTCCATGGAGTTCTTGCTCCCCTTTCTCCAGGCAACCAAGCACCTCCAAGAGCCCTTCAAATGAGTCCTTCGCGAAATGTCCGAATCCAACTCCCTTCCCAATCCAACTCCCTTCCCATTTGTGTAATCTCAGATTTCTTTCTGGGTTGGACTTTGGCTTCTTGCAAAGCGTTTGGAATCCCGAGGCTGGTTTTCCACGGAATGGGCGTGTTTTCGATGGTTGTTACGAAAATCGCCTAGGTCCAAGCAGAAAATTTTCAAATGAACATGTCCTCCGAATATGATCATCTGTACTTGCCAGGGATCGAAATTCCCTTTGTTTTGACCGGTGCAGACTTGCCCGAGGGAGTGAACGTGCCATGTCATGACGACCCATTTTCTCTATTTATATTGGAGGAAGGAGAGGCCGAGTTCAATAGCTGGGGTGTCGTGGTGAATTCTTTTCTGGAGTTGGAAGGGAATTAGGTTGTAAGAGAGTGAAATTCGTAGGGCACGTAAATCAAGACTAAACTGATTAGGGACGAGAATAATGAACAATTAGACGAATGGACTAAGGAGAAATCTATGAAACTGGTGAAGAACAAAGCTAGAACGGTAGGAAAGAACCCTTGGCAAGATTCCCCCTTCAAATCAAAGTGAATGCTCTTTAGATAATGTTTTCTCTCTCTAGAATCACTCTTGAGATCCGTTCAAAAAAAAGGTGCCTTGAAAGGTGGGATGAATGTCCTATTTATAGGGGCCTTGGCCCCTCTTTTTCTGGGCCGAGTTCACTTATAAACTCTAGACACGTGTCACAAAAATCGTGCACGAATATTCTGTCCATACTATCCAGGCCGCAACCCCCGTGACACCCGCGGTAATCCCGCAAGTGCTACTCCGCGGTGCCTTTTCGCGGCGAACCCTCGTCCTTAGCCACCAATCCACAAAATTCTCCAGTAGTTCCGAAAAGCGGAGTGGTCACGATCCCCTTAGTCGTGCCGAAGCCGTGACCAAGCCTCTAAATGGCTTCCCCTCTAGTCCTACCAAGTCGACTGGGGCGGACCGACTCGTCTGGGTCCGTTTAGGAGTTGACATCTATCCTTGTCAGACTCTTATTCTTCAGGGTATCAAGGTCGATCCCCCTGTTATTGTTTCTTGTCTGAAGCTTGTATGGCGCATGCCATAACGTTATTAGATTATCTCTTGATCGAGGCATCTCTGTCTGTCGCTCAAAAATATGACTAAGTACGGAAAATTAACTTTTTTCGAAAAGTTTTGATTTGGCCGATAAAAAGTGCCGGTAATTATTCCTTGAATTTTTCTAAGCACAATGGTGTAATTGGATGATCTTTTTGAGTATGGGAAAAAAGCCTTTCATCCCTTTTCTTCGGAGAAAAACATGTCGTTTTTTCCTTTTGTACTAAAATGGGGGGGATGAGTTTTCGATATGATTGGATTTTCAAAATTCTGGCAATGTCATTGTTTCCAAAAGGGGGGTACTTCCTTATTTTCATAAATAAATTAAAGTAAATAAAATCTTTACTTAACTTTGGTTTATGAAAATAAGTACCCAGGATCCGAGGTTGAGGTCCAGGAAGTGTACCCAGAACCCGGGGTTGAGAATCTGGAATTGGTCATTCCAGGGTCAAGGATCCGGAGCGGAGATTCAGGGGCTGGGCATTCCGGAGTTGGGCAATCCAGGGTTGGGCGTTCCAGAGTTGGGCATTCCGGAGTCAAGGATCCGGAGTTGCCATTTCGAACTTCGAACATTTTTTTCTCCGTTTATTCTAAATTAACGTCTACATGTCATGTTAACATTTTTTCCCTTCTACATAGGTTAACTCTCTGGAGTCGTTTTATCAGAGCGGTTCTAAGGCTTGGTGCGTTGGTCCTCTTTGTCTTTACGACAACTCGAAGGAGCGTTTCGACAGCTCTCTCGATCAATATAAACATGAAGTGATCATGAAATGTTTGGCTAAACATACTGTGCCAGCCTCTGTGATTTTTGTTTCCTTCGGCACTCAAGCCCAAATAACCAATGCACAACTTGACGAGGTTCGTTGCATTCAATTTGTAAAATAGGCTTTGTTTGACCAGGCCAGGTGTAATGGCCTAGTGTTAAAAACTCACTTCCACAAGGTTTGGGTTCAAGGGTGGCGGAACAACAATTTTAGCAAGTTTTAGAGACGGTTCAGATGTGTTTTGATTTTTTACCAGTAAAAAAAAAATCAAAATTAAAGAAAACTGCCGAACGCATCTGAGCCTTCTAAAACTCGATCCAACGGCCGAGGGGTGAATAACAAGACTCCCTAAAAATGTATGCAGCGTATCCTATAGATTGTATAGTACATTACTCTATTGTATATGACATTGTTTTGTTTTTGGACTGATAATTACAACACCCTTATGTAATTAATTGCGTCTATGAAAGAAATTGAAAAAAGTTTACATTACAAATTATAACAAATATAAGATTTATAATCTATCGATACGTTAGGGCAAGTGCAACAAGGCTCCGTAAAGCCCTCCCATCTCTATTTTAGGGAGCCAACCCCCAAAATTAGGCTCCAAGATACAAAATGCTATAGTAGCTCCCTAAAATCTTCCCCCCCCATCATTTATATCTAAGAAGCGAATTTGAAGGATTTCACTATTCATGTGAGCTCTAACCCAATAATCTATATTCCTCCATTTCTTAAACATATTGACTCTCCCATTGGAGGACGAGGACAAAAAAAAAGGACATGAGAGGCATTGGCAAAGGATGAATAGTGAAATGGAGGCTATCCTCAATAATTTTTTAATCCTCCATATTTGGAGAGTGAAAAAAAATCCTCCAAAATGGAGGGGAAAATGGAGGATGGGTTGGGAAGAGGTTTTCCTCCAAAATGAAGAAATAAAGGCAAAAATGGAGTTATGAAGGGTAGTTTGAATATGCCCTTAGTATTTTATTTCCAGGGAGAATCACGCAATTTTATTTTTATTAAGTAAGGCAATAGTATATCAGTTATATTCAATTTGTTGGCATTCATGATTCATGATTCAATCTTTCTTATTGGTGCAAATTGATTTGTTTGATTTTCAAGTTTCAACTTGCTATTGTATATCATAATCTTAATTAGTACTAATACTCTAATCGTCAATATCCTCAACAGGTGGCCTCCGGGTTGGAGGAGGCAGGGCTGCCATATTTGTGGGTGGTGAGATCAAACTCCTGGTTCTTACCTGATGGAATGGAAGAGAGAGTGGAGGGAAAAGGCTTAATTATAAGGCAGTGGGTTGACCAGCGAGCCATACTCGGACACTCTACAATAGGAGGGTTTTTAATTCACTGCGGTTGGAATTCAGTGTTTGAAAGCTTATCAGTAGGTGTGCCAATTTTGGCTTGGCCTATGATGGTTGAGCAGGCCTTGAATGCTAAGTTAGTGGTACAAGGGCTCCACGTAGGGGTCGAGGTCGAAAAAATGCAGGGCTCAGAGGCTGAAGTCGTCGTGTCGCACGAGGCAATTTATAGAGGAGCGAAGGAGTTGATGGAAGGAAGCAAAGGAAGGATTGCGATAGAGAAGTCTCAGGCAAGCAGTAGAAGAAGGTGGTTCATCTTATCTTAGCCTTACCAAGCTTATTGAACAACTATGTGCAGTCTCACCAGCTACCAATAAATCTTTTAATTAAGATCATCCCGATTCATATATACATGGAATCGATTTGGGTGTTTGGATAGGGTCAGCATGCATACTTTTCCTTAAGGGACAGAGACAGGACGCCTCTCGCTTTTGTTTCTCATAGCATGTGTGTGTTGTAACCCTGCATCCATTGTACGAGGTCCTAGGATTAACTAGTCCTGTGTTTGTCGCTTGAAACTAAAGATAAGAATGAATCAGATTACGGACTATTTTCCCATTTAATACCCTTTTTTGGAGTTTTATTTGTTAAATTGGATTTTTCTGATTGTTTTCTTTATCTCGCATTTACCCACTAAGGGTGAGTTTCCGAATGGATTTTATCAAGATTTGATAAAATCAAGCCTTTGATTTTATCCATTCGGAAACTGAGTTGATCAAATCAGGCTTGATTTTATCCATTCGGAAACTGAGTTGATCAAATCTAAATTTGATCAACTCAGTTTCTGAATGAATAAAATCAAAAGCTTGATTTTATCAAATCTTGATAAAATTCATTCGGAAACTCACCCCAATATTGTTCAACTACTCTCGTACAACAAACAATCGAATCTTATGTTATCAGGACCCACACGCTTGTCTATTGCCATAATTATTTTCATCATTAATCCATCTTTTTAAAAAAAAATTTAAAACTAACTGTCAAAAAACGTGGTCTCTAATAAATTTCACTCATGCCCAACATGCCTTGAATGGTATAAGAGATTCTTTACTTTATGCACGGCAAGAGACAGAGATAAAAACCTTAAAAATTAAAAGTTCAGGGTTTTATTTTGCAACATGGATTAAAATTTTGGGGGGTTTTTTCAGATAATTTTCGAAATCAGATTTTACAGAACATTGAAAGTGACAAAGGCGCGGGACAATTGGCGCCAACCATAACCACTTCCCCAAATCTGGACGGACCCTAACCCTAATCCTAATCCTAATCCTGGAAGAAAGAGAAGAAATTTTGAGGAAGAAGATACCCAACCATGTCCGACTTCATTCCCGAAGACATCGTGGTGGATATACTGTCCAGATTACCAACCAAATCCCTAATCCGATTCAGGTCTGTTTCCAAACTCTGGTATTCTTTAATCACTAGCCCTAACCTCATCAATACCCACCTCAATCGATCACTCATTTCCAAAAACAGCTACGAGAATCTCCCACTCGTTATAGTCAGGCAATGCATCGCTAGTTCTCCTCCCTTTACCAGATTAGAGCACTACAAACTATTTATTGATTCTGGAGAAGAAGATAACAAATTTGATGAGTATCTAGAAATCCCATTTCCACTCAAGAGCCGTCGTCTTCACTATTATTTTTTAATGGGTAATGTGAAAGGGTTGTTCTGCTTTTTCGAACAGGATAACTATTTCCTTTGGAACCCGTCCATTAGAAAGTCCATAAGCCTTCCCAAGCCTGGTATTACTAAAAAGACGCATGGCACCTTGGTGGATTACCAAGGGCTTGGATTTGATTCACTGAGTAATGATTATAAGGTTGTGAGAGTAATTCTCCTTTGTGGAAGTGAGAGACCCGAAGAAGAGATCCTTGTTGAGGTTTACTCCCTTAACACTGGCTTGTGGAAAATGAACCGTGGAGCGGCCGAATCTTATCCCCTTGGATATAGAATAGGGTATTCCCGAAACTTTGCCACTTGTTTGGAAGGAGCTCTTCATTGGGTAGCAGAGGCTAGAGGGGATCAGAAAGATAAAGTGGTTTTGTTGTTTCATTTGAGTGACAAGGTGTTTAAAACAATACCATTGCCAAATGATATCGCAACTCCAAGATTCGGCATCAGAACTACAGAATTTGGGGGATCTCTTTCTCTCTTATGTGAAGATAATATTGATCGCGCGAATAAGTCTTGTTCTATTTGGATAATGAAAGAGTATGGCGTAGTTGATTCTTGGTATAAGTATGTCAAAATTAATCTAACTGGAGGAATCAGCGGGGTAATAGGTATACGAAAGAATGGTCATATATTATTGGAGGGAACCACACCACGGCCTTGGGAGCTTTTTTCATATGACCCACAGAATAAAGAAATCAAGGAGTTGGGAATTAATGGTACTATAGGCCATTTTCATGTTGATACTTACGAGGAGAACCTTATCTTACTCAATAAAACAGATGTTCCGGTATCTAGAAGGGGAGGGAGCAGGAAGAGGAAGGACAGGTAAAAACATGATCAACTCGAGTTTTATCATTTGTTTTGTCTGTTCTACTTCTATCATGTGCATAAGACATACACTATGTTATAACTTTCAAACCTTAAAATGGTACTAGTTTTTTGATTGACTAGATCTGCCACATTTTCTAAAATATGGTTGTTGTAGGAGTGCGATACCAGTGACAATCCAGGTTTTTGCCCTTAATAAATTGTTTATTTTCATATTGTTTAGTTTACTTATGCCCTACAAACTCCTTTTGCCAAAAGGCCCAAAAGCATAATTTGTTTTTTGTCACAATCAACTAATTTTGAGTTGTTTAATCACTTGCAAATGTTTGATTTTACCACTCTGCCATTTCATTATCAATGTCCAATGATAGTGGGATGTGTTTGATACTTTGATATATGGTATTCAGATCAGTTTTGATAAAACATATTGATGGTGCATGAATTTGTAAAGAACAATCAAGTATTGAAATCTAAGAATGCTAAGTTCTTGTAAGAGAATTGGTTAATTGATTTATGTCCAGTGAACATCGTTATTGACTTTAATGGTCTTGGTATAGTAGTTCCACACTTAAACTTGGTTAATCTGATGATGGAACAGATTTTGGGCTCCTTGTATGGAATATGGATCAAAGATCAATGGAAGGAGATGATTGAAACTTTCTTGACCCCATAATAACCTTTAGATAAATAAGGACAAATTTTGGCTCAAGGCCCTAAACTGATTCAACTTGATGCTTAATTAACTTTAATGGACTTAAGTTAGTGCTTGAAAGAGTTTCTGGCCCAATGGGATTGATTAGGTTGGCCTTTAAAGATCCAGAAGGATCAACACGGAAGACAGGACACGGATGTAACACAACACAAGTGCACTAACTAGACATTTTCTTAAAATCAGGCCTTGACGCATCAAGGTCTATTTGTTCCATACTAATTTCATATAATTCAAAAAATTATTTCTTGATTTCTTACATTACAAAAGCATTCATATGTGGTGTTATTAATATGGTGAGATTCATTCTCCCTATTTTGTACTCTAGGAAAAAGGTGTGAACAAATATATTTACTTCATAGTTTATAATAGATTTCAATTAAGGAATTCGAAAATTATATTTTGTCTTCATTCATTCTGATTGGATCGCAGCTTCTTGTGTTGTGGAATATTTTAATTATTTCTTATGTTTATCTCAACTATGCATTGTTCGACTGCCTTTCCCCAAAAATCCTAAAATAAATCTGTCTTGAATAGAAGTTTGGTTATTACGGAAAAGTTCAAGAGTGAAAAAAACCTCTATCATTACAATTTAAGAATAGATATGAATATGTTGGCAAGCAGTCCTATCTACTTGAGGTGAATTTAAGAGACATAATGAGCATAATAACAATTATGACCTGAATTGAGAGCTTTTGAATTGATTTTGTTGTTTCTAGGTTTCCTCTTGACCAAAGCACTCAATTACGAATTGAGGTGCAGACACTTGCTACTGATGTTGAAAGGCTGAAGCATGAACTTGCCGTCCTGCAAGAAAGGGTAAAGGGAAAGTTTGAGGTAGCCCGTGAGGTGATAGCAAAAATGGGGCCTCAACAGCTTGCCGAGCTCCACCCCAAACTCCAGATGTATTCTCTGCAATTTCCACCCAAGGATGTTCAAGGCAATGTAAGTACTGTTATTTTCCCATTTAAGCTGTGGAGTATGGATATTGTGTTTGCCAAGTTAACTGATGGTAAGTTGTGGTAATGGATACAAAGAAATCTCAGGGAAAAGCCGTCTGATTCGTGCTGGAATGCATGGGAGTGGGTAAAACCTGGAATGTTAAAGAACCATATTTTTTTGGAATAGATGTCTCTCAATAGTTATTTGGGATGTAGGAAAATGTCCTGGTTATGGAAGAAATGCCAAATCGTCTTTGACGGGGTTAGATGCCAAATCGGCAACTGGAATAGATGTTGTGTATTCATAATGTCTAGATGTTTTATTCCAGGCAATTTTGCTACTTGTTTCTTCAAGTGGGCTTCTTTCCTGTAGAGAAGACTGGAGTCGATGATGAGGTTCCTCCTTGTTCTCCATCTGATGCCCAAAAAATTCTGCACTAGTATCCTTCTTTTTGCTCTTCCTCTTCTGATACTTCAATACCAAAGTTATTGTGAAGTAACAAAATATTCTGATTTTAGCATCGACGTTGTGAAAATCACTAGTTATGCATGTCTTGACATAGCCACAAGTGAAGCTGCTTGAAAAAAGTAACAACTTACTGTTGACAAACATTAAATTGCTTCAGAAATCCCAAAGCAGGAACTTCCAATGCTTGTTGCAACCCTGATCTCTCCTGTATAAGCCAACCAAATCTTTTCTCCAAAAAGTAGAGATGTACAAGTACCTCCAAAATTCAGATTAGGCTGTGGGGAGTGTAACCAAAAAGATGATGGCTGTAGTATCTCTCCCTATGATATTCTATTGCCGACAGTATGATGGTTGGTGGGGTCATTAGATTACCAAACCAAGCCTTATGTCCCAATCAATTGGGGTTGGTTACATGAATCCTTTTTCTAGTGGGGTCATTAGATTAGAAAAATGAAAAATCGTTTGCAGTATTTTGTTTTGGGAGACTAAAAAACTTTTAAGGGGACACTACTTGCAGGACAGGTGGTACCGAAAATCAATGTTCCCCATCAGTTGTCTTAGCAAGATGCTTTTGTTAGGCAAACAATTGATTCTTGGACAACTAAGGCAGAGTTCCTAGGCGCCTATAAAATGTGTGTCAGGAAAAATGGCAATTCACAGAGAGACAAGCTCTTCTATCTGATTGAGAAAGATGCAAATCCATGTGTCACTAGTAGCTTTAAGTAGGTGTTGTGTTTTTTCCTCCCCATAGAGAAAGGGTATTTCGTGGTCATTTCAAGTTAGGAAACTCGGTGGCTTGAAGGAAGTATGAATTGGAGATTTTGGGATGTCTTGGTAATATTTTATTGTTTTTTTGTGGGTGTTGAAGAGGTATTTCTTTAGGTTGAGAAGCCCCTTCACATTCTATAACTAGTGGCTAGTCAGACCATGATTTAAACTATAGGTGCTACGTAACAATGTTGACCCTTACGTAGCAGTGTCAGTGGGTATCTATCTAGTCTCAATATGGCTCATATAGCAATGATTGAAAATTGAACTCGTATGGAGTTGTTCTTAATTGCGGTATCAGCCGATACAACTGCTTCCGAGTGATGTACCCCCAAAACCAATTATTTTCAAACAAGTCTGCAAATTCGGAGAATGTTTTGCACCTTTACCCAAGGACCCCAAATGGATATTGGGCATAAGGTTGGAAAATTTTCTTTTGATGACTGATCTAATAGTTACAAAACTAGTGACCACCACTACCCTTGCCTGCCTTGGTATTTTCCATCCTACAATTATGAGTGATAGCCACAACTATCCATACCCACCTCGTATCTTCCATCCTATAGTCATTTTAATGTATATCTCCTACCGGTCCATGAGTAGAGCAATATAAACAGAATGGCTACATGTCATTGTTCATTTATCTACCTATCTATCTCCTACAAATCCTATAGTATGGGATGAATATATTGCTCATTCTGAACCTCAAGAATCTCCACATCACAATTTTGGTGGTGAATATCATGTCATATCCTTTTCTAGTTGTAACTAGTATATTGCCATGTGCGACACTTTGGAGTTTGGACTGATTGATTTGCATACATTTTAATATTGCATTGTAATCTCCATGCCCAAGAATATGCATTTTGCATTGGTGGAAATTCACACGTGATTTTTCAATTGACTTTTTGACATTCATTTCACTACAACATCAAATTATCATGTCCTTGAAATTACAAAAGAAAATATATTCGCAATGGCATGTACACCTCTCCATATCACACCCTCACGTTTAATAACCAAAATACATATAATTTCCACCTAGGATAAGTCCAAAGTCAAACCATTCCCCTCTGAAAAATCAAAGTCAAAGTACAATCTCATAGTCAAAGTTCAACGAGTCTCTAACCAAGGGCACCCGTGCCCATGCATAAGTAACAAAGGTTTTAAAATTATTACATATATCGAATTTGTCAAAAGATTGAAGAAATAGAAGTTACATGATCATTTCCCAAAAATATACTAACTATGGAGAGGATAAAATAATTTCATGAATACATGAGCTTCATGTCATGCATCCACACTCCAAGGATCCAACTCATGTGCCTTGCTGAGTACCTGAAAATGATAGGGTGAGCTCACTAGCCCAGTAGGAAACTTTTCTACGAACATTAGGGGTATAAGATATAGCAAACATGAATGAATTGACTAATAGGGACTACGATTGATCAACTCAATGTTAAATGTCCACAAGATACCCAAATGCCCAACCAAGTACCCAAGTGTCCAAGGAAATACCAAAAATGTTAAAAAATAACCCAAGTGTCCATCTATTTCCTCTTAGCCGTTACAAATTGTGCTGTGTAGCCAATTTCATCAAAAGACCGTATCCTTCATAAAACATTTCATTTTCAAACACTTCACAAAAATAACCACTTGTTTTAATAGGGAATAAATCCCTCTGCTGGATTTCATGGGGGTCGTGTACCCCTGCTTAATTTCGTGGGCTCCGTGCACCCATGGCTAGGGACGCATCGAACGGTGGTCCTAGTATTCATGATCACCAATTTCAAAAATCCATTTAACCCTCATGTGTCCAAAACATCCATATAATCCATTTCGTTCAAAATCTCGTAGTATATAAATTGTGACTAAGTTAGCACGTGTCCAAGTACATGAGAAATCAAGACGAGTCATGAATCATACCATGATAGGCGAGGGACAAGTTTTCCAATAGGTTTTGAGGTGTAGGGAATGGTTATGTCAAATACAAGTCCGAACAAGCGACCAAAGTTGAAGAAAATAAATTTTGGGGAGTTAAGGGGAGTTGGATTGATCCACCTCTAGAAGTGGATTGATACACTTTGTTCCTAAAGAGGTTTGGATTGATCCAACTTTCAAGTGGATTGATCCAATTTGGTTACAAGTTGAACAAAGGCACTTTGGATCGATCCAACTCAACAAGTGGATCGATCCACTATGGCTTAAGACAAAATCAGAAGGTTTTGGATCAATCCAACTCAAAAATTGGATCGACCCAACTACCCTTACGAGTAGATTTTTGACAGCTTTTTCCAAAATGAAGGGAGTTTCAATCCAAGTCAAATTTGAGGTTCCAAATCACAACCAAACATCAAAGGAGAATGTATCAACACTAATTCAAGGATCAACCAAATAAATGTATGGAAATCAAGCTCACCCAAGTTCAAAATCAACCCTCATGGTAGTGTCCAAGCTTGGCAAGAAATCAACGAGGAGTGACAAGTATATTGCAACATTTCAAACCATATACACTTAAAGAAAGTAGAGATAGGTTCCCTACCTCAATGGTTAAGCTCCAATGGAGTGAGGAATGAAAACCCTAGGTTGTTCTTGCAAACCAAACTGAAATAAGCTTCTCCAAGGTGATTCCAAGAAAGTCCAGACTCCAAATCACGCGTAGATGGCGAAAATGAGTTTGAATCTTGAAGAGATGAGATGTGGGAGGTGAATTTGTGGAGGAAGTGAAGCAAACTTTGGGAAGGAGTAGAGAGAGAGGAGAGCCGGCTGATTTTTGTAAAGAGAGGAGTGTGTTGTGTTGTGTTTTCTTAAAAAAAATCAGCCACGTACAAATATATATACACCCCACTAATTGCACTCACGCCCCTTGTGTTTCTAATGCACTTTAAAGACACCCTAATGCATATACTAACTCCACATTGGCCCACTTTACTCTATATTCATTTCCTCACATTTCCCCAACATTATTACTGAAAAATCATTTGAAATTATGGGTCCTTACAATCCGTCTTCATATTATGCGAGTTATTCTAAATGACATTAAATTGAGATGCGTCACGCCACAAAACTAGGACATAACTTCATGGAAAACTATATTTAGAATGGCTTAAAGTTAGCACAAAGTTATGAAATATATAGGATTTGATGTAGAACATAAAGAAAAGATTATAAAGATCATTTTCAACTCCAACACATGTGATTTTGTAAAAGAAGTATACATATTATTTCTGGCCATGACCATTGCACCCCAACCTTGTCATTGCGACCACCACTATTTTGGTGTCTGAAAGGTGTATACTTTTCTGGTGTCTGAAAGGTGTATACTTTTCTGGCAAAGGCATATGGACGTTAGGAGTCCAATCCAAGGCGGCCTTCTTTTTGTGGAACACTGCTTAGGCGGCAAATTTTTGCTAGCTGGTGTTGCCTTTGTAAGTGTGATATGGAGACAGTTGCCCCTCATTCATTGCAAGTTGGCTTTTAATATGTGGTTTTGGTGCTTGCTTTTTTGGGATGCTTTGGATCATTTGGTGTTTCAGAACAGCATTGCTGGCATTTTGGATGGGTGGTTGGAACCTTGAGTTGGGAAACAGAGACAAATGACTCAAATATTGCTGCGGTTATGTTTCATTTGGCTTCTTTGGAGTAACTGCAACAATAGATCTTCCCAGGATGTGAGCTACCAGCTCATAAATTGATGAAAACCCTAGTTTGTTTTGTGTTCTTGATTTCATGTGTCTGTTGAATAGGTGATCTTTAGCCTTTTTGCTGCTCTAGGACTTCTCTTTGGTTCTGCTTCTCTGGGTAAGTTACCTGAGGAGAGCTTTGTACATGGAATGCATCCCCCTAGATGTTTCATTTATTTATATCTGCTTACTTACCTATGGAAAAAGAAAATCGAATCAAAGTGGTTAAGACTTTAACCATGATAGGAACGAAGGAAAGTAAGGATGCGGCACCACTCCTCCTTTTCCTGACTGTCAGACCTAATGGAATTCTCCTGATAGGTCTGTTCGCTCAGAATGCCGTAGGGGATTTTACCCAGACTTGTAGTTGTGACCTACCTAATAGAACAGGTTAGGAAGAATCTGCTTACTGTACCCAGAATTCTGAATGCATGTGTACTCAGCATGCCTGTGAGGATCACTATTTGGACAATTGACTTTATATTGAACATTATTCTGGTTATTGTGCAATGTTCTTGATTCTTCCAAGGTCATTTTTCAGGAAGAAATCAGTTCAATGAGGCTTACTGCCACTTCCCAAGATTCAGTAGCAAACGATTGTGATGTGGCCAAGAAGTTCAGCAACAATCGCATCATTGGCAGGGGTGAAAGCGTCAAAGGAAAACATGTGAATGGCGAGACATCTGCATGCCAAGGGTTTTGCAATAAGGATTGTTCTTGGAATGAGGAGTTGGAGAGTTGGAGAGAGACGAAGGCTAAATATGCTGGAATGCTGGAGACGGTTTCTCAAATGGATCGATATCTGCAGACCATTATAACCTAAAAGTACCCCCAAATCCAGGTACAATTTTAACCTTGTCAAATTTCCATGCAATTTTGTTATCATTAGAGCAATCAGTTTGCTTGTTTATTGCATTATTCGTGTTACAAACATTGCAGTATTATTACTTTTTTGTGTCGTGTTAGCTAAGATCAATTTGTAGAAATGGTTAGTTAAGTGTTCCTTGTTTGCAAAACTATATTGTCTTTAATTATCTACGTTCGTTGAAAATTGTTAAAACCTCTTCAGATGTTTTTTTTGATGCTGTCAATTTTGTCATATGATCTATGGTGCTAGTGATGGTGGTAGGATTTGAGGCTCGTAATTGACTTGTTAATAAGGCTATCAGATATTATTTCCAACGAGGACAGTTCAACAGAGAAAAAAAGAAGTTGTGGTGCTCAAACGATATAATAACTAGAAGAAATATGAGCTATGATTAGTCTATGGTGCTTGTTTGGTATGATTCGCCGGGCCCCAGATATTCAAAGTTTTGCCAAATGTTCTAACTTAGAATAACAGAATCTAATTATTTCATTGAGAAATTAATGTATTTTCTCTAGAATATAATCTCTGACAATTCTAGCTACTGGGACATGTTCATAATTGTTTCACGTTTTGAAAATTGTAAGACGTAATTTCTGGTTTCCTCATAATTTGCATCCTTACACGATTTTTCATTGCATCTTGTTAGTCAGTAATCACAATACATCTGTACTTTATAGTTTATCCGTTTATATATTGCAATTAGCTGCAATTTTAGTGGATTGTTGTAGATGATCCATGTAACACCATTTGTTTTAAACCCATGACTATAGCAATTGACAAACCCAACTATTCAATATCAGCTCGCAAAGATCATTGTTTCAGAAATTACTTTTTTTTTTTTTTCTATGACCGAGTGTCTAGGCTAGCTTACCCACACCTCGACTAATTCTCGGGATAGACTAGCACAGCAAATCACCGCCATTGGCGCCCCACTTAAATCATGGTTTGCCTCGAGGGGGATCGAACCATTGGCAATCGCCCTTCACACTGGGACAACCCATGGATGATTTTTGTCAAAATTGTTTCCAAAATTATACTTTCAAAATTATACTTTCACATTGAACAAAAGTTAGGTGATTTTTTCATGCCCTTCTAGCCTTGTTTCAGCAACTTTATCAAAATCGTTTTTCCAGCTTTCATATTAGTTCAATATAATTCTAATATCCAACATATCCTACGACATGTCAAAGAAAAAGTAGGAAGGGGTAGTTTCCGAGTTCAATAGTTACCCAATTGCGATGGAGTTACTTCCTTCTCCTCCCAATCAAGCACATCCCTTCGCAAGCGAATATCCTACAGTTTGTACCCACATTACTGTCTGTTGAAATGCTTCTTTTAGGTTCCCACAACTGGATAATAAAAAAACACATTCATAAGGTATACCACAGGTCCACACCAGTTAACTTAAAAAGATAGGATTTCTTTAATTTCCTCCCAATTGAAGCCTGTATATTGATCGTTTGAAAATCAATTGAATAGCAACCACCACTGTGAGTGGAGGTATAACAGGAGTAATTGACAATTTTTTTGGAGTCGACAAATGCTGAGTTTTATTTCCTACAGGAATGTAGGAGTCATGTAAATGGAGTTCAAGCTTTGGTTCAACTAACTTATTAGCGGATTGTAACTGGGAGAACAAATAGAATTTTCACTAGCATTTGTAGCTTTGTTGTTGCTATCTTATTTGCTTCAGTGCTACTGTTTTCCCTGGGTTGTGTGAATGGGTGGGTGTTTTACTGGGGTGTCCGTAGGGGGGAATTGTCTGTATGATTGTGGGGAGTTGCCATATGTGTGTATGTGAGGGGTGGGTTTTATGGGGTGGGTACTGGTGTGTATGCAAAGTCTAAGTCTAAGTGATGTATTTTAGTCATGTGATTCTGAGATTCTGCAATGCCTTTTGCTAATGTTGACTTCATTTGATAATGCTGAGAGTTTGTCCTGTCTTAATGCTGCTGATGTGCACAATTGTTGATCTGGTGCATTTTTGTAATGGTTTTTGGTGGTTCTGCAGAGTTTTGGATACTACTGGTGGTGGATATTTGTCAATTGATGTCTGCGAAGCTTTGCTAAAGTTTCAGTGTTCAGCTAATCCATTGGCTGCTGGTATGATGTTTGCGGTTCTACTGCTGCTGATGTTGTCACTAAATGTTACCGCTGCTGTATTTGGTCATGGGACTTGTTATTAATTCTGCATATCCAACTGCTGCTGGTTTTGTTCCTACAGCTGGTAAGATGTCTAGTGCTAGTTTGGGCTGTCCTTCAAAATTTTGGTGATGCTATTGATGTCTGCTATGTGGCTTTGATTTAGATATTTGTTTGAGGGTTCTTGGAGGCAAGTTGTAACATGTTTTGCTAGTCCTGCTATCTTGTTCTTGTTCTCGTTCCTATTATGAGTTGGTTCCTTGCCATCCCTCCTCAATCCTTATCGGTGTACCCTAAACTCCTACTTGGTCATCTCAATGTACAGAAGCAGTCAAATCATTAAAAACCATTGCCAAAATTCTTCCTCCTTGGACCATACCTTCCGATGGTAAAAGAGTCCTCCAGATAGATGCCTTTGATCAGTTCTGGGGTACAGTCCTTGAGGAAAGTTCAGATCAGAAGTACCGATTGCACATTCAAGAATCTAGCACATTCAAGAATCTAGATTCTTGAATGTCTCCTCCCCGCATTCAAGAATCTATATTGCCTTCGGGGACAATTAATGGTTGAGAATTCCTCAAACTTGCCCCCGAACCTCCATTTTTTTTTAGTTACCGGAAAAGAGTTTGACATCAAGAACTGGAAACAATAGCTAATGGAGTAAGAGAAGGTAATTGATTTCATGCCCCATTTGGACCAAATCATCAAGGAATTGACAACCGTAGCGAAGCATAATCTATCTATCTAATTTATAAAGGGAGAACCCTTCTTTGGTGTCCTCTTTTTTTGAGGTTGTGTATATTTTTCTTTTACAGTAATCAGTTTCCAAATGAAGATGTTGACCATATTGATGTGATTTCACCACCATTTTGAAGAGTGAATTGAAAGAATGTGCAGTAAAATAACGGAATGAATAGTCCGTATTTAGCATCAAGAACAAAGAAACACGAAGGAAAATGTGTCAAGTGAAATGAGGCAGTCAAGTTTCAAAGGGTATTAGAGGTCAAAGCACATGCAATGCGTGTGGAAGTCAACTTTAATAAAACCTGATCTCAAAAAATTATCAAGTTGGACTTGCACACACATTGCGTCCTCTAGTCTATTCTAAATGGGCTTCCCTTTTTCTTATCCTCTAAAATTGAGATTGTGTATATTTTAATTCCCTAAACTAACCCTATAAAGTTAACAGAATTGATATGAATAACTGCAAGGGGTAAAATTGAAAATCAATCCACCCCAACTAAAAACCACTCCCACCCCCATTCAGTTCCCACTTTCCCATTCACAATTCATCACCCAACAAAACCAACTTCGCCTCCACTTTGCACGAACTGTTCTATATCCAATAATTGTTCTGGATAATGTTGAACAAAAAATGGTGATGGTTTAATCCCAGATTCTCTCTCATCTTTTGCACACGCATAGCCTGTGCCCCAAAGGCTAATATATGCAATTAGGAAAATTCTACCATCCGCTCAATGAGCGGACAATAAAAGTGCTCTTTGATTGACAAGAGTACATTCTTACCGGTAGAAGTGTGTGCACTTTTACTAGTCAAAGAGCATTGTTACATGTAAGAAAGCACTTTTATCGTCCACCCAATGGACTGCCAAGAAGAACTGATGCAATTAAGTGTTATCTAGAACAATAATTACCAAACCTTGTGTATTATTGATTACCCAATTGATTCGAATCTTTTTCTGTCGAAGTGATTTTGAATCAATTAGGCGTTATTATAAAAGTTGCGAGACGGAAGAAAAAAAAAATGGCCTCCTAGTGGTAGTGTTATGAACCAGATGGCTACAGTTTATGAGTTTTTAAGTTACAAGAAACCCTATGGGTAGAAGGGAAAGACTACAACACACCCTTATTTGGGGTATAGCATATTCACCTCTAAAATGTTACGACTTTTTAGTACACAAGTTACGACATGCACTAAGATGATGTATTTTTAGTGAAAATGTTGTGAATTTTATTGCTGAAAAGTTACGAGAAGCAAATGTTATGATTCCTAGTGAAAAAGTTATGAATCATATTGCTGAAAAGTCACGATACGCATCAAAATGTTATGATTCTTTATGAGGTAACACAATTTGGACCACATCTTTCGTACATATAATACAAACCTCTATTGTAGACTTTTCCGTGAAAAGTAATATGAATTATATGACTGAAAGTTCCAAGATTTTTTGTATTAAAGTAACAAGACAAACCAAATTTTTAATGACTTACGGAAAATGTTATGAATTTTATTGCTGAAAAATTAAAAAAAAAATTACTATAAAAGTTACGAGACGCACCAATGTGTTATAAAAAAAATGTATGATTCCTTATGAAAATGTTATGAATGCTATTGTTATAATTACGACTTTATCGCAAAAAAGTTCCAAGATCAACCACGCAGCAAAATGTTATGATAAATGTATTATGATACCTATTATTGTTATGAAACTTGTATATGATTCCCAAAAATAATGTCTTGAATCTTGATAGATAATCCTTCTCTTCTAACCTCACAAATTCTTCTTCTGAAATATTGTTCCAAGGACAGTCTCCTAACTGTAAAACTGCACTCAAATTCCTCTTGGGCTTGGAAGAGCATCCTCTATGGAAGAGATCTCATTGCCGAATATATCTGTTGGAGAGTTGGTAATGGAGAATCTATCAATCTTTTTCATGATAGATGGATTCCAAATTTGGATAAACCTCTCAGTCACTTTATCCCTTATGTTGGGTTTGATTCTCTAAAGTTTGCTTATCTATTATTTGCATCGCCTACTGGCCCTACCTGGGACACGGCTAAATTCTATGACCTAATCCCTTCTTTTCTTGTCCCTAAGATTCTGGCAATCATTTTACCGGAAGGCTTTGGCCTTTCACTCCTTCGGGTCAATATAACTCCAAATCGGGCTACAGGTGCTTATATGACGCTCAAAAGGGCAGTAATGCTTCTAATCTCTCCTCAGTTTGGGTTTATAAGGATCACAATGTTTGGAATATGGTTTGGAACTTGGAGCTTTCTGAGCGTATAAAAGTCTTCATTTGGAAATGTTTAAAGGATATTCTTCCTACCAAAAAGAGCCTGGTTACTCACATAGTTGGTTTCTTTCCTTCTTGCCCTCTCTGTGATTGTGAGGAAGAATTGCTTAGTCATCTATTTTTCTCATGCCCGCATTCATGCTCTGTCCAGAATGCATCCGAATTCTTCTAACACTTTCAAGTTTCATCTATTGATTTGCCCTTCAACAACTGACTTCTTGATTGGATTATCTAGCTACACAAAAATATACAGAAGCTTTTCTCCTTCATAGCAATTCTATGGGCCATTTGGAAATCCTGGAACTCTCTAGTCTTTGCTAATGAACCCTTTCATAGAGATGCAGTTCTAGCCAAGGCTAAAGATAATGTTGTTTGGTTCCTAAGAGCAGCCAATTGGCTCCGAAATACCAAATCTATAGTCCAAACTACAAACAAATATCCTTCCATTGTTCTCAAGGATTGCCCGGAAGGTTCATCTGTTCAAAGAACGCGTGTTCTTCATGTGGATGGAGCCTGGAAAGAGGGAAATCATTGGAGTGGTATTGGATTCACGGCTAGACTCCCTAATGGAAGTCTTATTGCTCAACACTCAATATCCACATATAGCTGCAGCCTTATCCAAACAAAAATTCAAGCAATAAATCAAGCGGTTAAATGGTGCCTGTTAATTTTTTTTTCTAATATCTATATTATTACTGATTGTTTTAATGTTGTTATGCAGATAAGGAGCAAGTGTGAGTGTCACCACTATGACACCTTTTTGTTACGCAACTTGAGGAAGGAGATTGCAAAGTTGAATTTTTGCAAGATCACTAAAGTTGACCGGCAGGAGGTTCAGTGTGCTCATTGATTAGCCAGGCATGCGCTAGGTCTTTTTGTACCTCACTCGGACACCGGTGACGGTTGACTTCTCCTAGTGTTGTCGGTTGTGATTTTTGCAAGATCACTAGTGCTGTTGTTTTATTGGTGTTTTGGTGTTGTATATATTTCTCGTTTCTTCTTGCATGGACTCCTTATGTACCACAGATTGCTCTTTTAATGATATTTCTATCTCTTTATCAAAAATAAATAAAACCTAAATTTCATGAATCTTGATAGATGACCTACGAAGTGATCAGTTCTTGTCATATATTAAGAGGTGGCATAATATAAAACACACAATTGGTGCATATGGTATACAACGATTCCATTCCGCATCCTATACAAACACTAAATAATAAGAAAAAGAAAATACAACTCGATAAAAAGAGATACACGCATAAATGTGTGCATGAATTTGTCAATTAAAAAGAAGCTCAGCCTATGGAGCTTATAATGTCTTTAAAGAAACCATTTGCCAGATTAGCATGCCCAAGTCTAATGGCAAGCTGAGAAGGATGTAAGCCTACGGCCAAACTAAAACAAGAAGACCTGAGAGAAGATGCGATTCAACATAACCCTATTATCACATGAAATCGTCAAACATATGTATCATATATGTAGCGCTAACCAGTAGGCAGAAAGCAGTTACAAAACATTACATCAAGTGGTTAACAAAAAAGAACCAAGCATCAAACAAATTTGGATGACCTTGTCACCACCCGGGGATGGTTCTGCATAACCCGAGCTAATCAGTCACACTGTTTCCTTCCTTCTTGTATAGACTGAAAAATCCGAGCCACTGACTCAGTCGCGGACATAGCATTGCGAGGCACAACTTTTATCACTGTTGCCGGTTTTTTATGAGTAACGTAGAACTGAGGGTCTCTCTCAGGAACATGACCTGCTTGAGAAGTAGGAAGAAGAGGAATGCCATTTCTTTCTCTGGCAGTGGGACTGACCATAATTCCCCGTGCTCCCTTGCCAGGACTACTGGCCGTACTAATCCCTTGCAACTCAGTTCTTTCTTTAGTTGCACGCGGCTTTACAACATTTGACATTGCGCCAGGACTATTTGCTGTACTAATGACTTCCAAATCACTTCTTTCTTTAGTCACACGCGGCTTCACAACATTTGAAATTGCTCTGTTAACAAAGGGCATGCCATATGGAGGAACCCCAATACCTTGATAAGGATGGTGAGAAGGCGGAACACCATATGCAGGATTCACAAAAGTACCCATCATCGGATTTGATCCCGGAGGAAGACAATAACCTCCACAATGTGGGCTCATGAATCCGTGTCCAGGATTATATGGCTTGTATATTAGTCCTTCAGATGGGGACATTACCGGAATTAGCCATTGTTGGCCAGGTGGTTGATGGAAAACCCATGGACTTGTTTCGGCATCAGATACAAACGGCGTCGATTGTGGTCTGCAATTTGAAGCATAAAAATCATCTTGGACAGAAGAAAAAGAGGCCGCCTTTCCTTCAGCAGTTGCGCCAGAGCATTCCATATTATGACTTGGTTTGTTTGAATCATCTTTATCTTTATGTTTCACAGTATGCGGAGGCGGTTCAATGATCAACTCCAATGGAAGTTTCTTAGCAAAGGAGCCCTTAGAGGGTTTTCCCAAATAAGCACCGTCTTTGACCAAAAGATGTGGTGATCCGGCAAATGACCTCTGAACCTGTTAGAATATCAAGAACACAATTCAAATCAACTTAAAAGGAAAAATGGCTCTAACGGTAAAAGGATACAGTTCATCGTGTTTGACTTATCGCAGAAGTTAGTTAACACTGAAGACCCACATACCTTTATCAATCTATGCAACTCGAATACTTGAACTGCAAACACTCGTTGTTGACTGAAATGGGGGAAGAGGGATCAGATCCAAAAAACACACTGATGGTATTTCATGATGCTCGGCTTTTACAAAGATACAACTTACACGAGGTATAAACCTGGTGTCAATTGTCTCTCAGTTCAAAACCGAGCACTAGATATAACAACCTTCTTGAACAAGAGAATTCTCAGAACAAATACAATCCCATGGAGGATAGAGTAATTAGAAACTTGGGAAATAGTCAAATCCTAGACATGTTCTAGAAAAGAAATGTTGCAGTTCACAAATAAAAGCATCGAGAAAATACATCAATTTTCTTATATATGGGGTAAAAGGAAACCTACTTTATTGATTGCCATAAACTGCACAGAACTTATGATCTACATGATGGCATGAGAATAATAGATACCGATGGACATAAAATCAAGATCACATATTGGGTAAAGATAATGAAGTATCTAAAGAATGAAAGAAATTCTGGCACCCGCACAAGACTACAAGAGTATCTTTGACACCAAAATACTACATGAAATTAACATCCTTCAACTCCATCTTCACTAGTTCCAGATTGCAGGGTACTTACCGAATACCTCCCTATCCAGATCTAATCACCACCAAAAATCTTCTTTCACCGAGCTCAGAACTACCAGAAAAAGTGAACTTACCTTGCAGAACCCACACCAGTTTGAAATGGGTATTAGATGATGTGCCGCCAACTATGTTTGTCCGCTTCTGAACACATGTGCCAACTTGAAGGGAACAGCTAAACTGCACTGAGGCGTTCCCTCACTTAAGGCCTTACTGCCAACCTTTCAGCTCAAATTGGACAAAATATTCCCACCCCAAGAGTAAACAACAACATCGCCTTCAACAATCAAATTAATTTTTTAATTGTTAGAAGACGACGAAAAATCTGAAAATAAAAGTAATTGCAGCTTCTAAATTCTACATTAGATGACTACACGATGTCCCGATACAAAGATTACTCATCTTCTCAAAAATGAAAAATAAAAAAAATCTGCAACAAATTAATAGAGATTACCCAGAGTCTCCACTGGCATTTGCCTCTTCCAATACTTTCACTGGTGACATTGAATCAGCTAGTACAAGAGTTCTAAAAGAAGTCTTAAAGTAGTTCCTCCTTTCTAAGTACTAGCAGAGAAATGAATTGAGATGCAGAAGATCGCGTGAAAAAACACTAGTGTCCAGACGACAATGAAGGACACAAATCCAAAACCATTCTACATAAATTTATTGACAAGGCAAACCAACGGCATCCTTCAAAGATCTTGTTCTAGTCTGAACTTCTTACGTTGATCACATCTTCTTGAGCAGGTACAGCTTCTACAGCACTCAAACTTCACACGATCCTAAACTATCAATATCGCTAGATTCATTGCTCATCAAACAGACACATGCACATACGTACAGAGCCACCAAATGGAGGAATGAGGTGCAGGAAGCCAAATGGGAAGGAACAGTTCAAGCATTTTTCATAGATCCAACCAAGAAGCTCTGTGAAGTGGGTGAATATGGTAGAATTTAAGCCTGGTCCTTTGATAAAGGTAATGATTGACCTTGACTTTCGGCTATTTAAAGCCCAGCTCAGCCATGACTCCTAAGCTTGACAATACTTTTTGAGTCCTTTTGTACTCGGCCCGAAAAAAGTAATTATGGACTACAGAGAGAATGTTGGCACCTAAGGTGATATATAGCTGTGTCTTCTAGATACGTATACTTCCACATAATGCCAAAACACGAATAAATGAAGTAAACATCAATTGAGTTCTTTTCTTTAATCACAAGGTGCTTTTCTTATCCAAAATAAAAAGGAAACATTTCTACCGTTAGTAGTCAATGACTTGCAATGATGATAAAACTTACAACCATACCAGATTATCAATTTTGGTGGAAGGTGAAACATAACATGCGTAAACAACAAAGCAAAAGAACTTACTTGACTATTGCTCTTCTCGCTTTCCAAAAATGTTTCTGACCTATAAGCCCCACAACATCATCAGGGCATATATCCAAGCCTGGTATAGAATCCACCATGGAAATCTCAGAGGCATCATCACTTCTGTCCCCGTTTCCTATATTGAATGACCCGCACGTCTCATCTTCATGACAGACACCATCAGAAGTAGAGCTATTAGGACTTCCCAGATCTTCTGGACAAGAGTCTTTCCGAGGGTTGGACTGAAGTCCATTACCTACACCCCTCACATGCTCATTTGACACATCGTTCTCAAACATACTATTGAACAATTGTGACCTGGCTCGTTTTGGCTCTCTATCACTGGAAGTTTGAACTTTCATGGAACCTGAATAAGTTGGACTGAAAGAGAAGAGTTTTTCCCTTTCAATGCCATTAGAATCTTTCCGTTGATCCTGACTTATTTCTGACTGGACAAAGGTAGGAACAGTAAAGTCCTCTTCATCTAACTTCCTTTTCTGCTCAACTTGTGTTGATGAGGAATTGTAGTTAGAATAGCAAGGATACGACTCTTCAGCTGGATGCGTGGGATGATTAATGTGAAGCGTGGAGAACATTGTTATTTTTTTATGGTCATCTCCCTGCAACAAGACGTCATTCCAAGTTTGTTAGGTACAGAAGCAGTTCCTGTGTAACTATAGATTATGAAAAGGCTGACGTTCTTCAAACACAACAAAAAATGACAAAAGTACTACCACAATAACGAGTGCAAACTCAGAAAGGGAAAATGAGGACTCCTAGGAGGGGTGGCAACTTCAAGAACCAATATATTCAACTTCAAGAACCAATATATTCATTACCGTAGGATTATTAGAATCAAAACAAGACCAAAAAAAAAGACACTACAAAGCCATGCTCAATCACAGTGAGTTTTCAGGAAAAGCCAAATAAAGGCATGTATACAGATTGGCCCATAGTTAACTTATTTCAGAGAAGTTGACGTTTCAAAACTCCATGGAGCATAATACTACCAGCCCAAGTTTTTCCCTTCTGGGGCATAAGGCTAAATGAGTAACGGGTTCCTCTTTATTGGTAAGACTTGAGAGGACAAGGATTTTTTCAGAATTTTCCATGAGCCCTGATTAGGGCATCTTCAACCCACCCTTCATAACTCCATTTTTGCCTTCAGTCCTCCATTTTGGAGGAAAACCTCTTCCCAACCCATCCTTCATTTTCTCCTCCAATTTGGAGAATTGTTTTTCACCCTCCAAATATGGAGGATCAAAAAATTATGGAGGATCACCTCCATTTCACTATTCATCCTTCCAAATTCCTCTCATGTCCTTTTTTTGTTCTCACCCTCTAATGATACAACCAATATGTTTAAGAAATGAAGGAATGAAGATTATTGGGTTGGAGCTCACATGAATAGTGAAACCCTTCAAATTCACTTTTTGAATATAAAATTATATTTTGATCCTCCAAAATGGAGGAATGGAGATTTGTGGGTTGAAGATGCCCTTACATGATTACAATCAGTAAATACTGAAGCAACAAACAATCAAATCTTATACTAAATATCAAAACTAACACAACTCTTATCTTGCCTACAAACAACCCATCATCCAAGAAAAAAAGAAATCACACATAAAACTATGTTTTTCTTTATCTTCAAACCGATCCATATGCATAAATTCATGCTCCACTTCAAGCAGAACAATAATGACAGTCAGTACCCATATAGTTCCCGCAATCGATAGGGATAGGGGTATGGGCAGGAAGGACTAGACACATACCTAGCTTTTGGCAATACATACATAGAGCGACTCCACTAAAAAGTTTCGATCACTAAAATAGTTGTCTCAAGTGCCTAAAAAAAATCGAGGAACTCAATGAACTGCCATCAAGCTATGTGTGCAAATCAAAGTCGAAAGAGATAAGAGATAAATTTGTGTGTTCATAGCCTTAATTCTTTTCATTCACGAAAGATGGTGAATTTAGAACAGAACTACACCTATGTAAATTCCGACTAACCTTGCCTATGGATCTCTGGGATGGAATACTGAACTGTTCATAAAGGGCCATCTTGTTCCTTGGAGGCCCTCTTGGCCCTCCTTTCTCTGCATCGTTGACATGAAGCCTAGGGAACATTGGTTCCATAGTTTTCTCGTCATCTTTCCCCCTCTTCATCATCGCTCTCCCTCTCTCTCGTGCAACAACAAAAACCTAAGGATTTGCAGGAAATTATACCTCCGAAACCAAAACCCAGTTGCAGATGCTCCGATTTCGCAGATCTAAACAGCTAAATCAATCCCTTTTTTGGTTTTTTGGATTAATCTCTTTTAAATTTAATTTTTTGGTGTTTTAGTTTTTTGGATTAATCCACTCATGCAAACTGAACTCTAACTGGATTAATTCAAAAAACCAAAAAATTGATTTGGGTGAATCAATGATTTTTTCCACTCATCCAAACGACCTCAGTTTTTACCAAGTTTTTTGGTTTAGCCAAACTAGGCCCTAAACCCAATTGCAGAAATCCAAAATTAAGCAAACCCAGAATGATTAAAAAAGTCAAAGTGAATTCTAGAAGACAAGTCTCCGGTGAATAGACGGATGACCTGTCGGGGGGACCCGAGAGTCTGGTGTTATGCTCCCCTCTAACATCCCTTCCAAAATCCGGGCCCACACCCCTTTCTTCCATTACCCCATTTCGGCCAGTCTTTTTTTTATTTTTAAATTTTTTTTCACTTTTTTCTTGTTCAATTATATTGTGAATACATAAGAGATGTTCCACTAACTTGGTTTTTTTAATTTTTTGTTTTCATTGGATGTTTTAATCTTGCAAAAAAAACTAATTTGTTTCACTAACTAGGTTTTTGGTTTTTTGGCTTTTAATTTTGCAAAAAAACTAACTTGTTCTATTAAACTAGTTTTCGTATGTTTAGTTTTGCAAAAAAAAACTAACTTGTTCCACTTACTAGTTTTTTGGTCTTTTTTGGTTTTTAGTTTTGCATTCCTGACATGCGCTGAAAACTAACTTGTTCCATATTGTGAATACATAAGGGGTGAAAAATTAGTTTATTCAAAAATCAGTTTATTCACGATTTTTTATGTGATGTGTTTTGAGAGAATGACCTATCTCGGTGCTTGAAAAAACAATTTTTTTGTTGGTGGAACACCCGAGAATTTTTTGGGGTGCAAATAGAAATCTTTAAATTAGTGTGAAAAAAAAAACTATAGAAGTAGGAGTAGAGAAATAGACATATTTTCTCTCAAAAAAATTATTCAGTCTTAGGGGACCGCCAAGTGGTGCTAAGCCGTTATCCACCACACATTTGTAGGATCCAGTATTAAGTGTATAGAATCAAACACATGTGTAGTGGATAAATGTGCTAAGTTGCCAAGTGACAGTATTTTTTTCCCATTCAACCAATAATGTTGATGTAGTGTATAGACTCAAACAAACGGTTGATGTTGTCCGATCGGATCCCAAGATGTGTTATTTTTCATGCAATGACGCATATTTTACAATACGAGGTTGCCGATGTTTTTCACGCGTCTCGCTTCATCGGACTTAAAAATAGTAGGCATTTTTTTGTTAATCTAGAGCGGTAGGGCAAAATGGGGTATCAACAATAATTAAATAAAAAATTTTAAAAACTGAATGAAATAATTAAATGAATTTATATAAAGAAATAAATTAATATAAATAACAAAATTAACATAAAAAGTAATACGGGGGGAGCGTATCAATTTTCTGGTAGGCCGATAATCATACGATTGAAAATCTCAAAAGTTGCGATTTGAGGGGTCCAGTTTGATATGCAATATAATTCTGTATAATCCAGAACCCGTTAAAATTTTCTACCACATTGGGTTTCCACTTTTCCATTATGAAATCGCCACAACGCCTCTCCCGGATTCTCATTAGGTTAGCAACTTTTGCACATCTCAAAGATCAAATTTAATTCAGCTATTAGATTCGCATTGTGTATGAGATTCGCATTTTATTTGCCCATATGTATCGACAAAAGTAGTTTAAAAGTAAAAAATACAAAAAAAAAAAAAAAAACTATCTTCTTTTGTCTAAAGTTCTATACTTCTATTGTCTTATGTAAACTTTTTTCAACTTTGTTTTTCATTTTTATCCCTTTTTTTTTGCAATTGATTTCCGCACCCCCTATTTTACAATTCACTCTTTTTTTTGGTTGTCTTTATTCACATGAATTTACAATATTACTCTTTCCTATGTGCAAAATGTGTATTTAAGAAGGGCAAAATTATGAATTTATGTGGATAAAGACAAAAAAAGGAGTGTGAAAATCATTGCCCTTTTTTTTCATCGATAAGATTAAGGCCAACCCCAAGGGACAGAGGGGAGGTGCTACGCAGCGTGCTGTGTGGCACCCTGTGGCCGTGCCGGTGTCGGTCCGATGATTGGAGACGTCCATTGCGTAGAGCTCGCCGAGTACTAAAAGTGTGTCACAATCAACTTGATTGGATATCGTTAACTGCGTGATCGGAACACATAAAACTTAAAAAAAAATTAGAACACATATGAATTGAAACACTGAATGAAAACTATTGAACCCATTTTTTAAATTTATTTTTGTTCCAATGACACACTTAACAATATCTGATCAAGTTGATTTTTGTTAAACTTGTAGTATTCGACGAGCTTTACGCGATGGACGTCTCCGATCATCAGACCGACACCGGCACAGCTGCGCCGGGTGCCGCACAGCACGCTGCACAACACAAGGCTGCGCAACACCTCCCCTCTGTCCAATCCCAAGGGTTTGGCCAAGTGGTTAGAAGAAAACCTCCCTGAGACCACATGAGACCTAGGAACAGGAACACTGGGTTACTAGACAGATTATGGCCAGCACGGCAGCACTTCAGAGGATTTTCTGCCTCATATCTCTGGGGATGATTCTGTGATATGTTTGCCTCTAAAATTGGCCAGTTCTCTGTTGAGGCTACATGGGAACCTTACCCAGTTTCAGAGGAATGTACCAAAAATGGGTGTTTGTTGGTTGGTTGCCATGTTTAGGGTAATTGTCTACCCATGCAGTGAGTTCACTCACTACAAGCCCCCCGACTCCGTGTATTGTGTTCTTTGAGAAAAATTTGCACCATTTGTTCTTTGCATCATTTGTATTGCGTTCTCCTGCAGTATATTACTTAACCCTTTACAATGTTTTTTTAGCTTTGTTATTTTCTCTGATGATCAGCCTAAGTTTGTTCCTTGACATAATCAGGAGACTAGTGATTCGCTTTTGGTGGCATCAAATGGTGAAAAAACACAAGTTCAAGGCTGAAAATCTTGGAGTGGAATTGCTGGGATTTGCTTGTAATCAGGAGACTAGTGATTTGCTTGTAATCAGTTTCTTTTTAGTTCAAATATATGGTATCAGCATTTTTCTGGAGTATAGTATCAGTATTCAGCAGCATGCCCGGGAGATACTAATGGTTTTGTTTATTGATCGAAAGAATGGGAAATTTAGATTTGTTACATCTTGTAATTAGATACATATATCTGTGATTCTCTGTTCCCTTACTATTGTAACCTCTACAATTATGTGAAACTTTGATTTTTTTTGCAATTTTTCAGTTTCTGTTCTCTTCACTTCACTCTCTTATGGTCCGAAAAAAAGTTGGAATTTTTTGGGTTTTTTTGTTTGTGCAAATATGCTGAAAAAAAAAAGAATCGGAATCGGATTTCCAGATTGAATATTCGGTTTTTTGGATTTGGATTGTTGATTTCGGGTTTTGCAAGTTTGGATTCAGCTCGGCTTTGAGCTACTTTACATTTGGATTCTATCCAGTTCATTGACAGGCCTACTCTGTGGGGGTTAAAATCAATTAAGGATCGATTTTATGTGCGCAACGGTTTTTGGTGGAATTTCATTCCTACAAACCATGTGTATAATTACGCATTGGTTTTTGGTGGAATTAGGCGTAAGCAAGTTCAGACACCTAAGTTTTATTTTATTTTATTTTTTGAACTGGGTTCAGCCACCTGAGTTAGCATATAAAAAAACAAATGTATTAGTATGGGCACTCCATGACTCCAGTGATTGAGATAGACATTTGAGGAAAAGATACAAGAAAAAGTGGTAAAGAAACTCCAATAGTCCCCATATGCTCGAGTGAGAAGCTATAAAATAAGATTCTTTTGAATTATGAAAAAAAAATTAAAAATTTGTTTCTCCTTGTGAATTTTAACCTTGCAAAAATTTATACAGAGAATTTTCAAAGTTCCCTGTAAAATTTCCCGAGCAAATGTTAAGTAAAATTTCTCAAGCAAATGTTAAGGAAGTAGTTAGACTGCTGGAATATTGTAGGTGGGATTAATGGACTCATATTAAATCCTATGGGAAAGACAATATATATATATATATATATATATATATATATATATATATATATATATATATATATATATATATTTGATCATCAAATTACGACAACAATTATTTGAAGCATTTAAAGTCAAAGACGAGAAGAACCTTTTGGTGTTTAAAAATTTGCTCCACAAATTGATACGATTCTCTTGCTGAATGTTATAGAAGGGTGATTTGTGAGGCTAATTGTTTTTAATCGATGACTAAGTACTAATTCCCCGTCCCAATTTTATAGTCCCTTTTGAAAATTTCAACTTAATAAGGGGACATAATTATTGTACTTTTGAAAACATATTTTTCTTATATATATATATATATATATATATATATATATATATATATATATATATATTTGATCATCAAATTACGACAACAATTATTTGAAGCATTTAAAGTCAAAGACGAGAAGAACCTTTTGGTGTTTAAAAATTTGCCCCACAAATTGATACGATTCTCTTGCTGAATGTTATAGAAGGGTGATTTGTGAGGCTAATTGTTTTTAATCGATGACTAAGTACTAATTCCCCGTCCCAATTTTATAGTCCCTTTTGAAAATTTCAACTTAATAAGGGGACATAATTATTGTACTTTTGAAAACATATTTTTCTTATTTTACCCATCAATCTTTACACTTTCTTGTGGAAGTTTAGTTGACTAAAGGAGGTTGAAAACATTTGCAGTGATTGAATCTTATAGCAAAGATTCTCGTATGTAATTGATGTACGATTTCTGTTCAAAAAAAAAAATTGATGTACAATTTTATTTTTTTATTTTTCATAAATCAAGTGTTCAGACCAGCTTACGCGCACCTTGACTATTCTTAGAGGTCTAATCTCACCGTCCCACTTGTGGGAGCTCACTTAAAGCCGAATCAAAGCTTCCATGGACTGATCTCAAATAAGTCTTAGACCTTGATCACCAAGCTTACTCCTTGGATTAATTGTAATAGGAGTTAAGGAGTTCAATAAAATGTAATGGTTAATTTAAAAAAACAGTAGTCAATGTGTGTCCAAATAACAAAATTTCAGCATAGTGCCTGCAAGGCAATACATGGTGTAGTCCTCCACATTCAATCGTCCATTTCGATAATGTACGGTTAGGATTCTACAAATATGAATCATTCATTGTTCGGATTAAATCAAAATCGTACATTGTTGAAATTGATGATCGTGTCTTGCTCCAGTGGATTTCAAGGAATACCCCAAGTTTGGAGGTAGAGGGTATTTAGTCCCACATTGGTTGGGAGCTAAAATCTCATGTGTTATATTAACACCCACCTTGGACTACATGGCATTATCTTAGGTATACCTTTTTAGGCCAAGTGTTTAGGCTAAAAGGAGGTCCATGGTCAACCAGGTCGGATCGTTACATTTCATTTCAGACCGTACTTTGACTTGTTAAATTACTTGAGTTATTTCAAATTTCTTTGAACTGGGAACTTCTTACTTTTTGAGAATGTAAAAAGTTAATTTAAGCCATCTCCATTGATCTCTCATGGTTTGTCTATCAAGTAAGGAAGAGTTTCTACTATCGTTTTTTTTGTTGAACTGGGAGACAACTTTTATAAATCAACTTATCTCAGCAGAGGCATCACAGTTACATAAACTAGAAAGTAAAGGAGGGGAATTGGAAACCCAATTAGATGGGAGAGAACCCTTAAGGCTTTGAGAAGCAACCCACTGAGTAACTTTGTTGCAAGACCTGGGAATCCACTCAAAGGAACAATTAAAAATCCGAGACTGGGTCTTAATATCCTCAACAAACAATAGTAGAGCAGTCCCATGGTGGCACGTTTTCAGTTTCTACTATCGTTTAAAGAGTATTTTCCTCACTTATAGTATTACTTTTTATATGTAGTTATGTGTGCATGGTTTTTCTATCAAGTAAGGCTGAGTTTTTACTATCGTTTCCCAAACATCAGAAAAATGCCCTTTAACGGAAACTATACCCACTTTTGACTACAGTAAGAAAGACGGTATTTTTAGTGAAAACTTAGTGGAACTATGGATGGGCATGGGGATGGATCGGGACGAAGAGTACTATCTCCACCCCCAATCCCCAAATCTCATCTCCATATCCATCCCCTACCTGATCTCCAACAGGGCTTTATTTTTATCATCCATCTCCAGTCCAAATGGGGAACGAGGATCCCCACGGGGATTCGGAAATCCAATCATTTAAATAAATAAAAAAAGATAACAAAAAATCTAGAATCCCAGTTACAAATTAAATGCTAAAATCAAGTTACAAGTAGAGGTGTCGAATAGGTCGGGCCGGCACGGGCACGGTATCCATGTGTAAGCATAAGTGTTTGCCAGCTTCAATTCAAGTTGTATCAAGTATCAACTAGATTTCTAATTTGAAAACTAAAGGAACCACAAGCAAGATAGCATATTATGGTATCCATCAGTTGTAGAAAAAATTAAGTGGATCGCGTATCAGTAGGCATTTAATCGGGTGAAAAATATCATTAAAAAAATACAAATTGGGTCCCGATCGACAAGCTTTCTAAACTCGATCGAGAAGAAAGTTTACACAATTGATTTCATCAATAGGAACAACAAAATCAATGGCTCAATTGGAAAAATATTGTTTTAATTTTGCATTTTTTTGTGTTTATTTTAAGGAATGCATAGGATTGATAGTTGAGTAGACGTCAACCTAGTTAGAATGTATTCAAATTATAGTGATGCATTTCTTATTTAATCACATTTATTGTGTTACAAAGTTCAATTATAATAAAATGTTTGGAGAAAATTTAGTGTGATCTCATGTGTTTGGAAAAAATTTAGTGGGACCAAAAAGTTTCATAGCTCATGAATAAACCCCTATATTCGGCGGGGGGATGGATCGGGGGACGGATTTGGGGCAGGGACATGCCTATCTCCACCCCCTATTTGATCCCCAAACATTTTCGAAAAAATCCCCGTATCCTATCCAATCTCCAAACAGATCTCCATATTGCCGATCCGTTAGAATCGGAGCATGGATCGAATTCGAATGGGTCAGAGGTAATGGCCAACCCTAAGTGAACTCAAATTAGAAGGAATATTCATCAACATGTAAATCCCACGGAGAACAAAAAGGCAGGGGTTTGCTTGTGTTCTGTGTTTTATCGTTGCTTTGGTTGGCAATAAAACGTGATAGTTACCACGTACACACAAAGAAATGCAGGCTAACTCTGGTTCACTTTTTATGTTGGAGTTCTGTTCTCAATCAAGGAAAACAGAGTTTAGGATTTCACACAAGTCCTAAGGATAGATTAATGCTAACAAAAATCTTCATTCTTTCTCAACTAATAATTCTAACTATAACCGTTAAACAAACCAAAATAATCGAGTTAGTTTTAAAAAAATAAAAATAAAAAAATAAAAAAAACTTGTTATCTTTTAGATCAATGTCGAACAAGCTATTATGCGGCTTGCTAGACTATGGTTTTTGAAAACTCAAACTACTAGCTAGAGACTCGATCGATTAAAGGTTGTTTGATAACGGCTCATCTCATTAACAAACGAAGCTCAAACATATTTTACGAAGTTTGTTAAGTTTTCAAACTAAACTTGAATAACCACCTACTCACCTTGTTATGCTCGTTTATCACCGTAGTTTAAACGAACATAGAAGTAATAATTGTAGCGGTCGGGTTCACAAAGGATAAGAAGGTTCAGCACTGTGCACGAGGGGAAGGAAGAGCCAAGGGGGTCACCCTTACGAAAGTAGCAAAAGTGAATGTGGGTCAGACCCACTTGGTCTCGTCAAAGAGAATCTGCCCTCAGAGTACGGCGGCTCAATATGGATCTGCACGAATATCAGATGGAAGTTGAGCTTGAACCACCGAGCAGACCTCTCTATGTTATTGCTCTCGAATGGGAGTCTGTTGACTCCCTCGGGACTTATTGCTCGGACAGATGAGTTTGCAGCATGATCTCGGCGGCTCGGAGGGATCTTATGCCCAAGCGCCATACGAGCCGAGTGGGTTGACTTCAGTTTCATAGAGCTCGGCAGTTGTCAAGGGCTCAGTGGAGGCGTGTTTGGTAGCCTAGGCAGATTATTAATGGGAGCAGTCAACCACCTTGCATGTAGGCCATTAATGGTGACAGACAACCACCTTGCATGCTATGCCTGCAGGACCACGTGATTGACGGGGGAGTATTCCCAAGCCAGTTGACCCCTCAAGTTCATTAGAGATGACATTAGCCGAAGCACTGCTTCTACAAAAGACATTCTTACCACACCGGGCGTCACCCACGGTACGGATGGTGCGTGTGTGGTTCACGAGGGATGTGATGGGTACGCTCTTCTTTGCCTATAAATATGACCTTCACCTACCTCACTTAGGATATCTCTCTCTCTCTCTCTCTCTCTCTCTCTCTCTCTCTCTCTCTCCACATTCAATACTCTTTACTCACTTCTCTCTCTAAGTTTCCAGCAAACTTTCCTCTCAGTCACTTACTTAGTCATCGAAGTGTCTTCCCGAACAACCACTGTCCGGGCTTGGCACTAACGTGATTGTTTCAGTGCACAGGCTCTCTTCTCAGTCAAGCATCCAAGAAGGCAGTAAGGATTAGTCAGCTCTCCTCTCTCCGTACTGAACCAGAAAGCTCAAAGAAGTAAATCCGATGAAGCGCCTCCCACAATAATCAAGCATAAACTGTTTCTCTACATTGATCAAATGTTTCTTTATTAGTTTTCAAACTAAGTTGAGTGTGGAATCACATTTTGAACTTTAGTCTCACAGAGAAAAAAAAAGTGCTAGCTCCAGCTTAACAATTCAATTGCAAATTTTAGAATGGTAAATAGGACGTGAGAAGTTTTTATGTGTAATGAGGAGTAATTATTCTATGTTGTGGGGTCATACACTTAGCATTGATTTCCTCGAAAATATATTTTGTTTTCATGCCCATTAGCTCGATTGAAACCTCTCTCTCTCTCTCTCTCTCCTCGATGTTATGATATTCAAGATTGATGAATTGCTAATGAAATGAAAGCTATGCGCAAATCACTCGGGGCAATAGAAATAATGCTTGAAAGTTGAAATATGTTAATTAAGGATGGAGAATAGTTCTATCGCGCCACCCGTAGACTCTGAAAAGAACATTGGTATGAAAATTTCCAGATAGAAGGTATACTTGTTAGGTAATACAATCCCACGTTACTTAGATACGGAATAAATGATCACTGAATAACATAAGAGACTTATTTACTCATTGTCAATTGATTTTGAGTTGGATATAAAATTTCTACATGGTATCATAGCGGGGTCCATTTTACCCCACATTTTAAAAATTCTTAATCCACACTCCACGATGACAGATCAAGTAAAAAGACTACAGGATGATAGACTAAAAAAGAAGCTACACATGACAGGCCCAAAAAGAGGCTGCACTTGAGGGGGATGTTAATTAAGTAATAATCTCACATTGCTTGGGTAAGGGACCTCTTCACTCGTTGCCAATTAGTTTTGAGTTAGATATAAAGTTTCCACACTAATCCAATATGATTTACAACACTGGCGGCTCCACACTTATGTGTGTGTTGTCACATGAACATGCCAAAAAAAAATTGTCTTATAATACATGTAAAAAATTTGTATGAATTTTAGGTTACTCCATTCTTTGAACACCCAACTAAAATATGAATGAACACCCGTGCAAAATTAATAAATTAGCTCACAAATCAATCCACTTTGACTAACCAAATTATATCCATATAGCCCAATCGTAGGCGGCTCCACAAATAAGAAAAGGTGATCAATTGAAGATGCTCTTCTCTTTTCTTTTCTTTTTTGGTTATATTACATATAGTAATTTTATCTCATATTTTGTTTGAACACTTAGTCTTATATTATGAATAAAACACTATGCAATGCAAGTTATTTACAATTGAACATCTAATACACTAGCTCAAAATAATATACATATTTTAAATACTACCATTAGAAAAATAAAGAGAAAAAAGAGTATCTATTGGTATCGTTGTCGTGCAATTTCTCTCAGAACAACAATCAACTTATATCTCCAAACATAAAAGCTTATGTTTAAAAAGATCCATGCAAACTTATTAGCTGAAAACAACATAATTTGCTAAAAAAAAGTGCTACAAAAAAATGCTCCCATATATATGCTCAAGTTTGATTTCACTTGGCCCAAAATATAAAAATTTGCTGAAAACAACATTTTATGTATTTTGTATTTTTTTTGGATCTCATTGTATGTAAGGACCCGTATTTTTACATAATTTTTCCGGAATAATGGTGGGTAAACGTAAGGAAATGAAAACTTAGTTAAATGGATCAATGTGGGAGTATTAGATTGCATTTTGGTCTTTTTAAAACATGTTTGAAACTTGAGGGGTGTAAGTGTTAAGTGGGAGGTGTATATACACATGTGTATACAAAAATATGAATAAAATCACTCATTTTATCCATCTTACACACCTGTCGTCTTTCTCTCTCTCTCTCCCTCTCTCAACTTTCTTCCATTGTTACACCTCAAAGCTCCAAAATTCATCAAGCCTTCAAGTCCCCTTCAAGAACCCCACCTAAAATCACCTCCTCTACGCGTATTGAAGCTTGTATCGCGTTCATTTCGCACCTAAAGCTCATATTTTGGGTTGGAGCTCATTGGATGCTAGAGCTTTCATTTTCTCACTCAATTCAAGCTCAAATCTTAAGGTAGGAAGACAAATTATACTCCCTCTAGTTGTATCTATGTGATGTATGGCATATATCTTGTTCTTGTTGCTCAAATTCATCAAATTCATCATTTGCTCTCAAATGGGTTTGTTCGAGCTAGATTTTGTGATCTATGATTTGAGTACTTGTTTGATGCAATTGATTGTTGATTTACCCTCCCTTGATGTCCATTAATTGCTCCACATATTCATTTTTGGCCTAAAACTTCAGATATGCAATTGGGATGAAATTTCATGTTTTGAGAGAAACCCGCAGAAATTCTGGGTTTCCCCAACCGGTCGTGCAAAAACTTCTAACCGGTTGGGCATTTCTAAAATTTTCACATGAATCTGTCTCTTCCCAACCAGTTGGACATAAACCACCAACCGGTTGGGCACTTCTAAAATTTTCACACGAATTTGTCTCTACCCAACCAGTTGGGCAAAAACCACCAACCAGTTGGGCTTTTCTGAAAACTTGTGTTCGTCTCTGTTTTGGTCCAACCAGTTGGGCAAAAACCTCCAACTGGTTGGGAAACGCTAAAATATCATATTTTCATCTTTGATCATTCCCTTGAATATTGGACACATCGTACATCCCTCCAACCTTATTTTGGCATCATTTGGATAATGTAAAGAGTTGGTTTGACTTTTCAATGCAAATGATAATTTTGAGACAAAATGTAAAGTTTTGAGATGAGTTTTAAATCGAAAATATTTTATGGATAAATGTGAACTCTAGAGATCACCCGTTTGGTGTCCCTAACCATGGGTGCACGAAGCTCGCAAAATCCGGCAAGGGTGCACGGAGTCCATGAAATCCGGCAAGGGTGACTTTGGTTGTATACTTAAACTTAGTTTAGGACACTTGGACACATTCTAGACACGTGAACACATTTTAGGTACTTCGTGGCTGAGTTAAAGCCTTTTGTTCATCCTAGCCTTATACATTGGTTGTGTCCACTATCATACTCACTCATTATGCATGTATCGTGTTTATACACCTAGCATTGGTAGAATAGTTTTCCTACTGGGCTAGTGAGCTCAACCTATCAATTTTCAGGTACTCGACATGGAGCATGAGATTGATGCATGAAATATGGATGCATAGCATTGGAGTTCAACGAGCATGAAGTTATTTTTCCATCTTTGTTTTATATTTTTGAAAGATGATTTTGTAACTTCCAACTGTTAATCTTTTGACTATTTGGTTATTGTAATAACTCTTCAAACTTGAAACTTATGCATTTGGGTTACGGGTACTCGTAGTTATAACCCATTTATTATTTATGGTGAGAATGTATCTATTTTGACGTTGAATATTCAAAGGGTAAACGTAAGACTTTAACTTATTCTACGTGGATAATACTTATTTTTGGTTTATTAAACTTAAGGGCGTGACATTGTGTCACGACCCAAAATTTAGTTGATTTGGACACCGTGACCGGCCAGTGAGCTTTCCTCACCAAAGGCCTCTATCAACATTTTTCTACAATTCTTTTTTTTCTTTTATAAACAACTTGTTATTACAGAAGTGCTATTTTACAGTCGTAACTCACTGGAGTCCTTTATTCATTACATTAACTACTGCTCCTTTCCCTTCCCTTTTTTTTCCTTATTTATTTTACAACCAATATGTAGATTTCTACTGGTACTTGGCTCAACTTGCTACCCCTGATCTCCTGGAAAAAAAAAATTGCAACGACGTAAGCCACTGCTTGTGTGAATTTATGAATTACCAGAGTTACATGGTCTAAAATAATTTTGTCAAAATCATGGCATGATCAGTTTTTCATGGCTTCAACTGTAACCAAAATTTGCAAACATATCTGTATATACCATAACATGCCATTAACGTATACGATATACCATCCGACGATTTCCGCCAGCTATGAGGGAGCGACCCCCAAATAATGTATTGAATTGATCAATTCAATTGGACACCTGGCTGTGCCCCTTTCCATTTCACCCTTATAACGCCGTTCCGACTGGTACCTTTAACGTCCCCCAGATTCAGGGACATCGTCTGGATGTATCGAAAATACTATTTCCAAAAGAAGACTTTGCACAACATCAGAATTCTATGACACTTTTGTTGCAAAAGAATCTCATATATCAAATAATCATAACTTAATAAGAACATAAATTTTTGCGAAAAAAACCTCATGTAACAAGGATAATTCATAACTCACCTTTTCGCCTCCGAAATCTACTGTTACATCTACTAGGGCGTACTGGCTCCTAGAATAACACATTGACAATTAGAAATACTAAAATTGTGGTGAAGTTGATACGATACGAAGTAACTTGGCCACACAGTCATAAAGGTACTCGAACAATTTGATTTTGGTAAATATTCTATGGTTTATTTTATGCCTAGGATGAGAAAATACACCCAAGTTTTAGCCAATTAGGATTCTTCACAACATTTTAGTCAAGAGGTAATTTTTTTCTATTACTTATCAAGTGGATCCTACATCTTTGCCTAGTTAAACAGTGGATCGATCTAATACTAAAGGTAAGGCAAACAAATGAGTTCAATGCTTTTATTATTATTATTATTATTATTATTATTATTATTATTATTATTATTATTATTATTATTATTATTGTTATTATGTACTGCTGTCATCGGTTGAATTAAGTATATAGCCATATTTCTTTCCTGGGCACTAGCTAATTAGAGTAGCTCCAAACAAATTCGAGTTACTCCTAAGTACTGTAGTTCGGGACTCTAGAGGATCTTGATGTTTCCTCTATGTGTTAAACTCAAATCTATAGGCGAGCCTAAAATTTGATCTTGGGTTTGGTCCGACTACAAAACGAGTCAAGCTGAGCCACGAGTTGCACAAGCAACTTGGATCAAGTCCCCTCCATAAAATTGTCCCAACATTTTAGAGGTACGTTATGATCCATTTTACGAATTCATGCTGAGTTAATCCCGAACTGCTTTGTACTAATCTTAATGAGATCTTTTTTTTTTTTTTTTGAAAAGCATCACTTGTTGATCAGTAAGTTTTGTGAAGGAATAACTTAATTGGGTTTGATTCTTCATAGACTTCCTATAAGCAAAAGTGTACATGTGCCGTGTGGAGGAAAAAGGAAAGGGTGAACTCATCTAACAACATTTGAACTGCTAAAAGGACGGAAGAGGAATTGATAAATTAAAGTGCAAGTGTGCTTGTGTTCTCAACAGCAAGGGGATGTGGGACTCACCTCCCAAAGTTAACCCTCTTCCCTTCTCCTTTGTTTTTCCTCTTTCCTTTCTTTTCCTTTTATTTTTCGTTAAAGTGCTGTGTGTGCGTGATGTGTGAGGGCTGAGTGGGAGTTGGTGGACTATTTATATTAAGAGGACTTCTCCTAGAGCTTTCTACATATAGCCGTTTGTCAGTCCACATACGGTGAACAAGCCAGGTGAATCACCCTTAATGATTATTGGGGATTTAGCCCAATCCAAATGTGCCACCTCGACTAATTCCGGAAGGTTTTTTTTACTTGGCCACCAAGCATCCAATAGAAGGATGCCACCCTGCCTAGTTCCTGAAGTTTAATTGTCTCGCGGCGACTCCTGTCGCATTCTCATGTCCTGATGTAGTTAGCAGGGTTGAAATAACGTCCTAAAATGTTCAAAAATTCTACACATACCAGAAAAATACACCCTTTTATTTTGTAGGCGTCAAATTACTAAAATATATTTTCTACTTATCACGATCAGCGAATCACCAAAAATTTAATTCTATTTTATAATTATTACTATTGATATTAATATTTTATTTGCTATTAAAAAGTTGGGGTGTTACACATTGTATATGTATACGCTCATATATGATTTTTTTTTTCCTTCTCAATATATGACTGATTAATAGAGCTAACAGAGTTAAGGTAATTTTTGAACACCCTATTAAAAATTCTTGGAGCCGCCACTACTTTACAATGATCTTCATTTGTATTAGATTGCTGTTGTTTGATCTTTTCTCTTTTTGTCTAAAAAATACTTTTGAAAATCCAATTGCCTGCTTTCATCAACATACACAACGCTATGTACCCAGAAAACTTATATGTAAGGACTCGCGTTTTTAAATAATTTTTCAAGAATAAAGTTGGGAAAATGTGAAGAATTGATTAAAGTGTTTAAGTGATGGATTGTTGGGTGTAGTTAATTGATTTGGGTCATAGTGCTATACACAAGTCAATATAGGGACCGGGGGTGTAATTTTTCTAAAGTTAATATATGTGGTGTGTGAGAGAGGAGAGAAAATCACTTCCTCTCCCCTTCCAAAATAGCCAACCACCTCTCTCTCTCTAACCCTCCATTGTTCTTCATCTTCTTCCTTAAATTCTCCCACAAACTCTACTAAATCTCAAGCTCCAAGCTTACTCCCTTCACAAAACCTTCATAAAATCTCATGTTCTACACGTTCATGTGCTTGTTTCACACCGTTGTTTGATCAATATTTCCTTGGATCTTGAAGCTAGGGTTTGAGTTTTGCTTCATGGAGGTGTTACAAGCTTTCCTTCACTTGAGGTAGGGAAATTTCTAACTCTTCTACGTGTAAATATGGTGTATGTGTGTATATAGCCATTTGATTGCTAAGCTTTCCATTATTTTGTTGATTTCCTTGGAAATGAACCATTTCATCTTACATCTTGGTGATATGTTGTGTTATAATGTTGTTTGAATCATTCTTACATCTTAATATGTTTTTTTTTTAACCAAGAAAATGCCCAAAAGAAGCCCCATTGATCATTTCGTTGCTTGAAAAATTTTGGATCTGATGTTGTCCTATCCATAGGACCTAACATCCTATCCATAAGAGCCTTATCTCTTTTCGTCTGACCAATCTGATGGCTTCCCTATCCATAAAACGTTTTCTCCTATCCATAGGATCCTCTAACGCCCTGTCCATAGAATTTTTTCGTCTATTCATAGGACTATTTGTTGTTCAAAAGGTGGCCAATCTGATCTTAGTCTTATCCATAGGACCTGACCCCTATCCATATGACCCTTTTAGTTCATGAAAAAGTGTTTGGACATTATTTCACTTATCTAGTCTTGTTTGTTCAAAGTTATTGGTTATATAACATTATTCAGAAGGATCAGGAGGACGACCTTTGACACTCGGGTTGAAATTTTCATATTGGCATGTTCGGTTAATACGAAACTCTATGTTGGCGTGAAACCAATGCATGAAACTAAGGTGATGGAACACGTGGATATTGTAATGATATTAATGAGTATGTAATACAGTACGAATGTGGTATTGATGACACGGGGCCTGAAAGAGTAAGCCTGGAGTGACACAAGACCTGAAAGGATATGCCCAAAGTGACACGGGACCTTTATGGTATGCCTGAAGTAACATGGGGCCTATATGGCATGCCCGAAAAATGATCAAATGTTTAAAAAGGAAATGAGATGAACATGGATATTGTTTAAAACATATGAGGCCTGTTTCGTATGAGTCGGGCACTAGTTGGGCATGAATGACGGGAGTAAATGAAGTCTAATCGATTATGTGCTTCCTTTCAAGTCATTGATCATTCGAACTCTCTCTCTCTCTCTTTCTTACCAATGGTTACATGACTTATGCTATCTTGTCTATCAATATATATTCTATTGCATTTAGGATTGTTAGATATTTCTCTACTTGGCTAGTGAACTCAACCTTACAAATTTCAGGTACCCACCAATGATCATGACATGAAATGTTTGGAGTGCATGCATGGAGGAGTTATATTATCATCATAGAGCTTGTATTCTATTAAGATAATTTTGTAACTTAATTAAGTTTCATCTTTTGACAATGAAGTTGTAATAACTATACATTTATCATTTCTCTACATGGGGTACGAGTACCCATAGACCTTTGTGTATTTGACATTGACTTTGACTATTCAATTTGGACTTTGATGTGGCCAGTGGAATTGCTGACCGTCCACGTGAATTTTCTTAATGAATTATCCATAAAAAATTTTAGGGCATGACATATATATTCATTATATCAAAAATTTAAGATTTTCGGATAGTCTACAATTGAAGTGTGATTCAACAAGAAGTTTAAATCTACAAAACAATTTATGCCCTAATTCCATAAAACAAACGAGTCCAAAAGACGATTGCAAGCCATTTTCTAGGAATCCCATTGTTGTGATGGATTTATAACCCACACAGCCGAACTAGTACCAAAGATTATATTAGTCTTGTTGGTTGGCAGCTTTTTTCTTCTCACACAATTGACAAGGGTTTTAATTCGATTCTAGAGGTCGATAGGTTACAGGAAAGTAATTTCTTGAAAATCCCTAGTCTTGAAAGGAACTAATTGAAGTGTGTATAAGCTGACCTGAACATTCCTGACCGTCAAAAAAAAAAAAAAAGTAAAGGAGAGAGAGAATGCTAATAGTAATGGCTAACGTACGTAGGGATGTTTTTCTTCCCATATTTGAATTGGTCATAAGTAGGGTACCCCACGGTCCCCTCCCCCATGCAAATTTCGTGATATTGACCACAAACAAACAAACGAACTTGTTGATCTAGTCCCCTCACATTCACGTACCAGTACTAAATAAGTGAAAAAGTAAAAAGAGTAGTAGTATGGAAGTACATAGAAATTTTTTCCCAAAATGGTCCGGAAAAGAGAATCAATGGCTCAGAAATATGAATTTGGAGTTTGGACCATTGATTTTTCTCTTTTCTCTATCATTTTGGTAAAATTTTTCATATTTCAAATATATAAATCTGAACCGTTAAATTCTCTTTTCTAGACCATTTTGGAAAAACTTTTCGTATTTCCTGAGTAAAATTTTCAAAGGTAAAAACAAAACAAAAGATATCTCAGGACCATCCTGACAAATTCCACCAGATAAAGAGAGAGAGAGAGAGGGGGATAGAATCATAACAAGTCCAAATGTACTTTCTCATGATCTTCATTTACTCGGTCCAACTTCATTTTCAATAAATATGTCACACCCTATACCCCATGATCACTAATTTCATTTCACCAGAAATGAAATTTGATTTACAAGTCTATTATATATGAATTTGTATCTCAATTACCATAACCATAACCAAGAGTCAGTCACTTAATTAGCACTAATTCATCAACAACAAAAAAAAGGAGTCCCGGGGCCGGGTCGCCTCCCTGCATTTCAATAGTCTTGGTAATTAGTCACACCTTGATACATTCCGTGTGACTTAGTGTCTTGGTAATAGAAAGAGTTATCCGAATTCGGAATAATGGAATTCCCAAATTCACCACTGATTGTACTCTCTTGAATAGTCCAAATCCCAGAATTAATAATCTCACGAGGATCATACCCGGACCCAAAATTCACAGAAAATCTGGAATTGTTATCTTCATTGGACAACGGTGCGTAACTGTTTTCCATAGCAAGTTCAAGTGAAGAAAACCCTGAAATTTGCCTCTGATAATTATTTCCATCGAAATCAAATCCCTCGGTGGTTTTCGGAAGGAGGTAGTGATTTTGGCCGTGGATTAAGCTCTCGTTATCGATGTTTAGACTGTAATTAACCTCGGATAGTGACGAAATCTGAGGAGAATTTTGGTTGAGCAGAGCCAAAAAATTGCTAGGAGCACCATATGGTTCTGCTTGTGGCAGCATAGGAAATGAATTTGAAGGCTCTCCAATGCTGGTTTTGGGTGCCATTAGTTTTTTCTTTATTTTGGTGTTCCAATGATTCTTCACATCATTGTCTGTTCTTCCGGGTAGTTGGGATGCTATGACAGACCATCTAATTAAAAAAAACAAAAAAAACAAAAGTCAAATAATTAGTAGTTAATTAACATTGTTAAACCTAATTACTCACATATAAATACATTAATTACTTATCCAAAAGAAAACATATAAGTACATTACACAACATTATTTTTCGTAATTTTTTTTTTAAATCTCTAGGGGGAAAAAAGTTCTTGTTGGTGGTCCGACTACATGCCGTTTTTTTTTTTTTTTTTTTCGAAAAATTGAAAACTAGAAGGAAAACTTAAAATGCTTGTTAGTGGTACAACTTGCCTGCTGCCAAGTTTGGTATAGAGGGCACAAATAATGTCATCTTCCTCATCAGTAAAGCCTCCATGTTTGATGTTTGGCCGAAGGTAATTGAGCCATCTCAGACGACAACTCTTGCCGCAGCGCTTTAGCCCTGTACGCGAAGAATTTTCGAATACAAAATCGATTTTACGAGGAACGGGATTTAATTACTTGTAAATAAACCCTAATTCTTTTCCTTTTTTTTCCTTCAGGAAAGGCAAGAATTAAATTTACTTTTTTGAGGGAAAAAAAATTATAACAGATTAATGGAAATATAGGAAGAAATAAAAGAAGAACATAAGAAAACATTTACAAATGGGAACATAGGAAAATAAGAACCACAAAATGAGAGAGAGAGAGAGAGAGAGAGAGAGAGAGAGAGAGAGAGAGAGAGAGACCAGCTTTGTGAGGCAAGGCAATCCAATTGGCAGGAGTGCCAAATTTGTGAAGGTAGTCCTTGAGAGTAGCATCTTCATCAGGAGACCATGGACCTCTCTTCACCTTACTCTTGTCACAACAAGGAGCTCTTCCCATGTCTACTACTATTACTATGGACTATGGAGAGAGAGAGAGAGATAGAGAGAGAGAGAGAGAGAGAGAGAGAGAAATGTTGTTTTGGTGACGGCTTGTATCAACTCTGTATATATGCACAATTATATATAGCCCCTTAGGTTGACTTGGCCTGACCAATTTTCCAAATATAATTAGTTTTATCGTAGCTCCAATGGTTAGTTTGGTTGAGTGGTTTGTTCTCCATAAAATTGATAAACGTTCTATTATAAGCTTTAAGCCATAAAAAAGTATTTCTTGTGAATCTCTAGTCCCGACGTGGATTTCTTTGACCGAAATGAGAAAGAAACTAGTCAAGATGTACATAATTAAACTGGCCGAAACACTCTGGACATGACCATAAAAAAAAATTTGATGCAAATATGTTTACTTGGTTATGATTCACAATCAAATAATATAACAGTGCAATCATATGTAAAGACAAAATACAAAAACAAAAAGAAACTCGCGTGTAGGTTTATAAAACTAGGTTAAAATATTGACCCACTTATTGGTGTGTTGTGCAATTTTCTTCACTTTCTATTGTTTTTATTTCTTCCTTGAGCTTTTCACTTGATTTGTGATTAGCTTTGATCATCTAAACTCGATCTGCTAGCTCAAGAATCTTTAGTTTCAACAAAGGAGTGTTTACAATAACTCTCCAAATTATTGACTTGACTTCAGTCTGCATAAAATTTACAAAAGTCGGTCAGTTATATCGTCTCACAAATGTTATTTCTTTCATCCTATAATTTTGGACTTTTTTTAAAAGTCACGAATTTTCTAGAGTGCACTAATTTTGCACATAAGTTTTTGTGAATTCATTCCAATGCCTTAATTTCCACAACAATACTTTTTTAATTTTGAAAATAACACAACATTTGAGAAAGGACTAACTTTAGAGCTCTAAATTAGAGGAAAGAGGAACAGTAGTAGTCATCTGCTTGTCTTTTTTCCCTATTCTCTCTCTCTCTCTCTCTCGCATGCAAAGGGGGGCTCAAAAATGAAATTGGCCAAGTTCTTGATCGGAATATATCTGTAAGTTCCTTATTTGTGATTGTCTAATTCCATGACATTTTCATGTAATTGAAATCCTATGCATATGGTAGTTAGTTGATTGATTGGTGTGAAGTCAAAGATCAAAAAGCATTATGGGAAGATTGAGAAGATTAAAAAGATTGTGAAGATTTTACTCAGAAAGAATTATGGACTTACTGTGTTTGGAAAAAGCAAGAATCTTGGGGGAAAGGAAATTAAGAATAAGGAAACAAAATATTTGGAGATGTGTAATTCGCCCAATCAAGAAGCAACAGATTCGCTCGAGCGAGTAGTTGAGCATCAGCAATTGGATTGGTTCTGCTCGAGCAAGTTAGTCGAGCAACAGTGGCGTTTTATTTCCTTTGTCTATAAGTACAACCTCATTAGGGTTCAAAAATATCTCTAGCAGCCACAATGTGAATAGAGAGAGAAAAGTTCGTGAGAGCAAGAAAAAACACTTGTGGATTATTTTCTGCAGAGATTGGATGAAGTATTGGAGCTATACACTCGCATAATCTCTCTTAAGTTGATTTGTTCATCATCTACATCACTTGGAGTTCTTTGATGGGGTTCAAAGGCGTTTGGGGATTGGTCTAAATGAGGAGTCCTGCGTAGATCAAGGATTTGAGGAGTCGAATCCGAAGGAGCATCTATTAGAGCAGTTCATGAGGAGTCAGCAAAGAAATTCTTAGCAAATAATGAAGGAGTTCATAGTGTGGTTGTAAAAAACTTTGTTTTTGCGTTTTACATATAGTGCTCTCTTCTCTCCCGTGATTTTTCCCCCCTTGGGGTTTTTCCACGTATATCTGTGTGTTATGCTTGCTGTTTATTTCTTGCGTTTATTATCTTGCATAATCACATAGATTAGAGTTTAATTAAATTAATCAATTTAATTAATTTATTCATTGTAATAGTAAATCAAAAGGCAATCCGATTTCGGGTCTTACAATATCAATCACTATCTAGTGCTACAAAAAAAGAAATGGATCTATGTTCATGTTACAATGCTTCAAGAATTTGATTTGAAAATCATAAAGAAACAATAGAGCTCTGTCAATGCATGTGAAAGTTCGTAGAAAATTTTGGGTGCAGACGGGATAGGGTATGCGTGGTGCCCAAGCGTCAATCTCGGCAATCCAAAAGTGTTTTCGACGGGACAAATTTCTTCCTCTCTCTCTCTCTCTCTCACAAATTCGGACCGTCCAAAACAATTTTAGGCAATTTAAGATGTCTTATTGATTCCCCGTGATTTTGGATCAAAAGACCCAAGTTTTTCTTGCAAGTTTGGTTCATTTTTTTTGCTTTCCTTTTCTTGGACCGTCTATCACTTGATAAATACTATAGCGTTATAACTCACTCGTAGGTATCATGCCCAAAGCAGCTAGCTCTGAGATTTATGGTACCTAAAGTGAGTTTTTGAAGGGGCCCTATCAATAAACTTTGCAAAATAGCCCTAAACCTCAATGATTCATGCCTTCACAATATAATAACCAGTTTATATATATATATATATATATATATATATATATATATATATATATATATATATATATATATATATAACTTATATTCACATGATGATTTCAATATAATAACCTATACTGTTTTACCATTAAAAAACAGGACAAATAGTTTTTGCTAATTGCACTATTTATCCTTACTAGTAGGGTTTGTAAACCTCGTTTAATCTAAAGAGATTATTGATGATTTTTAATTAATTACTTAAGTACGTCCATGTAGAACTATTACTTTTTTATGAGAAAGCTATATCTCTATATATAGTGCAAGACTTTTGTGCACCGAGTATATTGGCGTTTTTGTCTATGTTCTCCAACACCTCACTACGCCTATGATTCGATTTTGGAGTAGTTTACCCCATTTTGAGAACATGGGTTTTCTTTTTATAATTCAGGCCATTAAAAGCTACTCCCTCCGTCCCAATTTTATTATCTCTTTTGGGAGTTCGCGCCATTTTTTAAAGTTTTATATTTTATAATCTACGTACAATATTTTAGGTGATTTTGAACACTTTGTTTATTAGATTAAATCAAGATTTTTCAAACAAGATCTATATTGCATATAAAATGTATAACCAATTGAAAGATATAATCATTTTTTTATGCAGTTAAGATAAAACGAGGGACTATCAAATTGGGACAGAGAGAGTAGTTTTTAAGCACATTGAACTAACCTCTGGAGCCTCTCCCCGATCCGTTTCATGAAAGGGTTGCGAATGGAGACACACCTCAGGTTTATTCACGATGGGGTCACGCGGATGGGTTTGTGTAGTGTTATATAGTTTGGGTTACACATCTGTGACTATTGGCCTTGTGAGAATCATCATGAGTGACGGCTCGAGAAAATTGTAAAATGGTGTTCAAAATATTTAGGAGTACAACATAAGAAGTTAGCCCATGTGGCAGGATTGATTCCCCTTACAACAGTCAAGTCAATATCTCACATCAACATCATTGTCTCGTATGGATTGTATTACCTCCAAGCCACAAAATAAAAATTTGTTTATTAATGTCCGAAATGCTATCCAAAAAGGCAAAATATGCCGGATATTACAATCGCTCTTGATGAGTTTTCATAATTTGTGAGTTGGGTTTTGGGTTGGGTGTTCAAGTTTCTCTGAAGTGGGTGTCCAAGAGTGAAAATTGGATGTTCAATTTTACTTAATTTTTTTAGGGTGTTCAAGTGACCATCATTTGTAAAGGGTGGAGTCGCCTCTGAGAATCATGTCAGGCCGCAGGGGTGCCACGCCAAGAGCAACACCTCAAAACCTAGAGAGGGGTATCACAATAACTATTTTGCTACCACCACACACAAAAGAACAAACACACACGAGGAAACTTGTGTTTGTGCATTGGTATGTGATGGTAAATTTTTTGTTAAGAAAATTGATGATGTAAACCTATGCTATAATACTTGCTATACGAAACCGGGGGAACTTGTACTCCATTCTTCATTCAGTACATAGTGAAAATTGGTGCGAATCATGGACTTACACTATTACGTAGTTGGAAAACCACGTAAAAGTTAATTATGTGTATTAACTGTGTTCTTCAATTCTTGCTTGATTATTCTTCCCGCTTTGTGTATTTGTAATTTGGTTTGGCCAATTTCTCAATTAAGAGGGTCAATTACTCAATTAGTTGGAGCTATCATAGCAACATTGACATCATTATAAGTTCTTCGGGGCAGTGGACTATATTTAGTGGATTAAATGTGAAAGAAACAATAATTAAAATATATGTAGCTGGTAATTTTTTTAAAATTAATTAATGGGGTCAAGTAACGCGTATGAGTGAATTGCCCCATGAGGTGCTGGCAAAGAAAGTCGAACTTGAAATCTTAGGAGGGATTACTAAACCCATAGGTCTCTTGCCTTGGCTATTGTCAACCCCTTGAGGTTAAAAGATTATAATGTTGTCAAGGAAAAAGCAATTTTGCTATTGAATTGACAAGCAACCAAGATTTTATAAAATGTTGGTATTATCATGCGTTTTTACAGATACCATTTATGGACTCGAGTCTCTTGTGAAGAATCATAAATAGTATCTATACCATCTTGGGTTTTATTGTTCTTGTTTATTATGAATGGATTAAAGTTGGAATAAAGTTATGAACATTGATAGTACGCAGATTGACGCAGTGGAATTCACGAGAGAATAGTTAGCGTATTATTCTAAACAAAGATGCGACTCGAATTCGTCAGTTGTTCTTGAATTCATAAAAAGAGAAAATCTCAGAGTTGTTTATTGATTGACACATACTGAAAACTAGAAATTACAGCCTCTCTTGTAGCGAAACCCTAGCAAACATTGCTAAAAAATAAAATATCCTAAAAATTAGGGAAACTACTAAAATTGAAAATTATAAATAAAATAAGACTTTCTCAATTGGAATCAACTAAAACAGGTTATGCTAAGCGTAATTGAAATTTTAAACATTTCCTAAACTGGCAAAAACTTCCAATTGAAAGCCTAAACAAAGAAATTAGACCGAAATCCACCCTCAATCACGACTTTATGGTCGATAAACTGCCAATTTAGGCATGTGTCAATTAAAAGTTATTTGGGCCTCCGAGGTCTCAACCGATCCAATTGATCATAGAATTAAGCTGATACTTGTTCTACATCACAGATGGTAGTCGAACCCATCTATTGTTCAAATGTTCACGTAATTTTGTATTGAAAAGTCATCTATTGTTCAATGGTAATACGAGAATTCCCCAAACATGAATATTTGAAAACAAATTTTAGGTTTTTCTTGACTTTCTACGTTTTTAAGACAAATCATTCTCATCACATATATCAACTTAAAAGCACCAAAAGTTAAAAGTTTGTGGAACAGGCTTAGTCTAGTAGTTTTTGGGCTCCTAGTGATTTCTATTTTGATTGTGCCCTGTTTGATATCAGTAATTTCAAATATTAGGGGTGTTCCACTAACTAGTTTTTTCTCAAAAATTAAGACAGACTATTCTCTCATAATACATCACATAAAAAGGTGTGAATATAAAAATTAAGACAGTTTTAAAACAAAACTCCTTTCGTGGAACACCCTACTAGGTTACCGACGCTTTTAAAGTTATTAGTTTGGAACACTTTTTATAATATTGATCTGTTTCATGTTGATTTTCCTAAGTGGGGATAGAAAATTGCAAAGAAGTAACAAAATAGCTTTTTGTGACCTCAATGGCCATGAAAAAAGTTTATATGTATTTTAGCATCTCTGAAAAAACAATACCAAAATGCTACATATTTTAGCATATTTGTAGATCAAATAAACTGAAAAACTAAGCAAATGATTCCAAAATTCCATTAGTCTATCTACGACCAACCGAAATCGATAAGAACCCACCCATTTAACCCCTGACTCGTTTGTTGCCTGGTTTAGTGTTTGGCTAGGGAGTTACATTCTCTCGATGGAGATGAGGATGAAGTAAGATAGCTGAAATGGAGGCTCAAAACATAGATAGAGCTGACTGTCAGTTCTGAACTCTGAATGATTAATCAAACGGTATGTCCAGGTCATAATTTTCCAAAACCATGAAATTTATGTTCTGGAATGTTAGAGGCCCGAGCATGTGGGAGAAAAGGAGAAGAATTAAGATACTTCTAAGGGTTAAAAAGGTGGACATGTGATAATCACGAATGCCATGAATCCTGCTTTTGGACTCTTTCTGGGGCCTGGTCCTTGAAATCCTTGAGTTCTTGTTGTCCTGTTTCGGGTGCCCATGAGTCTTCTGTTCATCTTTGAGTGTCTAGCCTGGGTGGTGTCATAGGTGTTTCGATCGATAAAGATTCTTGAGTCTTGTTTGATTGTATGAAACATAGGAAGGGATAAGCGGATCGATAAAGATCGAAGAACATGAATTTTGTTTGCGGGTTTCCGTTTACTTTGGTGTTTTGTCCTTGTGTCTCTTTTTGTGGGTTGCTATCTTTGTTCATTGTTTGCTGTGGTTTGCTAAACCACATTGGGCCTCTCCTTTTGTGCTTTGACGAGTGTTCATTGCCGCTTTTCATACCTTGGAGCTACTGTTGCTAATTGCTATATTTCCTTGCCTTGGGGGTATCTAGACTGCTGCTTTGTTATGGATCTATGTTGGCCATTCTGTGTTTTGGACTGCTACTCTTGCATGCCTCATTTCCCAAAGATGCTGTCTTTCTTATCTGTTTGAATACTGATTCCTAGTTCGAATTGCTGCTCTGATGCTTCGGAGGATTTATTTTAATGCTATGGATATCTGCTGCACATATCTAAGCATTGCTGCTGCTGCTGAATCTGATGCTGGATTGCTGGTTCTATTATGGGTAGTGGGTACTGTTGTAGCTGGGAATTTTAGCGTGAAAGGTGTATTGTTGGTCTTAAATGAGGAATTCTTAATAAGCACGAGTCATCAGCTCGCGTTAACTACGTCCCTGCCCTTTATACACACTGCCCAGAAAAAAATGGTTTCTGCTATATGAGTTCAAGTTCAATATCACTGCTTGCTACTGCATTGGAGGTAACTTGCTGCTCATGCATGGAAGGATGATATGGCTGATCTTTGTTACTGCTTCATTGGGAAATTTTAGTGCTATAAGGAACAATGGTGGGAAGTACAGCAATCCGGTGATTTGCTGCATATGAGAATTGATTTCTCTTTTCTTATTTGTTCGGCTGACTCCTAGTTAACCAGTTATTTTTTTTCCCTTTGGGTCCGTGACGGCAAATGATTGTGGCGACGTGGGGTGCCAACATTGTTAAAATATCTCCTCGCTTTGTGATGCCTTTGCCTTGGTTGGCCCCTTTTAATCTTTGTAATGCATTTCAAAGAAACTAGTGAAAGTGTGACAAGGCGATGGTCGTGGTCCCGATAGAACTTGCATGCAATCTGGAGGTGATAAGTTACATGCGATGGTTCTGCTAGGAGGGCTGTTAGGCACCCCCGACACCGGCCCCACCCCACTTTCCACTAATACCCCTTCACACCAGCCCACAATTCTTTTTTTGGCCAAACACCTTTTTTTTTTCTTTTTTCTTTTTATCTTTTATCTTTTTTTCTATTAACTTTATTTATATAATTACTATAAAAAAAAAACCCAACCACCAAATCATAAACAAGTTGAACTAATTAAAACCTTCTTCCCAGCCTCTCGGGACATATGATACTTTGTCAAATTGTGAGGCTTTCACACCCCTATTAATCATTGCCGCCTCAAGTCTTAATATAGAGCTCACCCAATTAAAGTGCTCATTGAGTACTTTAATTTGGTGTAAAAATAAATAAAAAATATTATACAAAAGTACATTTTTTAACATCTACAAAAAATGCACGTTTCCCAAAGCGAGCAAACAAATTGGGACAGAGGGAATACTATTTTAATTAATTAATTAATTTGTCTTAAAAATGATAATAAATTTTTAAAAAAACTTCTAAAAGTGAATAATATTACAAACACGCTTAAAAGTAAATAAATATTACAATCACGTTTTAAAGTGAATAAATATTACAATAACGTTGACAATGTTCAGCCCTAATCAATATTGCCTCCAAATTGTTGTCCCGGCACAACGCCTAGTGCTTGGAACCACAAATTAAGATCATAATTTAAAACCCCTATTTTTCCAAACATTTCCTACCCTGATTTATAGCTAGAAGGCACACATATCAAGTGGTTAACATTTTTATATTGCTTCTGAATGGCACTGTTTGGTTCTTTTACTTCTTTGCAATGGAAAATAATTGAGTGCGAGCGTGCCAGAGAGAGTTTCAATCTTCTCCCTCAGATTAACTTTGAAAAAACCAAATCTAATCAGGCGATTGTGTTTTATTGGTTCAATTACCTCAATTAAGAGGATTTTTTTCAACAAGTGAAGAAATGTAAACCAACAAACTTAGGAAATCGAAGAACAAAAAGAGAAACAAGATACTTGATTAAATAATCAAAGGTAAACTTACTTCGAAATTTGTCTCCAACTTCAAATACAAGAACTTCGAACGGTTGATTGTTACAGGAACAATCGAGATTAATCCTAACTACTTCCTAATTTACTTCCTAATCTACTTCGAACTATGTTCGAGATCCTAAACTAATTCGAACTGAGTTCGAAATCCTAAACTACTTTGCCAATGAACAAACCAAGCATTAGTTTTTTGATAGCTGTTTGTTGAAGATTTGTCCGGACTTTTACTTCTTCAATTTCTTCTATTTATAGACGCTGCTTGCAATTCAAACTTCCCGCTCAATGAATTTGAACATTGGCTTGCTTCGAACTCTAACTTTCACTCCTCGAGTTGGCAGTTGCTCCTTCCTCCACGTCTGAATTTGAATTCTTCTAATTCTTCCTCCAAAAGCTTTGATTTTGAATCTATACAGTTGTTTAAACAAACACAAATGATTTAGACGTTAAGATGAATAATTGTCTTTCTATAAGTACTCCACGTGTTATAACTGCTAATTTGCCTTGCTTCCCAAGTTCACACGTGGAACTTATATATTAAGCAGTTAATCCCATAGCTTTGAGGTCAATTCTTTCCAATACTTGATGGTTTGTAGCGCCAATAATTGTTTTTACATTTGAACCGCGATACGACATCGTATTTATTCAAATATGTTCTTTTTAATCCGGTGTCTATATTATTGGAGTACTTGCCAACGTTTGGCTTTTCCCATTACGTGTCAATTAATTATTGAATTTGTTAATTTTATATGTAAACAGGCACACATATTTATATCTCTAAATGGCACACAATTCACTTCTTAAATTTTTATACGTGAATGGGCACACAATTGATATTGGGCACATAAAATTCACTTACGTGAATGGGTTATGATTGGGCACACATATCTTCCAAGACACCACGGTCAATGTTGTCGATTGGATCCTAGGATATGTCATTTTTCATGTAGTGGCGCATATTTTACAATGCGAGGTTGCTGATGTTTTTTCATGCTTCTCGTTTCGTTGGACTTAAAAATAGTAGGCTTTTTTTATTAATCCTGAGCGACGAGAATTAAATAAAATTAGATGGTGGGTATCAACAATAATTAAATAAAAAATTGAAATAAATAAATTCAAAACTGAATTAAATAATTAAATGAATTGATTTAAAAAAATAAATTCAAAAATTAAATGAATTCATATAAATAAATGAATTAAAATTAAAAAAAAGTCAGTACATGCCACCACAAATTTGCACCGAAAAGAATCTTTTTTTTTGTGGTGAAACGGAAATTTAAACCACCCAATGAAAAAAAGTCAATGCATGCCACCACAAATTTGCACCGAAAATAATCATTTTTTTGGTGGTGAAATGGAAATTTAAACCAATGTACATTTAACACATTTACAATTGAATAAATTTTTTTGTGTAATTAAAGGATGGAATGAGGGGTAAAATAGTCATTAAGAAGGTGTCAGTAGGTGGGGCCATGGGGGGAGCATTTTAGGGGGAAGCGTATCAATTTTCTTCTGCTAGCTAGCGACAATCTTTCAACAAAAATTTGACCTTCTTGTGATCTCACATCACGGATGGATTTTTCATGATGTGAATTCCTTACTAAATTTGGTAAGTGTGTAATTTTGTTTTAAAGAGAGAAAATACATTGCAATTGGATTTGTGTTCTTGAGCTTTCGACAGAAGCCAAATTAGAAACTGGGCTTAATTCACACTGGCCCAAAACATGCATGCATGCATGATTACACAGTATCAATTCCGTAACTCAAAAAAGGGAGTTTTTTTTTTTTTTTTTTCCAGCCGATAGGATGATATGATGTAAGTACGTTTTGGTGGTTGATTCATGGAATTTGGTTGATTTCTAGAATTGGGTAGAGGAAATTTGGTTGATTTCTAGAATTGGGTTGAGGAGGGAGAGAGAGAAGAGCAAGAATGTAATATGTATTGAATAACAAGGGTATTTTCGTTCAATTTGTAACATTTGTCCTTTATACAACAGTCTTTCGACAAAAGAGTTCTAAATGGTTAACGGCTATAGATGAAGGGTTTGTTATGGCGTTTTCAAACATTAAGGGGTCTTTGTAAGAAACATGCATTGATGGGGTCACCATGAAATTTCATCTTAAATTAAGAGTCCTATTGACAGCATACTATGCTGTCAAGTATCAATAAGCAAAGAAGGGGAAAAAAAACACAATCCAATATACTTTTTACAATGGATCAAAAAATATATATGCTTTTTACACTTCTAAATACGTTAACGCATATTTTTACACACTTTTTACTTAAATTAATAAATTTTTAAATCTTAACAAAAGTCCAGCGAGCTTAATTTCAAGGCTAAAAATGCTAATACACCAAAAATAAAGCTAAGGCGTGATGTTGAACAATCTAGAGGGCGAGAAACCCAAAAGGATTCACGGCATTCGAGAACATTCGAGAAACCTAACTGGGCTTCTCTTTTCAATGCTTTGTTGCATGTGTATAGTTTACCAAGGGCTCCAGGGCCTTGTTTGGTTTGGTTTTTAAAAATCGATTTTCTCCATTACTACCTCCGTTCCAATTTTATAGTCTCTCATTATATTTTAACCGGATAAAAAAACGATTATATCTTTCAATCGGTAATACATTTTATATGCAATATGGATCTTGTTTGATAGATCTTGATTTAATCTAATAAACAAAGTGTTCAAAATCACCTTTAACATTATAGATTACAATATATAACATTTTGAAAAGTTGCATAAACTCCCATTACGGACTATAAAATTGGGACGGATGGAGTATTATTCAATTATTACTCTTATTTTTAAATATTATTTTTATTTTTTTCTCTATCTCTCTCCAATCACTAATACCTATTTTTTTAATTATTATACATATTTCTTCTTCTAATCATTATAAAAACCAAACCAAACACTATAAGCATTTGAACCGTCCATATCCTGTCGGTCATTTTTCCTGTGTTATAGTATTGTTAGCGGAAATGACTACAATACGCACCCCTTATTTAAGTGTACTGTATGCACCTATTGTATAGTCCAGATTGTGTCACCTCATCGACAATCCTAACATTTTTTAGTTTTTTGTAACTTTTCAGCAATATGATTCGTAATATTTTGGTGTGTCTCGTAACTTTTACAAAAAAAAATTCGTAACTTTTCCAAAAAATTCTTAACTTTTCGCAAAAAATCGTAAATTTTACAGGGGTGTGTATCATACAGAGGTGTGTATCATACACACCCAAATAAGGGGTATGCATTGTTAGTAATTGAATTGTAGCATGTCCCCCCACCCTACAGCCTCTCTCTTTTTAAAGATACAATAGTACATTTTTTTTTTGACAACTAGATGGTCCGGACCAGTTTACGCGTACCTCGATTAATCTCAAGGTCTATGTATACCCCACTACACACATAGATCGGGCAAAGCCAAAATCTCATAAGAATCATGAGATCTTGTGCAAGTAGCTCCAAAAAGTTAAAAAGATTTAAACCAAAGACCTCATCTTTCTTAAGAGGAGTCTTTACCAACTCATTTATCTGTTGGGTTAATATACAATAGTAGTACATGGACAGATGGACGGACCTCCTCCTCCTTTCTTTTCGTACATGCTTACCTTTGGTCCAAATAGCAACACAAGAGAAGTTGAATCTTGTTTCTCAAAAACAATACAAAATTGAAGGGGGGAAAAAAACTAACTTAATGCAAAAGATAAAATAAGAATGAGGTACGGCAGCAGATGGAGCTGGATCAATGCACATACTATCTTCAAGCTTTGCAGATGCTAAACATATGTTGGAAGTCCGATCCACTTAAGGTTCGTTTTGTGTGTGTAGGTTCAATCCGTTCAAGAGTATCCACAAAGTTCACCACATCATCTGGACCTGTTGGCCCAGATAGCAACACAAGAGGGGGGTGAATTGTGTTTCTAAAAATAATAATGTGGAATAAAATAAACTAAATGCAACACCCAATAAAATTAAATAGGTTCAAGCACACAAACAATGATAGTATGACAGCAAATAAATAGTAGAAAGGAGAGAGAAATCAAACACAGAGATTTATCGTGGTTTGGTCCGTAACTTCACGGCCTAGTCCACTCCCCAAGTGTTCAACTCGGGATTTGCTGCACTATCTCCAATAGTAACACTTTCTAGCTTCGCGGGTGCTAGAGAAACCTTTACAACGAGCAATATCCCCAATCACTCCAACTATTTTTGACTCCGGTGTTAGTCACACCTAACCCAACTAGTTTTGACTCCGGTGCTAGTAACACCTAACCGAGTATTTTTTTTCTCACACAAAAATCACTCACAAAAGATAAACTCTCACAAGGGTGTACAATCCCTATTACAATGATAGCTCAAATATAGAACACTCAAACTAGTGTAGAATATGCTGAGATGAAGGCGAGGTTGAAAAGGTAAAAAGATGGCACATGTAAATTTTTTCCTGTTGGAGCTCACTATGTCGATCTCACCATCAATTTGACTTCACTTTATATGCATGAAAAATGTCCGTGATTAGCTCCACTTCAAATTTTGAATTTCACCAATTCAAAATGTCTTGATACAAACAGCCATAATAGCCGTTTAATTAAACTTCATTAGGCAGATATAATTTGAATCTCAATTGCCTTGATTGACTCCACTAGCCGTTTGAATTTCCCTTGTATATAATCCCCAGTAATTTCCATTCCTTCACTAGTCGATTGACACAAGTCAGGAAATGATTGATTCATTGCATTATGCCTTAATTGAACCAAAAGATTGCACTAGCCGTTTGAACTCATAAGGCAGCCATAACGATTCCCAATTTGCCGACTTCCCTTGTAAAGCTTCCTGACCATTTTAAATTAAGAGTAGCTTTCCAAAATAAATATAGGAGTAAGATTTGTCCTTAATCTTCTCCCCTTTAAATTTAAATCTTGGCTATTGGAGTAGTGATTTGGAGTAGAATCTCTCTTTATGTGCATTAACCAAAACCTACAAAATAAACAATTAATTCAAATGAGCACCACATATCACAAAATTAATTATATTTCTCATTTAGCAAAATATGTTTGTTATCATCAAAATCAATAATGTATTTCTAAGAAAACCTTTGGGCTAACAGGACCAAATATGTATTGAATGATTCATATTCACTTAAAAGACTAAGTCTTGTAAGTGGCGAGTTATCCAATTGTATTAAGATCCAACTATTTTTATATTTATCCTATGTGAGACTCATCTTTCACACATGTTCGCAACAATCTCCCTTTCATATGTGAACAATGCATTGGGCTTAGTTTTCCCTCAATTTGATATACTTGACTTCCTCTTAATTCTTTATCTATCTGTCCATCACCGTGTCCGAACCTAGACTTATTTACCCACCCACTCCACCAAATGCCACAATGTTCACAAAGAGCCGCATTTGCTACCAACCACGTACCGCACGCATCAAGAATTTTTCTACTCCATCGAGTGTTACAATGAATTTTCCCGCTCCACCAATAGTCTCCAGGAGAGTGCCCATAGATTGTCAACCATCAACTCTTATAGCAAGCCCAATCCATTCTAGAGTATCTACAAAGTCTACCACATAATCTAGACCTATTGTACATTGAATGATCCTTATTCACTTAAAAGGCTAACACTTGTAAGTCGTGAATCATCCAATTATATATTAAGCTCTAACTCTTTTGGTATTTATCCCATGTGGAACTTATCTTTTACACACGTTCGCAACAACAACTCTTACAACAAGCAACATATCCTTGATCACTTCAACAGTTTTTTACTCCAATGTTAGCCACAACTAACTCAACTAATTTTGACAATATACTAAAGATCAATTTGTTATTTTAATTTATGAAACAAGATCGAATTTTTTTTTCAAAAAGCTCAAAATTATTTATGAATTATGAATTTAGTTTGATAAATCACAATTTTTTCAAACAAAAAAAATTCATATTTACAAGAAACAATAAACATTATTAGATATAGACAATTTCGTAAGTAACACGTACGTTGAAATTGAGACCGAAGCAATATTACTTTTACATCCTCTTTTTGCTAAACAGACAAATATTTTGGAACGGAAGCCAAGAAGTTCACAGATTTTTCATTTAGCTGGGACCCGAGCCATAATAATAAACAAGTGGATCATGTCTTCAAAACTTTCACTGTCATACGGATTTGGATAAAATAAGAAATATCAACCACAAAGGGCTCATTAAAAGGGGGGTTATCAAAGGAGAAAGAGATAAGGACGGGTTTATCTGCTTCACCATCCACGTCAACCTCACCTAATCTCATTTCGATAAACCCTTGATCCTCACTCTAACTTCAGGGCAGAAAACTGGGAATTTTTTATTTTATCTAATCATTTCTTGGTCGTCCACTTTGCCGATAACTTGTCCGAGCTCACTCACTTGTATCTCTGTATTAGTAGGATACATGAAATTTTTTCTGAAATGATTTGGAAAAGATTAATTTATGGTTCAAATTTACCTAGACTATTTCGGAAAAAGTTTTTTTGGATCCTAACATTTTCGGTTAATTTTTGGAAGAACCCATTCTACCTTTCACTAGGGGTTTCATTTCTAGGTCATTTGTGCTAACAATATTTAATGTGCATCTATAATCTACCTATACTATATATTAAAGTTTCATTTCGTAGCTTTGAGTACACTCTTGAGCTCTGTGTAAGCAGTATATAATCAAGAAATATATTAATTTTGGTTTTTTATAATTAATGGTGTAGATAGTTGGACGTATATAATACGGTACACACCAAAAAATAGGACCATTATAGCCATTCAAGATGCTTTTAAATATTTACCCAAAAAAAGAAATGCTTTAAAATAAAATAAAAATTATGCATCTCACGAATCATATACTGAATGAAATGAGATATGTCCTCGCATAGCACTAATTTCTGCCGTTAAAGAGTATCTTTAGTCCTTACGCAGTTTCAGAACCAAATTCAAAATCTAAGTAAATACCCCTAAAATCCAACTCGAGCCCTTGAACCAATCCCATATCCAATAAGTTTTACCCATTGATTGGGTAAAACTAGATTAGCTGAATGATGACGGAAATAACTTGTTTCAGCTCTAGAAAGAGCCACCTTTTTATCATGCTACCATTGCTTCTTTCTTTTGGCAAATTGATAGATAATCTCACCTAACATGATGGAAAAACAAAATTTTATGCCCCTGTGGTTCTGTTTAGATTTTGGATTTAAAAAAAAAAAAAAAAAAAGAAGAAGAAGAAGAAGAGAGAGACAGAAAAGGAAATTAGATTTTGGATGAAAAAAGAAAAGAGAGAGAGAGAGAGAGAGAAGGAAATACTCCCTCCCTCTCACTTGTTTGCCCACTACGATTATGCGTGCCATTTTTGAACTCTTGTAGTTTTAATCTATAATGTATTTTACATGCAATATAGATCTTATTTGATAGATCTCAATTAGTTTTATTGGACAAAAAAATTAAAAACTTTAAAAACACTATAAATAAAAAGATATAAACGTTTGAAAATAACACAAATATTCGTAGTGAGCAAACAAAATGGGACAGGTGGAGTAGTTTACAACGGAACCATCACCTATTGACGGTTACTCCGGCGGAGACACATATGAATAACTGGACTATGGTATAACTTCATTTAAGTATTACATGCAACGAATTTCTACCATTTCCCTACTGCAACTCTGCCCAATCTATGAACTTCAACGATTTGGCTCTCTTCGTTCAGAACAAGTTTTTCTGCTTTTATCATAAATATTTAATTTTTCCAATTTCTCTCTAGAATTATATTTGTTCATATAGTTGTGTTTATATACATATTAAAAATATCAAAGAAACAAGACATTTAAATTTTATACTGTGAATTATACATTTTAAATTACAGTGAAAATATCTTATGAATCTGCGTACATGGTTAGATAATAGGAGTAAAATAAAGTTTGAATCAGTGTAGCGTCTGAAATAAATGGTCATGCAAAGCAATATCAGTGGTCGTTCTATTTTGGCACAAGCCATTTCCAAAAGAATGACCATGAAAAATGTTATTTGGCCAAAAAATGTGAGTATTTGAGCAAAATGTCAAATGTTTTTGTGCCATTTTTTTTTTTTTTAATAATTCTTATTGTATCCCAACATGGACACATCTATTAGTTGCTACGGTGATATGACAAAAACGGTCTAAGAGTGATAATGGATTAACAAACAGATACGTACACCCATTTATGGCCGGGCAAAGCCCAAGAGTGAAAATGCGTGAACCAAAAAATAAGAATGGCTGCCATTTCCCTATCATTGAAATTGCTCTAACCCATGTTAAATACTATCAAAGACAATTAATTTTCAAGTAATTTCCTCATAATATTATGAGGATGGAATGCGTCCATTTGTAGGCAAGACGAAAATGTACTGCAAGAATTTAAAAATACCGAATTAGATAAAAGTCCAAAATCTGAAAAAACAATTGGAGAATGGGGAGCGATTTTCACACCCCAAATTGTTGCACCCCGTTTTTATCTTTTAGTGAATTTTTTGTGCAAAAATTTCACTTAAAGACAAAAAAAAAAAGTGTGAACAACGATTTGCGGGTGTGACAATAAATTTTAATGTGAAAAAGCTCCGAAACACCACAAAGTAATACAGCATTTTTACTAGAAATAGAAGCATATGGATTAATAACGACAAGCGAAATACAAAGGGTGCTTTGGTAATAATCCAGATTATGATTTTTTAGTTTCATCTTTATTCAAAAAAAATTTGCATTTGTTATTTTCGCGTCAAGATTTCGGAATTTCTGGATTCCTCTCGGCGAAACAAATCTAACAAGTATAAATTTAATGTCAAACCAATTTTTTTTTTTTTTGAATAAAGCCGAAATTCTAAAATTATTTTAACTAAGGATAAACATCAAATTTCTTTTGGAAGGGATATATAAAACGTCAAATGAAAATGATTCCATATTTATATACTGCAATTTTCTTCCTCACAAAAAAGCAGAACGCCACCCCGAAACAGAGATTTAACGCCTAATCTCTTCCTTCAAAGAGAGTATTTACACCCATTAAACAGAAATTAAGCAGCAAGATTTACTTAATTAAAAAGTCTTTTCAGTATTCACAAAGTCAGCCAGAGTTTGTGCAGAAGGCCCACGACCCGGACCCAATAACCCAAAATCAATGAATCAACCCGAACCACGCTCACTTCACCAGTTCAGAAACCCAACCGACATCTGGGCAACCACCCACCGACTTACCCACCGAGTCAACACGTGCAAGCGAGTTTTCCTTGCTGAGTTTAGCGTAAATCTTCGCACGGAGGTCCCTACCAGACTCCACCCTCTCCATCGCAGGCTCCTCCCCCTCTTCACAGAGGTCGAACACACCGAGTCCAGAACGAGTCGGGACCCGAGTCGGAGTCGAAGGTAGGCTCAGAAACCCGGGTCTGAAACCCGACCCAACACGAGGCGAGCAGAGCCCTGGAGAACCCATTTGCAATCCCCACCCTGGCGGACTCATCCCTACGGGCCTCACGTTCGCAATCTGCATTTTCCTAACCGACATAGCGAGTTCACTCAACGAGTTACCCCCACTCGGAGACATCGGTGGCGAGTCAGATGGCGGAGACCCCGGAGGAGAATAAAGAATAGAAGTTGGGGACGACCCGAACGATCCATTCGACAAATACGAGTCGAAACCAAGTCGACTCGGAGACCCGTCGTACGACTCACTGAGTCTGGGGCTAGTTTGAGGCAAGACGCGTAACTGATCAGGCGTATGAGCGAAGAAACACACCCGGCGGCGGCACTGGGTCCCATCCTTACAAGGCTGCGTACGGTAGCGAGCAGGGTGTAGCCAGCACTCGAATACGCCGTGTGCGTACTCGCACGCGTCGCCTTTCAAGCAATGGCCCTTCCGAAAGTCAGGACAGGCCGTGCCTGAGTAGTGGAACTTACGCGGGTCACGGCGGCGTGCCTTCTCGCCGGGATGGGCGTACGGGCACTCCGTCCAGTCGTGCGACCTCCCGCGCGCACACTTCCTCACCTTGAACTCGTACATGCGGAAGTGATCGCACGAGAACGCATCGACGGTCACGTCACAGTCGTCGTAATCTGAGTTGTTCGACGGGAGGTAACGGTGGAGCGCCGTCAAGGCGTCGAAGGGGGATGAGGAGCAGTAGGCGGCGGCGGCGTCGCCGTTGGGACTCACGGAGAATGGGGAGGCCATGGTGGCTGCTGGATCGTCGTGGTGGTCCCACGGTGGCACTTGAACTGTCGGTTTTGATCGAGTGGTTTCGCCATTCATCATCATCATCAGCATATCCTCTCTATCTCTCTCTCTCTTTCTTTCCACTGGACTCGAGATATCTCCTCGGAGAAGGAAATGGTCTAGAATATAAACTGCTTTTTTAACCGTGAGTAAATATGAAAACCTTACCGTGGTTTGGTAAAGGCAAATTTCACTTAAACCCCTCCACGTATAAGACCCTGTTTGGGAGCCGCATTCTGCATTGCAAAGGATTCATTTTGGGTGTTTGGGTATCGCATTTTGAGGATGCATTCTCAAAATTATGCATTATGCGGTTTTCCCATTTTGGGAGTTTCCACTGATTTTTTCATTTGATTTTAATAATTCAGTTGCTATAATTTTTCACCAGGTGCTTAAATCAATTCAAGGACTTGCGAGCAGAAGTTGCATTCTATGGATGCATTCTCAAAATTACACAACGGAGACAATTTGATAGTCAAACCCTCTAAAGATGAAAATTTATTATGAACCCCTAAGGTTTCAATGGCTTTGTTCGGTTAGTAGATTTAATTTAGTTTTAATGATGTAAGTAAGTGTAATAAGTGAAGAGAGATAGAGAGAAATAATTATGTAAGCAAAATTAAAATAGGGCCAAAACCGTCCCAAAACTCCTAACCGAACACGGCCAATCTCATTTCACTATGAATACATAGCCCTCCAGCTATGAGAAATTATTTTGCACCCCCTCAAGTTTGCAATCTCATTTCATTTAGGCCTAGTTTTCCAAAAAAAAAATTAGCAATCATGTTGCTAAAATCAACTGATTTTAGCAAATGAGTTCACCAAAAGCTAAAATCATGATATTTCAAGTAAAAAAATGAAATGGTTCCTGCATCGTTTTTTGATTTTTTTGGTACCAAATTGAAGTACTCATCGTGTACTTTTAATTCGGTGTGAAAACTTCAAAAAATAATAGTACACGAAAACACTTAATTTTTTTTATTTGAGATATCATGATTTTAGCAATTGTGTTGCTAAATTTTTTTGGAAAACTATGCCTTAGACCATAGCTGACAAGTGACAACCAATTGGCAGATCAAATAATGATTTTAGCCAAGAATTATTTATATTGATTGAAGTTTTCTACTCAAGATGTAAATTAGTGCTCCACTTTTGACACAATGCATAGTAAACTCTTTACTCTCAAACCATGTTTATACATCACTTTCAATGGCTATTTTATTGTGCCGAACAGTTACCAGAATAGCGATGTTTTGATAATAAAAGAAAACATTGAGTAGGAGTAATTTCTTTCATTAGTTATGAAATCGTACTTATCTCAAAATAAACTTTGGTTGACTACAATCATCACGCGACCTACAAGTTGGTCGTCACTTGGGGTGGAAGCGAAATGCAAAAGTAAATATCTTGGGGTACAAAAACATTTCTCAAACCTAGAAACTAGAGTGGGTATCTTTACATAAAGTAAACCTCAATGGGTGTAACTGAAATTTACCCAAGAATTCCAGGAGGTCCCATGGTATTAAACGGACACCAACTTCTAGTTAGTGGGTCCTATTTTCATTTTGTTTTCTAGGCAAGTGACCCTTTCTCGTTTTGAGATCTTAATGGATCGCCAAGGATCCAATTAGGACTCTATTGCCCGACTTATCGTTCACAACTCCCTCCTCTCAACCAAATGGTGGGGATCCTAATCGTTGGATATGTTTAAAACATGTTTTCAAGTTCTTACACATCAATTCGCCAAAAAAAAAAAGACCGGAAATGGCTTCATCCGAATAATTTTTGATAAAATTGCGATATTTACAGTTTTATCTGGAACTGTTTGGATGAAGCCCTTCCCGGTTATTGTTTTTTTTGGTGAATCCCTGCATGGGCTATTGGAAATACATTTTAAACACATTCAACGGTTCAGGTCTCTACCATTAAGCTGGGAGGGGGAGGAGTGGAAGGTAAATCTGATCATGAAATCTTCACTAGATCTTGTCCCCTTAATGGATAACGTTGAGATTAAAAAGATTTATAATTATATAAATAGTATATTATAATATTATATTATTTTAGTATTTTTGTTGCACCAAACTTTTTAGCTAGTTTCACAATCCTGCGGTGCATGCCCACCGTATAGGATATGAAACAATATAAAAAGACTTAGGGTAAATTACACTGACCTCCTCTGAAGATTTTGACTTGTACATTGATCACCCATATTTTATCTGAAATAGCAATAACTTACCCCGAGTTTTATATTTTAGTATCAAAAGCACCCTTCCACAGTACCAAGGGATACCGACGGCGCCGAGGACCCCCTTTTAGGTATTCAACGCTTGATCTGAACCGTCCATTCATTCCAAAATCGAATTCCGAGTGGGTTTGCGCGAGAATCACCTCAATCGAACAGTCCTAAAGCTCGATCCAAATTTTTTGAATGAAATGGGGTGATTTTGGATTGAGCACTTAGGACCGTCCGATTGAGATGATTCCCGCATTGAGCCACTCGGAATTCGATTTTGGAATAAATGAACGGCTCGGATCGCCTGTTGGGGACCCACAAGAGGGTCCTCGGCGCCATCAATACTGTTGAAGGGTGTTTTTGATACTAAAATATAAAACTGAGGGGGGGTCAATGCTATTTCAGATAAAGTATATTTTTTAAAATTACACTTAAGACTTACTATATATATTACACTTAAGATAATAGTATATTTTTTCCACTAAACATAAGTTCACAATACCATGGTGCTGCCCAAGGTAGGAAGCAGGGCCTTGTAGTGAGCTCAGCTCGACCATCTGATTGGTGATTGACGGTTCGAATAAACGAGTTTTAAATTATATGTAAAATATTTATTTAAATGAGTTTTATTTTTAATTTAAAACTTATTTATCCGAACTATCGATAGCCGATCGAATAGCCGAGTTGAGCTCACAACCTCATCACTACAGGGCCCCTTCCCCCACCGCAAAGGAAATGGACCTTTTCCAATCCATGCTTTGGATTGAATGAGATAATTATGATTTGAACCTTTCATTTGCTGAAAGAATTTGTGGAAATCAAAATCATCGAAGCTGTGTTTGGATGAGTTTTGAAAAAAAAATTTTGAGAAGAATTTTTTAGATGGTGTTTGGTTGAGTTTTTAAAAGTGAGAATAATGAGATAATGATTAGAGAGAGATATAAAGAGAAATAAAATAGTGAGATAATAAGTAGAGAGATTTTTTTTGAAAATGGAAGAAAAAAGGAAGAGAACAAGGCCTGAATATGTCAGTGAACGGTTCAGATGTAAACTGCTTTTGTAAGTCCAAAACAAGGATTGGACAGAATCTAATTCCCATAGTAAAGACCTCTGGATTTTTTTCCCCTGTGGGTGTGCACCTAAATTTCACAATTTACTTTGTTGTGTCAGGAATTATTATAATACTACTGGGATCCATCGTGTGATTTGTTCATGTTACTTCTTCCGTTCCAATTTATTAGTTCATTTTGTAAGTTCGTCACACTTTTTAGTTAAATATATCTCGTAATTTTTATTTTTGTACGTTATTTTGAAAACATCGTCTTATAAAATTAGTTGAGATCTATCAAACAAGATTTATAATGAATAAAAAAATTATTACCGATTTAAAGTTATAAATTATTTTTTTATCCCATTAGAATACAATGAGGAACTATTAAATTAGGATGAAGGGTAAACAAATTGATCAAACATAGTTTCGTTCAACGATTCAGTCTCGGAGAAATGAAGGGATCAACCAATCTTTGAACATGTATTTCTCCCGAGAGACGATTAGTTCCAATTAAATAGTTAATATAATTCAAAAAAACCTATTTTTTTCATATATATTTCACGTATTAAGTGGTACAAAATCAACAAATTGGATCATTCAATAGGACCGTAATGTATTCCATGTAATATCACATTGAACTATCAATTACGTGAGAGAACTTGGCTTCAAAAATTAAATTTCAATTAACAAATATATTTATTACAATTGATGAAAAGAGGATTAATTATGTATAGAACTTTACAATTACATAGCTGAACTGTTACAGTTGGAATTGACATAGATCTCAATTGATACTCCACTAATTAACATTAAGACCTGTTTCGCTAAGTTGACTTTGTGACTTTTGAAATTTATTAAGGTGATATATGTAATGAGAATGAACTATCTCATAAAGCATAAAAAAAACTAATAATCCATCCAGTGGAACAAGCCTTGTTAATTCATTCTAATGTGTCATATCAACTAGAATCAACTCCAATTGTTTATTCATGGTTCAAACTCCAAGAGCAGAATAGAGAAATACTATTGTGTGTACACCCCTCAGCTTGGTATGCATTTAGTGGGTGTACGAGGCTTTGTTGATTTGGGTTTTGAGGGAAAGTTTTGTGGGCAATGAGTAGAGAGAGATAGAAAGAAAATTTTATTGGGGACCGTGCATGGTGAGTGTTGAGACCCAAACCAAACAAAGTGTACGAGTCTCATTTTCAGCTTTTCATTTTCAACTTTTTAGCTTTTTGGCTTTTTGGATTATGGTGTGAGTGTATTTTGAATCTAGTAGGAGTGTTTGAGAGAAATGTGCAGAATGCATTTTGCAACAAGAGTAGTGTTTGTGAGATCGGGGCAAAATATGTTTTTGTAGGTCTTTTTGTTAATTAAAATAGGAAAAGTGAAAAAAGAGAAGTAAAAAATCTCTTTCTAGCCTACTTTTGGTTTCTCCTTTCTAATGTTAAATTTTGAGAATGAATTTTGATTTATTCTCTCAAAACTCATTCTCAAGATTTAGAAAAGGAGAAGTTGAAAAAGAGATAAGGGGTCGGGCAAAGCCTGAGTGGTGTACACATAGTTTTTCCCAAGTAGAATGTGATCTATTAGTATTGCCTCGCCATTACATATATTATTGTATCAAGCGGAGTGGTAGTCTAGTGGTCGGCACAATATTTTTCTGTATGTGATTGAAGTTCAAACTTCACCAATAATTATGATTAACAAATTACAATTCTTACTTGTGCGGAGCCAAAAAAAAAAATACCCCACTCCCAAATACTACTGTATATCTTCCAACTAGGAGGCAACTGTGTAGTGACACCGACAATAGCCAATAGGCAATAGGAACCAGCACAAGGTCGACAATCAGTACTCCAAGGACTTGGGAACAGACAATGACAAATCGATCGGGAGAGGCCCACAGTTAAAACTCGCTGCAGACATTTCAGGCATGATTAGGATAACGATAATAACATGGGTACAGACTCCCGTGCACAAAAAATGCACAGATTGAGCTTGGGGACCAAATTTTGGATTTCACATGAGTAATTTGAATCGTTCATTCATCTTAGAATGAAATTCAGAAGAATCTTGTGAAAAATCAGCTCAATCAGACATCTTTAGGTGCTTGATCTACGAGCCCCCTGTTTTAGTAAAAAAAATAACCAAAACTAGGGGGTTCTTATACCAAGTACCTAAAGACCTGTGATTGAGCTGATTTTTTGTTGGGCCCTTTGGAATTTTATTTTAAGATGAATGAACGGTTCGGATTATTCGTGTGAGACCCAAAAGTAAATTTCTAAGCTCAATCTAAGCATTTTCTGTGTGTTGCGTTGTGTACGCATAGTCTGATCCTTAGGATAAAGATGTGTCAACAATTGTCTGATGAAAAGTTGGTTGTATTATCGAAATCTTTGTTAGATTCGGATCGAGTTTTATCTCACATTATTCGGATCATTGAGTGGAATCAAAGGATATAAAATACTCCATCCGTCCTAATTTTATAGTCTCTCGTTTCTATCATATCAGATAAAAAATGATTATATATTTTAACCGGTATTACATTTTATATGAAATATGGGTCTTGTTTGATAGACATTAATTTAATCTAATAAAAAAGTGTTCAAAATCACGTACAAAATCACATAAAATATTGTAGATTATAAGATATAACACTTTGAAAAATGATACGAACTCACAAAAGAGACTATAAAATTGAGACGGAGGGAGTAAAATTCAAGGTCAAAAAAAATTCATGTGAAATCGAAGACGAGCACTCTTTTTCGTCGACTCAACTTTGTTTAACTTTAACTTCGCCTATAATTTTATTTAGTAAATCCCAAAAATAACCCACTAGACTGATATTAAGATTAAAAAAAAGAATTAAAAAACAGCCCAAAATTCATCTCATCAAGTGAACAGTTTGATGTAAAACTTACACCTCAATAAGGTAACAAAAACAAAACAATGAGGGTAACACGTATTGTTAATGGCCGGGAGGAGAAGTTACAAATAAGCCAAAATAATGTAAAAAAAAAAAAAACACAAAAATTTAGGCCAATTGAGCATTTATATATATATATATATATATATATATATATATATATATATATATATATACATAAGTATTGTTAATCTTCATCAACTAAGCAGAGGGTAATACGTATATAAATATAAATTAATTCATATTTCAATATATTTTTACAAATATATATCAATACACTTTTATCGAATACCAATACAACTTTTATACATTATTCTCGCGGGCCCACTAGTCATCCTTATTTTCGGTACATTTGAAAGGTGGTGGTTAATTTATTCCCTACTCAAACCACATACACCCTCTCTATTAATCATCCCCTGACCCAACAATCGTACCGCACAAAAAAATGGTGAAAGCGTGAATCCAGGTTAAATGCAGAGGCGATCACGTCACGTTTTGGATTTTAACTGTGGATTAATGGTCCGGACACGGATTCAAAAAATAATAAACCGTGACTCGCGGGTCGGACACGGATTTTGATTTTGAAACCGTGGATTAACCAATCCGGACCGTGAGATTTTTATTATATATAATTTTTTAAATATATATATATATATATATATATATATATATATATATGTATATGTAAATAATTTTATCATTTTTATAAAATATTGTCAATTTGATATAGATTAATATTGTTATCTCCTAGAAATATTGTCAATTTGTATTGGACTTTCATGTATTCCACTTACTTGCATTTATATTGGGCTTTAATGAATTTAATAGTTGTTCACTATTTTTTTGGTATTAAACTGACTTTGCTTCTATTCCACTATGTAACTGAACTAAGCTATATGCTTCTACAGGTGCTTCTTTAGGCCCTAGTTGTGGTTCTATCACGCGCTCCATCTAAGGTCTCTTTGTTTTCTATTTTAAATTTTTTAGGATTTTATTTTAATCAAATTGTTTGTTATTTATTTACTTATGACATGTAAACCGTGGATAAAACCGAAACTGATCCGTGAATCGTTGATCGGATTGGAATTGGACCATGAGACTTTTGATTCAGACACAGATTGAATTTTCTAAAACCGTGACTCGCAGATTAAGATTTAATTCATGCCAATCCAATCCGATCCGAACCGTGTACACTCTTAGCAATCAGTACCCCGGATGAGCCCGGTATGATACCCCCAATTTACACAGATCCTCAAATATATCATTATCACCCCATTTCAATCACAAATTAAATTAATCAAATGCTATTTTATTCTCAATTATTACAAAAATATTCCAAACCAAGTACTATTTAATCTCTATCCACAAATGTCACGTCACTTTGAGTCTACTCACAAATAAATAGTCTCCCTCTGTCTCATTTTAATAATTCAGTTCGGTGATCAATGCAATTGTTAAATTCCTAATATCTTTCAATCTATAATGAATTTTATGTACAATATAGATCTTATATAATATATCTCAATTAGTTCTATTACACAAAAATTTTAAAACCTTTAAAAATATTATCGATGAAAAGATATTAATTATTAAAAAAAATATTAGAGACCAAACTGGATTATCAAAATACGACGCCCAAGAGCGGAGATTAGCATTTTATAGAGCTGAAAATTTGTGTGCAAAGTGTATGTAGTAAAAATGTACATATAATTTACCAAAAAAAAAAAATGTACATATTGAAAAGTGAAAATCCGTTCCTAAAATATCCGGGTGAAGTTAAGTGGGGATCCGTACAAAGTCACGTGATGGGGAGTAATGGCGAGTACACGTGTTAGGTGGCGTTTTCACCCATTCGGTTGACACGTTATTGTACCAAGCGGGACCCACGTCACACTTCAATTTCTCGCGGTGTGTACGCGTGGCAAGAATGGATATGGTCTCCTGTCTCGAGATCCCCATGATTTTGACCCTTCTGTCCCTTTTTTTTTTTTTTTTTTTTTTTTGTGGCTCTTTCCACATCTTCAGCGTTATCCGGTAAAGAGCGGGAATCCTGTGTGGCTGCTAACTACTACTAGTTGACTGCGTACACCACAATGTTACATTTTGGAAGCAAAAAGTCTAGAGTGAGTTTTCGAATGAGTTTTATTTAAATTTTATTAAAATTTGATAAAATTAAATCTTGATTTTATTCATTCTCGAAGAGAGTTAATAAAATTTTAGATTTTTACATTAAAAAATTTAAGATTTTATCAACTATTCTCATGAATGGATAAAATCAAAAGTTTAATTTTATCAAATTTTTATAAAATTCATTCGGAAACTCACCCAGAATTTTCTCCGAATGTGAAATAGCCCTGATTCACTTTTCTGGGCAAAATAGAATTTACCTTGAATGTGCGATCAATGGCCCCAAGATCTTCACATTCGGGGTAAATTTTGTGTGTATTTTTTGGGTATGCAGTGGTGCTGTTTTGGAAGAGAGCTGCTATGGGTATAGATGTTCTGTGCACCGATTGACCAGGAGTCTAGTTTCGGGTCCCGATCATTAATTTTAAAAATACTACAGTAATAATTTCGAGCGGCTCCGACAAAAAAAAATTAGCATAATCATATAACTAGAAGTACTTGATCTAATGGACTAGTTTCTCATTCAAAATATGAAAAAAAAAAAAAAAAAAAAAACGTGATCTGAACAGTTCCCATATATGCAGCTCAACGCCTACAATAACCCCGTAAAGAATCATGTTGATCTTATATTTTGATGAACTAATGAATTAATTACATTTTCCAGATTAATTTTTGGACATTTATAACAACTCTTGCAAAATGTGTTTTGCTTCCTAGATTAGCAAAGTCTAATGGACTTGAATTTTTTGTGAGTGTTCACACGTTGAGCTCAACAATTCGCAAAACTTGGATTGTACTTAGGGGTTCGACACATTTGGAGGGTCGAGATATCTTTGGCGTGGTACCTGTAAAAATTGCGAGTAACAACAGGCTGGGTTCTCCACAATGTGAGGAGTTTAAGATTGCATTGATGGTCTTTCAAAGAATATCGAATTTTTCACTCTGGCATTTTTTGCTCTTTGATTTCGACGCGTGTTTTGTGTACCATGAATATGGTTCGTTATGTGGGTACATTGGGTCCCTTGATAAAGTAAATGAGAAGCATGACTGGATGGGGTATTTTGATTGGTTGGGTTATGAGGACTAGTTTGCCTTTGTCTTTTGGTTGACGAAATTGGGTTTGACCGGATTGCAACCCGGACTGATGTCGGCTCAACTGGAGTCGGGTCGAAAGACCCAAACCAGATCTCTGATGGGTCATTTTCCATTAACTGTTAATAGCCGTTGGGAGCTCCCGATCAAGCCCTTATTGGAGCCAATTATCTAATTTGAATAGTTCATTCTCTTAATCTAGTCGGGGTCTGGGGTTTTGAAAAAAATTAGTTTTTTCACGATTTTTTATGTGATGTATTGTGAGAGAATAACATATCTGTGTTTAGAAAAACAGTTTTTGGTTAGTGGAACACCTCATCTTTCAATAATTCAAGTTGACCATACATAACTAATCATGCCATTGAAACACTCTTCTTCACATGTACATTCTTAAAAATGACCCCATTCTGTTATAATTTATTTGTCCAATCTCGTATTTTCAACTTTTTAAGCAAAACCAAATTTGATCCATTGATTTTTGGAATTGGACAATCAATTTGCAATAGGAATAAGTGAAAACGGAGACAAACAAATAGGGACAAATAGAGCAATATAGTTTTTTTTCCTCAATATAAAATGAATAAAAACATATAGTTAGTGATGCCTGAATAACCAAAATACAATTTACAATGAAAAAGACCAAAGGGCAGAGCAGAGTGTAGAGAGAAAGAGAGAGAGAGAGAGAGTGAGAGAGTTTAGGCCGGAGAAGTTTTCTCCCTTCCTTCGTATGTCCCCTCCCCCACCGCCCCTTTCTACCTTCTTCCACCCCCAGCCGGTTTGTTTTTTTGGTAGTTTTAGTTTGTTTTTGGTTTCGATCCATATATTGTGGTTTGATTTATTAATGAAATTTCTCTCTATTTCTCAAAAAAAAAAAAAAAATGCAATGAAAAGCATGACATCCTACAGAAAAAATTAAGTTTTGCACTCACAAATTACTATTTACACTCCAAAAGTGGAGTGTGAAAATCAATTGGATACAGATGATGAGTTTGAAAGTTAATGTTAGAAAATTAATGTAGCAGTGAATTAGTATTAGATTTTAGGTTGAGTGAGGTGGCTAAATCTACTCCATACTCTCTATACCACTGTGCGACAAAACGTACCTGATTTTGCTCAAGTTTGGCGATTGTCGTTTTCAAATGTTAATCAGATCGTACGTACCTTGATTCATGGTCTTTGGTTCTAACAATTGTCGGTTTTGAGACAGCATAACGATAGGATTACTCAATATTGATGATCATATTTTACAACTAGGAACTTACTTATGAGGAATACACAAATTTATTTTCAAACGCTTGAAGTTCAGTGAATACCATGGTAAGATCGCCTAGCAAAAAATTTGAAAATACATACCATGGTTAGATCATCCTTTGTAAAAGATCTAGAGCACTGGGAAAACTAAGGGGGTGTTCTGGGAATTTCATTTTTAAGTTTTTGGCTTTTCAACTTTTTAGATTATGGTTAGAATGTAATTTTGAATTTGGTGGGAGTGTTTGAGAAAAATTTACAGAATGTATTTTGTAACAGGAGTAGTGTTTGAGAGATATGTACAAAATTCATTTTGTGGGGGCTTTTTGTTAATGAAAATGAGTAAGGTAGAAAATGAGAAATCAAAAAAACTCTTCCCCACCTCTTTTTCACTTCTCCTTTCTAAAGTAAAAAATGGAAAACCTATTTTCTTAGAAATCATTTGGGTCCAAGTCTCCTAAACATCCAAAACCAAAAATGTGAAAATGAGAAGTAGAAAATGGGTTCCCAAACACCCCCTAAAATTTAATTTGGGTTTTGAGGGAGGTTTTTGAGGGTAATAAGTAGAGAGAGATAAAAAAAAATTTATTAGTCACCGTGCAAGGTGGGTCTCGAAACCCAAACCGAACAAGGTGCGTTTGTTCAGTAGCGGAAGCACACTTAAGACCAGTGTGGCACTTTCAATAATTTTGATTGTACTCCTAAATGTAATAAAGATCCCGACAATTTATATCCCAAATATTTACATATTTTACCTTTTAAATCACTTACACCTCTAATATCTTTATTAAGTTTGCAAAAGTAATCACCTTACTTATTTGTTTTACATAAAGACCCGTTATCTATACGTAGTTCGTAAGAAATTTTACATTTTAAGTTCATTTTTATTGGGCCCAGAGTGCTTAGCTGAGTTTCTGAATGGATTTTATCAGATTTTATCAAGATTTGATAAAATCAAGCCTTGATAAAATTTAAGATTTTATCCATTCGGAAACTGAGTTAATAAAATCTTAGATTTTTGCATTCAAAGGCTTGATTTTATCAGATTTTATCAACTCAGTTTCCGAATGGATAAAATCAAGCTAAAATCAAAGGATTGATTTTATCAGATTTTGATAAAATCCGTTCGGAAACTCAGCCGCATATATTTGGTTACATAAGACCACTCGTTGCGATCACTCTAAAAATAAATTTGTGGATGTGATGTCGAATGCCATAAAAGACATAATTTAAGTCATTCTTAACACCAATTGATTTTAAGAGAGAGCGGAAAAACGGTCTGACAGCTTCCTTAATATTGTTATCTACTATAAGGAAAAGATAGAAACTCTAAGAACTTGTATTGGGGTGTTCCACTAACAAAAAAATAGGTTTTTTTAAAAAAATCGAGATATATTATTCTTTCACAATAAATCATATAAAAAACTGTAAAAAACCAATTTATTAAAAAAACTAGCTTACTGGAACGCTCAATGGTGCTCCACCTAACTAAATTTCTGGTTCATCCAGTCTAAAATCGTCAAGATGGGGGACCTCAAAAGTTTTCCCAAAACAAGTTGCAGAGAGACATGATGGACTGGGAAATGGCACCTTTCAACCAAAAAAGGATGCCACTTTGGAGCTTTTGGCTTTTTGCAACAACTTGTGTGAGAAATAGGGGTCTTGAAATTAATAACCCACATTATTTGAACGATACATTGTATCATGTCCTTCCCTCCCCGAGACATATCAGGAATGGAGACTCTGCTATCTTCAAGGACGGTAGACAGGGGCGGAGTTAAAATTTTAAATTAGTGTCGGACTTAAAAGTGGGTTCTCAAGACTCATTTGTGCACTATTTATGCAGGTAGAAGGGTTCACTTACTTATGAGGAATACAAAAATTTATTTTCAAACACTTTATGTTCAGTGAATACCATGGTAAGATCGCCTAGCAAAAAATCTGAAAATACATCCCATGGGTAGATCATCCTTTGTAAAAGATCTAGAGCACTGGGAAAACTAAGGGGGTGTTCTGGGAACTTCATTTTTAAGTTTTTAGCTTTTCAACTTTTTAGATTATGGTGAAAATGTATTTTGAACTTGGTAAGAGTGTTTGAAAAAAATATGCAGAATTCATTTTGCAACATGAGTAGTGTTTGAGAGATACGTACAAAATCCATTTTGTGGGGACTTTTTGTTAATGAAAATGAGTAAAGTAGAAAATGAGAAATCAAAAAAACTCCTTCCCACCTCTTTTTCACTTCTCCTCTCTAAAGTAAAAAATGGAAAACCTATTTTCTTAGAAATCATTTGGGCCCAAGTCTCTCAAACATCCAAAACCAAAAATGTGAAAAAGAGAAGTAGAAAATGGGTTGCCAAACACCTCCTAAAATTCAATTTGGATTTTGAGAGAGGTTTTTGGGGTAATGAGTAGAGAGAGATAGAAAAAAAATTATTAGGGACCGTGCAGGGTGGGTCTCGAGACCCAAACCGAAAAATGTGCGTATGTTCAGTAGCGTAAGCACACTTAAGACCAGTGTGGCACTTCCAATAATTTTGATAGAAATCTATTGGCAAGTCCTATTATTTGGAATTTTGGTCCATTGGGTCCTGGGCTAATATTTTTTGTTGAAGAGGTGCTGGGGCACAAATATGGTTCGAGATTTTACTTTTTTGCCCATTTCGTCGTCATTACTCTTTGTCTTTACTAACCATTTAGACACTTTCATAGGGTACCCTAGAATTTTAAACACTTTCATAGGGTACCCTACAGTTTATGGTACCCTAAATTTAGAATGTATATTTTATAATTTAGACCGTATATTTTAGAATTTAGACCGTATATTTAAGAATTTAGGGGCACTCTACAGTTTAGGGTACCCTAAATTTAGAATGTACATTTAAGAATTTAGACTGTATATTTAGAATTTAGGGTACCCTACAGTTTAAGGTACCCTACAGTTTAAGGTACCATAAATTTAGAATGTATATTTTAGAATTTAGACTGTACATTTTAGAATTTAGACTGTATATTTAGAATTTATGATACCCTACAGTTTAGGGTAACCTAAATTTAGACCGTATATTTTAGAATTTAGACCTTATATTTAGAATTTAGACCGTACATTTTAGAATTTAGACTGTATATTTAGAATATAGGGTACCCTACAGTTTAAGGGTACCCTAAATTTAGAATGTACATTTTAGAATTTAGAATGTACATTTTAAAATTTAGATTGTATATTTAAAATTTAGAATGTACATTTTAGAATTTAGACCGTACATTTTAGAATTTAAACTGTATATTTAGAATTTAGAATGTACATTTTAAACTCAAAATGTACATTCTAATTTTCAAAATGTACATTCTAATTTTCAGAATAGGGGTAATTTTGGAAAAAAGTGTAAAACTTATGTCCAGGACCTAGTGAACTATGCGCATTATTTATTCTGGACCTTACAAGCTATAAGACTTGTTTATAGGACCCGCCCACAAAAAGCCCTAATTTTGATTGTACTCCAAAATGTAATAAAGATCCCGACAATTTATATCCCAAATATTTACGTATTTTACCTTTTATATCCATTACACCTCTAATATCTTTATTAAGTTTGCAAAAATAATCACCTTACTTATTTGTTTTACATAAAGATCCGTTATCTATATGTAGTTTGTAAGAAATTTTACATTTTAAGTTCATTTCTATAGGACCCAGAGTGCTTACATGGATTTGGTTACATAATACCACTCGTTGCAACCACTCTAAAAATAAATTTGCGGATGTAATGTCGAATGTCATAAAAGATACTAAGTCATTCTTAACAACAATTAGTTTTAAGAGAGATAGTGAAAAAACAGTCAGATAATTTCCTATAAGTAAAAGATAGAAACTCTATAAGAACTTTTATTTAATGGTGCTCCAACTAACTAAATTTCTGGTTCATCCTGTCTAAAATCGTCAAGATGGGGGACCTCAAAAGTTTTCCCAAAACAAGTTGCAGATAGACATGATGGACTGGGACATTGCACCTTTCAACCAAAAAATGGATGCCACTTTGGAGCTTTTGGCTTTTTGTAACAACTTGTGTGAGAAACAGGGGTCTTGAAATTAATAACCCGGCCACATTAGTTGAACGATACATTGTATCATGTCCTTCCCTCCCCGAGACATATCAGGAATGGGGACTCTGCTATCTTCAAGGACAGTAGGTAGGGCGTAGTTAGGATTTTAAATTAATGGGGTCAAAAGGTGCATCCGTCCATGAGAGTAGGTCCTGCCAATCCTCAATTCGAGCTGTATATTTCGATTTTCTGTTGGAAATACTTTTAAAAATAAATTAATGGAACCGTTTACTTCAGAATTTGTAACTAATGAATAGAAATACCACAAAAAGTTGGTTGCTGTTTTTGGGTTGAGTCAGTGATTTAGGCCATTTCTCTTTAAAAGCGTTTGTGACTCCCTCTCTGTCTGCAGTTGTCAGAAATTACCATGGTCGTCCCGGGATAAAACAACCCCAAAATCAAAATACTAAATGCCGATCTTTTTTTTGCGAGCGAAAAAGGCCAGGAAAATACAAGACACAATCGACCTTTCTGTAGCGAGAATGTTTTTTCGGTGTGAAGAAATGGCTAAAGAACAACACTTTATATAGGCGTGAAAAAACAGTTTTTTCCGAAGTAAAATCAATCACAGCGATTTGATTGAATCAATTTACCAAAATTGATTTAACACATGTTTTAAACAAGTTTTGTAACGGCAACAGGAAAATAACACGTTTTTTTTGTGCTGTAACGGTAGGAAAATTTCTGTAAAATATGCCAAGGGAAATCATTAAAAATGGTTTGATTGGTAAATCTTTCTTCGGATCGATTTTCACAAATTGGGCCGGACCTTGACCCGTCAGGTAATGCGGCGTGAGGCTCTCTTGGGCTGGCCTACGGATAATTCCATGAAACTTATAAAAAACAAACGTTTCTACAGATTGGCCGATGTGGAATGAGTGTGTTCTTTTGAAGAGTTTCTTTTGAAAAAAATACACAATCCCAACATATTCCATAGTTCATATATTTTTGTTTATGCTAACCGTAACCAGTAAAAGTTACTAGTAAGTTTATTTGCGAATCTAAACTATCAATCAAGGAGATAAATGGCTCGGATGTTGTTGGAGGGTATGCCGTCGCTAAAGGATAACAGAGTCCTTGGGTTCGATGTCTCATGCCCAATTTAAGGGATTGTTAGGAATTCAGGGTGCAGCATTAGTGGTGTTTGCATAATGCCAAGAAAGTGGTCCTTTATGATCAAGTTGGGGGAGATTTTTCTCTTTGCCGTACATCTCTGGCAGATACTTTAAAATTTATCATGTTTTTTGCTGTAAAACTTGTTGGTATATTTGTTAGATTATCCCAAAATAATTGACCACTTTCCATTTTAAATTGTTCAATTTTATTATCTTTTCAGTGCTATTCTTGTAATAGATACATCAAAAAAGTAGAATCAATGGGTATTTGTTGGATTTTTTTTTTTGAAATTTGAAATAAAATGTAATGATTACATTTTCTCTTAAATAGTTGGATTCCCAAAGATGCACGGAGATAATTGGGACTGAGGGAGTATGTTTTACTTTTTGTGATAAAATCTATAATATGAATGCAATAAAATCAGTGATAAGGCTAGTGTGACACTCTATACTTAAGATAACTTTTGCCCCTACTATGGTACAATTACAATTTATATTGAATGTCTATCTCTTAGCACTACTTGATCGAACGTCCTGTAAAAGTAACACTACAATCTCTGAGTCTGTCAAAACAAACTTCAGTTTTTACTCTACAAAATGGAAAGACTCGGACTCAAATAAAAGTACATGAAAAATTCATTCTCAAATAATGTTGTCGTTTACTATACATAAAAGATAGGGATAGTAATACATAAAGATATATTTGTTCACATAAGATGCTTCTGTCCACGATAAAACACTTGTCACTGAAAAGACATGATTCTAAAAGACACGCCTGTTTTCTTTTTCCTTCTGTTAATTTGTCTTGATCAAACGTGGAAGGTCAAAAGGCTTGCATGCATGCATGTCATCTATACCGTTCTGTGTCCTGATTGGATTAAAAGTAGCTTGCAAACCAACGGCGGAGGCACTTTCCAATAATTTTAATTTCCCCTAAATAATAAAGATTATGAGGTTTTCCCTTTTATATCACTTACATCTCCTAATATCTTTATCAAGTTGGCAAAAATTTCTCCTTACTTATTTGTTTTACGTAAAGACCCCGTGGGGGCCGAATATAGGACTATTGGGCCGGACACAATAAAAGGCTGTATGAAATAGATACACAGAATGTCCATCTCATTATGGCCGAATATACATATTACCGTATGTGATATGATGATGCCCCGTTAGGGCCAAATGGAACAGCTGTACAATTCCGGATCAAGGAATGGGCCAATAGGGTCAAGCAAAGTACGGGTGGGCAGTCACAGCCCGACCCATGAGCTTGACCAATCGGGTCAGTAAGGCGGTTACGAGGAGCACGTGCCAAGGGACAGCTGACACTGTATAAGTGGCTTCTAGAAGCCTCTAGGTGGCTACGTGGTGTCCTGCCATAGGCCATGTCACGTGACCACGAATATGACGAGTGACATCATGTGGTTTGGAGAGTAAGTACATAGATATCTATAAATACTAAAGGATAAACCATAGAGGTACACACACAATCTCAAATGATCTAGTACCCTTTTGTACTCTCTTCTCCTTCATACTAACTTGATTGTTGGAGTGTCCTTGGGGAAGAGGCCCAAGTGACACTAACTAGTGTTCTCTGGTGCAAGATCTATTGAAGAAGAAAGAAGTACACTAAGGCCATGTTTGATACAAGGTTTGGAGGGTGGGATTGGACTAATAAGGAGGTGAGACCTCAAATACTATGTTTGGTTTGAGAAATAAGGCAAGGACTAATAGTCCCATGGGCATGCCAAACCCCCAAATTGGCCGGATTCGTAATACCTGGGGGCACTTGGTATTGTTAACAACGGGATTGGGATTGAAGGATTTCTCTCCTGTGCAAACCACCAAACCCCATGATTTAATCCTATCCTAGACAAAACAAACATGTTATTAACAATCCCATGATCTAATCCTGTGTAAAAACATAGGAAATGATTTGTCTCCTCATTAATAATCTCATCTTATAGCCAATCCCAATCTCAATCCTAATCCCATCTCATTACCAATACCCTCAAAACGAAACCTCGTATCAAACGAGGCCTAAGAAGGAATCTTCCACACGGTAAATCCGCACCACAGACCCGTTATCTATATGTACTTTGTAGCAAATTTTACTCAATACTGTTGTCGTTTACTATACATGAAAGATAGGAATTCTAAGAACTGTGTTTAGGGGTGCCCCACCTAGCTAAATTTTTGGCTACGCCATTGTTTATATTCCGCTCCTGATCTAGAGTTTATTAGAGAAAATAAAAAATGTACGTAGTGTATTATGTATTATTTACTTGAGGCCAAGGAGGTAAGGAGTGATGTAGGTAAAACTGTAAAAGACACTGTGGTGGAATTCAAGAAGTAATTTCATGTCTAATTTTTTTTAATAAGGGCGAGTCTATTTATAATTATTTTTTGACTCTATACAACCCTTTTGCTAAACATAACTCTGCTGATGTGGTAAATATTTATTTTTGCTTCATATAACACGACACATTTTTCAAATTACCCCTTACTGTTTTCCTCCCAAATTTCAACACTTAAAACTCTCAAAACTCTTTTCTCTTCCCTCCTCCCTCCGTTTGACCTCAACCATCGCCTTTTTCGTCGAACCAGTCGAAAAAATCGCCGCTATTTTACTCGTTTGGTTTTGGCACATTTTGGATATTTACTCCCGAAACTAAAAACATAATTCGGATACAAACTACTAAATTATGGCCAATATTGCAAATGTTAACTACCATCAAATTTCGGATATAAACTCCCAGTTTTATAGGTAAATTTTGGATATTAACTACCGAAATGTATTGTAATTTTCGGGACTGTGTGTACCGTTTCGAACGAACAACATTTGAGAAATTGAAAAAAACAATGGGTTACTTTTGAGTTGTTTTTTGCTCGAAAATCTTCATGTCCAGCTTACTCTTGGTATATATTTGTGCATCTATTGGTGGATTTGGGATTGTAAATTGCTCCAATACTCTTTGGAGCTCTTCTCCCAAATCTAGGGAGGGAGAAGATCTCTCCATTGATTTAACAAGGTTCTCCATCGAGAGAAAGGAGAGATGAGGGGCATAAGAGGATAATGAGGGTTAATGTCTGGAGGAGGAGAGATTTTTTTGACGTGGGAGGGAGAAGAGTGAGAAAACGATGGAACTGATGAAGGAGGAAGAAGATGCACTGGGTTGGTATTAGCAATTGGGAAAAAATGGGGTGAGTTGGTATGAAGCAATTTGAGGGACTAAACAGTCTTTTCGCGAGGAAAGTTTTGGCATTTATTTGGCATGGGTTGTATCAAGGGAAACTGGGTTGTAAATAGAACCACCCTTTTAATAAAAATGACAGGTTCACATTTCTGTTAATTACTAGTAAAAGAAACATTTTATTCAAAGATTAAGATTTTATTCAAACATTTTACTCTGGGGTGGTTATTCTATATTTGCACTTGTAAGAAGTTCAATTTTATTCATCCACTCAAAAAGTGAGTGGATACTTACGCAAGGACGCACATTCATACTATCGATGATTAAATCTATTTTCTTCGGCAGGGCTTCGTTTCTTGCCGATGCTACAAAAATAAGCTCAAACTCATATCAGTAACGATGAATTATTAAAGCTATTTTCTTTGGCATGGGATTGAGTTGATTTTTTAAATAATATTCTGAATATCAAAATTCATAAAACATACAAAGTTTTTTGGGGGTGAACAAAATTTTGCTCCACCTATGGGTATACCGAAGGAGAAAATTTTCAATGCCTCTATGCAATAGTTGAGCATGATTCTAAACCGCACAAACATGTGTGGTCCACTCCCAACTCCCAGTGTGTAGACCCCACATATACGTGGTTCAAATTCGTGCTCAATCATGCCCCCAAGAGCATCGAAAACTTTCTCATAGCAGACTCCCAGTTTGCCTACCACTTGCAGAAAGAGCCCAGTATAGAATGTATGCGTTCGATCCAGCTTGATGATCCAAATCATTGCCTGGGGAATAAATAACCTGGGCCTCTTAGCCTATCATCTGTTATGGTTAAATTTGAGTACAATAATGGAATATTTGTTATTAGTACTTTATCTTTTTTATGCAAATGGAAGTGCAGGAATAGTACTTCGTCGTCACTTCCAACAAGGGAGTATTATTCCGTTATACTACACTATCATATGTAAGGGATCTTAATGCACCTGTACCGGGACTGAAGCTAAGGTCCACACGTGTTGATAGTGTACGTTAGGAGTTTAATCCCAATAAGGCGCCATGGAAACTCGAATCATCCTGAGCATTGTTTAACTAATAAGTCAGAGTTTTCAACCACTGAATTAACCCCATACCGGGATATTTGTCACTGAATGCCAAACTGACCTTCCCAACCATTGCCGGGGAATAAACACACAATTGTATTTCAGTCACAGTGCCATTTTATTTTACAGTATTTACATTTCGGTACCAATTTTATTTTACTACACCAATGTTTCCGAGCAAGACACACACAAATTTGGATAAGAATGCAATAAATATACATCCTCTGCCTGCTGACCATAAATAACAAACACCATTTGGTAAGCACATTAATTTGTTGAGCAGTGGATTCCCCATATGCGTTATGTTCACCATTTGAGCTTGGAAGGGAAGTACTACACACACAGAGAGAGAAATAAAATAAGGAATCCAAAATTTGAGCAGTATTTTACCCCCAAAAATAAAACAAAATTGAGGAGGAATAATATGGAACCTTTTCGATGAGGGAGAGGTAGTAGGGCTTGACTTTTTCTACATCAATTCTGACCTTGCTCTTGCTGTAGAGATCGTACTTGCTACACACAAACCAGAGGTAAAATCGAGTTTCGTTATTGTCATTAGTGAATGTTGGATGGAGTATTTAAGCGTAACGAAAGAAAATGACTTGTTTTTTTACTACTATCTGGTTTCAAATAGTATGTTTCAGGTTCGATTAACCAAGAATATAGTCATTCGAGATAAAAATCAAGGTACTCGAGCTAAGCTTAAAAGAGAAGAAGACCGGCCGAAGTCATTTTTTATTTCCTTATGAAGCTTTCGTGAAAAAACTTAAATGGGTTCGCCATTTGACTCAACTAGACACTTGCTTGTTACAACCCTAGTTTTTTTTTCCGGCGTTTTGGCAAAGGTGGGCTCATGAACCCAAACAAAGTTGGCCCTAATCTGATTTAGATGTAGTTGATTGGTAAAATGGGTTTTGAGGGCGAGAGATAAATCCTACTTGAAGATTTTCAACCACTTAAGATTCTCCTTATCCTCTTCATTCATCAAGTAGCTGTAAGCCCCGTTCCTGTGCAATGCTGCAGAAACAAGGTTAAAATTGATCTCAATCAATCGACATTTATTATGTACCGAAGCACCGCGGAAAAAAAAAAATCCGATCGCCGTTAAGGTCATTCAAGCTAATATGTCATGTAATAATTAGATACGAGGAGACATACGATAGAAGGAGTGGAATCTAACGATGAAGAGCCCAGCCGATGGTAAAGTGGTCTTGTTTTCCTTCATCACCTGTCAAATTTTATTTTATTTTTACATTCGTGTAACAACAATGCAAATATCAAAATAACATTATACCATACTATGCCAAAAATATTTATTATCCCACAAATCAATTATCTTGTAACTTTTGTATCCCGTCTCTAATGTGTATCTAATTATCTGACCAGTCCATTGAGATTCTTATATTCCGATGTCACTATCACATGGTTGCGAACGTACCGAGACTAGTGGAATATTGAGATTACGTGACATACCATGTACATGTAATGATCATGACCCCAGGATATGGTTACATTTTCAAGCCCACAATTCTCCTTGTATATTCCCAGACGTGTGCTGTAAATTGGATGTTTGGAGTCTGGGTTCTCAGCAAAGTACTACAACAAAATGCAGAAAACATAAATCAATGGACTGAGCTTATGTAATGTGTTTAGTCAAATAATTTAGGAAAGCCAAATAAGTATTTATTCATAATTTTTTTACCCCCCATTAACTTTTTTCAAGTAAGAGCATCATTATCAGCCGAATAAAAAAAAACACCAAATATAACCCCAAAAACACCTTTTATAATTTATAATTTAGCAAGTTACTTATTCAAAAACTCACAAAATCGGACTATGTATTCTAACTTCATTATATTAAACAATTCTTTCTTCTACTCCTACTCTCCAAAAGTAATAGTAATAAAAAAGTGAATAGTGCATGAATAGTGTCTTTGATGCGTGAACAGTGCTGCACCAAATTCGAGTAACCACTGTAGCAAAACTAAATTTGATCTATTATTTGGCGAGGCTGATTTGTAAGGGTTTAGGGTGTTTGGCTCACTACATTTGGTTAAAAGTCAATTTGGGTATCTGATAAGATGCCCCAAAAAACGTTAAATTACAAGTGCTGACAAATGGGCCTATGGAGAATGTTATGAAGAATTAAAATTAGTGATTTCATGATTATAACCCTTATGATACCAATTGGGTTCGATCCAAGGGTCCTCCACAAGTGGATAATGGTGGGACCAAAGAAAAATGGAGGGATGTTGTACCTTGTGATAGACGATGGATTCATCAAATGCACATCCAAGTGGGAATGTATCACCTGTTAATGAAACCATGAAAGCAAAGTGATCACATCAATCTGTACCATTAAAGGATCCCATACATTTAATCCCCGATCACCATCGACGGTGAAAAGCTTACCACCAACACACCATTGTGGCTCCTCTCCAAACTTGGGGTGCAACAATATTTTTCCCAGATCTGCATGTACAGAAAAATTGATCTCTAAAGTTCCAATAAGAGGTATTTATGTATGAGTTTATTCGTAATGGGTGTTCCTAATGAAATTGTAAATGTACATGTTTGTACGTAAAAAATCAAATCAAAGCAACGAATTTGGATTGATTTGGACCCGATTTCGTTATAAGACTTATCCAAGAAGTTAACGTGACGCTCCAGGACCTCCGACTAAAACTCCAAAGAAATGCAAAACTGAAAATGTATGAATGCACGTAAAGATAGATTGATATTTTAGGGTTAGAGACGTTACCATGAATAAGCCCCGTAAGATGCAGCCAATCCTCATTAGGGTAGTCCTTCCTTATGGCCTCGGCGGTTTGGAGGAGGTGTTCGATTTGGGGTTCATCGAGATCTGGATCGCTCTCGTCGACGATCTCGTTGAGGAGCTCACAACAATCCCATATGCTCATTTCACCCCTGTTAAACTTCCCAAACTCCTCTATCTTCTTCGTTACCTTCATCCATCACCAACATTGCATACCATTTATATACAAGATTTTTCGTATTGGGGAAGTAGGGCTTCAATTTGTTATGTACGAAATTGTTACGTGACGAAGCGATAGATATGGAAAAATCATTAAAAAAAGATATCTACTTGATTATTTATTAATTGCTCTCTTTGATCATGAGGAATTGTTATTTACAATTTGCTTAATTGGACATTAATTGAACTTACAAATTCGTAAGTCTGGTTGATGTGATTGGTCTTGTAGAAATTTTCCACCCCAGCTCTTCTCTCGGTTTCCTTGTCATAGTCCCTGAAATTAACTAAAGTTAATTGCTTGACATTTGAGCACGAAAATGAGAGAGAAAGAGAGATGACCTGAAAGAGTGACCAAAAGCATTGTTGTCTGGGACAGCAAAGCCCTCATTGTCGCTCTTAATTGGCTCTGCAATTACAGCAGTGTACGTAAGGGGAAATGTACAACATATTTTCCCCCATGGACTCCGCTCCTCTCCCGTCCATTTCTGTCTAGTTGGTCCATTTGTAGGTTTTTCCTGAGCCTACTTTGATGGCCCAAATAGTTTTTTTTTTTTAGAATTTGTCGAGAACATTAATTGATTCGAAAATCAAGTCAATCTATGATTTTGAAACACACATTTGTTCGAACATAACAAAATTTTAGCACTGAATTGAAATCCATTTGACGAGCCCTTAATCTTCAATAGTTTGAATCATCAAAATGGACTAAGAAAGGCTCACAACCGGGTCAAATTGGGAATCTACTATAATTATAATGGACGGGAGAGGATCGTCTTCCTTTTTCCGGTTGTGGTAAAAGCAGCTGTTTATACGAACACAAACAGGATAAAATGGTCTGGTACCTTCTACAACAGCTGCGGATGCCATTTTGATAAGAGCAACTGTTTCTTTTTTGGGGAGAGAGAGAGAGAGAGAGGGGGAATGAAAGATGTTTTATGTTTTGTGGAGAGCAAAGGAGAATGGGTGCGTAATATATAGGTTTCCATGGGAAGTAATATGGGGTTGAGGATTAATCATAACTTCTTTTTCCGATTTTATAGGTCTTATCCTAAATTTAAGGCTACTCAGACCAAAACCTATTTTGGGCATTTTATCCGGTTATCCAGTTTGCATGTGCGTGTATTGGCGGTATCAGGGAGCCTCATTTGTAGTGAGAATCTCGGCTGTTCATTCTTGTTTTGAACTGTCCGTATCTTAAATAAACTGTTCGCACAAACAGTTTATTTAAGATCTAGACCGTCCAAAACACTTTGGACGGTTGAGATTTACTCATTATAGGGTGTAGTGACTACTGGCCCCACTCCCTGTATTGGCACGTGTGGTTGAAAATAGGAGTATCTTGAAATTGTTATGGGTCTTACTAACCACTGTCTGGTAAGCAGTGTATAATATGGAAACAGAGTAACAGAGGAGGCTTAATACTAAAAATTGATTTTGAAAAAGTGTACAACTGTGTCAATTGGAACGGTTTGCTGGAATTGCTGAGAAATTTGGTTGTAGTAGTAAGTGGCGTAACTGGATAAAGGGGAAACAGGGGTACTGCGCAGCGTGTTGTGCGGCAGATTTCGGTGTCACAACGGCATTGTTCTGACGATTGGAGACGTCCACCGCTTAGAGCTCATCAAGTACTATAAGTGTATCGAAAATTAACTTGATTGAATATCATTAAGTGCTTCATCAGAACACGTAAAAATTGAAAAAAAATGTGGAACACATGTCTTAAAACACTGGATGAAAGCCATTGAACCCATTTTTTTTTCAAGTTATTTGTGTTCCAATGAGACATTTAATGATGTCCGATTGAATTGATTTTTGGTACACTTGAAGTTCTCAACGAGCTCTACTAGGTGGATGTCTCTGATCGTCAAAACGATGCCGACACGATGCCAGAATTAGCCACACAGCACTCTGTGCAGTACCTCCTCCAGTTCTGGATAAAGGCTTGTATCTCAACCTTCTCTTTATCTATTCTTGTTAATGGATCTGCTACTCTCCCCAAAATGGCCTAAGACAAGGTGATCCATTTCACCTTTTCTGTTTAATGTGGTCGTTGAGGCTTCAAATAGTCTCATGGAAAGGGCAGTTGAAGATGGCTCAGTTGGAGCCTTGGACTTGGAGGTGTGAAAGTTGGAGAGGAGGTGTTATCGTATCACACCTCCAATTTGCAGATTGATACAGTTTTCTTCTATAATAATTATTAATTTTTTTTTTGAGGAAATCATAAGCATTAAAAGGATCTTGAAGTGGTTTCAACACAGGTGAGGGTTGAAAGTAGGGGTGCACATACACCGGACAGAGCTTGTATTTGATAATACCGAGATTTATTCAATTTCAAACCGGGTCCATTTATAATCGGACTTCAATTAATATGCCCAAGCCCAACCCAAATCAAATTTTAATTTCCCAAGCCCGTTCAACAAATTTTATTTTTCTAAAGCTTATCACAAACATAAATTAATCAACCATAACGATTACAATTACAATTCACAACCGTAGTAATATACTTATAATTCTAAGTTCTTATAAAAATATTAAAAATAGATGATCGTTGAATAAGAGATGAGGAGAGCGGCTCTTCATCAAGATAATTTAACCCTAAGCAGCCAAGTTTCAGGGGTAATATACTAACATAGTATTAAAATAAAATATTATTTAAATTGGGCCTGGCCGAGCCAGGCCACAGAGAATTTTTCCAAATCCAGCACGTTCAGTAAACGAGCTTAAAATCTCAACCCAGCATGGCTCTAAGGGCCTAAATATTTATCCCAAGTCCTAAAAAAACCGGATTGAGTAGGCTACTAAGCCAATGTGCACTCCTCGTTGAAAGCTAACTTTTCCAAAAGAATGATTTGTGTGTAGGGTTGACAAATGAAGAAATTGAAAATATGGCAAGGAATATGGCAAAAGTGGGGAGTTGCCATTGAAATATCTTGGCTTACCTCGGCTAATCCGAGAAGAATTCGAACTTGGCAGCCTGTGATAGATAGGATCAAGAAAAAGCTGAAACCTTGAAAGAGAAGATGATGTAGAGTGGGTCACATCTACATTTTTTGACTGTTTGGTTCATTCACAAACCAAATGGCATAAATAAGTCACACGGGCCAACTTTGTAGAAAAAGCCCAGAACTCGCATGGTCAAATGGAAACGGGCTTCGCCATTCGATGTCGTCTAGGCCTTCAAAATGGGAATTTCACCGTTTTAGGAAATAATATTGCTATAATTTTTAGTAGGAAATTTCATTTTTGTTTCCGTATGTTTTGGCAAGCTTATATTTCTTTCTAATTTTTTATTCTGCCAACTATTTCCGAATTTCCATTTTTTTAAATTTTCATAATAATTTCTTTGATTTCGTTGTGATTAGCAAGTCAAATCTTTTTGTTATTTGTTTCCTAGTTGGTCTAGGGTTTCTTTGATGCTATAAGTATCATTGTAATCCAAATGGCATAATTTAGTTGTTTATGAATTAAGAAAAACGAGATTTATCTCATTATCCTTTATTCAAAGAGGAAATACCTCTGACAGAAATATTGTTGGTGTTTATATGAATGGGAGAAGGAAGATCTAGCAATGTTTAATGACCTCTTAGAGACAGTCCAACTACATGACTCTAGTCGAGATTACTTACAGTGAAAGTGGAGTACGGACTGCAACTTTTCAATTAAATCAGTACACTCAAACTGGGAGGAATACCACTTTACTGAGGATAAGGTTCTGGATTCTCCATGGAAAAACATCTGCGCTCCTAAGGTTGAACTCTTTTCTTGGCTCACAACTCAAAACTGTATTGTTTCCAAAATTATTTTGGTGAGGAGGTATAATTGCTCATGAAATTGAGCTCTGTCCTATGTGCAACATTGTATCTGAAATTGCTATCATTCTTGGAGGCTTTAGTCAGGTGTGATGAAATGGTGGACTTTGGAATGGGTGTGCCCACCTACCTTGATGATGCTTTGGCAATTTTGGGATCAAATGAGCGTCAAGAAGTTTGACAAGAAATACTGGCATGCTTATTTTTCTGCTACGTTGTGGACAATCTGAACTGGTAGGAATGAGGTGGTCTTTAACAACAATAACTGGGATGAAGAGCAACTTTTGGTCTGATAAAGGCTAGAATGGCTGTTTGGATTAAGGGAAAATACAATGTCAAAAAAATACTCAGTAGAAGACTTTAAGAGGTGTTTGGAAGGTATTAGGAGTTTGAAGCTTGAACTTTCTGCTTTTCTAGAAAGGAAAAAAAAAAAGAATTATGGGTGTGTGAGTGTGTGGGTTCATATAATTTTTTGCAATAGCAAGTTGTTCCTTTGGCTCTTAATCTACATTGCGGTTTCTTCAAACAGTTGATTATAACTAGACTTCATTGTTCTTTGTATCTTCTGGTCTAATATTAATTTGGCATGCTTTCCTAACGGGTATGTTCCGCCTCATTTACATCTCATGGTATTTTAGTTGGTCAATGACCGTGTCGTGTCGAGTAAAAAATAAATACTTAATAACTAGGAATTAACTTTTATTCCGGAGAATAGCAGTTAAGTCCGAGTGTCGATCCACGGGGACAAATTGGATGAGTTGTGTTAACTCCAATTAGCTTTTAGTTCAATTCAGGAAAAAGATTGGTTTGATTGATTGTGAAATTGTTAAACTAAATAACGCAATAATTAACAAGGATTTAAACTGATGGAGAGGGGATCTAGGGTTTAGAATCCACTCCACCCTCATAACCACAACTTTCGCATAGATTAGGTTGATAATCGAATCGCAATCGATTATCGCTAGGGTTTGCAATCCGCATCGATAATCGTCAAGAAAATATGTGTTTGTTAAAATGCATAAACTATCTCATAGCATGGACTGTCTCACAATGCGACACAATTTGTCTTACAAGCATAATCTATCTCAGAACTCCAAACACACCATTGAAAATAATTATATGAACTGGTATTTAAAAGCCAGCATACAAATACGCAATAGATTTGAATGAATGAAAATACGATTCCATTGATCTATGAAACCAAATTCTAAACATATATTTCGATTCGATCAAAACCCTAACCTACGCAAAATAGAATGGTTACTTGGTGTAGAGTTTCATCCTCCCCCTAGATAGGGGGTTTAGCCGACCATGGAGAGAGTTGAAACACTTGAAATCGAAGAACTCGCGAAGAACATGAAGAACAATTAGTTTCTCTCTCTAAAGCTATCTTTCAAAATAATTCGGAACCCTAACATTATGTTCTGATGTTCTATTTATACTAGGAGACATAAAAGTTACATAAAATGCGTCCAAAATGCTGATTTTCGTGTTCGTTTGACCGGACCAAGACATGGGTGGTCCGGACCAGAGAAGCTGGGAGTTGTACGAACCCGCCGGTATGCTTCGTCTAGACCAAGAATTTTCCCCGTCTGGACGAAGGGTGCTCCAAGGTAGGTCTTGCCATTTTAAGTGCTGGTCTAATCCAGGAAAGTGTTGGTTCGATCCAGAGATGCTGCAACTTGAATTTCCTCTCCTTTTTGTACACCTCCCCATCCTCGACACTTTAAATCACTCCAAAACACGTTCTCCAAGTTCTCGAGCTTCTAAGGCTTGAAACACAACAAACCAACTAATGTTAATTAGTTAACTACATAACCTAACTAATAGAGCATAAATTGGAAGGATTAATCGGTGTTTTTCAGCTCTTATCAGTCAAGAACTCTTTGCATGTTGTCCAAGAGCGGTTTATGGATGACGAAGTTGCACCTCCCATTGGAATAATATTAATAGATGGTATAGAGCATGTTACAATTAAGGCACGTATCTTCATTTTGAAGTTTTACTGTCAATTATTATTATTATTTTTCTTATGTTATATGTAATCTCAGCTAATTGAACAACTGTAATATGTTTGGACCGTAGGTCTCGGATGAAGGAGGTGGAATACGAAGAGGTGATCTCTCTAAGATTTTTATGTATTCATACAGTACTGCCAAAAATCCCTTGGATGGGCAGTTAGATCTTGATGAAGCTAATGTGGCTACAATGGCTGGTAATGGATATGGGCTTCCTGTAAGTTGCTTATATGCAAGATATTTTGGAGGGGATATGAAAATCATATCTATGGAAGGATATGGTAAGTTGATTATTGCCTGTTGTTGCTCTGTAAAGAAAGTATTTTTGGTATTGGTCATCCAAAGCTGTAAGTTTTAGAGCTGTTAGTAGTCATATGGTCTTCTAAAAGGCTTATAGACTCATTGGTGTTGGAGTGAAGACAACCTTCAGCAATACCGGGGGTATGGGGTCACACTCCGGACTGTAGCGAAAATGATATTTGAGGGACCACGGTGTGTAATTTTGGCCATAGGCCCAACCTAATTATTTCGTTGTTAGTGTGTAATTAGGGTAATATATTTTCAGAGAAAACATAGTGATAGAGGTGAGGAAAACGCAAATCTCAAAGATATTGCAAGAAGACTTGTACTTTTAATTTCAATTTCATAGTGGACGGATGTGGCTCTCGTGATTTTTGTTCGCATTGAGGTTTTCCATGTATATCTATGTCTCACTTTCTTTTCCGTTTTTCATTACAGACGATTACTTGTTTTTCTGTTCTGTGATGCATTATTTCCAAGATCCGAAGGAGTATTGTGAGGTTGCGAAAATCCTAACTATTGGCTGAAATCAAGTCTCAAATGTTGGTACTAGGATCTAGATAGTTGATAGTAGGCTGGGTTCAAATGGTTGACTTAGGATTCAAATCATATCTTTCTAGTATCACACAACAATTCTATAAATCTTGGCTAGAAAAATACATAAATCTTGTGGGAAGAGTATTAGGGTAATGCTGATATGTTTATGTCTGCATCATTTGCCATTGTTCTTTTCCATTTTTGTAATTATCTTTGTGGTTGCAATTGTTCGACCTGCTCTTTACTATATATTTTGAAAGTTTCTCCCAACTGAAAAAAGAAGTGGCAGAACAAAAGAATGAGGAGAATCAGAGATGGTTGCTAGATAAGTGATCATTAATAATCTATGATGCACGGACACGGACACAAACCCTAACACTAACACGGGGACACGACAGTCCTAAAAAAATGGGGACACAGACACGGCGGGGGACACGCCACGTGTATATTTATTTATTTATATATTTATTTATGTGTATACACACACACACACACAATATATTTTAAAACATTTAGGGGACAAATTGATTTTTTTTTTTTTAACTTTCAAGTGTAAAATTGAATTTTTTTTAAACTTTCAAGGGTAAAATTGAATTTTTTTAAAAACTTTCAGGGGTAAAATTTACCCTTGAAAGTTTTTTAAAAAAAATATTTGACCCAAAAAGTTTTAAAATATTTCAATTTGACCCAGCTGTGTCCCCATCCTTGTCCCCGGGTGTCCCTAATCGTGTCCCCTCTTGTTCTCAGTCGTGTCCCCATCCAAAAAAGCACTACAGCAGTGTCCCATGCCACGTGGCGTGTCGGGACATGTGTCCCGCTGCGTCCCTGGGTCCTCGTATCGAGACACTGCGATACGGGATCTCGGAGAGGTGTCGGTGCTTCGTAGTTAATAACTTTCGTTGGACTTTGGGGCCTAGATTTGTTCTCCATGTGGTGGTTTTAGGAAATTTATGAGTGAAAGTTTAAGGTGAAAAAAAAAAAAAACACAGTCATGAGTTAATGATTGACAGACAACAGTACAAATTGTGATTTTTCATTGACGCCATCTTTGATATCGCATAGTGATCACTGTGCACCCCTAAACTACATATTTTGATGCTCCTACTTTGACTTCTTTTTGGATTCGTTAAACTCTGTTTGTTTGAGATGAAAATGTTTTCCCCAAGAATATTTTCTGAATTTTTCAGTGTTTGGCCGAACAAGAGTTGGGAAAAATCTTTTCAACGAAAAATATTTTGCGGCAAATGGATGTAAAATGACTTACGGCGTTAAACTCGGGAAATCATTTTACAGTCATTTTACAGCCTTTTTTTTTTTATCAGCCATTTTACAGTCTTTGATCGAGCACTACGAGACATCCACCATGTGTGCATGCCACAAGGAATTAACTCATCATTTCTCTCTCTACTATCCATATAATTACTATCTCTCTCTCTCTCTCAATTACCAGCTGTCTCAAATTATTAGAGAACACAAATTCTATCTCTCTCTAGATTTTCTCTCTCCGACAAATTGTATCTCCGTACACATGATCTAAATTTGCCATCGTAGTTCAAAATTTCATGAGGCAGAAGAGGTTGAGCATCATACGTACGATCCATGACGAAGTATTTTTTGGCTGAGAACTAGTATAGTTTTGAAAGTGTACCAAACAGACAAAAACCAAAGTTTGGTAATTATTATGCACGTAAGTAATTTTACATGAAAATATTTTTGTATGTAAAACATTTTACATCGAAACAAAAGGATCCTAGTTACGTAATAAAGATCATAGTTGAGGGAGGTTTGATGTTATTTGCCTTCTTTTCTCTGGTTTCCCCTCCTTTTCCTTGGAGAGATTTTTTAGTATCGAGCGGGCACCATCCTATGTGGCGCTCGAGCGGCAATCTTGAACGTCCAAAACACTCAAACTTAAAGAGAGAAAGAGAAGAGTAAGAGGAGAGAGTGAGAGAAATCTAAGCCGTGCAGAACACTTTTGGAGGGTTGAAATTGCCATTCCGCACCGATTTTTTTATTTTTATTTTTTGTCCTTTTCTCCCTTTCCCTAAAGTTTCCTCTTTCTCTTTCCAAATCCAAGTTAGAGTCAAACTTGTTGGGGCTACCCAAATTCTAAATAAACATAATTCTGTTGGGGATTTCAACACCCCAATCCCACCGTAACGGAAGGCAAACAAAAAGATGATAAACAATCAAGCGCAACACAAAAACACACAATATTTTACGTGGTTCCCCAAATTGGGTACGTCCACGGGAGAAAGAGATATCTTCACTATATTTGGAAAGATAGAGATACAATGTGATGTGAAAAAACTCACCCAAAGAGCACCTAACACATGGCTCTATACATCGTTTTTCACTCACCCCCATACTCTATTTTTCTTCACTATTTCTCCTCTCAAACCCACAACCGGAGCGCACAACAAACCCCCACGGGCTGCCATCCCTTGTGCCCTTCTCCGTTGCTCTCCTCTTCTCACTCTTCTCATCTCACACTGCACAAGCCACTTGCAACAATATATAGGCGCTGCCCAAAAACCCTTCCAATTCCGTGAAGCTTCTTGACCCAGCCTTTACTTTGTCTTTCTTTTTCAAAGCCCAACATTTCCCCTTTCCCATGCACACAGCCAACGGAAGAGGCTGCCAATTTATCACCACCAAAACAATTTATTGCTCTCCGCCGAACAATATTTCCAATGCCACATTAACTAGTGTTTATTTGTTTCTTTTTCTTTTTCAAGTGTATTAACACATGGGCAAAAATCCCAACAAATTCCTTCCCCCTTCCTCCACGGGCTTTTTATATTTTGGTGAATTGACAAAAGCGAGTTTTTCATTCCTCCATCGTTGTCTTTGATCTGTTCATATTTGTTTCCTATCAGATGAATCAAAAGGGGAGGTATTGGTAGTTGTTCAAGATGGGTATGATCAGCTGGTTTATTTGTCTAAGAATGATTGCAGAAGTAAATAAAAATTTAAAGTATTTATGGTGGATGTAAGCAATGGGGAATGCATGGAGTTACAGAGCTTAGGCAACAATGCCTTGTTCGTGGGGTACAACGCTTCTATCTCCGTTCAAGCTGCCAAATCCCAAGGAATTAGACCAAACTGTATTTATTATACGAACGGTTGGCCAGCGTACAGACGGTTGAAACGAGGAAGAGGGAAAGACGTGGGTAACTACAACATGGCAGATCGAAGTGTGGCTCCTTGCCATAAAGGTGGGTCTTTTAGTCGCATCTGTCCACCTCTATGGGTCAGACCATTTTTCTAATGTGATGCATTACTACTTATGGTGCCCAACTTTCCTCTCTCTTCTAGTTGTTTTGGTCTCTCAACGAGTATTAATTAACCCATGCATTGTAAAACTAAATCAAAGTTTTCAACCAATGAATCAACTCATCACTGGTATATTTGTTGCTGAATGCGAACCCGGCCCACCAAATTATTGCCAGGGGAATAAACACACAATTTTATTTCAAACACAATACAATTTTGTTATATTACAACAAGACAAGCCACACACAATTGGTGTCTACGTTGGCTGCTGATCACAAATAACGAACACCATTTGGTATGCACATTAATTTGTTGAGAAGTGGATTCTCCATATGCTTTATGTTCACCATTTGAGCTTGGAAGGGAAGTACTACAGAGAGAGAGAGAAAAAAAAACATGAGCAATCCAAAATTCTAGCAGTATTTTACCCCCCAAAAACAAAACAAAATTGAGGAAGAATAGTATGGAACCTTTTGGATGAGGGAGAGGTAGTATGGCTTGACTTTTTCCACATCAACTCTGACCTTGCTCTTGCTGTACAGGTCGTACTTGCTGCACACAAACCACAGGTTAAATTATGAGTTTTCTTATTGTCATTAGTGAATGTTGGATGGAATATTTACGTGTAACGAAAGAAAACGAGAATTTTTATTTTATTTTTTATTACTATATATCTGGTTTCAAATAGTATGTTTCAAGTTCGATTAACTAGGAATATAGTCATTTGAGATAAAAATCAAGGTACTTGAGTTAAGCTTAAAAGAGAAGAAGACCGGCCAAAGTCTTTTTTATTTCCTTATGAAGCTTTCATGAAAAAACTTATAAATAGGTTTATTATTCGACTCAACTAGACACTCGCTTGTTACAACCCTAGTTTTAGATGTAATAGATTGGTAAAATGGGTTTTGAGGGTGAGAGATCAATCCTACTTGAAGATTTTCAACCACTTAAGATTCTCCTTGTCCTCTTCATTCATCAAGTAGCTGTAAGCCCCATTCCTGTGCAATGCTGCAGAAACAAGGTTAAAATTGATCTCAATCAATTGACATTTATTACCGAAGCACCACGAAAAGAAAAGAAAAATTCTATCGCCATTAAGGTCATTCAAGCTAATATGTCATGTAATAATTAGATATGAGGAGACATACGATAAAAGGAGTGGAATCTGACGATGAAGAGCCCAGCCGATGGTAGAGTGGTTTTGTTTTCCTTCATCACCTGTCAAATTTTATTTTATTTTCACATTCATGTAACCACAATACAAATATCAAAATAACATTAAACCATACTATGCAAAAATCAATTATCTTGTAATTTTTGTATCTCGTCTCTAATGGGTATCTAGTTATCCGACCAATCCATTGAGATTCTTATATTCCGATGTCAATATCACATGATTGGGAGTGTACCGAGACTAGTGGAATATTGAGATTACGTGACATACCATGTACATGTAATGGTCATGACCCCAGGATATGGTTACATTTTCAAGCCCACAATTCTCCTTGTATATTCCCAGACGTGTGCTGTAAATTGGATGTTTGGAGTCTGGGTTCTCAGCAAAGTACTACAACAAAATGCAGAAAACATAAATCAGTGGATTGAGCTTATGTAATGCGTTTGAGTACTCTTTTACAAGCTTTAATTTACAACTACATCAAAACCGTTAGTATTATTATTTTCTTAATGTCTTAGGGTGTACGATCAGATCAGGTTACCCTCGTCTCGTTTAATAAGTAGGGATCAATCTATCGTTCACTAATCGTGCGATGCGACAACATTATGGCCCTGTTGCTAGCACTTATAAGTTAATTTTTTTATATTATTTTCTTAAAAAATTTATATTATTTTCTTAAAAAATTAAAATAAATTATAAAACTGTTTGTTATAGTTTTTTATACGTTGTGAAAAAAATTAACCTGTTTGCTTGAATAAGCTATCAAATAGCTTTTTTTTGTAAATTAAACGTCTCGAGTTCCCTTACAACTTAAGTAATAATAATTCACTTACGATTCCTTTGTCCATTCATGTTTTAACAATTTAAAATGAACAAAAAAAAAAGCTTCAAATTAGAGCTTAGAATAATCTGGGGTTTTTTTAGTCAAATAAAAAAAAATGGGTTAGATCCATGGGCTCCTCCACACCAGTTCTGTATCAAGAGGAAGACCAAAAGGGGATAAGGCTCGGACCAAAGAAAAATGGAGGGTGTTGTACCTTGTGATAGACAATGGACTCATCAAATGCACATCCAAGTGGAAATGTATCACCTGTTAATGAAACCACGAAAGCAAAGTGATTACATCAATTTGTACCATTAAAGGATCCCATACATTTAATCCCCGATCGACATCGACAGTGGAAAACTTACCACCAACACACCATTGTGGCTCCTCTCCAAACTTCGGGTGCAATAGTATTTTTCCCAAATCTGTATGTACAGAAAAATTGAACTCTAAATTTCTAATAAGAGCTAGGTATTTATGTATGAGTTTATTTGTAATGGGTGGTCCTCATGAAATTATAAATGTACATGTTTGTATGTAAAAAATCAAATCAAAGCATCTGATTTGAATTGATTCGGACCAATTTCGTTACAGGACTTATCCAACCTAAAAGATAATGTGATGCTCCAGGACCTCCGATTAAAACTCTTAATAAATGCAAATCTGAAAAATGTATGAATGCACGTAAAGATAGATTGATATTTTAGGGTTAGAGACGTTACCATGAATAAGTCCCGTAAGATGCAGCCAATCCTCATTAGGGTAGTCCTTCCTTATGGCCTCGGCGGTTTGGAGGAGGTGTTCGATTTGGGGTTCATCGAGATCTGGATCGCTCTCGTCGACGATCTCGTTGAGGAGCTCACAACAATCCCATATGCTCATTTCACCCCTGTTAAACTTCCCAAACTCCTCTATCTTCTTCGTTACCTTCATCCATCACCAACATTGCATACCATTTATATACAAGATTTTTCGTATTGGGGAAGTAGGGCTTCAATTTGTTATGCACGCAATTGTTACGTGACGAAGTGATAGATATGGAGAAAAATCATTAAAAAAAGATATCTACTTGATTATTTATTAATTGCTCTCTTTGATCATGAGGAATTGTTATTTACAATTTGCTTAATTGGACATTAAGTGAACTTACAAATTCGTAAGTCTGGTTGATGTGATTGGTCTTGTAGAAATTTTCCACCCCAGCTCTTCTCTCGGTTTCCTTGTCATAGTCCCTGAAATTATTTACAGTTAATTGTTTCTTTTCATCTCAGTATCTTCTTTAATTGCTTGATATTTGGCCACGAAAATGAGAGAGAAAGAGAGATGACCTGAAAGAGTGACCAAAAGCATTGTTGTCTGGGACAGCAAAGCCCTCATTGTTGCTTGTTGGTTCTGCAATTACATCAATTAAGAGTAAGGGAAAATGTACAAAATATATATTTTTTACAGTGGACTCGGCTCCTCTCCGGTCCATTTCCATCCAATTGGTCTATTTTTGGGCTCTTCTTGTGTCTACTTTGATTATTTAAACTGTCCGTATTTTAGAATTTGTCGACAACATCAATCTCTCTGAAAACCAAGTTGATCGGATACCGTTTGATATGATTTTGTAACAAATTTGTCTTAGAACATTACAAGATCACACTACTAAATCGGAACCCATTTATCTCAAGACAAATGCATTCTGAATTTATGTCAACTATTATCCGATCAACCAGATTGTTTTGACGTGGTTGATGTTATCGACATTCGACAAACTCTAAAATGTGAACGGTTTGTATCATCAAAATAGACCAGCAAAAGGCCCAAAAACGAACCAACTCAGGGTTCTAGTCCATTTTCTTGGACGGGAGAGGATCCTCTTCCTTTTTCCGGTTGTGGTAAAAGCAGCTGTTTATATGAACACCAAAAGGGATAAAATGGTCTGGTACCTCCTACCATAGCTGCGGAAGACATTTTGAAAAGAGCAATCGGTTTTTCTGAGAGAGGTTTATATGTTGTGTGGAGAACTGAGGAGAATGGGAGCATAATTTATAGGTTTCCATGGGAGCGCACACCAGGCTCCCCGGTTCCGTAATAGGAGGGTGAGGATTGATAATTACTTGATTTTCGGATTTCAAAAGGTCTTATCCAGTTATCAACTTATCCAATCCTACATGGATGATAAACAGAAAAAACTTATCCAATCCTACATGGGTTTTTTTTTTTTTGGAACTGCAGAAAATTTTCATTCCAAACTAACCTTCTCTAATGAGACATCAACAATTACAGATTCGGAGTCTTGTAGTGAGCAGTCACAACCATTCGTTTAGTAATCAACGGTCTGAATTATCCGAAGGAGTGGGGTTATCCAATCAGTTGGGAGAGATAACTCCTTTCAAACATGTAGGTACCCACACTACAACAAAAATCACATTTTATAGCAGGCAGAAAACGCTGTAGAAACTAATGCATAGCGTTCAAAAGAACGCTTTTATAGCCCCTGTTATAAAAAGTCGATGCAAACTATAGCACTTTTTGGACGCTATGAATTTTCCATCAATTATAGCCTTTTATGCATGCTATGCATAGGGTTTTACAATAGCATTTGTAGAATGCTACAATCTGAATTCTAACTATAAAATTTGTAAAAGGCTATAATCTGAATTCTAATAATAACGTTTTATGTTTGTTATAAGTTGGAAGACAAGGTTCACTGAGTGCTAATTAACTTCTTCACTGTATCTTATAAAGCTAATTCATTGGTAAGAAACATTTTCCATAGCACACAACCATCGTTTTTTCCTTTTTGATCAAACACCACCACCGATACCATCAGATCACTAGATAAATCCAAAATTCAGAATACAACTGCAGCTCATTCACCATCATTTGCATTCAAATTCGACCGCCAAAGTACACTGCCTTCGTATGTTAGGACTACTAGAAAGACAAAAAAAAAACTACTAAAAATTCCAAAACTTGTTTACTTGTCTGGTTACAAATGAAAGGAAATCTCAAGAAAAGACTTCTATAAATTTCCACCGGACGTAGATCAGCCAATCGGTCTTCAATGACAAGATGAGGAAGCCTCTTTTATCTAACTCTGACGCAGCGGAATCCACGAGAAACTAGTTGCGTACTAGTTCAAACGAGAATAGGTCTCGAATCCATGAGGTTCTTGAATCCACAAGAAGAAAGAGATATAACTCGGAATTATAATTGATTAAAAACTGCTCAATAATAAAGGTTACATACCCTTTTATAGGGAAAACTAGCAAACCCTAGCAAAACTTATCTAAAAATTAAAGTATCCCAAAAATTGGAAAAACTCCCAAAATTGAAAACTAGAAAGAAAAATAAGATATTCCCAATTGGAAACAATGTAAACGGAATTACACGCTAAGAGTAATTCGTAATCTAATTATTACCTAAAATAGCAAAATTACTAAATTGAAGGCCTAAACGAATAAATTTGGCCGAAATCCACCATCAGTCACGATTAGGGTCGTAACTATTGATCGTAGAGCGATTTTACTTCAGTCCACCAAGTTTGCGCCTATTCCGGGCTCGTCGATAAATTGCCGAATTTGGCAATTTTCAATTAAGAGTTGTTTGGGCTTCTTAGGCTTCGACCGGTCCAACTGATCATAGAATTGGACCGTTACTTGTTCTGCATCACTCATAGACCTGCAATAATACCGATCTTAAATCAAATCAAAGTTCCCAAAGACTATAAGGCATCGACAATATATACATAATTACATATTCTTTTTTGACGAGTAGGAATGAACAAAAATCCGCTACCCCAGGGAGTATGGAACTTAAAACTAAAGCTTCTAATCAAATCAACTGCATATACCTTTATTACTCAACGCATGTTGGAGTTGTTTCTAGCTCAGAACTCTATTTGAAAGAAAAAAGAAAAAAACTATTGATGGGATGTTAAACAGAGACTCATCTCTTGCATCCAAATATCGAGATTGTGCTAAGGCATTGATCAATATGAACTAGTCCAGGTGATAGCAGTCATTAGGTTTACAAGCCTAGTTATGGTAAGCTTTAAGAATGCAAGCTGATACTCTCTCATAAAAACATACACCGATTTTTCCCAATCTCTTCGAGTGAAATATGTCCATCAAACTAGGAAACAAAACAAGCATCAACCCCCATGAGTTCTGACCGTCTAAACATCCAGCCAAATTATACTCCCTCTGTCCCAATTTCTTGGCCCCTTTTGGGGAAATGGGTTTTTAAGGGGTGTGAAAATTTTGTATTGACTTTTCTATTTTACCCCTAAATCCAGTCAATATTACTGTGCCCAAATTTGTGAGGCTAATTTATTATATGAAAGTCAAAACATATTCAATATGGATCTTGTTTAATAGATATCAATTAGTTTTATTATACAAAATTTTGAAAATCATAAAAACCGTTATAAAATAAAAGATAATAAACTAACCAATTAAGATAGGAAAAGTATTTTTTAAGGGTAAAATTGGAAAGTGACCCAATTTTGATGGATGTTTTTAGAAGTGGGACAAATATTTTGGGACATCCCAAAATGGAAAGAAAGACCAAAAAATTGGGACGGAGGGAGTAATCGCAATTTTTAAGCAGCAAAAATTATCTGAGTTGACTGATCAACTTGCTTAACTAATATAGGGAGACCTAGGTGGGTATGCACAAGTTCATCTATATATAAGTTATACTATTTCACGCCTTCTACCTCAGAACTCTTTGAGTTGACTAATCAACTTGCTAAACTAAGAGCATCACTAGTGGTATACTCAAATATGGATACTCAAATATTGTCATATCACATTTTGAGTATTCATTTAATAGGTTTATAAGTTTGAATATCTGTGCTTCTACAATGGTTCATTTGTGTCCATAATAAAAAGGTACTAGTCACTCTATTTTTATTCATAAAATGGGCACAACTTTAAATTTGTTCATATATTTTTTTATTATATTATTACCATTTAAAAGATATTCACATTAAGTTTAAAATGAGATCAATCTTGAACATATTTTGATAAAGATTAAAAATTGATAATTTCAATTTTTGAGAGAAAGTAAAAAAAAAACTGAGTTTTTAAATTAAGTATTTGAAAAATGGAGAGAAAATGTTGTTACTTTTGATTGGATGTGGTCCCCAAAATTTGGTTATTGAGGTTTGGTTATTGAGAAAGATTGGTAGTTTTGAGTATCCAAATGCTAAAAGTTGAGTATTTGTAACAAATGTTGTTAACTTTGAGTATTTATCCAAATACCATTGTGAGCCTCTTTTGTGTATCAAAATACTCATCTTTAAGTAATTTTGTGTTTAAATATACCACTAGTGATGCTCTAAGTACCCATTCTCACTTTACGCTTGACAATGACTCTCACTAGATTCGCCAAGTCCTTAAGGCTACAAAATATAACTTTTTTCTTCTTTTTTTTAAATCTGAAAAAGAGTAACCTTAAAAAAGATGTATGCACTTGTACAATTTTGGTCATGCATATTTCCTACTCGCCGACCACTTAAGGATTTGGTGGATGAATGACAAGTTCCCTTTTGTACTTATCCTCGTGGTGGGTTTGACAAGGTCATACCCAGTTCTAATTTGTAATGGTGTGGCAGAGAAATAATTATGGAGCCTTCGGGTCTTAGATTACCCGATCAAATTGGCCTTTATTATTCACCAACTAAAGCAATAACATACTTGAATAACATAAGACAATAGATCTTACCTGTGAAGGATCATTCTCCTTTACTTCAGGCAGACTGATGAGTTACTCAAGATTGATGATCTTCTATGACCTTTTCTGAGTGCCAAAAGCTTTGTCGAGTGGCGTTGGTTGCCGGCAGGTTGATCGTTGGGTTGGTGCATTGAATTGCTTGGTGGGTCGGCATTAGACCACCCTGCCTTAGATTGAGGGCCATCTTTTCTTTGTCAGCGTGACCTGCAATAGCAACGATCATTGAGGCGTGAACTACTAGACCCATTTTTGCTTCGAACAATATTAGATAACCAGAGTGAGACTACATCTAGTGAAGGGAAGACAGCAAATTTATCACACAAGAGAACCACTGGAGGTGATTCTAAAACTCACAATTTGAGAGAAAAAATCACACACTGATTTTATTAATACAAACACAAGATACAAGAATTGAAAAATACTCTCAAATCTCACAATTTTGCTCACTCTCTCTTTCTCACTTTGCTTCCCATGATTTGCAATACAAATACACACATCTATTTATAGGATAGATTCCCATCTGAAAGGAGAGGCTCATTACTGGCCTCCTTATTTGGTTTGTATTAAAACGTCGTTCATGTAGTTGCTGCTTAATTCCACCGACTAGTTTGTTGAGATAGATGGATAGACTTATGGAGGATATTGATTATGGGTTAAAATCAGGTTTACTTTCATCATCTAGAACTATCTACTGTCCAGTACTTGGAATTTACCAGTGTTATTGAACTCCCTTATAAAACTTCTGGTAGACAAAAGAAATGAATCTAATTATACGGCATTGTTCCTCAGTTATGCTTTTTCAGTTCCATTCCCATAATCCCTAGGGTAATCTCTCATGTCTTCTCTTTATTCCATTTTAATTAACGAATGTCTATTTCATTTGGATTTCGTACTTTCACCTCTCCAATTCACAGTTTCAACACATTTCAATAGCAGCATTTCAATATTTCACTTGTACATTTCAGTAGTAGCAACTCAAAGGAAGAAATTTATTTTTAATTAGATGCTATGCTCGACGTCAAGATTGACGTTTGAATGAGTAACTACTCGATGAAAAGATTGATCATTGTTCTAAGCAACGATAAACGTTTCTAATCTCCATAAAGCAAAATAAAAGAGTTGAGGCCAAAAAGAGTAGAGAGTACCCAATCTACTTCTTCGACAGTTTCTAGCTGCAGTAAACATTCTGCTTCTCCCCTTGTTTGGCCTTGCACAACTCCAAGAATCATCACATATATACTCATTTTCATGTTAATTATGAAAAATACTATGGAATTGGCCCGTGAAACTCTATTGAGTGAAAAAAACTACTTAAAATTTTTGTATGTGGTAAACATTCCTGAAATTTTAAGTTATCAATCATTTTTTAGGTTACTCGTATAAAATTAAACGGTGACTACGCACATGCACATAATTTCGTTTCTTCTTCGGACCTTGAAAGTAGTAGGAGTAATATGTATTAATAAAAATAGATATTTTATAATGAATAGAAAAATACAAGTGATTCAGGCCCCTACTAGATATAAATTCTGCGTCTGCCACTGGTTATAAATTATAATATATTCTTGTGAACTTTTATTGACGATAACCGAATACATCAGTACAACTAAAATAAGTAGCCATCTTTGGTCAAGGAATCGGCTAACCAAATGGGGCGATGAACCTCCCAAGTATTAGACTTTCGACCCCTCAATACCCTTTCTTGCTAAACAGTGAGCCACCGTATTTCCGTTCTCTTAAAAAACTTAAACACACACAAATAAAATTCATTTTTGCGAGTAGTAAACATGCGTAGATATACCTTTTCTTTTCTTTTCTTTTTTCTTGGCGAAAGAAAGTTTTATTATTAGAAATAAAATATCATTACATATTACCTCTTTGGAGGATAATCTCCGTAAAATCTACAGAACACTTCGTTCGCGACACCATAATCCTCCCTGAATGTGACAAATTTTGATTTCCATTTCTGATTAATTCATTAGACATTGTAGCCAATTAGATTCATATTAGAAAAATAAAAACTATATATGGGTATCAGGTACTTGTCTGAAAATACGAGTACAAACTTTGTGGATCTTTCCCCAACTCGAAGGCAGAAGGCTTGAAGTTGACCAAAAATGGCAAGTGTTAGGAATACTAGGACTCCAACGTGTGCGAAATTTGAACGGGAACGCGTATCAGGTTGCTGGAACATTTGGTGGCCGGTGATCAGAAGGCCGGGGTCAAGTTCTGTTAACAAGTTCATCTTTTTCACTTCAAGTATGATGCTCTGAACTGAATTATGTTACTGTCGGTGGGTTGCTGCAGATTTGAAGGAATATATGAAACAATCAAAATCACATGACCACTTTTCTAGTGAAGGTACAAAATTTGTTGAGCTTCAAACCTTACAAAAAGCAAAATCCTGTTACATACTACTTGTAACACAATAATGGTGCACTCAACTACTCAACTATTTCCCTTTTAAAAAAAGAAAAGAAAAGAAACATACACCATTCAACTATAGTGTAGACACCCCCAATTTGCACCCTCGAAGTACCTTTAAACTATAGACAGTGGGCTCCCCAATGATGAAATGGGTCAAAAAGTATCTTGAAAGTTTCGAACAATGCTTTTTGTGCTCAAAACTCAAACCAAAACCTTTTCAAAACAAACCTTAGCCTACACCATCTTTTAGTACTCTCAAAATCCTCTTTTTCGATATATAATACATTTCAATCCATTTTGAAATAAGGGAGGTGCACATGTTTTAGTAAAATGACTTCTTTTCCCAACCTTCTGAGGGTAAAATGGTTATATATTTTGATATATAAACTATTTTGGATCCAAACCACTAGGGTTAGAAATTAGACTCAACAAGCTTTCTAATGCTTCAAACCACACGCAAAATGGAGTTCGGTAGCACCTGGGGCAGCCCAAGGAAGTTTGGTCTACTATGCAGTCTCAACTTGTGCACACCAACACACCAATAGTATTTCTGCGCACCAATAGTATTTGTGTGCACCAATAGTACTTGTGCGCACAAGTTGATTCTTGCACACCAAATTTGTACCAACATGTTGCAGGAGAATTTCATCATGCTTATTCGATTCCTGAGCATTGCATACGCTCCCATGCACCCCTAACACTCCTCTAACACTTTTGGACCTTTTGAAACCCCCCATTTTGAACCCCTAAGGCTCATAAATACCCCTCTCCTCCATCTATTTCAAACTTAGCCTTTTTCTCTCTTTTTCTTGCATTTTTTTTGCTCTCTCACTCTAAAAACTTGCATTTTTTTGCTCTCTCACTCTAAAAAAATTCAACCAACTCACCCTCTTCAAGCCTTCCAACACTTAAGCTTTCACTCCCACGCATCATCTCTACACTTTTTCTCCTAAACCAACCACCATAACCATCCAAAACCCCTTGAAATTCCTACTTTAAAGTTCAAGCTTCTCAACTCTACTTTCAAAAGCACCTTCAAGCCATTAACATCAACTACTTCTAGCACCCCTACTATCCAAGTCCGAAAGAGTAGTGTTCAAGCACATTTCGAAGGTAAGATTGCTTTTTAGGACACTGTTTGGCCCTTAAGGGGACCTCTTGGAAATTTACTCAAATAAAACCTACACTATGTCAAAATAAATTTTCGAGAAAATCAAGTTTGGAAAAGCACTGGGGTGCACAAGGTGCCCATTCGGGCGCATCAATACTATTCTAAACACATGACTAGCATTTTTGCGCAGGAATGCTACTTGTGTGCATGAATGTTATTCGTGCGCACGAATACTACTCGTTAGCATGAATGCTCCTTTGGAATCCATTTTCAAAAATTAATTTTTGCATTCCTTCGCAAAATTTCTGTGGTTTCTATTTTATTTTTACTTGTTGATCACATTAAATTTGCACGGGGAAAATCATTCTAATAAAAATGAGTTTTCACGATTATTAGAGTGAATTTTCGAAATCAACTCCAGCATAGCACTTTTGCCCACAAGTACTATTGGTGTGCACAAGTGCAGTTTATAGACTGTTTTCCCAAATTTATTCTGTTCATCATTTTGTAAAAATCCATGATTTCTACTTTGGTTTATTTGTCACTTTTTCTGTTCAAATTTTTTGGTAGCTAATAAGTCAGTTTTTTAAAAAAAAATTGGAAAATCAATTTTCAGAAAATAAAAAGAAAAACAAAACAATTTTCAAATCATAAAGTTTTAAATAAAAAGAATTAAAGTTTGGTTTTGATTAAGTTCTTCATTTGATGCATTTCGTACGCATTTACATGCATGTTACATTTATTCATCTGTGTTCGAATTTATTTTAATTGCATTTCTATTTCGTTACATGTATCAAGTTTCATGATAAAATATTTTGTAAAATCCCACGAACATTAAAGTAGAGACTGATCTCCCGTCGGGCGAGGGGGTGTTGTAAAACCCTTCCCCCCTCTCGTAACCTGACTCTGAACCTAAAGTTTTTTGGTTGATCTGACCAGTAACAAAGCCTCTTTAAAAACACAACACGGAAGTCACATTTTTCAAAGTGGTTTATCGGTTAATTTTCCGCAAACCTAGGTGGCAACTCCAAAACAAATCAAAAATTTTAAAAAGGCGAAGTCAAGAGCCCTGTGACAACTTCCACATATAGGATAATAGTTGATTAAAAAAAACTATACGAAAAATAGAAGAAACTCTCAATCCGGGTAGGCAGGGCCGGTCCAAGAATTTTTAGTGACCAATGTCTAATCTAAAATTTACACCCTTAAGATTAAACATTTAAATAGTTTTTACAGCAACAATCTCAATTTCTAAAACTCCAAAGAGCGCTTTTTTAGGCCTTTTAAAATATATATATATTAGATTGAAACTTTTTTATTTTTACTAACGGGCCCAAAAGATCCTTACTCAAGTCTAATATCAAAAATTATGGGGGGTGCCCCTAAAATTTTGGATTTGAGATGCCCTAGGCCCATTCCGGGCCTAGGCATCTTCTGCCTTGGGCTTGGGCCGGCTATAAGGTCCATATTATGCGGTCTATCTTATTTGGCAATTTCACAACAAAACACAACTCTAACCGTGGAGGTAGATAGGTGACGCATGGCAAGTACACACCAGGATTTTCCATCTTTTTTTTTTTTTGTGCTAAGGATTTTCCATCTTCGTAAAACACCCCAAAGAATGAATTTTCCAATAGCTCTATTTTCCTAAATATACACCAAACCAAATGTAGGATACCACGTAATTTTCAGAAATAACGGGGCTCTGCCATCGTTCGCCCCTGTAAACATGATAATTACACTCCTATAGTGAGCAATCACAATCATCCGATTGACTATTAACGGTCCGAAATATCTTACATAAAAGATAGGTGTCTCACTTGTAAGATAGGTGTCCGAAATATCTTATTCACCTGCAGCCCGATCGCATAATTTAGGGTTTGTTGTGAATCAATTCATGCCAAAATCAGTGATAACTCAATAGTCACATGATCAAATTGATTTTTCCGTAAAAACTGAACCATAAAAATCATCTGTGACATTGACTTTGCTTTTCTTTTTTTTTTTGTCGTTCGTCATTCTTAATCTATTATGTGGGGGAGGAGGGAATGAGACTCAATCCCGACAAATATTATACTCCCTCCATCCGGATTTGTTTGTTCCTTGTTCTATTGTAATCGGATAAAAAAACTAGCGATATCTTTAAATTAGAAATGAATTTTATATCCAATGTGGATCTTGTCTGATAGATCTCAATAATTAGTTTTATAAGACTGTGTTTTTAAAATTATATAAAACATAATAAATTACAAGATATAATCATTTAAAAAATGACACAAACTTTCAAAATGGACTAACAAATCTAGGCGGAGGGAGTATATAAATCTTACCATGTAGCTACCGGTGTTCAAATAAATATTATATGTAATGAGAAATTCACATGCATCGAATTATTCTGAACACATTTATTCTAAATCTTTTCCAGTGTTTATGTAACGATCCATATTTTTAAGAATAAAACTCCAAATTACACTGTATTTTATACACTTGCAGGTCCTATTTTCGTCAAAATACAATGTCTTTACCCAAAAATAAGCAAATACAATCTGCCGAAAATCCTCTGGAGTATAAACAACTAGAATTTCTCTAAAAAGCTCTTGACCCATTAAATCCTCAAATCCTCTAACTCAAACTCTATTAACTCAGCTCTACACCTGAAAAAGAAAATGCCCAAGAAGTGTACAATGCAACAGAACAACAATGTTTGCACCTAAGTGTAATCAATAACAATGTTTGCACCTAAGTGTGAACAATAAACAACGACCACCAACAAGGTGAACAAATTTCATGGGACCTAATACCTGGCCCTCGTCAATACATGATCAGTGAACCCCTCACCCGCTTCACCTAGTCTATCTGGCTAATTCTAAATTGGCCAAGATATTGGCAAGGCGACTCGATAACTATACTAAACAGTCTCATAGCACTTTAGCCAACAATAACACAACAAATACTAATATTCCACTTTTAAAAAAATCCCACAGGATTGAACAAATAACACAAAATATTCAAATATCAGAACAGATACAAATATTCAAATGGAGTATAAAACAATATAAAGGAATACATGACCATGGATCCCATCATCAGAACTTGCCTTCGAGCATGAAATGCTATGGCCGGAAGGCTACTGGGTTTGTGACAAAATCAAAATCTTTTTATTCTCTACACTTGGCCAAACCATCATCTCGTACACAAAAAAGTCTCCTCCCTCCATCATATTTATACAACTCTATTTATTCAGCCAACTAAGCATCACACCTAACGAACTGATTTTTTCTTCAAATTAAATATAAATGGAGATCCTGTGCTTGAAACTTACACTCTCTCACAAGTGGTGACTAGCTCATGCGGTAGAGCTTTTGGATACACCACAATGCATTCTAGAATCAAGTCTCATTCACCCTCCCCATGTAATAAATTAGAAATGACGAATGAAAAAATAATAATAATAATAATAAAAGGAAACTCACACTTTCATAAATTTCTCTCTTAAATTGCCAACTACCCTTTACAATCATCCAACCAGTACCCATGCCATTATTTAAACGTGGGTTGTGGTGATGAGTGGATTTCATTATTTGAAAATTTGTTTATTTTTTTCGAAAGAATGGCACGAGTATTTGATTGGTTTGTCAAAGATTAAAATGAATAGGTCATGTTAAGTCTAATTTAGGCAGAGGAAGACCCAATTAATTTATCTGATAAGACCCAAGAAGAGTATTGGGTTTGACCCAAATTTCACGGGTATTCAGTTGGTGACCCACGACTTATGGGAGTTGGTTGTGAGTTAAAGGCAATGTAGAGATCAAAAAAAGTTAAAGGCAATGCACCATGAAAATGGGAAATGTGAATCTCTTGTAACATCTTTTTTAGTCCAAAGCCCAATTGACATGGAGCCTATAAATACCTTAAGTGAAAGATTGGAAAAGGGTTTCAACATCAATTAAGTCAAGTGCTTATTATCCAATTCTGCTTACTGCAAATCTTTGCATTTCCGGCAAATGTCTTTCAATTTCCTAGTCATTTTCGTTACCTGCCTAGCCTAGTCTTTATTTTCAATTCCTTGTAACCCAATCAACTCTATTGATCCGATTTAATGGAGTTGACTTCACTTTTATTTCGTTCTTCTTTTCACACAGTTGAAAATTTCTAACAAGTCCTCGCTCGTTGAGGCAAAAACACGAACTTCATTGTGGCCACACCTTTTGGGTCATACATAATTGTTGAAAAATTCTAGAAATTCAGTGTGAATGAAACGGGGTATTCGGAGGGTCTTACAAGGCAACCAAACGGACCCTACGAAGTTGAAAGTTACGCGTTATAAATTTTCTTGTTAATACCCCTCCATAATTAGATTTGAAGGTATTAAAATTTCCAGCATTATTGTGGGAAGTTTTGATTTGCAGAATTCAATTGTTGCAATTGAATTTTGTATTCATAGGGGAGGCTCCCCATTGATTCTCGTATTGAAGGCTCCAGCTCCTCCTTCAATTATAAAAGGGCAGCTTTGCCATTTGTTTCATCATCAGATCTTTGTATTCTACATACATTTCAGAAATGTTTGAGAGAGAGAGGCAGACACAAGTTTAATTTGACAAGGCAGCAGACGGAAGTGTTCTGCTGGCCGTGGTTCTAGCCGTTTTATCCTAGGACGAAGAAGCTGGTGATACCTACAATAGCTACTGCTGGCGGCGAATCTTTTGTTAAGGAAAGTGTGGTTTCATACAACTCAGCCTTCTAAATTACAATCTACTATTTGTATTATGTTTTCGTTTCTGCTAATTTTATTACATTTCTGTTCATGTACTAGTTTGTATTCATTGTTATAAATAAAATTATTCTTTAGAATTTGTATTGCCAGTGTAATTTTTCACAACAATAATCGTTACGTACAAAGTCAAATCGAGACATTACGCCTATATAGACACACTATGAAATATGAATGATAACAAGTCTTGACACACCAGCAGCTCATGTCTTTGCGGCGTAAAAAGAGGGAAAGCAGCCTGCAAACTTTTCCATCCACAAACCACAATAATTGAGTTCCCCTTCGATGCCTTGCTTTGGAGTTACACAAATGCATTGACCTTTGATATACTATTCCATAGACCTAAACAGAATATTCACCAAAGCCTTCTGTCCTTGGAATTTGTCTTCAAACAAGTAAACAAATATTTTAGTATGTGGTTTCCTCTTCTCCAACTCAACAAGTATGTGGCACATGCTTCCATCAGCAATAATTTCAGTACACACTACCATTTCTTGAAGTTGTTGAAATGGAAATTAATCATGCCGATTTTGTGCACTGCGAGTCCCAATACTTCAACTTGGTTATTTCCTGCTTGCCATAAAAAAAATAAAAAACTAGATTATTTCCGGCAAGACCAGCAGGGAACTACCTGTCCAATCATTTCTCATAATTTTGTAACTACTGTTAGGGTTCGCACGAAATTCTATCCTTCTTTTTCTTGACGAAAGTCAGTATTGTTAGTAGTAGTTAGCGAAGTTTGAACGCAGTTAGTGGCGGCGGCTCCAAGAAATTTTAAAAGGTTATTAAAGGATTTCATTCCCTCTACTAGCGCTATTAATTAGGTTTTTTCCTAAGTTATTAACTAGTCATATATACACAAATTTTCATGCATTATTGTGAATGCAACCAAACAATCTAAAAATACATAAGAGGGCACAATAGTTTTTGGCGAATTCTCTATATTTGGGCCAAGCAAAATTAAACCGGCACCTATATACTCTAGTAGTTATTGTACAAAATTGTGTGGCGAATAGATTCGCACGGATCTTTTTGAAAATATGTCTATTGTTTTATGAGATATAAAGTTGATTGTCATTCAAAGGGAAGTCATAGCAAGATAGTGATAACAATAGATACTTTTTTCTTTCTCTCTATATTGTCTTGATTTTTGTCATTAAATAAATGTGTGTATTATGTTTTGATCTAATGTATTAGGTGTTTATTTGTGAATTACCTAGATTGATGGGTGTTCATCGTACATGACTAAATTGTCAAACAAAACCCGAGATAGGATTACTACACATAATAAGTCTAAGTTAGAGTGTCTAATTGACCATTTGTAGGGAACACTGAGTTGCCTATGGACTTAATTGTGTTCTTTACATTAGATTGATTTGTGAGCTTTGGATGGGTGTTTCATTATTTTTGGGTTGGGTGTTCAAGTATATTTGAATCGTGCGTTCATGAAAGGCTAAACTAATAGTACAAAACTGAAAATATTAAATGCATTCTAAACAAAAACAAAAAAAAAATTATTTAGGTGTTTAGATGACCACTCTTGCTAAAGGGTGGAGCCGCCGCTAAGTCAAATGCATTGAAGAGTGTATGGTGCTTATAGCCTATCCTAGGCTACTACTCCACTTGCGAAATTCTTCTTTGTTTTTGATAGATATCATTGTTGCTTCTTGTATATTTTTGTAGAAAAAAGGATCGAGACCATTAGTTGCTTGGTTTCCATTGCTAAGAAAAATGATTGACAAAATCGTGGCAACACCTATGGTCGATTGGATGTCCGACTTAGCTCTTGAGGATGTAATGACCATATTCGGTTGGGTTCTCAAAAACTTAGGTTTCACTTTTTCCCACGGAGTCACCCTCCAAGAAAAAAAAAGAAAAGAAAAAGTCATGTCAAAACCCAATTACTGCTAGTTTCGTGTACGCTATTTTACCAAGTAAAAAATTTGACTTCTTCAAAGGAGGTCTATTGAAAATTGAGTTTCAAGCTTTCTTCAAAAGAGTACCTTGACTACCTTCGCATCCAAGCGATTCTTACTTAATGAAAAGGGAAGAAAATGACTTGGTCACATGAGAAAAGAGACCTAAAAATGAAAATTGACAGTGAGTTTCCATTATAATCTTTCATCTCTATTTTGACTCTTGTCAATGTGAGCATTTCAATTCTCATGCAAAGTTTTCTTCTTTATATATATATATATATATATATATATATATATATATATATATATATAGCCCAATCTTCTAGTCCAAACCTCCCGAAATTAAAAAAAAAATGAATTTTTTGTGTTGCAAATAATTTTTGGGAAATCCGAGCCATCCAATGTGTTCAGAAGGTGTTTTCAAGGGTTCATGGGAAAAATCTTTTAAAAAAAATACCGGGAAGAGCTTGATCCAAGAAGTTTTCGCAAAAACTGTAAATATAATTTTTTTTGCGAAAACTGCTTCGATCAAGCCCTTCTCGGTATTTTTTTTTTGAAGAGTTCCTGCATGGACTTTGGAAAACACCTGCTGAACACATTGGATGGACCGGATCGTCAAGAAAATGCTCGGATTAAGGAGGTCCGTAAGTCTGGAGGAGAAAGAGACATATATATATATATATATATATATATATATATAGAGAGAGAGAGAGAGAGAGAGAGAGAGAGAGAGAACCCATTAATAATGGACATTACACCTGTGCTATCACCATTAATTACATAGAAGATAAATTGTTATTCGACATTGTTGAATTCATAAAATAGACTGAAACCATCTGGTATGCTCTTTTGTGGGCCCTTTCTTTCGTCTACTTTCAAGATCTGAATCGTTTAATTTGGAACTTGTCGAGAGCATCCACCACTAGACAATTACTAAATTGATAGAAGACCAGTTGATATCATTCCGAAACGACGCTGGATTCAAATCTATCTATCTCAAGATAAACACATTTCACGATTATGTTATCGGTATCTGATTAATGTAATTTTTGGCATAATTACTATTATCTTGACTACTGTACTTTGGATCAATTTGGTGGGTCCTAGAAGAGCTCACATTGGGCATAGTTAAAGCGTTTGGTAGATTTCATGAACTGGATAGGATCGAAAGAAAAAAAAAAAAAAAAAAGGAAAAGGAAATTAAATACTACTATGGAATGGTTGGATTAGAAAATGATATCAAAATCTAATTATTGATTATGTATTTAAGAAATTGGATTAAAATCTAATTATGGATTCAGTGTAACAAAAGAAACTGATTTTTACATTCTCTTTTTACCAGATGCACTTTTTTGATCTTTAATTTGTGAAAAAATATAGGGCAAATTTCACTTAGACCCCCTCAAGTTTCCGACAATGACAGACACCTCCCCCCAATTTTCAGAAATTACTGGAACCTCCCTTGTCAGAAACGGAAGGTCAACAGAGTTAATGGTGGGGTTCAAATTACTTGTATGCCCCTCTCTAAAATCTAGAAATTTCACGTGCAATTTGCAGGAGCTTGAGATCGATTAGACTTGGCGGGAAATTGGGTTTGCCTTTCACCGGTCTCAAGGCGTGGTGGTTGGTAGGAATGGCAGGAGTAAAATGGCGGGAGTAGAAGGCTGTGTAAGTAGGAGGATGGCGATCTACTAAGGACTCCCTCAAACATAAATTCCATGCGGACCTCACCATTTTTCGACTTTTTGGATCAAACTTTGACGATCCGAACCGCTCAATATTTTTAAAATGCATTTTCCAAGGTCCTAGTTAGAAATCTTCAAAAAAAAATACCGGAAGGGGCTTGATCGGATCAATTTTTGTTAAAAATGCTAACAAAAATTGATCCGATCAAGCCCTTCCGAGTATTTTTTTTTTGAATATTTTCCGCGCAAACTCTTAAAAATGCATTTTAAAAACATTGAGCGGTTCGGATCGTCAAAATTTGATTCAGAATGGTGAGATCCGCAAAGTGTTATCCTAAGGGAGTCCTTAGTAGATCATTATCTTATATATATATATATATATACACTACCATACATCTACTCCCAACACTGGTAACATAATGGAGAGAAACAAAACCCAATTTGAGGAGAGAAGAAAGTGTGAAAATGGGTTAGGTATTAGGTTGTTGGTCAATTCTACAAAGACAAGGCGAAGTGTGGGTTACGGTTTCAATCGGTGACTTAAATTTGTGGGACCAAAGTGTGGGTTCTCATCAACGACTACATATTTTTGTTGATTTTGCTGAAGGTAATAAAAATATTTCCTTATTGTTCTTGATTTTGCTATTTGTGTATTGCATGTGGATTGTTTCAAGAGATCTGGGTTGGAAATTTTGAGTTTGTAAATTTTGGTTGAATTTTTTTTTTTAGTTTGTTAATGTTCTTCATCCCTTCTTCATATTGATGATTTTTTAATAGAGTTTTTTTTTTCTGTTTGATTTATTGTAGGCATGGCTCCACTGTATTTCGACATTAATGCTCATGTCTATGGAAAAATAACTGAGATTAAGAACATAGACCCAAACAGGTATTCCTACATAGATTTGTTGGATGATATTACTGGAAGGAGTTTATCTGATTTGCCATGCAATAGGGATTGTGTCATCACACTTTCCTTTCAGGTCCCCGGGTCTAATGAGAAGGTGGTTGTTGGGTGTGACCTAGATGTATTGGACATGTTTTGGTTCTATTCTAGAACATGTCTTATTGACTTGTTTGTTGAGTTGGGAGATGGTACTGGTCTTGGTGATTTTACAACACCTATAGGTCCTCGAGTTGATGTGAATGGTACTGAGTCTGTCCATGAAGATCATAGTAGCCCTAGCTTATGGGGTGATGATTTCTTTGGGGTTGAAAGTGCTTATGAACTCAATAGTGATGGGTTGCCTAGTTACCAATTTGATGATGAAGGTGGTTGCGAATCATCTGACGATGATGGAAGTGGTTTTGAGTCGAAAGCCATTGATAGTAGCACATTTGACCATGAGTTTTATGTTGAACGGAAAGGTCCTATTAAACTTGAAAAAGGTATGCTATTTGCTGATGTAAACAAGTTTAGGGAAGTTCTAAAAGAGTACACAATTCAACAAGGTTGTAAAATAATAAGGGACAAAATGAGAGGGGTAGGGTTACTTGTCATTGTGCAGCTTTGGGTTGTCAGTGGAGGGTTCAAGCATCTCCTTTACCTGATGGCTTAACATATAAAATTAGGTCATACAAAGGAGAGCATACTTGCCTAAGTTCAACAACCAGTGTAGAGGCAAACTCTACTTGGATTGCAAAGAAATTTGTTTATACTTTGAGGACAAATCCCACAACGACCCTTGACGCTATGCAAGTAGAAGTGCAACAAAGGTTTGGGATTGAGGCCTCTAAAATCCAACTTTATAGGGCTAAGAGGAAAGCCATGGAAGAGAGTGAAGGGAACCGTGGTACTTCATATGCTACACTTCCCACTTATGCAGCTAAAGTGAGGAAGAGTAACCCAGGTAGTTTGGTTAAAATTCAGTGTTATATGGTCAACCCTCAATCTCCACCAGCCTTTGAAAGGATATTTGTTGCATTTGAGGCCATGAAGACTAGGTTTAGTATTGGTTGTAGGCCCTTTATTGGAATAGATGGGTGCCACCTTAAAGGCCCATTTGGAGGTGTTCTATTGGCTGTCATTGCACTTGATGGCAACAATGACTTGTTTCCCATAGTTGTGGCTATTGTGGAGTCTGAAGGCAGGGAGAGTTGGGGCTTCTTCATTGATCATCTGCATACGCTTATTACTGGGAATGCACATGGCCAACCACTAACTTTTATGTGATATCAACAGAAGGTATAACTTTCCCACGCATGTAAATGGATTTATTTCGCATATGCTATTTGTTTTTTGCACATAATTTTATTGCATTTGAACTTCTTTTTTTCTTGGCAGAGTATTGACAAGGTAATTGGTGAAATTTTCCCTGAAGCTTCTTTTAGGCTGTGTTGTAGACATTTGTTTAATAACTCCAAAAAAGTGCACCCTAGTTTGTTATTGAAGAAGTATTTTTGGCATGCTGCTAGAGCTTATACTCAACTTCAATGGCAGCAAACAATTGAGAGGATCAAAAGCATATCAGTAGAAGCTCATACCTGGCTGTCCAAAGTCCCTGTTACTAGTTGGAGTAGACATGCATTTGATGAGAGGCTAAAAAATGACCATATAACTAACAACCTTGCAGAATCATTCAACAACTGGGTTGGTCCATTGAGGTTTAAGCCAATTATGTCCCTACTAGAAGGAATTAGAACCAAAGTGATGACTAGGATTCAAAAAAAGACATGAGAAGGTCATGGGTTGGGTAGGGCTTGTAGGTCCTAATATAAGGAAAAGACTTAACAAAGCTAACATGAATGCAAGAAACTGCAGTTTGTTTTTTGCTGGAGGTTAGGAGTATGAGATATTGGTTGATGGCATGACTTACCAACTACACATTAAGCATAGAAGGTGTAGTTGTAGATAGTGGCCAATTGATGGCATTCCTTGCAAGCATATTGCAACTGCTATTACACATAGAAGGGGCAATATTGAAGAATGGTGTGATCCATCATTCATGAAGGAGACCTATTTTAGAGCTCATGCGGGCATGATCCACCCAATACCAGATCAAAGATTGTGGGAACCTGTTAAAGGGGATGCATTGGAGCCTCCACCTTTGAGGAGGTTACCCGGGAGGCCAAGAAACAATAGAAGGAGAGAAATGGATGAGGCAACAGCTGGGACTAGTGAATCTAGGAGGTCACAAACTATTAAGTGTTCAAATTGCCAACATTTTAGCCATAATAAGAGGAGTTGCCAGAGGGCTTCGGTGGCAAAGAAGAAACCACCACAAAGGTCAGCAAACAATGGGATTACATATCAAGTATTTTGTAAATATTATCTAAATGTAATTACGTCTAATTTGACGTGTGTAGTATGTAACTAGATTAATTGGTTTAAATGTGTCATAAGGCCATGGCACCTCAACTCACGTTTTTTACTAGTGGAGGGTTCTAGTCCTTCAAGAGGAAGGGGAAGCACTTACAAAGGAAGAGGGAGAACACCAAGGCCAACAAGAGGAAGAGGGAACACATTGGGAAGAGGAAGAGGCAACACATTGGCAAGGAGAAGGGCAACAAGGCCTTTTACTGTGTCAATAGCAGACAATGTAAGTAATTTGTAAGTTATTGTATTTTGTTTCATACTAATGTTGAAATGGTTACATAGTATCTCAAGTTACTAATTTTTTTTGCTAATTCAAATGGAACTACTTAAGGATTAGGACAGTTGTAAAGTCAAACTCTCTTCTTTTTTCTTTTCTTTTTTTAAGTCATGCAGGTTCTATGTAAATTGATAACACAGTTTTTTTTAAAGTGAGACAAAAAATAAATTGATGGGAGATGTGACATACATGGGAAGTGTAGTCTACCCAGGGAAGAAATCAAGGGTAACTTTGTTAGAATTATGAACCATTTGTTTTACTAAACTGAACATCAAAACTTTCATGTTTTGATTACTTTTTCATTGCATTAAATAGTATTCTATTTCATATTATTTTAATTTGTAAGGAGTTGCATGAATAAGTAACTAATGACTAACATGCTTTATATTTGTTCCAGGGGCAAGAGTCATATGGTTCTCAAAGTTTAACACAAATGGATAGAATTAGAGGCAGAGGAAGGGGCATCAGCCGTGGCAGGGGCAAAAGCAAGGGTTTGGGAAGTGTAGTACCAACCAGTGAGTATGCTTAGTTTTAGAGCAAGTGACTAGGTAGTATAGCTTTTGTGGACTTATTTATGTAAAACGGGTGTGTAATTATTGGATGACTAATTTTTGTTTCATCCATGTTATTGTGGGCCTTGTGCGGATGACTATCTTTTGTTTCATCCCACTGACTTTTGTTTCCCACATTTAGCATGACCATAGTTGGGTGACTGACTTTTGTTTCACCCCAGTTAGTTTGGCCTTGGATGGGTGACGGACTTTTGTTTCACCCTTCACTCAATACATTTTTTTGAGAAACTTATTGCACATATGATGTAATTACACACCTTGCAATGTAATGACGGTACTTGGACTAATCTATTTGGCTTCTGCAATGATGTGAACCTGCATTTGCTTTCAGTAATTTGTTTTCCCATTTTGCATTTGGCTTTACTAAAGTGTTTTCAGCATTCTACATTTGCCTATGTTTTTGGTGATTGGTGCTTTTAGCAATCATTGTACACTTTGAGCAAGTATTGGGAAAAATAGAAACTGAACTAATTGCATTGCCCAGTTCAAAAAAAAAAAAACAAAATAAATTGCATTGCCATTCCAAGTCATAGTCTTTCTTGTACATTGTTCGTGGTCATTACAAAAAATGATTAGTTTACTCCTACATACTGCTAGAAACTTTAACATTTCAGTATTGAAAGGAAGACATATATATGGCAAATGGGTGGGGTATTTATAGTAGCTGTCTCTATTTCTTTCTCTCTTTTCTCCCCTCTTCTAACATGGAAAAAGGGGCAAGTTGGGAAAAGGGCTGCTCATTTTTTATGACATCATGCTTTTCCATCCCTCCCACTAGCAGAGTCTATCTGATTATGGGAATTGAAAACCAAATGTGTGAAACAATGGAGGTTTCAGTCATTTCTGAAAACTGGGGGGAGGTGTCTGTCATTGTCAGAAACTTAAGGGGGTCTAAGTGAAATTTGCCCAAAAATCTAGTATCTAGTATCTAATATATATAATATATAAAGGGGGAGTCCAAGTTTGGTGAGGACAAAAAATGAGGCTGTCTCACATTTTACTATCCCCAAATGGGTATAAAAAGAAACTATTTTTACACATAAATTATCCTCAGACACTAATAACTGTAAGGATAGAATGGTAAAACAACAAGCCAAAAACCACCTCGCGTAATACTCCTTGCAGTTACCAACCTAAACAAAATAGTTTGTTCTTCCCTTCCTCACCCACATCATGCCAATGATGCCAAATCCTCCATGCATTACATCCCAATTAAGATCTCTTCTGCTTAATTCAACACCAAGTTCCAATATTAAGATCTCTCATTCGCATATTCACTTTGCTACAAAACGAAAAAATGACGTGGCTCCACTACATCACTTTGCTATAGAACTCCGCGAAATCCTCGTATGACTGCAATTCTGGATTTATTTGCTAAATTAGTTGTTTACTTCATCAATGTTCTCTTAATGTAGTGCTCTTTAACTTTTCCACAAAGAATCAAAGAAATCAAATCTCTCTCCCCCTCGGCCCCATCCACATTTTCCCATATTTTTGTTCTTCATATTTTCCAGTTTTCTGTTCTGCATCTTATATTTCTCTTAAAGCTATTGAAGCCTTACATAAATAAAGAATCAATTCCTATACGGTGCCAATTACCAATTGCCTCCTCTAAAATGCCATTTTAACTTGCCATGGATGGGTAACAAAAGTTGGAATTTTTTCCCGTCAAACCTTCTTCTTTTTTTATAATGTTTTTTCCAAACAATTTTTGGGCTTCAATCACTTTAATGTTAGTTTAATTCTAGAAAAAGCAACAAGAAATAGCTTTGTGCATCTATATATATATATATATATATATATATATATATATATACATATATGCTGATATTCATTTGTTTATCTATGTTTTGATATGTATAATTTTGTGAGAGATTCTTAGTATTCAAATTATATGTTGTCATATATAGGAATGCGATAGGGAAAAATAATGTTTTCGCTTTGGGATAATTGTGTAGATAAGAAAATTATGATGGATGAAACATAAACAAAAAGTCAGGCAATTATCTATTGATCATATTGCGTCTTATTATCGCATTATAAATAACTATTTTTTATAGTTATATGATTGCACATTTCTCCAACACTGTATTCTTTGTTAAACTTACATTATCGACTTTAAAATCTATGCAACCAATAAAGATAGGCCGTTCTCCGTTATAGCCAAAACTGTATTCGTGGAAAAAGCGTTTGCAACGGCCGCGTTAGCACGGTAATATCTTATTTGATTATGTGCAATCTGTTACGTACATTGCTTAAATATCTAAAAGATAGCTTATTTCTAAATAATAATAAAAATTACAATGCACACACAATCACAATGCACACACCTCTAGTTATTGATTATGTATTTAAGAAATTGGATTAAAATCTAATTATGGATTCAGTGTAACAAAAGAAACTGATTTTTACATTCTCTTTTTACCCGATGCACCTTTTTGATCTTTTATTTTTGAAAAAATAAACAAATAAAGATAATTTTTTAAAAGTTATGGTCAAAACTTGGGGTCCCTATGAAATCTTTATGTGGGATAGGAACCACTCATTTTTTTAAAGAATGTTAAGCACATTATTGCTACAAAAAATGATGATTATTGGAGATTGAAACACACAATTGAGATAAATTTGTTTTACAGTAGATTCTCAAAATGTTATTGGACATCCATATAAATTGAATCCAACTATATGGCTACCAATATTAAATTAGTTTGATTTTTTACATGAATGATCTATATAATGTTTCAGACAAATTGTATGGTTCTGATCCTAAATAATGAGTATAGAGGATCCACAATTGAGATTACTATATGCGATGTTTGACTTAAGTCACTACGAGTACACGAGATCAGGTCAAAGAAATGTGAATATAAGATTCGATGGTGTCAAAATCATTACGTACCCTTATACTCCAATATTTACTACTGTCATCTCAACGTTGTTGTCAAACTCTTTGAAATTTAGCTTGGTTATCATCTCATGGTATGATTTCGTGAATTATTATGTTTACTACCGATTATTAAAAATGTCTTGACTTATTGACGGAGCCCGTTTTGATATAAAACTCGAATTGCGATCGCTTTATGCCTTCAAAAAAATTTAAACTGTAAAGGCTACTCCTACTTTGGTCCTCACTTATTAATCCAACAAAAGGGTCCGATTGTAATTTTGCTTTAGGCTCCTAAAAAGTGAAGGCCGACTTTGCCCACCAAACAAACATTATATTGTTTAATGCAAATGCTTAATAAATCGTGGCAAAATCGCAATTACGATTAAACAATGTTACTGCCTAAACCATTTCAAGAATAGACTAAAACAGAGAGAAAAAAAAAAAGAAAAAGAAGATGAAAAAAAGTGCCTAGCATAGTATTTTCCGTAAACTTTCTTAGGGTCAGTTTCCACTATAGTATTTTCGATATTTTCGTCAGTCAAAATGTGAGTGCAAAAATACGGAAAACCTTAATAACATAACATAGTTTTTGCTCATCTTTTATCTTTCCTGATCTTGTTGAAATTTATTCACTTCTTATTTCTTAAATTCCTCAGAAATAGAATAGATTGATGAAATAAAATGTAAATTAATTAAAAACGAAAAGACACAATTTTTTTTTTTTTACAAAGCTACATTCTCCTAAACTTTTTGTCTGCTTACTTTTTTCAGTAATTTTTAATTTTGCTTATTTTTTGTTTAGCTTTTCATCATTTTTTGTATTAATCATTCGTACCAACAAAAGAAAATCTAAAAAGTACCCCTATAAAAGTATGAGCCGAAGTTAAAAAAAAAAATCATAGATGACGATATTTTAAACAAAAAAGATAATCGTTTGGTATTTGTTCGTCTTTATTAATTTTTTTTTATCATAAATTTTTACTTTTAAGCCTCCTCCACCGGACTGACAAATCCAAATAATACTAAAGTAAATCTAACAAAAAAAAATTAAAAAAACAAACAAAATGCCACCTGTTTTAACTTTTAACAGTAACCCCCTGATTTCCCACCCTGTCCCCCCTATCTCCATCCTCCTTTTTTCGACACCAAAGCAACTTCCCTTCCCCCAAAGGTTTTTCAGAAATCGATTTCAGCGTTCTCTCTCTCTCTCTCTCTAAACTTCCACCCTCTATACTTGCCCAAAAACAAATACACACACAAACCCATATCTAAATTACTCCAAATACACAGAATCACCACTTCTACAGATGCAATCCTCTTCTTCTTCCACTCCCACCAGCCGTCTCCGGTGATGACTCTCTCACCAGTCAATGGATTCGATTCTCCTCCTCCTCACTCTCTCTCTCCTCTTTTTCTTCACTCTCTTCCCAAACCCTAGTTCTTCATCACCCTCTCCCGATTACTCCATCATCACAGCCTTTGACCACGACTACTCCCCGCCCTCGCCACCGCCGCCTCCGCCTCACCCGCCCTCGGTCTCCTGCGAGGACGATTTGGGCGGAATCGGTAGCCTCGACACCACGTGCCAGATTGTATCCGATTTGAACCTGACCCGTGACGTGTACATACAAGGGGAAGGTAATTTTTTCATTCTTCCCTCTAGGAGTGTCACTTGCTTGTCGGCTGGCTGTGAAATCACGATCAATATAACCGGGAATTTCAGTTTGGGCGATAACGCCACTGTTTTAGCCGGTACGTTCGAGCTCGAAGCCTATAATGCAAGTTTTGGTAACGGGTCGTTGGTGAACACGACGGGTTTGGGCGGTTCTCCGCCGGCCCAGACGAGTGGGACGCCGCAGGGCGTGGATGGGGCAGGGGGCGGCCACGGGGGAAGAGGGGCTTGTTGTGTGAGTGATAAAAAAAAGCTGCCGGAGGATGTTTGGGGTGGAGATGCGTATTCGTGGTCGACCTTGCAGAAGCCCTGGAGTTACGGGAGTAGAGGCGGGACGACGAGCAAGGAGGTGGATTATGGTGGGGGTGGGGGTGGGAGGATTAGGTTTTGGGTAACGAATCATGTTGAGGTCAATGGTGGGTTGTTGGCTGATGGGGGTGATGGGGGTGAGAGGGGCGGAGGTGGGTCTGGTGGCAGCATCTTCATCAAGGCCTCTAAGATGTAATTTCCTTCACCTTTTTTGAACTGATTGAAATGATGACTTAGTGTTATATATTCATTTCGGCTTTATAATGTTTTCGGAATGAACTTTGCTGCTACAGATACCGTGACTTTGTTTTGCATTTCCTTAATCCCATTTGAATTATTAACTTGATTTAGTGATTGAATTTATGTGTTTGACTTTTATTTATTTTTTGGTCGGTGTAGAAAGGAAATAATGTTTGTGTACTAGAAGCAGCCTGGGCTGTTGTTCTGTTTGTCTCTATTGGATGTAATTTCAGTTTATATCAGTTGGCGTGACTCTCTGAGATTGATTAGAGGAGGATGTGCTTGATAACCCACCCCTCCCTAGCCAATAACTAGAAACAAAAGCACAACAAACAGCAATAAATTGAGGCGATGCTAACAATGGAGCAAACTGAGAAGAAGATTAACTAGACATGTGCAACAAGAAAAGCTAGAGTTATGTGTTTGGATCTGCTTTTGGCTTAATTCTGTTTGAAAAGTTATGTCTGTTTGTGAGAGTCAATGGTGGTCCAATTAGATGCAAACCACTTATCTTGTATTGGGACCTTCAACACAGTTATTTTCCAATGAATCGACCAATATTGTCCTCTTATATTGGCCTATCGGCCATATTACCGTAAACAGTCACAAACTTGTTTTTTGGGCGTTTTGTAGGTTGACCTTATGTATCTCTTGGTTCTTGTAGCATTCTAGTAAGTTTTTCGTAAAGGATAATGAGGGTCAGTATTTTATAAGGCTCTTGGTGCACTTAGGCACAGTCGTCCCATGTAGCCTAGGTGTGAGGTGAGCCACATGCTTATCGAATTGAGGACCATGTTGTGAAAGATAAGAAGAATCATAATGTTGGCCAAAGCTTCAATATTAGAAATACTTTTACAATGTCTCAAATGTTTAAATAACCCAATACTGACCAAAACATACATGGGTTGAAATTTATTTATTTATTTTTTTTTTGTGGGTAAAATATGGGTTGAAGTTAACGGACTAAAGTTTAGCTTCGTAAATGGAATGGAATGAATATTGGCAAACAAATACAGAATCATGCGCTCCTATTAATTGTCCTCAAGGCTAATTACTTCCATCTTTTATCTTCTTTAGTACACAAAATAGAGGAGGAAAAAACATAGAAGAATAAGGACAAAAAGAAAGTGAAGGAAATAAATCCATACAAGAAGAATGAACTAAAATTATCAAAAAAAAGTAGAGCATACGCCGACGAGGGCCTCCTGTTGTCTGTCCTTGTTTGTTGCAACTGGGGTAAATAATCAGTACCTCTTTAATTTGGAGGATTTATTTTATTTATTGTTTTTGAACTTATAATACCTTATGAATGAATAGATGAGATGGTATCTATGAAAGATCTGGAAAAAGTCACTAAGACGCAAGGCTCAAGACTCATGGCGTGAGGCATGCGCGGTGCGCCTCGCGTGCCTCAAGTTATTTAAGCCACTATGGTTGTGCCTCGCCTCAGCGCCCTAACTCGCCTTTTAGAACCCTGCCAAGGACCTTACATGTTTTCCTTTGAATGAATCTTCATTTTCAGTCTATCTTGTTCAAATGTATTTCTATTTCCTTAATCCATAAGTATTCAATCTATATGTTTTTTCATTCTGTCCAAACATATTGGTCTTGCCATGGCCTTTCTTAGCCTTCAGATATCCCATCCTTTCCTTACGACATCAGTTTTCTGTACTTTCCCATGGCCACAGTTTTCCCTTTCCCAAGTACGGGGAACGCAACTTTTCTCAGCACTAAGAAATGGGTTGGTGGTTTCTCTGCTCTAGAAAAGGGTAGTCCTTTCAACCTAGCTTTGAGAGTTGGTCCAACAAGTTTTCAGAGGTTTCATTGCCACAAGTTTTAAGATTTTATTGTGCAACGTGTACACCCTGTAATTCGATAAAATTATATGTTACTCGGGATGAATATTTTGTTTGGGAAACAATTGGAAGAGTAAAGGACAATCTTTGGTATGAGGCCCTCTAATGTTCGTTTCGTGTTGCAAGAAGAATTAGCTTTGACATTTGAGTGAAAGAAAATAAGTAGTTGGATACATCAAGTAATAAGAATGGTTAACAATATGGCTCCTAAATATTTTTTTCGGAATGTTGCCAGCATGGGTAAACCGAAGAAGTTAACCGGAAAATATTGATTTTTTGGGAAGAGATTTCGGACTCCTATTTTCTGTTGTCCTATCATCCAAAATTGTCCAATTGTAACTACAGTGTTTGGAGTTACATGGCAGGTTTTGATTACCTAATGTATGTTATTGGACTCCCTTTCCTAAGCATATGTTGTTTCCTTTTTTAAAGGGTGCAGCTTGTTGAAAGATGACATTTTTTCCCTCATTCCTTTAGGGATTGTTTGGAACATGTGGAAAAGAAAGGAAAGGAAAACCCCCTCCCCTCGTTTGGTTTAGAAAGGAAGTGAGAGGAAAATAAGAAAACTAAGTTTCGAGAATAGTGCATTTTCCTCCTCTACATTTTCCTCCTTAACCATGTTCTTTTCTTTTCTTTTCCTTACCTTTCCACAAGTTCCAAACGGAGCTGATTTGTTTAGAACTTGGAAAGGAAAGAGGAGAGGGAGAAATGAGAGAGAAAGGGAAAATATTTTCTTTTCTTTTCTTTGGTTTTATAAAATAGAGAGAAAAATTAAAGGGTGTAATGGGAGAATAGAGAAGTAAGAAGTGAAGTTGATTTCCATTTCTTTTTCTTGAATCTTTTCCTTTCTCTTTCTATGTCATTAATCAAAAAAGGAAGAAGGAAATTTTATATATTTTGTCTGTTTACATTTCCTTCTCTAAGCTCCAAACAGACCCTTGAGCGATGTAATGGATTTATTAATTCCATCATTGATGCTTTGGTTTTGTAGATTAGAGTTAATGAAGGTGAAACTCTTTGAACCTCATTTCTTATAATACAATCCTTTTGATGCTTTATTTGCTCCTTTGGTAAATCTTCATTTATTTTTAGGAAAAGTTGGATTTGGCAATATTTCTTCCATGTCCTGGCCTTTTGAGTTTTGACTCCAACAAATGAGGCTGATGAATTGATGTTCTACTCGTCTACAGCTTCAATCTCTTCCACTAAGGGCATCTCTTACAGATGTCTCAAAATTTAACCTCAAAAGTGTACCTTGTTATCTTACATAATCGATTGGAGTATGCACTTTTGTTGTGAACTCCAAGAGACTCTTCAAACTTTTTTTTTTCTTTTGCTACTTTTTAGTGCACTCCTGTAGATGCTTCAAACTTTTTGTAGTGTAATGGTGTTTGAAAGTTGTTCTCGCATGTCAAATTTGTAGGGGAGAGAAAACAACTTGAAGGGTTGTTTGATGTTTGAAATACTTTCTGGAGTAACAAAATACTTCCAAAATCTTCAAATGATTGAAATTTTTATGTGGGAAGGTTCTCTTGGAGACCCTCTAATGCTGTTATTTTTTTCTCTAGATGGCACTGATTATGGCGTTTGTGTTGAGCAGACCTCATTTTCTTCTTTGGGTCAATTAATATTGAACTTCCATTTATACTAGCAATTCAACAATTGACCTTTTTGTACATCTCGTTAAAGATGGGTTTCTCTACATGGGTTGGAAGAAGATGTGTTGCTTCCATTCTTGGCCAGTGATTTATCTTTTCATAGAGAAACATGAAGAAATCAAGTTTCCCCTGATAAGTTTATCACTCTGAAACCTCAAACTATTTCGATTCTGATTCAATCATAAAGAAAATACATAGCTACTTGTGATGTAATTTACGTAACTTTTGGAAGGAAGAAAGAGTAGCATAAATTTACAATATTGGAAGAATGCTACTAGAAAGGAGTAGAGCATAAACCTGTAGCAATCTATCTAGAAAGGAGTAGAGCATAAACCTGTAGCAATCTATCAACAGATTCCATCAGAAAAGCTAAAGTTTGTCCACAGCAAGCGGTAAACCGTATAAAAGATCTCTGTTTGACAAAGCGAATTTGTTATCGTAGGAGTCGCCATGTCAAGGGCTCTTTCCTTTAGACTCGTGGTTAGTAGCTAATTAATCTTGTCTTTGCATTAATAATCTCAGGTTTAATTTCACCCCAATATCTATGGATGAAGTCTCCCTGAATCTGAACCCTTGGACAAAAACTTTTAATCCTGACCGACTGATCCTTGTTGCAATATCTTAACAGTTAGCGCTTGTGTGTTTTTCCTTTCCTAGTTTTTTTTTTCTTGCCGTTTGGTAGTTATATGTATAATTGGAACTTTTTCCAGTACTATAAATTTGAGCTTCCTGGTGTCTAGCACTTTCTTGTTTCTCCATGAACTGGTGCCCTGATATTTGTTTGTCCATAGATGCTGTAGACTTCGTAGGTTACTTGCATGTAGGTGATATGTATCTATTTAGTGGTCAGATGTATTCTGGAGGATATGGATTTGATATCTCAGGTTCTTATGAACTTTGGTTTGCTTTATGCTAGTGTCTACCTTTAAGATGCATGCTATTTCACAAAACAGGAACACAGGTTAGTATATTTCCTGGGGTGATTTTAATCGATTTTTTTCTTGTGAAGAGCAGGATTGGAAGTGGTAGGATAAGTGCTTGTGGGGGTAATGGTTTTGCCGGTGGGGGAGGTGGAAGAGTCTCTGTTGACATTTTCAGCAGACATGATGACCCTAAAGTCTTTGTTCATGGTGAGATTTCTTTTTTATTTCTGTTTTGGTGCTGAGTATGAGATTAGTTGTCCTTTTTGCTCTCTATTTTAGCTTGGATTGTGGTACCTTTCCCCTCAGTTTACGAAGCAAACCTATTATTTTCTGCCTAGACGCCCATTTTTTTTTTTGTAAGTTTCCATGATATCTTAGGGTTTCTCTCTTAAGCAATTCTGAAAAATAATGTGGTGGTACCCCAACCCAAAGACCAGGGACACATCTCTGATAGTGATTGTTTTCGTATAGCCTCAATCAGACTCCCCCTTTAATCCGTTTACAATATGTTTAACTAATGAAAGAAAGGACATGGTATTACAATTGATTTTGTCTGGTGTAATTCTACAATAACTGGGATTTGAGTTGCTTTATCCAACTGAGATGTAGGCACTCTCTCTCTCTCTCTCTCTCTCTCTCTCTCTCTCTCTCTCTCTCTCTCTCTCTCTCTCTCTCTCTCTCTCTCTTATTGAAGAGCCAATGACATATTATGAACTCTAATGAGACTTTTGTTTAATCTTAAAGCTTTAGATCTTTTGTTTCCAGTTGAGTCCTTACTTTGGAGACTGTTTGGTACAAAATGTCTTTGTTCCAGGAAATCTAGCACCTACATCTCACTCTCACTGCACTTCATCTTGGTTCATAACCAAAAACTGCACATCATCTTATGATTTCTCCTGAACTGACAGAAAACCAATATCCAGCTGAAAAAACTAGATGGAAATTCTGAAACAAGACGGAATAGATCCAAATTGCTGAATAGTATGAAAACATGGGCAGGGTGGAATGAAGGTTCTGTCCCATATCCTGGCATGGATGGTTGATTACAGACTTTTCTGGTTGGCTTGGATCTGTACATCCTTGTTTAGTAGGATTGGAGCTCCATAGGAGTTAATCCCTTTGAATAGCTACCTGTAGTACGAAACTTAAAGTTGATTTGAATAGCTACCTGCAAAGTACTAACTAGGAGTCTAGGATAGCATATTCTTTGCAAAATTATGAGCACTAAAAAGAACTCCATTACATAAATCTTCCTGTGTTGTTTCTGAAGTTGTTCTGCTATCTTTTATGCCCCTAATACCTAAACAAATCAGCCCTCACTGTGCCTGAACTGGATGAGGCTATGGTTCAGAACCCAACTACGTTCACATGTTTAGCAGGTGAATGGTGTGTCCATTGTCTCAGATTAAAATTAGTTGGGACATCTTATTGCCCATATGTAAGTGTGCAAATTTGGCTAGACTGCTCGGGGATGCATATATTGAATCTCATGGGTGGCCTTTGTGTAGACGAAGGGACTGTAGCCCCGCTCGAAATTAAAAAATTTCAATTGTAGCATGTTTTAACACCTCCATATTTTGAGAAATTTCTAGCTGTGGCCGTTTGACCCTCAGTGACTGTTTCCGCCACTGTTGTAGCCAGAGCTATTATGGATTTACGATCAACAAGTCCAAACACATTGCACGTGGCATGCTGGTAAATTGTCCCTTACGAACCCACAATTTACATCATTGCACCAAGACCACAGTCTCTTTTTAGGTCATCGTAACTCTTAGTGATGTGGAGCCTACCCTTCTCCTAACCTTTTATAACTAAAACCATGAATAGTTCATGTCAAGTAGTTTGCGCTACTTCGTTGTTACACAAGCTTATCCTTGTTTTGACTGACAAGCTTTTTGAAAGGCGACTCTGCTAATCCACCATAGCAGCATGTTAAAGGGCTTTTAAGAACTGTTGTTCTGTTCCCACGATGAGGAAAAAGAAAATGCCATAGGAAACGTATTTGGTGAAAATGTTTCTGAAATCTGTTTTGTGTGAGATTTTCTTAATGTAGACACATTTCTGATATTGTTTACCAGTTTATGCACTTGTATGACTTTGTAAGAAGTTTGGGTTCATGGGAGAAGGGAATGATTTGACGAGTGTTTATGTTTTCAAGTATTGCTATATTTTGATTTACAGAAACCTGGGAAAAAAAAAGCAGTGGGAAAGCTCCCAAACAGGCTTAAGTTTTACCCTCCACCAAAACAGGCCTTAGTTGTACCCTACACCAGGGTAATTTTGGCGTATACGCCAAGGTGATGTAGTTCTTTTAAAAGCCTAATTGCTCATAACACGGAGTTACATGACACTTCTTCCTACTTGTTATTCGTCTCTTGCTCTCTCTCGTCATTTTGGTTTTCCCTTTCTTTTCTTTTTTTCAGTTGGTCGCTGGATAGGATAAAGGTTTCATTTGCAGACTCTACCTATTATTGGTCGTTTTGTTCTTTTCAATACAGTTTTTCCTTTTTCCTTCTACTCATTTTGGATTTGGTTCTTTATTATATTTTCATAAGTGGACTTGTTTTTTTTTGGAATGTTATCTACATGAACTTTGCTATCTGTCCGACAAGTTGACCTTACGAGGGTAGGACTAGGTAGCTTTGCTGAATGTTAGCTTCGTAAGTTTTGTGGACTTCAATATTGGGTCTCATGTGGAGGTATATGTCTGAGTTTCAGTTTCTCAAAATTCATGTCCTAGCAGACGGGCCGCCGCTGGATGTTTGTGTTTCTTAATGTTCCTTTCTTGATTTCTAGGATGATGAAATGGACATTGTGGAGTGAAGTAGACAGTTTTATCCACAATATTTGGACTAACAATCCAAACCCATGACAAATACGTCTGAGTGTTTGTTGATGTGATGATTCTCTTTTCCAAATTTAGCACGATGTAGTCCTCTTGACTTTTTAAACAATTTCACTGCTCCGGGATACCAATTGAACCTTTCAATATGCATTGGAACTTTTGTTATGCTATCCAAATCTTGTGCTAGTAAGTATGTTTTATGTATCCTTGCAGGAGGAAGTAGTTCTGGCTGCCCACAAAATTCGGGGGCTGCCGGGACTTTTTATGATGCTGTTTCCCGGAGCCTTATAGTTAGCAATCACAACATGTCCACCGATACTGACACGCTTCTTATGGAGTTTCCTAACCAGCCACTTATGACGAATGTTTTTATCCGGAATCATGCGAAGGCTGCTGTTCCCCTGCTTTGGAGTCGTGTCCAGGTCGGTGGATTTCCAGTTTTTATTTTGCTAAATGTGGACCTAAAAGCTGTTGTGGCTGTAAAGTGTAAAGGTACCTTGCTTGCCATATTGTCCAAACTTTATTGCTAAGAGTTTAGGAACATGATCAAAAATTGGTGGTCGTCTTGGAAACACTGCTTGATTGGACGTTAAGTTTCTGGTGCCAAATAACTATAACTACAAGAATACATTGTAAATTGAGCAGAATTAATAAATATAAAATTCAAAGGAAAAGAAAGACTTTGTGTCCTTTTTATTGATTCTTCAAAGAATCAAAACCCCGAAGTATTAAATGATTGCACGAATGTGCGACCGGAAGATGAGCCCAACCCACAGTCCTACCTTTGTTAACATTCCTCACAATCTCCTCACTCATGTTTCTCATCTCTGTTTTCTTGAAAAGACGCCACACATACCTTCCAATTCCCAATAAGGGACCACATGGACCACTGAGCACCTCTCCCTTTGCTACTCCGGTAGTAATGTACCAACCATGCCAAGTTTTGCAACTCCCTTTTCCTCCTACTCCGCTGCCTTCCTGAATTAGGAGGTGTTCTCTAGCTGCAGGCTTCTTTTCTCCTACCTTCAAAAACCTTCTGAGCTGCTGCCTCCATAGCAAAATCTTTGGCATTTTACTAAAGGTTGACTTTCCTAAATCCTAAAAACGAGATCAGAAACTCCCACTCCTTCAATAACTAGGAGAGGAATAATTTTCTCCCATCTTGTCTTGTGGCTACTACAGTATCATTCCCATTAGCCACATTCTACTATAATCTTCACAAAGCACACCCACATGCTAAGAAAATATTGCTGTCTTAGCTTGATAATCCCAAGTTTCTAAACAAGGTTCATCATGATTGACAACGTTTGTTTTAGCTTTACCCTGTTGTTTTGTGAAATTAAGCATTTGTCTGTTCCGTGGACTATTTAGTGTCATTGTGAGCTTTACTGTGCAATTGTGATAGATCCTTTTGGACATGAAGATGCTGGTAGTCGATACTTGTCAAATGTAGCTACCGTTTACCCTTTTTGTTGATACTATTTCACAGCTTTAGAAAAGATAAATTCTTGGTATGCTTGTTTTTTCAAAAAGAAAATTACTGTAGATTGTCATGTATGTATACAGGGACCTTACTTTTTTAATGCACCATTTAGGTTCAAGGACAAATTAGTCTCCTGAGTGGTGGAGTTTTGAGCTTTGGGTTGGCACATTATGCTTTGTCAGAATTTGAATTATGGGCAGAGGAGCTGTTAATGAGTGAATCTGTTATTAAGGTATGCCTATGTATGCCTCTTTTAGCCTATTTTACATTCTGTTTACTACCTTGTCTAGTCGTATGCGTAGGTGCCTCAAAAGTTTGTGTATGTACCTAATTACCTCTATCATCTTCAAAAACGTGCTCTCTCTCTCTCTCTCTCTCTCTCTCTCTCTCTCTCTCTCTCTCTCTCTCTCTCTCTCTCTCTCTCTCTCTCTCTCTATATATATATATATATATATATATACACGCACAGACTAAACTTCCTATCCAAACCTTTAAAATCCGGACTTCGTCCACACCTCATAGATCCCAATCGAATTTCGATGAACCAAACCGTCCAATGTGTTTAAAAGGTGATTTTAAGGGTCTCCGCGAGAAATCAACAAAAAAAATACCAGGAAGGGCTTGATCCGAGCAATTTTCATAAAAACTGTATATGTTCATTTTTATGAAAAACTGCTCAGAACAAATCCTTCCCAGTATTTTTTTTTTTTGGCTGATTTCTTGCGGGGCCCTTAAAAACACGTTTTAAACATTGAACAGTTTGGATCGTCGAGATTTAGTCCGGAAAGTGGAGGTCCGGATTTTAAAAGCTTCCGGGATCCTTGATAGGAAGTGAACTGTTGTAGATTTTTCACCCAGCTAGCTTGATCTTTCTTCGATGCCCGGTCATTATAACTCAGGTACTTGGGGATATTTGATCTACCACTTGGGACCATCCACAAGTGTGTCATGTATTTGGCAATTGGCATACGTCTTTCGGCACGGCAGGAGGGGGGGAGGGAATGGGAGGGGAAGTGGTGACTTATGAGCAAGAGTCTTTTGAGAGGATTTTCTTTGTGCAAGGTGATAACAAAAATAGATAGATGTCAGTATTCCTTCCATAATCATCTGATTCATAGTACATGGCCCTGGCTTGTTATGATACGAAAAGCTCAGGCTGCAAAGCGTGAGAATGCTTTCAATTCGAAAAGGATGTGTGTTCTGTTGCAATCAATTAGATGTAGTTTTGATGCTCTGGATTCCATAGTAGATTACCATAACCACACATTCTTGGGAGGCCAGTGCGACCGCTAAAGCTCGACTGACAAGTATGGTAAAACGTGTTTGGTAGCAGTCAGACCATCCCTCCCCACGCATTTAAACCAGCATAGGTAGTGGCATTTCTCCGACCATCATCAAGTCAAAAGGTGTATTATATATCAAAAAGGAACCAATGGAGTGCCACCCGTGTACTTCAAATCTGTGCAAAACTCTGTGCACAAAGCCATTATGAAAACTCCACAAATTGGAATTTTGATTCAAGGAAGGCCCTTCTCCTCCCGAGGACCAAGTAAAATTCCAAGCGTTACTCCTCAAAAGAGAGAAAAAAAGAAAGAAAGAGAGGAGTCTCTACACTTCAAAAATCCTCATATTGCGCTCCCTCCAATAATCTGCCTCAAAGTTATGGGCCCAAAGACCATGCCTTTTCCTCCTCTTGTCAAACCTAGCCTCTCTCCAAGAAAGTATGAACTAAGACATTTGAGGACAAGGCTCACTCTATTTCAGTCTATTAATTCTGAATTGGTTTCTCATTTCACTCATTTCACTTTCTTTGACCCGGAACCTGATATGGACAGTTTGGATCTACCTCATTAGGCCGTGATTTGGTTGCTGTTGATCCCTTAAACTTATCAATACCAGAGGTGGATGTGTTTCACATGCACTTTGAAACTCCATTTGACCTTTTTTCTATAATGATTTCCCTGGTGTTCAGGATTACTGTTCTCTTTACGCTCGCATTATTTCTGGATACAATATGCATTGTTTTGTTCCTTTGAAATTCATCTAGAAAATTTTGGATACAGTGTGCATTGTGGTGTTCTTTTGAATTTCATCTAGACAATATAATTCTAGCGATGCTAGTTCATTTTTTATTAGCTTGTTCTGCATCTGTCCCTCTGGTTTTCATTCTTTGATAATTATAAGTTGTCTGATCACTGTACTTGATGACTTCAGGTTTATGGAGCTCTACGAATGTCTGTAAAAATGTTCTTGATGTGGAATTCTACAATGCTTATAGATGCCGGTGGAGAGGCAAATGTGGAGACATCATTGCTTGAAGCTAGTAATCTAGTTGTTCTCAGGGTGCTTTAGCTATTCCATCATCTAGATTGTCTTACTCTCCAGCACTCATCTCTCATTAGTGACATGCTTTGCTATTTTTCCTTTTTAGGAATCATCTGTCATACATTCAAATGCAAACTTGGGAGTTCATGGGCAAGGTTTGCTAAATTTATCTGGACCAGGAGATATTATTGAGGCACAGCGCTTGGTTCTATCTCTGTTTTATAGTATCCATGTAAGTGAACGTCTATTATTATTGTTTACTTTTAATATTGGCTTTCTGGGTTTGGAAAACATCTATTAGAATCGATGCTATTTTTCGATTTGAAGTTCAAGATGGCTGACTGATGTTCATGTTTTGAACTACACTCCACACCCAAGGTGGGCCTTTTCCATTGGCATAGTGTTCGCTGGCATCATGTTGGGGAGACGGAAAAAAGTAGAACATGGAGCTTCATGCTTTTGTTCTCACTAATAAAATCTATTATCAAAGTCCGTAGCTGTTTTTAACCTTCATTGTTGTCAGTATTCTGCATTGGAACTGGTTTTTTTGTTGTTGAAGTTGCTCATATTATTCTAGGTTTTTCTAAATGCTTCATTTGGAGGTATTGTTAAGGTCGGCTATATGTTCGAAAATTTGGCTGGGTCTGAGTTTAGTTTAGAGGATTGGGGAGACTGGAGCTTATTGCTAGTCAACTACAGAGCACCAACACTCCTAGAGATCGCTGTATTGCTGTATCCATGTTGGACATGCCGTCGACATGGAATGTCATTAAATTGTAATATTCTGTGGCTGGACATGCTGGAGACATGGGAGACACTCTGGGTGTACACATGGGACGTTGGAAGCACATTAATTTTTACAGATTAAAGCTTTTCCAGAGTGAAATACTTATAACTTCAAAAGTATTGGGTCAAAAGTTTAAATATAAAAAAACACATCTAAAATGTTGTGTCCCCTGCGTGTCTGTATCCCCCCTTTTTGAGAATTGCCGTATCCCGTGGCCATGGCCATGTCTATGTCTATGTCTATGTCTATGTCTGTATGTGTGCTACATACCTAGTCATTCTTCATATCAATTTGGTTAGCCAGGGTACAGTTAACCAGGGTATAGGCCAGACATAATCAAAGTAGCATGATTCGCTTGTGTGACCGTGTCACTATTCTTGCCACATTTTCCTCTCTCAAACTGTATATGGAGGGTGTTAAAGCATACAACTCAAAACCAATTGACAATAATTGGAAAGGCCGCCGCAACTCATATACTAGCTTTGGAGATTGTAATTAACAAATGTGGGGCAAGCTCTAATGTTCTTCCTCATGTGCGGCCCTTGACCCGCATGTGGAGAGATAGACAATGGATCCGTAACATAGGGATCTCAACAAACACCGAAACAAGGTGCACTGAAGGCATAAACAACAAGGTAACCAATTAATAGAGTCTCATCCAAAATCCTCAAAAAGCTTAGCTCTGTTACCATGTTTAAGCATCTAAATCAACACCAATTGGCAATGATTGGAGTGGCCGCAGTGGCTCATACACTAGCTTTGGAGGTTATAATTAACCAATGTGGGACAAGCTCTAACCAAGGGTAAATGTTTTTTGGCAGTGTGAGGATAGTCCTCTGGTGCCCGGTGGTAGTTGAACTAGGAACAAGACTTCTTTGGTTCCTCCTGATTTTTCTTTTGTATCTTATTCCGGAGCAATGGGTGGTAGGATTAAATTTTTTTGAGGCTGGCAAGGAGAATGAAGGCTTGGGAACCAGAGTCAGTGGGAGTCGATCGAAGTAAGGCTGAATTGTGTGCTTTTGGAAGATCTGGTGCAGCATGAAAAGGACCTCAGGTGGAGGATCAATTTTTCCTTTAGAGGCTTTAATGTGGTGGGACTAAGATGGGGTCTGGTTTAGGGGTGGTTTTTCTTTGAAGGATACTTTTAAGTGACATTTCAGATAATTGCTGCTAAGTATCGACTAGGTAGGCAAGGACCTTGGTAGTTTGAGAAGCTCTTTGACACTGATGTTAAGGGTGGTAGCCAAAGCCAAAAATATTTAATTACTGGTTACAAAGGTGAAAGAGTTGCTGGAAATTGACAAAATGGTGGAAAAAGAAAAGAAAGAAGGGGTCGAGGCCTTATTGGGGCAGTGTGGTGGCAACATGATCACATAATAATGCATGTGCGTTTGATTTTAATAAGATGGAAAGTGGACTTGTGAAATTGTGCAAATTGGTGAAAATTGCTCTGATCCTTTTGAGTTGTCATAGTCGAGAGTCAATTGATTGTACCCAATTTTGAACATTGTGTTCACATCTTGCTGAACAGTTTTATTTTTCTTGCCTATTCCCTCATTTGTTTTTTTTTTTTTTTTTCTGTTCCCAAATGAAGGTTGGACCTGGATCTATTATGCGAGGTCCTCTGGGAAATGCAACAGCTGATACTGTGTAAGTTTTCTTGTTTATTTGTTTGTCCAAAATCCTCTGATGCTGTTTTAGTGGTATCCCTAAATACTTATCTTGATGGATGTTAGGACGCCAAAGCTGTACTGTGAACTTCAAAATTGCCCCACAGAACTACTTCACCCGCCTGAAGATTGCAATGTCAACTCTTCACTGTCCTTCACTCTTCAGGTGTTTTTCAAGTAAAAAGTTCTCATAATAGGTTTGGCTGTTCATATTTTTAGGCCTTACAACATATTCATTTATCTTCTTTAATAGATCTGCCGAGTTGAAGATATCCTTGTTGAAGGCATTGTAGAAGGATCTGTTGTTCATTTCCATAGGGCAAGAACAATAACTATCCAGTCTCTCGGATCAATTAGTGCATCTGGGATGGGTGGGTATATATGCCTGTTCTTGTACTTTATAGTCCTTTAACTTGTGAGTTAGTGGCATATTCCTCTCTCTCTCTCTCTCTCTCTCTCTCTCTCTCTCTCTCTCTCTCTCTCTCTCTCTCTCATGCACGCCAGTGCAGCTTTATTTATTTATCCTTCTGCTTCAAAGGGAAAGTGATCGTGTTGTCAAGGGATGGGGAAAAGAACATGTCCACAGAAGGTGCATCAATATGGCGTAACTGTGGCTCAATAGTGTTGTAATTCCACTACTTTCTTTGTGCAGGTTGTACTGGTGGTTTGGGCAGAGGAACAGTTTTAAGCAGTGGTCTTGGCAGTGGTGGCGGGCATGGTGGTAAAGGTGGAGTTGGATGTTACAATGGTAGCTGCATTGAGGGAGGTACTGCGTACGGAGAAGCTGACTTGCCCTGTGAACTTGGTAGCGGAAGTGGTAATGAAAGCTTAGTAGGTTCTACTGCAGGCGGTGGCATCATAGGTAAGCTTGACTGAAATTGGAGCTTAAATCCCTGGCAATTCTATCACTACGTTCTGGTACCATGGTAAAAAAAAAAATGAAATGTGATAACCTCAGCATCTCTCTCCTCTTTTTCTTGCTATTTTATCAAATATGGTGACAATCCAATGCTATGTGATTTTTTATTCGTTATATCTATGAAGTGGGTCATTAGTTATCTTAATCCAAAAGTGAATGTCATTTGAAAAGTTTCTAGTCTTGTTAGAGTGAATAATTACTCTGAAACCCTTATATTGTGGAGGTTGCGTTGTTCGTTTTCAAATTTTGTTTAGTTTGGTTTTGTCCCATGCAGTGATGGGTTCAAGGGAGCATCCCTTGTCAAGCTTGTTTGTTGAAGGTTCAGTTGCGTCTGATGGAGAAAGTTGTGGAGAAAATAATAGGAAGAAAGGTAACAGTACAATAGATGTTTCAAGTGCAGGTCCTGGAGGTGGATCTGGTGGAACTATTCTTGTGTTTTTACGTTTGCTAAATGTCAGTGAGCCCGGCATTCTTTCTAGTGCTGGGGGCCTCGGTAGTCAGAATGGTGGTGGAGGTGGCGGTGGACGGATTCACTTCCATTGGTCTGACATTCCCACTGGAGATGTATACCAACCAATAGCTAGAGTGGAAGGGAACATCCACACCAGGTTTGTAGAAATCCTAGTTTTCTACTGGACATTATTTCAACAAGTTTCTTCGATCGCTTTTTTCTCCCATTTATTCTGTACTATGACTTTCCAGACTGATTAGAGCATTGGCTTGTTTGAAATGATTTCGCATTCCATTTAGAACCTCTGCTCTTCATGTTTTGGATTTAGTTGCTTCTATTGCTGTTCATTATTGTGCTGGATGTGATGCTTAAGTGGTAAACTGGTTCATTTTAGTTTATCTACCTGGAAATGCTTGAAGGGAGTCTAAGGATGAAGTGATGGTAGATCTAGCACCAAACAACTGTACTCAACTTTATTGCATTCTTGTGTTGTGTAAGATTATCACTAATGAGAGTGTTTAGCGGAAAACTTATTAGTGGAAAAAAGGAGATGTGGGCATTACTGATGACCCAATGTTGGTAATCTCAAGTGAAGCTTTGGGAATTGTGTAAGAGAAGCAAATACATCCGCTGGATTTGTTAGTGCAATGTGACTACTTCGCTGACTTCTTACTGGTTACATTTGCACTAGGACCAACCGGTGGTCAAAAGATAACATGTTTGGTCTTTGTGGGGAGAGAATGTATTGTCCTTTGATAATGCTTACATTCCACCCTATTATTTCGGCATTTAATATTTTGATGTAACATTTGGGTGTTTTCTTCTGTTGCTTTAGGGGAGGACAAGGTCAAGACCAGGGCGGTGCTGGGGAAAATGGAACAGTGACCGGAAAAGAATGCCCAAAAGGGCTCTACGGGACATTCTGTGAGGTGGGTTTGTATTTATAATTTCTACTTTTTTTTATTTCCGACAGTTTTCCTTGATGTGGATCACATTGAGGTGCAGCAAAACCAATTTGCACCATTTAGATACTTGCAAGTTCCCCCTCCCCCAAGCTCTTTAGATTAGCCTATTGTTGGGAAGCTGAGTTTACTTCAAGCCAGCTAGAATTTGAGAGTATCTTTATCACGTTTGGTGCAATAATGGCTGTTTAATCCAGCCTCCTTACTTGTCACAGAGATAGATGATGGAAATTTGAAACCTTCACAATGCTTCCAGAGATATCACACATTCAATACAAAATGTTTTCTTCTTGTCTACACAGAAGTAGGTTGAGCCGGCACACAGGCACATGTTAGCTATTTCCGTTTCTTATAACTCGGATAAGAAAATGTGTTTTTATGAAATTTGCACTTCTACAGGAGTGTCCTGCTGGCACTTATAAGAATGTTACGGGATCTGATAGAGCTCTTTGTCGTCAATGCCCAGTTTATGAGCTTCCACATCGGGGTCTTTATATTGCTATCCGAGGTATTTCTGGATTAATGGTTCCTTTGGTGTTTGATGTTCTGTAGTCTTTAAAGTCTTGCTGTTACACTTGCAACTTTTATCATTTTGTGGAATATCCATTTATTCTCACTGCTTTGGCATGATATGTACTAGCTTTGAGTATTATTATTATTATTATTATTATTATTATTATTATTATTATTATTATTATTATTATTATTATTATTATTATTGGTCTGTAAACTGAATTTAAGTGATTATATGTAGGCTGTTTGACTAATGACCTCGTCATTCCAACAGGTGGTATTGCTGAAACACCTTGTCCGTACAAATGCGTTTCAGACAGATATCACATGCCACACTGTTATACAGCTCTTGAAGAGTTGATATACACATTTGGTGGGCCTTGGTTATTTGGCTTTCTTCTTGTGAGCCTCCTCATCCTGTTAGCTCTAGTGCTTAGTGTTGCACGGTTGAAATTTGTTGGTGGGGATGAATTACCCGGCCCAGCTCCCACTCAACATGGCTCTCATATAGATCACTCTTTTCCTTTCCTGGAGTCTTTGAATGAGGTTTCCCTCCTCTTCCTGTGTTTTGTATTTATTGTGGACAATTAATTCATTTCTGTTGCCTCCAACCTTCCTGTGCACTTTTTTCTTATTTTTTCTCTCTTTCCCCCGGCATTGGGAAGTAAGGCACCAGTTTGACTTTCAGGTACTGGAAACAAATAGAAATGAAGAGTCGCAGAGTCATGTGCATAGAATGTATTTTATGGGTCCAAATACATTTAGTGAACCTTGGCATCTTCCTCATTCTCCTCCAGAACCAGTAAAAGAGATTGTGTAAGTTAATTTTTGTTTCTCCCCTTAGCTTCGCTTCTTGTTTTCCTCCGGGTGAGTGGTCAATCATGATGGAAATGTTGATTAACAACCATCTACGGTTATTGTGTTTTGCCCATGTTTAAGTTTTTTATTTTAGCTATTACATTAGACAGAGATGAACCTCTTTTCAATAAGTAGTTGAACTGGCAGGTATGAGGGTGAATTCAACCGATTTGTGGATGAAATTAATGCTTTAGCCACTTACCAGTGGTGGGAGGGATCATTGTACAGCATTCTTTGCATTCTTGCATATCCTCTTGGATGGTCATGGCTGCAATGGCGGCGGAGAATCAAATTACAACGAATCCGTGAATTTGTGAGATCAGAATATGATCATGCTTGCTTGCGTTCTTGTCGCTCACGTGCCCTTTATGAAGGGCTCAAGGTTGGTTTCTATAGGAAAGTTATTATTAAATGTGATGGCCACTTATCACGAATTTAATAGGTGCTACTGTCTTGTTCATTCATTTGTTTACAGAGTTTCCTTTTATTGACTACATATAAATTGATTACTTTGCAAGTTATTATGTTTATAGAAGTTTGGATTCTAGAGATTATGCTCCTAATTCCATCTTTGATGGCTGGGTGTAAGAGTGGCTACTATTGCTATTGTGATTTGGCGATAGCTGTCGCCTTTTTGGCTTTTCTTTTGAGGGCCCTCACAAGGAGGCACAAATGGTGTTTTTATGTTAATTTCCATTGCTTTATTATCTTCATTTTCTTTTTTTCTTTTTGGACATATTACTTTGTTAGCTGAACCATTTCCAGCAATTTTATTGGTGATTAAGTTCTATTATTTTTGGCCTAGTCATAAATTCGTAGTCATTACTTTCTGCATTTCCTGCTGCAAAACAAGAATATGGTACATGTGATCCACTTATTTGTTAAATTGTGACCTCTTGTCAATTTTCTTGATTATGTTTTTGAAATATCAAGTTCCCGAGTTGAGTTTTGTTGTACGTTAAGGGTAATGTTTAAGTACTGTATATATGCCAAATAGTGTGGAGTATGAAATTAATTTGGATAGTGGAATCTTCTTCAATTGCATGCATGTATTGTTGGGACTAATTAGCAATTTAATACTGAGTTTGACAAAATAAGCATATCGTCGATGAAATTCTGACACTTCTAAGCTTTTGATCTGTATGACTATAGGTAGCTGCAACATCTGATCTAATGCTAGCATATGTGGACTTCTTTCTCGGTGGTGACGAAAAGAGAACCGATCTTCCTCCTCGCCTTCAACAAAGGTTTCCAATCTCGTTGCTTTTTGGAGGTGATGGAAGTTACATGGCACCTTTCTCACTCAACAGTGATAATACTATGACTAGTCTCATGAGTCAGGTTTGTAATTTTATACCTGGTGTGGCTGGAGTTTTTGAGTTACCGTTTTGCTAAATTTACCACATCTTTCTTACCTTGCTATGTTTTATAAAGTCCCATTGATTACTATGCATTTCTCTCAGTCTGTGCCACCAACTACTTGGTACCGCTTTGTGGCTGGTTTGAACGCACAACTACGCCTAGTGCGTAGGGGACGCCTTAAAGTGATGTTTCGGCCTGTACTTCGATGGCTTGAAGCTCATGCCAATCCTGCTTTGAGGATCCATGGTGTGCGTGTTGATCTTGCTTGGTTTCAAGCTACAGCTTGTGGTTATTGTCAATACGGGCTTTTGGTGAATGCTGTTGAAGAGGAAATTGGGCCTGCAACCATGGATAGGAGCAGTGAAGCAGCAAGAACAGGCCAACAGTCACGGTATTATGATACATGCACATGCCTCTAAATGTGGAGTAAATATGCATGCATGTGTGTGTGTGGCAGTTAAAATGTAAATCTACTTCTGTACTTTTCTGCATGAACTGTTTTTCTATAAGAAGCTTCCACCAAAGCTGCTTAGGTTTTATCTAGAAAAATAGGCATGTTTCTTCTGTATGGTATCTGCACGTATGGAATTTAAAACTCATCTGTTCCTAATTTGGTAAAGTGATGGAAACTTGGTGGTTTATTGTAACTGGGTCTAAGTTTTTTGGAGATTTTAGAAACCAAATAATTGGTTCGGTTTTTTAGTATCTAGCTACCGAATATGACTGACAAAGACATTATTTTTTTCAGTTTCGGTTTGCTCGGTTTCGATCAGGTTTTTTGGGTTTTTCAGTTCTGCAATTTGGGACTCATTTGAGCTTCAGAAAATGAAACAACATGTATATCGGGTTTTATTTGGTCCAAAAATGCAGAATTAATATATCCAATCTTGCTTGCCGTCAAAAAACAGAATTAAAAATAAACAGAATGAGAGTAGATAGTGTACAAGAATATGAAGTTGGATCTGGGGTGGAAGGACAGAGATGGTGAAGCCAGTTGTGGATATGTCACACTAGTGCTGCTTAATGTGGGAGTTGTTGGTCGGAAAACCAATCGAACAAGCGATTGCTTGGCGACTTGAACAGGGCCGAAAAGAACACGGAATCGAACGAAGAAGACGCAATACAGTGATATCAGCAGCTCTCAATCGCGTAATCAGATTGGGGTTCCAAACCACGTCTCGTTTGACTGATGGGGAGGAGGAGATCTATATATATGGCCAAATTACAGTTTGTTACCCTGTGTTTTGCTTAATTATAAATTTACCGTTTTAAAAAGAAATCAATTTGACCCCCGCTGTGTCCCCTCGTGTCCCCCTTCAAAAATTCAAATCACACATGTCCCCATCCACTTGGCATGTCCGGACACGTTTCCCGCCGTGTCCCCGTGTCCTGAACTGCGATACGGGGACCCCTAGAGGTGTCGGTGCTTCGTAGCTCCCACTTAGTGAAGAAACAGGAATGGACGTCTTGACTAGTTGAAGGGACCATTCCTGTTTGCGCTATGCAGCTCTTGGTCACTGTTGGCAAGCAATTATACTACCAGGAATGAGTATATTATGAGCTCAATGTAGGCTAATAGGTTCAAATATAATGTGGATGCTTTATCTTCAATTCTTCTGCCCTGCCATGGTCCCAGACTCCTAGTACATGTTAAATGGATTTAGTCATGAGTATAGGGTGTCCATTTGTTGGTGTTAGACCTCATTAAACCTCAAATATCAGGATACATGCATCTGTATGCTCATATTAAGTATGGTTTCATGGACACTCATGTCCAAATGCTAGGATGTAATGGTTTAATAGAATTGCCTGATGCATTCCGGCATTGATTTGGGGGACATGGTTCCACGGCTAACATCCCTCGATATTTTCTTGAAGTATAGGGGAGCCGCAATTTTAATATAAAACTTTGTGAGAGCGGCCACTTTGTGCATATATCGCCGCCCGTACCCCCATTGATTTGGGATTACATGGGTTGTGTTATTGTTTACCCAAATTGAAGTCAAATTGGTTCATGATGTAATGTGGGATGCCACCATCCGTGTTACGTTTAATAAACCATTCTCTGGTGTTATATGTGACCTATGTTACCTTGACTATTCTAAAGTTGTGAGGTATCCGACGCTATTTACTTGGGTATGGGTAGGGATATGTGCCGATATACCTAGATTGACTTGTTCTTGACTAGTCTTGTTCTTGACTGGTGTGTGTGACAGTACAATAAATAAAGTGTAGTTCATGGATTGGCATAAAAGTTCAGTTTAGTTACCCTCCTTCCCAATTTGTTTGTCCATTTCATGGAACACAATCATTGCATTCATTTATTTGGACTTTCCAGACATACCCTTCAATTCGAGTTAGACTTGTCACTTTAATTGCAAGAAGGCAATAGGGTAATCTCTCAAGATTTTATTCTGACTTTTCAAAATCGACAAACAATCGGGGACATCAAAAAGTAAAAGGACAAACAAAACTAGATGGAGGGAGCATTTAAAATTTGCTATGTTACTCAAATGGAAAAAGTATAGAATCTGTCCATACCCTTGGCAGTTCATCCACTACATTGTTTTGAGCTGCTTCTTCTGTATCTTCATCTTCACCGTGCACACAATCACAAATATTTGAAACTAATTGTATTGAGTGTTTAATTTGCTCTCTTTTTCTCTAATATACGTTTTGCAGTTCAAGCCAAAGCTGGAGAAGCAGTGGAAATAGTTCAAGGCGGAAGAAGACTTTTGGTTGTATTGTAGATATTAACAGCTTAAAAATGCTCGAGGAGAAGATGAATATATTCTACCTCCTATCTTTTATAACTCACAACACTAAACCTGTTGGACACCAGGTAGTTTTCTGTATTTGTCTTGGGTATATGTGTGTTGGTTTGTCGGTGTATTTCTAGTAACGAATTATCTGATATTTTCTCTGCATCAATTTGAAATTTGTGTGGCTTCTTGCAGGATCTTGTTGGTTTGGTCATCTCAATGCTACTTTTAGGAGATTTCAGTTTAGTTTTGCTTACTTTGCTCCAGCTGTATTCAATTTCATTGGCGAATGTCTTTGTGGTTTTGTTTATTTTACCGCTTGGGATTTTGCTTCCCTTCCCTGCCGGCATCAATGCTCTTTTCAGTCATGGACCTAGGCGTTCTGCTGGTCTTGCACGGTTTTATGCCTTGTGGAACATGACATCCTTGGTTAATGTGGTAAGTGCCTATATTTCCCCATTTATATGTAGGTGCAATTGGTGAACTGAAATATGATTGTCCTCTTTCTCTGTTTTTTCATTTTTATGGAAGTACGTTGCTGAAGTTCAATGAATCTTTTACAATTATTGGTTTCTTGGGATCCTTAAAAACCACGTATTGTTAAAAAAATCTCCTGGTTCATTGAGAGAATGGGATTTTATTGCTTGTGATTTGTTACAATAAATACGAAAATCTCCCGGTTCATTGAGAGAATGGGATTTTATTGCTTGTGATTTGTTACAATAAATACAAAAGTTAGTTTTGGTGCATCATTTTCTTTGGCGTAGTGATGATTCTTAATTGGTTTCACTCTCTTACCAGGGGGTTGCATTTATTTGTGGTTTTCTCCACTATAACTCACAGTCAAGTAAAAGACAACCGAGCTTTCAGCCGTGGAATTTTAGCATGTGAGAATTCAGTTTGTTTTCTGAGTTTCTATGGAGGAAAAATGATCCTTGGATAGTGAAATATAGTTTTCCCGTGGTTTCTTTGAATACAGGGATGAAAGTGAATGGTGGATATTTCCGGTTGGACTAGTTTTGTGTAAATGTATCCAATCTCGGCTCCTCAATTGGCATGTTGCAAACTTGGAGATTCAAGATCGTTCATTGTATAGTAACAGCTTTGAACTTTTCTGGCAGTCATGACGTTTGTAGAGCTTCTCTCTTTGTTCGTTCTTCTAGTTATGCTTTCCTTTTTTTGAGCTGCTAGAGAGCAGGACGATGACTGACAAAGTAGGGTAGAAAATGGAATGACCAAAAAGAATGATACAGATAGAGGGATAGTGTCACTTGTATAACCGTTTTGGAATTGATGTGCAGCTGATAGTTTTTGCTACAAATGTAAATATGAGTGCGATAATGTATGCCAACGTTGAGAAGTTCATTTATTTTCTTCTCTGCGATTGCACTTAATATTATAGTGACTTGGAGAACCATCTGTATTTAACCTACTTTCAACCTCGGCAACTCTCTCTCTCTCTCTCTCTCTCTCTCTCTCTCTCTCTCTCTCTCTCTCTCTCTGTGTGTGTGTGTGTGTGTGTGTGTGTGTGTGTGCGCGCGCGCACGCGCTTGTGGGGTTGTTCGAGGACTATTTTTAGCTTGTGGCCTTTTTTCCCCATTGTTACAATACGGTTGATGTTGCTCAAGTTGAGTTCTTGAACAGCCCATTAAACCACTCTGCTTTCCTTTCATATTACCATTTCTTATGGTACCCCAAGAATATGCCGGTAAAAGGACAGTGGAATCGTAACTCTACAATGATACTGGGGTGCATCTTTTTTCTTGATTGTTTTTCACTCACAAATGGGAGTATATCGATACATGTTGCATATAATCCCTCTGCACAAATCCGTTGCCCAAGTGAATACAAAACTATGAATTTGCTTTTCCCCAATAGAGCAATGCAAGTGTGTAACTATTATAAATGAGTTCAATGTAGCAAAAGTTACTGAATAAAAACTGTGGGAATGCCTTTCTTTTTGTATTACGATGGATTCTGACAAAATACCGGAAACGCTTGAATATTACCCCAAGGTCTTACAGTCTCCAGTCTCAACAAAATTGAAAATAATTGCAAGTGACTGTTTGAGTTTCTTTCACATTCACGGCATCAACAGCAACTGCGAGTTTCGAAGAAAACAAATTGATCAAGAATACCCTCTTGCATTGATACTATATGTCTTTAGTGTCATCACGACAGAGAGTTTGGTGACCATCATCTTGAGCGCCTTGCCTGACTAAACCACCTGGTGGAAACAAGAACTTGTCTGAAACTCCATGACCCTCCAACAAAAGCGGAGGAGAGGGAAGAAGTGGCTATTTTTCTTCAAGCTTGTGATTTGTCTTCCACATTGGCACAACCATTGTGCTTGAGAGAAATCCAATAGATCAATCCTGTTGCATGTAAGAGCAAGTCCACCCCTTGGTCCTAAAATAGCAATGAAATTGCCAAAGCCATTTTTTTTACTTGCTATAGTGTTAAAATGCCAAAAAAAAATAGCAATAGCCATCTTCGGTGCCAAATTTGGCATTGCCATTTTTTGGCAGAGCTCTGAGAAGGGGATGAAATGAAGCAAGACCGTAATAGCTAAAATTGTTGGTTACAAATGGACCCATTTGGACAAGATTGAAAAGCATCCTGAGGCCTTTCTAGAAATTGTCAAATGTTTTTATCCAGCCGAAAAATATCAGAATACAAATAAATTCATAAAAAAGAGGTTTAAAAGATTCATGTTCCTGATCCTCCTTTGCAAGGTCAGCCCATACACATGTTTTCCTAAGCTAACTTCTTTACCCATTGCCGGAGTAGTTGTAGTAAGTACATTATTTCAGGTCTTCATTTTGCGGTTTGTACAATCTTTTTGGGACAGAGGGAGTGTATTGAATACCACCATAAAGTTCTTTCTACGAACCTAACAAAGTACCCAAACTGTTCTTCCTAAGGGGATTCTGCGTGTAATGTTTTCAGATATCAAAGGTCATCGAAAAAGGTCATTGAAATTACACTGTCAAATAGAACTAGCTCCATCTGGTATTGGTGTTTTTGAACAAAAAGGATATCCATCAACAAAATCATCACTGCAGAAATCCAATCTTGAGGAAAGAAAAAATTCAATGGTGTAACATTACTTATTCTCGTCAATAATGATTCTTTTAGGGAAAACGATGACTTACTATGGATCACATTTTGGAGAATTGGGTTTGATAGAAGAAATGAATGGTATGTGTCAAAAATGACAAAAAGTGCGTCTTCGGTGGTGACAATGAAGTGCTAGGTAACAGGTAGAGCATGTGATGGCCAGACCAGACCTCCTACTTGCTTGTTATAGGCAATGTTCTAAAACTCGCTAGGCGCTATTCAGACAGATAAGGGGCGGCTAGGGCCTAGGCGGGGACTAGGCGTCAATTAGTCAGCTTTCTAATCTAGGCATTAGACCACCGCCTAGCGGTTAGACGGGGATAGACAGCTGCCTAGAACACTGATTACAAATATTACAGACATTTATTTAACTCTTCTAGTTTCCATTGAAGCTAAAGGGGTGAATTTGTGAATTGGTGACAAATGCAACTAATGAGATTTAGGGAGATACTCTCCCTAAATCTCATTGGTACAAAGAGAATATAAAGCGTAAAATAACATTGGTGATGAAATCCGTGTCCCCGCCACCAACCACCCCAATTCATTATCTGCTGAACCTGAATATGTCTGGACAAGTTTTGGCTCCAACTGCACAGATTCACTGCAGGGCCGGCCCTGTGGGCAGGCCCGGGACTGGGGCTCCCCGATTTTTGGGGCCCCGTCTCGTAGAAAAAAAAAAAAATATATATATATATATATATATATATATAAAAAAAATTTATATATATATATATATGAAGGGCCTCAAATTGAGAATAGGCCTGGGGCCTCGCGAAATACAGGGCCGGGCCTGATTCACTGCTTGGATGGCTTAGAATATAGGAAGAAGATACATACTCTGCACTTTTTACCATTACTCCACAAGCAACTAAAGTTTGTCCATTTGAGTCACTTGTCCCTTGGATATTTAACTGCCCCCTATGTCTACGTTGGGCAAAACTGGAGAGGGATATTGGAAATCTATTGCTTGCACTTAAGATGATCCATGGTTTCTCTTTCTATATAAGTTTACGCAGAATACTTGCATTCATTTCTAATCCCTTCATGTGATGTAACATTTCCCTTAATTTCTCCCTGTTCATAATTCGTTTAGAACTTGGTGTTCTTATTTAGGACAGTTAAAATGATTGAATGCATAAGCAATCCTTACAATTTACTAACAGTTTTGTTTAACTCATTCTGCTGTTATCATGTCATGTATTATTACTATGATTTGAACAATATGGATTATATTTGTACTTTCTCTAGATGAATTCCACTGTCTACTTGTTGCTAAAGATGAAGTGTTGTTTGTTGTCCCAGATATTTATCATATTCCTAAGGATATATCAATGTGTACTCTCCACCTTTATAATGGCCTTAACCGTAAGAGTAGGCAAATTGGTTTTGTCTACTTATTATTATGCTTGTTTTTTAGTTTGTGGGTTGCAACTTGTTTGACTATTAGTGTGATATGTGTGTGTTTTCTTGTTTATTATGCCCTGAGCGCTGGTTTGAGGATAAAATGGTTGCTAATGCAGATACAATGGAAAAGATTCGAAAGGAAGGCAGAACTTTCGATGAATTTGCAAATATAGCCTGTAAGCATGTTTATGTGGATGCCTACAAGGCATCAAAGAGTTCCCTAGAACACTTCATTGGCCAACTAACAAGAATCAACTCTTCATTTGACTCGTACATGGTCGCTTCATATTCAAGAAAAATAGTAAATCCGGTATGTAATCAAATTAAAATTACTTTCGGTTTTTTTGTAGGATTGTGCTCACTTTTAGGGTTTTTGTGATAGCACGACCATAAAACTTGTGAATATCTCCTTTCTTTAGACGGGGAGTGGACATATTTCGCCTGTCGCCGCATATCACTCGCATGAAGACATGACTCTTATAGTGGATGTGGCATACTTCAAGTATGAAATTCATTGGCTCCCCGGGAAGCTCCTCTAGGAGGCCATGAATGAGTTAGATGTCGTCACAGGGAAAACAAGAGGGTAAGAACATCACTTGCATCTTACATCCCAAGTGTTTCCTACTTTAAATTATTGACCACTATTTTTCATTGAGGTAATTTGTTGGTTTTTTTTGCACTTTCTTCGGGCTTCTTTTGCAAGAAAAAAAGGGCAAAAAAACCAAAACAAATTACCTCAATAAAAAAGAGTAGGTCAATAATTTAAAGTAAGAAACACCTAGGATGTAAGATGCATGTGATGTTCTTATCCTCTTGTTTCCCCAATGACAACATCCAACCCATTCATGGCCTCCTAACGGACCTTCCCGGGAAGCCAATGGATTTCATACTTGAAGCACGCCACATCCAATATAAGAGCCATGTCTTCATGTGAATGATATTCGGCAACAGGCAAAAAATGTGATATTCACAAGTTTTATGGTCGCGCTAGTACAAAAACCCTAAAAGTGAGCACAATCCTACAAAAAAAACCGAAAGTAATTTTAATCTGATTACATACCGGATTTACTATTTTTCTTGAATATGAAGCAACCATGTACGAATCAAACGAAGAGTTGATTCTTGTGAGTTGGCCAATGAAGTGTTCTAGGGAACTCTCTGATGCCTAAACACGCTTATAGGCTATATTTGCAAATTCATCAAAAGTTTTGCCTTCCTTTCGAATCTTTTCCATTGTATCTGCATTAGCAACCATTTTATCCTCAAACCAACGCTAAGGGCATAATAAACAAGAAAACACACACATATCGGCGGAGACTACTCTGTTATCTTACATTCTTCATGCGCATTAGAGACAGACAAGCTCGAATAAGAGCTCAACTTCCGTGTTTCTTTTTCATCCTGAATCTCTACTCGCCTGTTTCAAGCTATCCTTCCATCTCGCTCGTTTACCTACCAGCAGCAGTTCTTTGAGCGAACGAACCAGTATGACACAAATGCAAAGGCGCCGATTTTGTGTAGGGAAGGGGGAGCAGAGCACAATTCTTCTTGGAGGGGGTTTGGTGGCGGCGCAGCGGCTCTTGGTCAATAGTTGCCTCCCCGAAGCAGAGGAGACTCTGGAAGAGTGGCTTTCTGGTGAGGTTGCTTCTGACGGGCTTGTGACCAACTCGGTAAAAACCCCTAGTGAAAACTATGTCTGTATGTATAAGCGCCGCATCAAGCCTACTCAACTAATCTCATAAGTAAAGGCCTATTCGCATCGCAACTAATAGAAAAAACAACTACTAGACTAGACTAACCCACAAACTAAAAACAAGCATAATAGGTAGACAAAACCAGTTTGCCCCCAAATTAAAGCCGAAAGGGCATCAATGAGGGCAGTTCTAGAGACCCAAATCAATTTTCGTGCTCATTATTATGCTTCCTTCTTTCGTGGTCCAGAGCATCTAACATGAGCACGGAAAATCTTTTAAAATAATTTAACTAAATCAAATATCGAATGAAGAGGGGATTTTCTACATATCTAGAATCCAATTCCTACTGCGCTAAATATAGGCGGTAGTGTCAATTTGAACTGAATTCCTACGGTGAGAGTTCATACCTGTAATTGCTGGTCTATGAAATGGAGGAAAGAGCATATGCAACTTCAGCAGTTTTTCCTTGTGTGTAGAGTTCTCCCTGAACAATAATAAAGGAAAGAAGGAAAAGATTTGGCCAATATCCTTGGGAGAAACGAATGGCTTCCTCTTCACTACGATTGTTTTTTGAGGGGTAATTATACATTATGAGGTTTATATGCTGGCATATACAAGGATTTGTAGGAGTCCCATTTGTCTTTAAAAAAAAAAAAAAAACAAATGGTTTTAAGATATATTGGGTCTAGGCGAATCAATACAAAGGGAAACACACACAGGCCATGAAATATGTACATGCATTAATTTTCTGAAAAACAGTACCCCACACAATAACAACAACAATTGACCTATAGCACATTGAAATAAATACCAGTTAAAATAACACTAATGATGAAACCATCTTAAACCTGAAATCCTTCTAAGATTATCTCCACAAAATCGGTTCAAGAACATCTACACTACAATCAAATCCAACCAAACCCACAAATACCCATAAGCAGAAGTGTAGTTTATTCTCTGGAAAGCACTGAAAAAATGAATTTCAACGAACAACAGCTACGAATCTTTCAGTTTCAATGGTAACAGACATTATCCAAAATATGAACTTTCCGAATCTAGCATTGAATTTAGAAATTAGAAATTAGATATTGGTGGAATAGAAGAAGACGAAAACAAATTAATAACAAAAAACTTGTCCCTAATCTCCCTAATTTCTGAAGCTACAGACTACAACTCTCTCTATAACAACAAACAAATCACTCACACAAATAGAAAGAATTAAAAGCTCAAAAAATTACCTAGCATTTTTTAACTTTATTCCCAAAGTACGTGAAAATATTGTTAGCAAACACGCTTTCTTGAAAACGTGATTAGGTTTCATGCTTTCAAAGTGGGTTAAGACGGATTAACCCAAAAATTAAGTTAATAGTAATCCAGCTTGAAAACGTGTTTAGCAAATAGCCAAATACGCCTTCTAAAAGCATGTTTCCTAAACACACCTTCAAAAAGCGTGTTTGCTAAACATGTTTTTCTCTATTTTCACAGCAAACACGTTTTCACATGTACAGTGATTTTATGGCCTTGTATATTGGGTTGTCCTATACCATTGTGAAATCTTTTGCCTTTGGTCTGTTCATTTTCCACGTACAAAGCGGGGCTACAGTCAAGAAGCTGAAGATGAATGAACATAAGAACGGGGCACAATTTCATTGCTGTTCCATTGTCCATCTTATTTTTAAGCCTCTGATTTGAAATTACTAATGTACCGTAGCTAGTAACTTCACACTTCAAAGGGAGAAAAATCATCTGAATATTTTTTTATGTTTATGATATCAAATCAGTATACATCATTCAACTACGAAATGATGGATGAGTTTTAGCAGTAAAAAACGAATTTTGGTGCATGTAATGAAGAAAGAGGGTAGCTTTAGAATTGGACACTGATGGAAATACTGTAAAAAAATATGAAACCGTTTGCTCTTCATATTCTGTGACCCATGTTGATGGAGGCCATCAAGCAGCCCTCCAAGCCAAAGTCTTGGTTGTCTTTCTTGGTTATTCTTTTGTGTTTCAATTCTCTATTGCTAGAGTTAGTTCTTCCATTTGCATAATAGTTTATTATTTGCACACATATGGCGGTGAAATTGAGTACGAGATACAGAGTATAGAGTTTGTTAGTGTTCTAAACATGCCATTGTAATGCATGTAGTTTTAGAAATCTGTACAGTAAACAAAATGAAGATGACACATCAATAAGGCACTTATACTTTTGACCATCCATGCTTTTTAGATGAGAAACAAAAGGGTAAACTATTTTTGGTCTATTTTGGTCTTTTTCTTCTTTTCAAATTGGTTTTGGTCTTTTTAGAGATTATACGAGGTATGATTAGAATCCAATTCAACAGTATGGTCTTATTTTCCATGCTTTTCGAGTAATTTTGAATGATTTTTCGATCTTAAATTTTTTCGGGTGTGAGTGATTGGAAACACTACTAGAGCCATTATCGTCATCGATTCGATGAATTCTCTTTGAACCTTACTTGAAAATAGACTTCTCGAAGAAGTTGGCTGCCTTGTCGGGGCAAGTCCAATGTAAAGAAGGACAATCCAATATGCAAGACCATAAAACCACTTTACATGTGAAAACGTGTTTGCTGTGGAAAAATGAGAAAACATGTTTAGCAAACACGCCTTCTAAAAGCATGTTTAGAAGGCGTGTTTGCTAAACATGTCTTTTAGAAGGCGTGTTTGCTAAACACGTTTTTCAATCGGATTACGATTAACTTAATTTTTGGGTTAATTCGTCTTAACCCACTTTGAAAACATGAAACTTAACCACGTTTTCAAGAAAACGTGTTTGCTAGCAACGTTTTCACGTAGTTTGGGAATAAAATTTAAAAAACGCACGTTATTTGTAATAAAGATAAAAATAAAATGTAAATCGGTAAATGAGCCTTCCTTTTACTTTCTATCCTCAAGTTCCAAACAGAGCTTTAATTCACTGGAGCCGCTTTTAGATTAGGCACCACTTGATTTTTAATTCACAGGAGGTGCTTTCTGACAAGACGATTTTATTTTTTAAATTCACAGTTATGCTTTTCGACAAGTTTGTGGATGATCAATTACATGAAATTCAGCATCTATTGAATCGGTTTAAGATTAAGAACATGAACATGGATGAACCGGTCATAGTATATATCTTCTGTGATCGATAAACTTCCTCCGTCTTGGGAAAACTATAAGAAAAGTCTCAAGCACAAAACTGTGGAACTTATCCTAGAACAATTGGCTATCCATTTTTATGTGGAGGAAAAATCAAGTAGTCAAGAGAAGGAAGAATTTGGGGCTAGTGCCTCCAAAATTCATGTTGTGGAAGTAGGAAAAGGTTCCAACAAAGGGGCAAACATAAGAAACAGAAAGGTCGGTGCTTGCGACCTTGGATTGTATCATAGATAATGTCGCCCCAAGCGTAGGGCTAGGCTACCATGTACCAGAAGTTAAGAGAAACCTAGTATCAGGAAACCTATTTAACAAGCATGGTTTCATTTTAGTATTTGAGGCAGACAAACTTGTTCTGTCTAAAAGTGACACATTTATTGGGAAAGGCTATGTGTACGAGGGCATGTTCAAACTTAACATTAATAACATATTTACAGTTTCTGCTTACTTTGTTTGATTCTCTTACTTTATGGAATAATTGTTTGGGACATGTTAATATGAGGAAGATGGATATGATGGTTAAATTAGATTTAATTCCTAAGTATGATGTTGATATGGTTGATAATTACAATGTTTGTTCACTCACTAAAATCACTAGGGTTTCATTTTATAAAATTGATAGAACTACAACTATGTTAGAACTTGTTCATAGTGATGTATGTGACATGCATAGCACCCCTACTAAAGGAGGCAAGTAATACTTTGCAACTTTCATGGATGATTCTTCCAAGTATTGTCATGTTTATTTATTGCACTCAAGAGATGAAGTTCTTGAAGAGTTTATCACTTCAAAACTGAAGTTGAAAGTCAATGTGGAACAACAATAAAGCGTTTAAGGTCCGATAGGGATGGTGAATACATTTTCCTGATTGCTGAGAGTCAATTGGTTTAACACATGAGAAAATGGCATTTTATACTCCACAACAAAATGGAGGAGCTGAATGGAAAATTGAACTTTAATTGAGATGGTTAATGCTATGCTTAGCAATTCAGGATTAAGCACCGGTTTGTGGGCGAAGCTATACTTATCGTTGCTTACATTTTGAATAGGATACCTCTGAAGAAGTCACAAATAACTCCGTATGAGTTATGGAAAAAAGATGAAACATAACCTAAGTTATTTTTAGAATTGGGATTGTAGAGCGATTGTAAGATTACTAGAACCCAAAAGAAGAAACTAGGTGAAAAAAAATGAATTGAATGCATATTCCTTGGTTATGCTTTACACAATAAAGTATATAGGCTTCCTGTTTTCGAGCCAAATGATTTAGTTGGGGTCAATGCCATAATTGAATCATGGGATGTTGTGTTTTATGAAAATAGGTTTGCACCTATTCCAAAGGAGGTTAATGAAGAGCATGAATCAATCTCTTATGGGCCTAAAACAGAGGCTAAACCTACAGAATAGGTCAAACTTAGGAGAAGTAAAAGGGCTCGAGTTGCTAAGTCATTGGTCCTAACTTTATAGTTTATCTAGTTGAAGGAACTAGAGAAACTACATGTAACCACAAGACTATGCTTTCTGGAAAGAAGCATTAATCTAGGATGAAATGGATTCTATCATGGGTAATGATACATGGGTTCTTGCTGATTTGCCACCGGTTTCCAAAGTCATTGGTTGTAAACGGATTTTTAAGAAGAAAATGAAAGTTGATGGCAAGTTAGACAAATTGAAGGTATAATACCAACAATCACAATTTCGACCCAAGATCATATCCTCAAAATATCTTGACACAAACTTAACCTCAACCATCTATAGTCGTCAGGTTAAATCCCCATACACAATCAACGTCAGTGCTCTGTTCAACATAAGCAAAGCTATGCCACATAATTAGATGAATCTCACTCATGCAAACACACAATGCATGAAAAATCATTGTCATCTTTAACTTAGCTTTATTGTACTGTCTGACATAGTTTACCGCGTGAAAGTTTTTCTTTTCTTTTCTTTTCTTTTTGCATCTTTTTGGTTGACTACATATGGAAATAAACTATCTTTGCAATTGGATTTCATTTTGTTGTCTAGGACAATGAATTTTTGTGAGGATTTAAGTAACCTAAGTCGCTACTGTATTGCAAACAATTGAATGACAATAGAAGTACCTAGATAAACAATGACTTCCTCATTTGAGCCTGTGTTTTTCAAGATATGCTCTTCTAGTTCTTTGCTAAAGATGTTGATTTCGAGTTCTAACATGTTTTTTCATGCCAAACACAGGCGTTGAACATACGTCAACAACTTGAGTTCCTCATGATGGATCTTGGTCCCACATCCGATCCACCTTCCTTGCAATCTGCATGACCAGCTTCCCCGCACCAAAAAAAAGTATCTCTTACTTGCATAGAAGTGTTTTTTATTAGTAGTCTTTTAATTTTTTATTTTTTTTTGGAGTACATGGAAAAAATATTAACTTGTCTAACCTACCTAGGAGTGAGGGAGGGAGATTTGTAACTAAGCTACATATATAGTAGTTTATTTTTATGTTCTACAAATGTGTGGCAGCTTGTAAAGCAAGATAAATTATGTTAAATACTTCTATTGTCACAAGGGAGTTCAAACAGTAGAAATTTTTTATGATGATTATTAATTTTATCTGCAAGTCTGCACCATCTTTTTACAATATTCACACCAAATGTGACAATTTCTAATAAATTGCTAAACAATACTACCATTTTTATTTTTATTATCCACATCTTCATATTAGAAATGTCCACCACCAACATTACAGACACCATCCATTGCCACATCTCGTCGGCACCACCCATTCCCTACCAATAAAAAAAACCCTCTCTTAGAGTGCGTGAGAAAGGAAACATGGGATGAGTATGTTTTAAGAAATTAAAAAAAAAAAATGCTAGGGACTCGTTGATAGGTGCTGAAAAGCACCCGTTGAACCTCGCTAACTTGCACTTTGTTAAGCTAATTCAGTTGGTTTTTTATTAGCATTTGTTGGTTAATGGTGTTACAAGCTTCGAGTGCTTAAGGACTTGGAAAACATGCTTTGGAGTGGTTTACAAGCGTCAAGGATGCAAAGAGGAGCAAAAGAGGACCAAGAGGCCACTTTCTAACTTGGTGGTCCGGGCCATGGTTTTCCCCATCCAAACCAAAGGTTCTGCGAACTTCAGTGACAAATCTGCATCGGTAGTCGGACCACCCTTATGCCCGTCCGCACCATGGTGTCGGGAATTAGCGTTTTAACTAGTTGTTATGTAATTTTGAGAGCCCTAAGTATAAATAGAATGTCCTAACATTGTTTTAGGGTTTCCAACTATTGTGAGAGACTACTTTGAGAGAGAAACTCATTGTTCTTCCCACGTTCTTCAAATCAAAGCTTGTTGATCATCACCATGTCCGGCTAAATCCCTTTTCTAGGGGGAGGATGAAGCTCTACACCAAGTAACCTCGTTTTGCTGTATAGATTGTGGTTAATATTTGGATCAGATTATATGTTAAAGAACTCGATTTCATATGATCAATGGAATCATGGTTCTATTCTTCCAATCAATTGAGTATTTGTATTCATGTGTTCAAATACCGTAAACATATAATTGTTTTCATTGGTGTGATTGGAGTTTTAAGATGGATTATGTTTGTAAGATGGATCGTGCCGCGATAGTGAGACGGTCCGTGCTATGGGATAGTCCATGCCTTTTAACAATCTCTATATTTTCTTGACGATTATCGTTAGAGTTTGCAAGCCCTAGCGATAATCCTTTGCGATTCGAATATCAATCATGTCAATTCGGAGCTTGGTTATGCGGTAGAAGCAGATTCTAAACCCTAGAATTTTTTTCCCAAACAATTTCACATTTTTAATTATTACGCTCTTTAGTTTAATTATTTCACAAAAAAATCAAACCTCTTTTTACCGAATTAAATTAGAAGTTCATTGGAATTAATGCAACTCAGCCAATTTGTCTCCGAGGATCGACACTCGGACTTAACCGCTATTCTCCGGGATAAAAGTTAATTCCTAGTTATCAAGTATTTATTTTTTACTCGACACGATCACTCATCCCTGGTCGGAAATGGTCCTACAAGTAATGGAGAATGTCAAGGACTGATGTGGATGCTGGCACAAATAGTCATTCTGTTTTAAGTTTTCATAGACTTCACCACAAGTGATGGAGGAACTATAGAAGACTTGAAAATAACTCTTTGTATATAGTGCGCAAAGTTTTGTTTTGATGATCCGCTTAGTTTATTTTATAAATTTGATATTTTCAATATGTGATGGTGGAGACGCATGTTGGGGGTGGGGTATGACCTGTAGGTATTCGGACAACTTAGGTTGTGTTTGGTTAGATAGTTTAGTTTAGTTTAGTATTGATGATATCATAAGGTGTAATGAGTGGATAGAGATAGAGAGAGAAATGAGAGAAATGATTATCTCATCAAAACTAATACTAAAACGGGAAACGAACAGGGCCTTAATATTTTATATAAATGGCGTAGAATCATGTTTAGAATGGTTAAGTTGATGACAATAAATATCCCAATGGTTTTCTTTTAAAGGACGCAAAAGAATTGGTCCAAACTTCAATTCTACAAGGAGACTGTTTTCAGCAAAGGTTCAACAACATTTGCCAATTTTTCTGTAAGGAGACTATGCTCACCAGGTTCAACAACATTTGCCCCTTTTTTTTCATTATTCCTTTTTTTAGTTCAAAAAGTTACTGGTCCCATCCTAATTTTCTAACTTTTTTATTTTTTAATTTATAAAAATTGTGGGAGAGCAAGAAAGAAACGTGGGAGGGGTGTGAATATGGAAGTTAAGTATTAGTAGATAAAAGTAAATTATATTTAATTCTTCTCTTTGATAATTTTCTTTGTGTATTTTATATTTTTCACAATTGCAAATTAATTTGAATTTATTTTATTCGTGCTTCAAAGCTAGCATGCATCTAATAAAGGACTTGAAAGGGGAAAAAATCTTTTTTACGAATTTCCAAAGTTCAAAAAAAATTGAGAATTTACAATAAAAAATAAACCAAACAAAATACTCCCTCATCCCAATTTGTTGTATATGTTTCCTTTGTGGAACTTCTCAAAAAAATGTCAATGTTTCATAATCTTAAAAAAAATTATGATTTCAAAATTTTTACTTAACAAAATTAACTGAGATCTAACAAATAACATCTATATTGGATATAAAAAATATTATAAATTAAAATATATAAATAATTTTTTTTAGACATTCAAAAAATGGAACAAGCACAATGAATTCGGACAGTGGGAGAAATTTTGTCCAAGTTGGCCTTATGTTCAAAATAGGATCACATATCAGACTCCCTTTCGCTGTATCTGGTGTAGCGGTGCTTCGTTGCCGACTTCCGTGTTTCCGCCTCTCTCTCTCTCTCTCTCTCTGCCCGTCAGGTTCGCTCAACAACTCAGGTAAGTCGTTAGTCTTCATTGTTTTCTCTCAATTCGGATTCCCGTCTGCCTTTACCCAATCAAAACTAACCCAAAAAAGGCATCAGGAATGATTTTTGTCTAATCATTGAACTTTGGAATCGGTCAAATGGAAAATTGGTTATGCATTAGTTCGAATAGTTCATCTGTATTCATGTACCTTTTCATGGTTGAATTTCTTTGAAATAATTTTGGCTTTTTAGGGATTTCAAATGTTTCGTTTTTCAAACTTGCTAATCGAAGAGCTTTTCAATCAGAAATACCCATTTCTTGTGAACCCAGTAAATTTTAGGATAAGGAATTAATCTCCATGCTTTTGTCCTATGGTAGGTGGGCTTGTCATAGTATATATGAACCCTTACTGAAATTTGTAATTTGGAGGTTGACTGAATTTTCCATGAAGACAGTATCATTACCCATCCCAATGAGGAACGTCTGTAATACCGTGCCCCATGTCGGAAGTCTACATGGGTGATCCGGGATATATTAGGAACTAAGTAAGCTACTACTCGTACCTTGGGCTTCATTGCTTGAGCATTTTGGGTCATGCAGTGTGACTTGGATTTATAATCAAGGGCAGTAGTCTACACGGGGCGTTACAACGTCTCTCTGTGTATGCGTACAGACAGGTTGTCGAAACACGTCGTAAGTAGATGCTATTGCTTTCTTGCAATTGCAGTTGCAATTATAAGATCAACACCAAAATGGAAATGATGACTCTGTTACCTGCATAATTGGGTTTCTTTTAAGTAACTAAGCAGAGGGTCGTGGGGCTTCCTGTTGTGAGGTTGGGAGCAGATATAGAAAATGAAATAGAAGAGAGTAAATTAAGGATTTTTTGTAATAATGAAATGCTAGGGGGTATCCAATCATTTAAGGCAGTCAAATGAGAGGCAAAAGGGAAAAACTTGGCATAAACATAGGTCAAACTGCAATTTATAATATGTTGAGGGGCACTATCCTCTTGCCCAATGTTAATTCGGGACTGTGTGCAACTGTGCATCTAGTTTATCCATTCATTAGGAAGTTGTATTTATCCAATTCTCCAAGTGGGGTACTTGGGATTATTAGTTGATCGATGGTGTATATCATCACCTTTATTCAAGCTATATCATGGATATCTTTCTAAATATTTTTTGTCATTCTGGAGCATTAAAAACAACCGATAACTTTGTGACTGAGTTGTTGGTGTATGTGCGCTTGGGTGATGAATTGATTTGTATTTTTTGTTTACTTAGGTGCTATTTTTATAGAAAATCACGGGATTCATAATCCAAAGTTGAATGAATAATAAGCAATGGGGCTGTAGTTGAGCTTGTTTAAGTAGATTGTATGTGATGTGATGTGAAGGGAAAGTTCCTCTGGTTTGTTCCTATTGCAGATTTTCTGGGCCTCAGGAATGATTTGGTCAATTTGCCTTAATGGGTCTTTGAGATAATCTATAGCGATGTATAGTCCAGAATCGTAGTTCACCACTGAATTTGATGTTTTACTTCAGACTCCTTCGACCTTCTTCAAATTTAAGTTAACTTGTTTACCATATCTATTTGAACACTTCTTGTGCTACAGAAATGGCAACAGAACAAAGTCCACTTGGAAAACAACCACCAGCTGTCACCACAAATCCAGCCAACATTTCATGCCGAAAGAAGAAGTCGGAAGAGGCTACTTTCTTGGAGGATGTGAAGGATCATATTGATGAGTTTATTCATGCATCGATGGATGAACACAAGACTTGCTTTAAGAAAACAATTCAGAAGGTTAGCCCAACTCCATAATTCTAGCCTTCTCTCGGCTTGAAATTGTGGATATTCATTGTGGTTGAAATGCTGATTGATCTGTCGGGTTTGTTTCAGATGTTTGGAATGTCAAAAATTGTTGCAGAAAGGGATTCTGCCGCCAAGGAAGTTGAAAGCTCTTTGCCACTTAAAACTATCGTGTCCGACTAGTAGATCCATTAATCTTTTATGACAGCTAAGTACTTAGGACCATTTCATTTTGCAGGAAACTTATAAATTACAGTTATGTAAGACTTGTCCAGACATTTTTTGGAATTGAATTTGATATTTAGCGAGGTTTTTATAGAGGCACCATTTTGTTCATAAATCCAAATCCACTTCCATGTGTGAGTTTCCTTCCTCAACTGAAGGAGTGGGCAATTAAGTTCATTAATTTCTTAAATTTTCCTTTATCGCCACCCAGGATGGTATCATTAATTTCTTATTTCTTAAATTTACCTTTCTCTCCATAAATTCCTCCACAATTCTTCCACAAGTCTCCTGGGTTTTCTGTGGGGGTGGGGGGCTGCATCTCCACCTCCAACTCATCTCTCCAACCTCTTCATTGGCACCCAAGATGGTATCAGATCTGGCGACAGTGTCATCAACTCCGGCTATGTTTGTCAGATCCGGCAAAAATAGAGGGCAGATTCGGCAATAACGAGGACTATTGAGGATAGTTTTATTCATTTATTTATCATTTGATTTTTGTTTTTTTCTTCCCTATGTGGAGTACTGGAGCATATTCCCTGTGTGGGGCTTTTGCATCCTTAGGATTATGGTAATGTACTTGGATTTTATCCAGGCTTTAGTTACTTTTGGTTTGAGCTTTCCATTTCTTGGTTTCCTTTCTGCCTCACCCTAGGCCTAGAGTTTCACTTCTCCGAATTCTTTTTCCGCGTGTTTTTGCAATGTGTTAAGAAAGCATTAAGCTCGTGTCTAGGTGGTTTGATGGTAGTTTTGGCTCCTTCCATCTTCTGTGATGAAAACTTGCAAGTTTCGCTGGACTGGTGAAATACTTCTTATGATTGTCAAGAAATAACGTAGCCAGAAGGTTTCATGTTGATGTGGTTTCGAGACACAGACCTGGTACCCAAAGAACAAGAAGTGAAACAAATTACCTTAACTGTGTGACTCTTGGTTCAGAGAGGGACGACGCGGTAGCCTCTCGGCACATCCAGGCTGTCCAACATTGCAACTAACGGTCTGGATTGAAAGTGCTGCAAAAAAACAAATTTTTTTAAAAAAAAAAAAAAAGAGAGAAGAAGAAGAGAAAAGAAAAGGTGTGTTTCAATTAGGACAGTCAGTTGCATTTTTGGACAGCCCAGATGTGTGAAGGGAGTACCACGTCACTCATACCCTACTTGCACCCAAATTCTACTCCTTTGTTCAGGACTATTGGAACTTTGGTAAAAGGCTTCTTAAAGCTTAGAACAGCAGCAATGATATTCCCTTTCCCTGCTCTCAAAAATTTATCACAAATCATCACGCCTTGTTTCACCTTCAGTATCTACATTTCTACAGCACCAGCCTGAAATTATCGCCGAACCATCAACAACTCAACGGAGTATGAGAGCATCTCCAGTGGTTTGATCCTCTCTTTTTCAAGCCAAAGTTGTTTCTCAACTTACTACAATACCATTTCACTAAATTTTAATAACAAAAATCCGATGTGCATGAGCTATTTTTTACTTTTAACTTATTGTGGCCGTTAGATCACTTGAATCGTGACCCAGGGCCCTAGTCCAAGTGGTCATGGAGGGGGGCCTCAGTGTCCAAAGGAGAGGGTCTCAGATTTGAGTTGATGGAGCAACATCATCAATCTATTGTACTAACTAACAACTAATGCTTCACTATTGGCAAAAAAAAAAAGGGCGCCCGCTGGAATCATAGATATGAACCACAAACATAGTAATAGTACATCACATGAATTACCACCCCCAAAAAAAAAAAAAAAAAAAAATATAGTAAATCACAAGTATTGGTGCTGTGAATAAATGACTTGGCCATTTGCTTGTGCCAAATTTTGCTTTGAAAATTGTTGAGCTGTTTTCTGGTTTGACAATTTGCAAGCCTTTGGAGATCTTTCTTTTCCTACTACTTTTAGTCAATTGATGACTTTAGCACGGGAAATAACTTGCCACTAGAAACGATATTTCCAATACTAAAAAGGGGAAATTGACAGCCCCTCGCTATTCAGTCGGCAAAATTGTCTATAGTCGGCGAAATTGTCTGTAGTCGATCAAACATGGCCTTGCAATATGTATTAATGAAACATTGATGTTCAACAAACACAAATCTCTCTACATATGGAAATGATGGAAACCCACCATAGTATTGCACTCGGGACTTGCTTTCAAATGCACGAGACCCGTGTAAAGAATGTTTTCTCATGTTTGGTAGGAAGTAGTAACGGATATAGTGAGACCCATATAAATGTGGGGCTGACAAAACAACGAGATAGGTACAATACGAAACAACCATTGTTTTCTGTCAAACCTCTTTCCAGCGAGGGAATAATGAAACAAACCTCACAAACCCTCAGAATGTTTTCTGTCAAACCACCTGCCTAAACGTTCTCTTTTTAGTGTTACTTAAAAACAGCAGAAAGATGGTTTGAGGGCAAAGAGGTTTCTAGTTTCTACCATCAAAAAGCAAAAAATCATGAAACTCGGAATGACAATCAATGAAACACAAACCTCATTTAATCTGATACAAAGACTCGTACAACCTCTTGTTATGTAGTAGTAATCATACATGAACATTCATGTCAGCTCTTGGCAATGATAAGTGCAAAGTCTCCTACGTTCCCGTATAAATGAAAGAAAAACCCTGATACATCACTTGTGTATACACTCTTCGATCGTAAAGCAATATCTCCAATGGCATTGGATCAAGGCACGTACAGGGTGAGACAAACATATATATACATGCATGCATGCATGTTTATGATGCAGGATCTGCTCCATCCAGCGCATCCCCATTGCTACTGTTTTCAACAGTGTTATTACAACTAAGCAGATGTGAAGTAGCCGATAAAATCTCATAGTTCTCGCTACTTGAAGGTAAGTTTGGGCCACTTGTGCTCTCGCCTTCAGGCAAAAGAGATGACGCACTTGGTGCTCTCTCAGTTTCAGCAAATGAAGCAGATACCATAATTTGGTCACCTGCATTTTGGGGCAAAGCAGCAGATGCGACTGTGGTTGATGGCGGAGGAGCAGATGTCGCAGTGCTTGATAGTGGAGCCACAACGCTTGATGGTGGAGCAGCAGATGCCGGGGCGGTTGATGGAAGAGCAGCATCAGCTTCACTAAATTTACTCGCTCCATCTTTCTCGTCAACTACAATATCAGCGTTATGAATGAAAATCAGCAGATATGGTTGATGAACTAACACTCTGCCACTCCAACAGCCAAGGAAGGAAATAACAAAAAAGGAAGAAGAAAGAGTGGATTCCATGAGCAAGGATCCAGAGCACTGATTAAACCAGGACGAAGTACGGAAACAAGGGACCAGAAATATCCGTAGTTCTATCACATTATTGTTAGTCACATTCAGAATAAATATTGTAAAACAATTTTAGAAAACGTTTTTGGAGACAAAAAAACTCGTCAATCTCTTATCTTATTCATTTCTGAGTGAATGATTTTTGAGAATTTGAAAATAACTCATTAATGCTTTCTATATAATGGGTGCCTATAAAAGAAAAACTCTGAAAACAAGCTTTGAAAACTTTCAACTAGACAAGTTTCTGAGACGTGAGAGCAAACTGATTCGGGAAAAAAATAACAAAACAGGGCCTTAGAAACAGACATATAGGTGGCGAAGTGGGAAGAAAGAAAATTGCAATCTGGAAAGATTTCAAGTTTTTTGGTGTCTGAGGTCAGTGCAAGCGAATAGAAAATAAGCCACATCAGAAGCATGACAAAATGAAGAACTAAAGAAATATGGCAAAGTAGACCTCTATGAGAAGTGATGGCAGCGGGCGAACTTGTATTGGAGGGCAGTGATGAGCTCCCAGATCCCTTTTTCATCTTTAACTGCATCACATGATCATAATTGAAAAGATATATTAGTTCCGTGAACTCATAAATACCCTATATACGCTTCTATAAATCATGTGATCCAATTCTCATAATAACCATATGTAAATTATGGGATCATCCAATTCTCATCAAATCATGTATAAATTATATGATCATCCATTGGCATAAATTCCTATGTAAATTATGTCATCATCGAATTATCATAAAACCCATATGTAAATTATCTGATCAACCAAGAAAAGAACCATGGCCAAAGTTGGTGTCGGTTGCTTCCACAGAATCCGCTCACACCCAAACCAAAATTATGTCAATCACAGAAGCAGCCAAACGTCAGAGCAAAAATTGAAGGAAAAGCATTTTTGGTGCTGACCGCATCTGAGGTGGTAATGGTAGGAAAACTCCTATTCATTATATGAAGCAATAAAAGATAACATGGGGCAGTTTGAGAATAGAAGCTCTAGCACAGAATTTTTCTACCTCAAAAACGTTTTTCTAGCACACAATGCATTTTGGCATGTCAACCAAACACCTCTACAAACACAATTTGATCAAATACCTTGGCATTTTCTTCGTAATACTTTGTAACAGCTGAGATATTTGCATAACGGCCGTGCAAAAGTGCATAGGCCCACAAAAGAAGCTTCCGCGGAATACTCAGGTCAAGAACGTGGACTCCATCCACGCCTGGATTGAAGTTCCCTGCTGCTTCTAATTGAGATGGCACCGTGTACAGGTTGACACCTGGCGGAAGCGTCGCACAGGATGTGTCCCTACAGAAGTTGTATGAACATCTAAGGATTGTTGCAGCAGTGTCCAAATCTTGCACTGAAGCTTTTTTTATTGTGACATTCTTGATTTTAGACGACAAAGAGTTCCATTTTATTTCGAGATTTTTCAAATGGTTTGGGTCCTCAACCGAAGAATTCCACAATTCATTCGTTTGTATATCAACACACAGCAGTTGGCCACTCTCTGAACCCATATCTGATTGATTATGAACCTGAATCTCACTTTTGACACCAGAATTTAACGGCGTGATTAAGGCCAGGCTAATTACAAGTGATCTGTACCAAGCAACAGAGATGTGCTTATATACTTTGGCAGAGTCACCAGAGTCACCAATTGACAACTTTGAGTTCTTAGACCGCTTCCGTATCTTTTCACTTAATCCTTCAAGTGCTTCCACCCTGACATTACTCTCCAATAATTGAATATATTGGTGGAGATATCTGCAAAAAAGGAATAAAATTGTTAGACCTTTATACAACCAGTGAAAGGGCCTATTTCTTTCATGTGGATTGGTGTTGGAAATAAAATGCTAAAGATGTAAACAGTCCAAGGAGTGATTCCTTGAATCAATGCATTAGCCATTCATAACACTAGAACTTCTAAATTCCAGGAAAAACTCAGGAATTTGAGACTTTAAACATATATGCGATACACTTCAGCAAGTACTTTCATCATAAATAAAAGTGTATTGACGCAATGGACTGAAAGGAAGAGACATGCATAGTTGTGAAAGATTTTGAGTTTATAATGAGTAACATCGTGATGACTTGTATATTTTTTTCATACTTCTTTTGCTTCGGAGAAAAGTATTACTCGATATTTTTTTCCCTGATCACTTACCCATATAAGCTGCTCTCAGATAATTCTGGGCTACTGATCTCGGGCAAGAAGCATATATCTGACCATAAGTTCATTTGCTCCACGAACAAGGAGAAAATTTTCTCCAAAAGATGCTCAGAGCCGCTTGCAGAACCAGAGCCAACATTACCAGCTTGATGAATGGATGAAATTAGGGCCTTCACATATCTCCCGAGAGCTACTGGAACAAGATCTTCAAGGCACAAGGAGAACTGCATGCATCATTATGTTTTAAATGATTTGATAACATAATGTATAGGCAGTTTTTTGGGCCAAAAATTGCAAGCTCCTGTGTACATAGAAAACATTGGACTACCCATGTTCCACAGAAAAAGGGACAAGCAACTTGCTCTGACGTTTTACCCTCCCATTACCATCTCATGTTAAAAGGATATGGACCCACTTACTAGTTTCTCTCTCCAATTCTATTTTCCTGCCTCTATTCCTCTTCTAAAACCTACAAAACCACTCACCCTAAAGACCCCCTCATTCTCTCTCTTTGGCTAAAGCCCTTGAACATGTACCTCATGGAAATGCAGCGAAATTTTGGTCCAAAAGTGGTAGTCAGTAAAAAGAATTGCATATCTGGAGGCGAGTGCAGATAGTCAGTAAAAAGAATTGCATATCTGGAGGCGAGTGCAGAAACTGAAGAATTGAAATTGGAATAACTGGCAGCCTGGATGTGTGTGTGTGTGTGTGTGTGTGTGTGTGTGTGTGAGAGAGAGAGAGAGAGAGAGAGAGAGAGAGAGAGAGAGACAGACAGACAGACAGACAGACAGAAAAGGCTGCCTGAAGAAATAGCATGAATTGAAGGGCAAAAATGTCAGAGCAGCTTAACATATCGTGGCACCAACAATAGGTGTTGTAGCATTTGGCCACCCAAAAAATATGGGAAAATAGTAAGGAAAAAAGTTTAAGCTGTGAATCTCGTCCATAAAGGGTCCTTTATCCAACAAGAACGGCAACTTAAGCATGAGATAAGTGCTGTGCTAATGGAAATGACTGTAAAAGCAAAAGACCTCATCAGTGAACCTAAAAAAAGCGAGCCATGATTTCTTCAAATCCACTTCCCTACACAGATAAGATCCTTGATATCTCCATACTTGACAGTTGTCACTATCAGTTACCCCTTCTACGACATACAAGGAATCAAGCACTTGACAGTTGACACTGACAATAATTCTCTACAACATGTGTAATCAAGCAAATCAATAACATGAAAATTTCAGTAGTACCCGCTTATCTGCTCGAAGAGAGATGTAAGCACGATCAAGAGTACAGATATCTCCTGTCTCCTCCAATAGTTTCCAATAAAACAGAATGTACTTGCGGATGCAAGTGATAAATTTGCGTGAGCTTTCTGGTAAGTGCACTTCGAGGACCTTTTTGCTACCAGAAGCACCTGGTGGTTTGCGCCTGAATTGAGTTGAGGAAGGCATGTCAACTGGCTTTGTATTTGGAGGAAAAAATGCAATCAAAAGTTCTTTCAAAGAACCTACAAGAATCATTACCGGAGACACCCTCTTATTTTTATTTTTGAATCTTTCCCTTATCTTGGACAGACAATGTGTTTGAACCCAGCGTACCTCACTAATTAATTACATCTAGAGCCAAACCACCAATTGGTACTGCCTTACTGGGTACTTTCCAGTCACGTATCTTAAAAGCACTTAATTTTAAAAGCATTAAGAATCATTTTGTGCAGGCCCTAATAATGGTAAATCAACTCATTAATCTTTGTAAAAGATGTTTTTCAAGAAGGGTGAGATATAATTGTCTCACATACATGGACTCAGGCATGGGTATCTGGTGTGGGGGTGTGTTTGAGTGTCGAACCTCCCTGAACCGTAAATATCAAATGGTTGGGCAATAAATCTAAATATCTGGTACATGGAAAAAGACATGTCTTGAACATTTATATATGTTCTGTGGTTCCTGGTATTATGACATGACCTTTTGTTATTATCAAGGAATAGAAACAAAATTAAATGGGATTTGGGGAGAGAGAATTTGTATCACCCGTCGATGGAAGAGGTATTTTGATATGAACGGTGAGCTTCTCTGTCTACTAAATGGCAAACAAAAAGAGGATAACGTTGTCTAGTTAGGGCACCGAGGTTGTGCACATATTTCATCTCCTTACATAATCTTATCAGGTTCTCATATTTGTACTGGGGCATAGAAGAGTCCATGTAATACAGCTAATTACTAACCCATGTACGATCTTTTAATATTAAAACAATAATATTGTCTCAATTAGGTCACAACACTATCTTCCTACAACTGGCTTCCATTTTTACTTCAATTACCCAGCCACGTAACTTCATCTTTTCCTTTCAATTATCTCATGGAGCCAAATATAAAACACAATCCTGTGGAGAAAATGTGCTACAGATATATTTTGAAGGAAAACATTAATATGAGACTGTACCTTCCTTTTTTGACTGTACTATCAATCTCCCACATGTTAATTGTGAAGGAAGAGCGAGATGACTTAAAGCAAAAGGAAAGTTCATCCTTTGCCCTCTCCAAATCCCCACTCTCACCCCTTCTGTATAACCCTTGGGCAAGCATATATCTCGCCTTATGAAAATGCTTGAGATCTCCTTCCACGCAAGTTTCAAGTGCAGAAAGGCAATCTCTGTAAAGCATAGACCACACCTCTTCCAGTTGATGTGAATCTACCAGCTTTGCATCCTCTGGATTAGCTGGAATGCTTTTATCTTCAACATCCATTTGCAACTTTGGGATTTCAGCACCCATTTTGCTAAATATATTCATGACATTCTCTTTTGTTGGTTGACTGAAGGAATATTCTGCAACAACCTGAGGTAGACAAAAGAATCATGAAGACGAGAAAATCTAATATGGTATTCCTTGTGCAAGTGTATAAATATTGTCTATAGTGAAGCTCTTTTGGACTGAAAATGTATTTTCGCAAATATTTTCCTAATTTCCTGTGTTGGGCTGTGCGTAAAAAGTGGAAAAAGTTATACATGGAACAATCTGCAGCCAAAAAAGTGAAAAAAAAGTTCTCATCTAATTTCGGTAAGTTGTTTTACATAAATCCACCCTGCTGTCTCATCATTTCATCATCTCCCCATACTATCTCTCCAAACCACATGTAGTGACCGCACTGCTCTCTATAGGAGCCAGTCTGGTCTGTCCGCTAGAAGAGAAATTCATGATGCACACAATGACAAGGTAGGGAAGCCTAGACAGAGAATAGGGAAAGGACCCAGTTGAAAGACTGAAAAATCCACGACTGTACAATATCAGGCAAGTCCCATTTGAGTTTTTTGAAGGAAACTAGAAAGCTAAAAATTCAGATCTGGTAAGTCCCATGAGAGATTATAATGTCCAGAAAAAATATTTTTCTAGCACAAAAAAGGGCCAGAAAACAAAAGAATGTAAGCTATTTTCACGTAAAGGTTTTACTTGCATGAAAATTACATTTGAAGTAAAAGGTTTTGAGTCAAAACAAACAGAGCCTAAAGTTACAAAAAAAACATGATGAAGAAACAAATAACTCAATCATGTTCCAGAGTGTTGTGTGCATTTTGTCAGAGCCAGTTTTGTATCTCTTCATGCATGACTAGGCAGATAAGCATATTAGACAATAGATATCTTTCCTTTGCCAGTGCATTCACACCAGGAAACAAGAATTAATACACATTTAGAGAGAATGAAACTTAGCGAAAAGGAAGAAAAAAATGAAAACAAAGCAAAGTTCCACATTAGGACTACCTTCAGAGCCTCTCTATTTGCTTTACCGCATCTACAAAGTAACTTCAGGCGTGAAGCATGCATTCTGTAGACAGCATCTACAGCTGATGGATTCAACTCAATAGCCTTATCATAGTACGAAAACGATTCCTCGTTTGAATATCCAAGCTTTTCACAGAGTTTACCCATATAAAATGCGTGAGACCAATCTTCCCTGCAAGAAAAAGTAACTGTGAATATTGTTGGTTCATTTCATTTGAAGATAATTGAAAACTCAACAGAACAGCAAGGGCGAAAAGTATAATTACTTGTGGGCGAAAGCTTTCTTGAAATGTCTCATGGAGTTATGACAAAACATCATCCATACTGCATCCTTTGAGGGTACAACCGATCTTTGATCATAGAATGGAACGACGTTCTGAAGGCCATCATAGTACACTAATGCCAATAATTCATGTATCTCACCCTGCAAACAAACAAAAAGCATTTAGCTGCTGACGAATAAATAAAACATTAAGAACCAGATGAAAAACACTTTCATCAAAGCATCCAAGATTGACATGATTTCCACAAGAACCTACTAAGTTAAGGGCAGGTTCTTGCAAGTGCACAATCCAACGCAAGACAAACCAGAAATTGGGAGATTTTCTGCGTGAAAATTATCAGAATGGCCTAACCGTTTGATTTAATGTCCATTCAAATGATTAACCATCCAAATAATTGTCTCGTCACATCTAACTTACCTGGTACGAGGAAGGGGATTGGCGCCGCATGTCTTCAACTGCGGTACCATAGGGGTAGGCTTCTATAAATTGCAATATTAAGTGTGCTTCTTTCAAACGAGAAACATCCAATAGCATAATTTATAATCTTTCATATTCTTGTACATCAAATTCTAGGAGTGTTATATGTGCTCTTCTTTGTAACGCACTGTTTTTTTCCAAACCTTCACTGTATTCGATTTTTTCACTAACTCTTTCTTGTATGGAAAAGCTTTGGAATCGTTTAGGATTGCTTGTCACTGATGGAACGAAGATGTCCAACATTTCATGTGCATGCCATTGCAGAAATTGCTAGGTAGCTAGGGTTTTCTAGTAACACAACATCAGATGAACAATATGCATAGCTACCCTAACAGCATATAATCACATGCCTTGGTGGGCCTCTGTATTGAATCTGCTTGCGATTGCATTTATATTCTCCAATTTACAAACAATTTCTAGTCATCTATGTTCTTCTAAACCAACATAAACCGGATAGAACCTGTTGAACCGGTGTCTTTGCCAAAGCTGAAGTCATCAATAGACAGCGCCGACTTCTCCTACGACTTGTCTCTACTCTGTGAGGCAAAGTAGCATTCTTTCTCCAACCTGAAACATTTATCTGCTTGCTACCATCATTTAGCAGTAAATCCACCTCCTGAACACATAGAACAAAAGCGAACAGTGATGAAGAATATCCGTGAATTATCAAACTATGGGAAAACAAGGTTCTTTTCCCATTCCAGTTTTCAACTTCATTCAAGATGAGAAAGGTAATAAAGAGAAACTTTACCTCATCATAAATGTTGGCAAGTCGTTGCCAACTCTCAAAGCGTAAAGGATTGTAAAGCAAATCATATTTGAAGAGCTTTGCATTATGCTCCATGAATTCTTCCCCTTCCTTGGTGATCACAAAACCAGCCCATTTATCAGTTGCACTCGTTTCCTCAGACTGTGCAAGGAGGTAATACAAGTTGCAATAAACCTCCAAATATGGGTCAGAACTGCAATCAGTTGATACAAGAGCAAAGAGATAGTTTGTTCTCAGTACTAACAGACTATGTACTAAAGAATCAACTTGAGGTAAAATATAATTCAAATGAGAAGTAAATATTGCAATCTGTAGATATACACCTTCCTAGTGATGATGCCTTAGGTTGTTTGAGGCTTTCCCCATTTGGAAATATAATCTTCATGATAGAATCAAGAAACCCATCAGACCCAGCTTCCTCTGAGAGTTTATCTTCACACAGATGTGAATCGTCTAAGAATTTATCTATGGCGTTTCCAGCCAAAACATCATCTGTTGGTTGTGGAAAGTGTTTGCGTATGGTTCTTAATACTCTCCGGAGCTTTATCAATCCAGTTCGCTGCAACACACAAATACTTTACAGTCAAATGGAGGTCTGAAAGGCAATAACCAATGCAAACCCTCAGCAAATAACTAATTCTAATAGAAATGGAAAATACAATGAAACTGGAGTAATGAGCAATAAAGGAACAGAAAATCCACTAACAGATGAAGCCTTTGCATATGGCAGTATGTACTGGAAAACATCAGCGCACTGTTCCTTTGTCTGATAATCACCACGACTGCAATTTTTGTGCAGCACTACATCGTCTTCATAAGATGAATCCGATCGAAGATTTAGACCATACAAACAGAAAAAACATTGGTCCAAGGCATTATCAATTGCCGACTCAAGTTCCTCCTTTTCATCTTCAATTAGTTCACTATCCAATTCCTTAAATTGACTGTTTGCTTTTTCTTCTTTATCTATATCAGACTGATCCATGGAAAAATTCACTGCAGCTGTCGCAACATTTCCTGTGTCTGATGTTGATTTATCCACAGACGTTTTGTCATGATTATCATGGGAAAGTTGATCTTCACATTGCATTGCTTCCAGTCCCCTGTCTGAAGAATTGTTAAAGTTTGACTTAAGCTTCATATCCAAAGACAATAAATGCTTTATTGCACGTTTAAGAAATGTCCCCTCCTCCACTTCACCATCTCCGTTTGCGCAACAAAGCCCATACTCAGCAAGCAAGTCATGCATTGCAACGATCAATTCAATCTGAGATAACACATCCATGAAACTAAGTGTTGGGAAAAGAAAGAAAAAAAAAGGGCAAAAAATTAAGTTCGCAGCAAGTTCCGTTTCAATAGGATACAACTAACTTGAGTTTTGATAGGGACATTGGGGTTCAGATGTTGAAGCTTCCAGAAAGCAATGGCTGCATCAATAAAGCAGCATCTTCGGTTTTGTTCTATTTGATCCGAAACCGCAGATGCAGAAGACTTCTTCGAAAAGTAAATGTTAGAAATGTTGCACATTAGAGCAAGCAGCAAAGACTGAATATCCCCAACAATTCTCAGCAATGGAAGATTCACAACAAATGCATTCTGCAAAATGAAAATAGTCATAGGCTGCAATGGAAAATTAGCATTTAGAACTTCTGAAAAATGAGCAAAAGAACAGACGATTAACTGAATAGTTACTATACAATGGCCTCAAAGCACAAGGACTCTCAAACTCTCTTGTTTGAATGAAGGAATCTATCAACATCAACACCTACTCTCTACTCAACACGTGCTTCCTTGTTTGTAAAAATCATTATATGATTTATATCCACGCCATTCAAGGAAGCGATTTACTTCTACTAATACACAATCAAGTAGACAGTTCTCCAACACTCCACTCAACTCCTTTATATGAAGAGCCTTTCAAAAACAGCTTCTCCATAGCTCAAAGTATACTGAAAAATACAAATGCAACATGTACAAAGTTGAAGAGGAAATGGTGAAGAAGCATATGGTTACAACATGCTTCATATTTATTCGATCAAGTGATTGAACTCAGCTACTCAATGTCTAACTACAATCAAGTTGTATGGAACACGACAGTGTTTTAAATGGCTCATGGCGCACCGAGGCACAATGGTCCCCTGGAGCCAAGCTCACGGCACACGCCATATTGAAGTGAGGTGCACTTTGTTATAACGAGTAGAATTCTAATATAGGCATAACTTTCAACACAAGCAAACGCTTTTAAAACTTTCAAATATGACAAAAACATAACCATTTCAATGTTTAAACCACCAAATCACTTTGATGTGGGACTTTTTATTTCAAATTATACACCAATGGTGCAAAGGCTAAAAGGTTATCAATGATTTTAGAAATTCTATTGTCATTTTATTTTTTCGAATTTCCCTACAGGTAAAGGTCGTGTCTTTAGGTCGATTTCTGATTATGCACTTGAAGTTTGTTGCGTAGGAATGATCAAATATGGAAATCATGCAATTAAGTACTCTTTTTACTTTCATTTTTCAATTCATAATATATGTGTACTTCTAAATTTTACTAAAATGTTACAACAATTGAAGTGTGTAAATAACAACTCATGATTCATGTTTTCCCTACAATGAGACGTGAGAATCTATTTTGATATGGAGGATATCCAACATACTTCACTATGAAGCTTTGTTGACAGGTTTCATAAATGGATTGTTGAGATTGATTGTAGCATAATCTAATAAAAAATGGCTAAAACATTCCTATGGGGCGCGCCATGGTGCCATAGCTGCGCTTTTGTGATGTGCGCCTTGCCACGACACCCTGTGGCGCAAAGGGTGCGCCTTGCCATGCGCGCTATAGCAACGTGGCTCGCACTTTTTAAAACTCTGGAATACAAGTAGAAAGAACTAAATAATGCCACAAACAGAATACTGGTGGAAACAAATGAAAAGATTGAATATCCATACAGAAAGCAATCAATCCCTGAGAGTCCTTAGCTATTTTGGAAGCATGAGAGTTTCATTATCTGTTTCGGAAACATCAGTAATTTAGATGCAATCAACCCAAAACCACTCGGCATCAGTAAAAATCTGTGTTCCATCATTAATGGAGATTTCTAAAAGTCACAGTTTTCATATGGTTTACCAATAAAAACTGGAGGATATTTCTCTTAGAAAACTATAAGCAACATGATTTTGTAATGTAATACGTGAAGATACTTCACCTAAACTTTCTTGGCACCCCTAAAATTTACACATTATGCAGTAATGTTGTGGACCCTACATTGACTAGAGTGACTGCTCTCAAGAAACGAAAATCCTCCTGCACTCAACACTGCATGAACAATTCTTGAGCAAGAAATCAACATGTCATTCGCTAGATCAGGCTTCATAGACCTATGGGAGGAGGACGTTGTACTTCGAAAATTTGGTTCGGCCTCCAATGTGATCACCTTCCGAAGTATCAGATAATTTCTGGGTTTCAGAGACTAATACTGATATTTTACTCTTAATCTTGCAAGAAGTATGAAATTTTGAGCTCAACTAATCTTTACTAAACCAAACCGAGCCTTATGTTCCAATCAATTTGGGTCGGGCTACATGAATCTTTTTTATCCATTGAGCTCTATCAAGGGCTACATGTTCACTGAGACTTAAAGAGTACAAAAAAATTAGCTCCTGAGTCTAAGTAACTCTGAACAAATATGATTGAATTTCGAGAAAAAGTACAACTGTAGCAGGCTCTCATCACCATGGTTTTAATGTGCACTTTTTTGCGTGTCCAATGGTCGATGGGCGTTTTAGGATGCATTTGAAATGAAAGTAGATAAAGACCGAGTCGTATAAATGTCAAGTTCTTGTAATATAAGCTGGACATACAGATTTTCCAGATGAATCAATGAAGTTCTTCATTTGTGAGGCACACAGAGAGATTGCCCTCACTTCTTCTGCAACCAATTGATTCCAATGTTTGCTTGGGCTTTCGTTTGCTTCTGTTTCACAACCAGAAAGTGGTTTTAGCTCCAACACCTTGTGAATAGATTTACGTGAAGCAACACATTCATCCATGCCAGCTGCAACCAAGAGTATTTGTAGCTTTCTTCTGTGACAATTAAAAATCACCTCAGCATCCATTGGCTTGGCCTTTTCGCATGCTTTGATTAGGATATCTAATGCCTCTAATTCAACTGAAGCAACATCTTCCCCTTTGTTATCAGCAACACATGATATACCAAGGTGAACGTCCTTTGTAGAAAAAAGAAGGGGAGCAAGCAAATCTACACACTCAAGATGCATTTCTTTCTCTATCATCTCGATGATAGGCTTTTTCAACAAGAAATCAACCTCTAATAAACTAATTTCATGGAGAACCCTATCCACGGTTAACTCTTTGCTATACTTGGAGTGCGGCAGGCAAACAGACCCAAGAGGGTTGCCCATATTTTCTTTATTTGTCAAAAGTGACAAGGATATAGAGAATTCTTGTTGAGCCTTTGCCTTGTTGCCCTCCAGAATCGACAATCGCCCACTTAACCAAAAAAAGCGAATCCAGAAGGAACAATTATTGGTAAACAAACGACTGGTTCCAACTGAAGTTTCAGGATTGCATTGAGAGATACCTGTAAAGGAGATAGTTTCATCCCCATGGACAGCACTTACATGGAACGGATAATCTAAAGCTACAGATTCAATGACTTTACAAAGATGATAAGATGCCTCAGCCATGAAGTCAGACGACCTAGAGGTGTCAGAAGAATGCGACCCAAATTCATAATACAGCTCAGCAAGAAAAAGACTACATTCAGGGGTTCTATCCCTTGCCCATTGCCTCGTCAATTTCTCCAACTCCAAAAATTTAGTAAAGGCATCCCGGTATGAAACAGCTCTATTAGCAACCTCCTCTAAAAGCAAGTGACTGATGTGGCAAGCACCATAATTTTTGGAAGTTTCCCTGACAAATCTTGTGACATCATCAGATTCAGTATCTTGTGCGTCAGGACAAGGTACTGAGTCTACTGACCAACTCACAACATTACTACTATCTAGATCTCCTTCTCCACCCAAAACAAAAGGTTCTAAGAATTGAAATACAACTTTACCCAGATCCTTTCTGTTAGCAAAATCCAATTCTTCTTTACCTGGTTTACGGCTCCTGAGCCTTTCAAGACGACTACTTCGTCTCTCTTGAGGCTGTTCTTCATAAAAATTTGTTTCTTTTTCTTTAGAGATACTCGCTTTCTCCGGGGTACAATCATTGACATCTATCCTTTCACCAACTGAGATGACACTAGGTCCTTTCCTGTCCACGGACCCGATAGGATTTTCTGAACTGTGTATCAATTTTATATTTAATCGGATGTCACCAGATTTGTATAATATGTCGGACCCTTGTTCCAAAATGCATCGACTTGGCGGAAGTAAAATTCCCAACAGTGCATCAGCAAGGGATGCCCAGGAAGCTTCTGAAAGTTGCAATTCTATATTTTGGTTCAACTTTTTAGCTGCAACACCTTCTTCCAGATTTTGGTCTGCTAATTTTCTCTTGTCGGAGAACTTAAGACGAACATGTTTGGGTTCCAATTTGTCTATACCTCTAGGAGCAAATGGGATCGATTCCGACTCTTCAATCGTATGTTTGACATGCAGAGCTCGAGAATGTGAAGGCCAATGCTTCAAAATTAATTCGGCAACAGAAAGAGAAGCAACCTCATCACCAATAGCGATCAATACTTCCAAGAGTTTTTCCATGCAATTCCCTGCATGCATTGTCCAAAAAGGAAAGAACCTAATATCCAGCACTTAGAATAAAGATGCTTGTTCAAGATAAACTGAAACAAAAAAGGCAATGAAAATGCTTACAGTTGTTGGGGCTGCAAAAAAGCCCTTGTTCAAATGCCCATCGGGAAGTACTTAATAAGCCCATAGAGCATGATAAGGTTCCTAGTTGGTTCCAAACAACAGAATCTTTGGCATCAATCTCTGCAGCTTGAAGATAGCAGCATAAAGCATTCTCGTGATGGGCAGGACCTTGTTGAAGAAAAACAGTGGCAAGGTTCTTCAATGCCAAAAATCTGTTAAAATAAATACAGATCAAACCAATAAATGAAAACTTGATGGATGTACGTTTACTTAGCATCATATAAAGTACTACTGCCATGCTATGAGGTTTATGTAGGGAGATATCATGAACAACAAGGGCCACTGGCACATCGTACAAGAAATACAAAATAAGCCAATATCTGTATTAACGTAACTGAATTGAAGAGGCTGCAGTTGAGAGAGAGAGAGAGAGAGAGAGAGAGAGAGAGAGAGAGAGCAAACAATTAGGCAAACCAAAAATAGAAAAAGAACACTTTTGAAGGGAGTAGTGAGAATTTAAACCTCAGCTGTAAAAGATGACCGTCACTAGCACTACTATCCACCTAAATACAATGAAAAGCATCGGTAAGAAACAGCTGACACTTGAATTATTTTGCTTGAGCATCATTTGGAGCACAAGGTACCTGACCAGTGGAGATAAGTGGATCTTTCAATACGGACTCTAATAGCTCGCGAGACTTTTCATATTCCTTGGCTTGTAATTTAAGAAGTCCTTCATGATAAAGTTGAGAGAGATGAAATTCCTGCATTGACCAGATGGAAAAGCACCATATTATTTATGAAAAATTGCCCGAAATCAAACAGCTCACACTTAGCTTGAATGAAATAACAAATACAAATTACTACATAGAAAGTATGTCCCGCATAATGAAGTTTGCCAAGAACAAAAGAAAAGCACAAGCACCTAAGGGGCATGATAAAGATTGTACCTAAGGGACTTGCCAGAATCGGTTTTCATGGCAGAACCAAATTTATCGTAAACCATAATATATTGTTTTACTTGGCTGGATTGGGTAAACTAGATCGGCTGTATCGAAGTAAGACATCATCCAGAACTGCTAGTGAAATTTTAAAAGAGAAATTCTACAACCCGTTTTCTTGATATTTGTGCAGCTATACCCTTTAAAAAATGTAAGCAGTCTAACAAGGACATTTTTAGTGAAGCTGTTCCCTTTTCTAGGTCACATTAATGAAGCACCTCTTTCAAATACCCTTCCCTTACTTTCTAGTTTGATAGGCTTTCCAGAAGAAAAAAAGTACAGCACACTATAATGTAATTCTGGACCGACTTGGGGTAACTAGCTGATATGAGGTTGTCTTCAAGTAAGTCTCACCATTACTGCTTCCTTAGTCGTTCAACCATCAAAAAAAAAACCTTAAAACACAGAAATTATCATCCACTCTCTTAAATCTCTGGTTCTAATAGACCATTGTGATTAATCTAAACGACTTTACCCTAACACTGTTTAGATGCATTACTTCAAATTCTAGTTAACATAAAACACCCTTTCCTTTTCCAGTTTTCCTTACCAGTTTGATATGTTTCCCATGTATGCTTACGCTCAATGTACAGTTATAAACCTAGACAAATAGATACAAATACATACACAAACCTGTTGTTCATGTGAACATAGAGAGAACAGGGGGGGTTAGTGAGGGAGGGAAGGACATACCTGGGCTTCTTTAGTTTGGGCTAAAGGTTCCCACTGGCCTTTCGCATCTGTATCGTTGATAGCCGCAATTGAGAACTGAAATCACAGACAACAACAAAAAAAAAGGGGTAAAGAATCAAACCCATTACAGATCAGAATCTCGAGGTGGTGAATCAATTGCGCTGAAGTACGAATTCCATACATTGATGTGAACGGAAGAAGGTCAAAGATAATCAGAGTACGTACCATCGTTTCAATAAGTCGGAACAAGAAGTGGAGCGAAGGTTGTTGCTCGTTTGTTCTCTCTTCAGAATTTCTGGTTTTTGGGCGGGGGGGTTTTGCTTCTCCGTTGGGCTTTTGAGGTTTTGGTTTTTTTCACAAATTGCCCACCTCTCTGGTTAATTTCAAAAAATTAGGGTAGTTCTATAATTCTATAATATAAATCCACCATCATTCTTGGCCATTATATTTTGTTGTTGGTCGAATCAAGCAACTCAAATTAATTAAATCAATTGAACACTATAAACATTTATTTAACCATTCATTCCCCTCACCGGTGCACTCTGGCCCGCTAGCTGTCCCCGCACAGCCCTTCTTTAGGGTTTTGAAAATCTATTTTTTAAGACATGTTCTGGTTTAAGTGGAATTTTTAAACCCATTTGGTTAATAGGATAAACTTGGGAATATCTCTTCAAATTACTTTGCTCAAAGCCCAGCCCGCATAAAATACCAAATATTGATAGTACATTATATATTCATGCTACACAAAAATCTTAAAGGGTTTTGTTTTCCATTTGTTAAAATAAAAAATCCTATAAAAGTTGAGTTTAGCTTGGTTGCTAAAATCACCTTTGTTTCTTATTAGCCAAAAGCTAAATTAATAATAACATATGCATTGCCTCTCTTTAAAAAAACATGTATATCTATATATATATTCTTGTTTTTTGTATAGCTAATTGTGGTTGGGAACTACTACAAAGAATTTTGCTTTTGGTACCATGCTTTGGAAAAATAAAAGGGCTAAATGGACAGGTTTAAAAAATGAAACTTTCATAGAGTGAGCTTGTACATATAAAAATCAAGCCTGTTTATCAATTAGATGGGCTTGAGCATGCACAAAATCTCGTTATTGTGGCATATTAATCTAAGCTCCTTGGATAAAAGAAGCTTTTGGACTCCGAATCTCGGCATGCCCATTGTAAGTGCCCCCTGCTATAATGTTTAATGTAAAGTTCACTTCAACAAATTTTTTTGCATAACACAATCCAACAAAATGCAATCATAATAGGAGTAGTTTATAATTTTACATCAACGAAAGAACACACAGAGAGGATGTTGATTAGTTGGGAGATATATATATATATAGAGAGAGAGAGAGAGAGAGAGAGAGAGGGAGCAAATCCAAAGTGTGTATTCCCTCGGATCACGTTTCTACCAACAAGTAACAACACATGAAACTTGATCGATCAATGTAACCAACACACTCATTTTCGGGGACTTTGAAGTGCGCTTCGAGCATTACACCATGTAGTGCACTCATTTGACCGTCAATTTTGATAATAGATAGCTCGAATTTAATTCAAACTCCTATAAAACTCAAACATCCATTTTTTAGATTAAATATACAAACATTATATCATTAAAATGAACATGCGGTTGAGACATTACGCCGTATAGTGCCCGAACCTGTGTCAGATTCAAGAGTCACAAGAACCATTATTAAATCCAACCAAATGAAAGTTTCAAATGCACTAGTTAAATGCAGTAGTAACGTAGATTTTGTTATATGTCAGCAATTGAACACACTATTAAAAGAGAGAGAGCGGATGGCTCAGATCCAAGTGTGTTCTAAGTGATCATAAGTCGCGAGAATGTGATCATAAGTCGCGAGAATGTGTGGTGGTGTGTAAAAAACCTTCAAATGGTTACGTGACGGTGACCCAAAAACATAATATATATAGCAATAACATTTTGTGTTTTATCGAGTACTATTAAATTTCAACGAACAACACATGAAACTTGGTCAATCTAAAACCACCACATTCATCAGCTACAACTTACAAGAACCATTATGGCTTTGATGTTAATGAAATTTCTTCCTACTTCTCAAAAAACCAAAAAAAAATAAAAATTACAAGAACCATTAATTTGCATCAAAACATCCTACACTTACGTGAACTCCTCAACCCAACTTATTGCTCACATAGAGAGAAAACACAAATAATTATTTATGAGATTTTAGAGAACCACGTAAATATGTGTGTTGATTTTTTACTGTTTTCATATTTCCATATCTCATGTGTGGTGTTTAAGTTAACAGGCTTGAATGTAAACAAATAGAGGCACGAAGTACTGCTCGCGAGCAGCTTCGTTCGTTTGCCACCCTAGTTGGGAGGAAAAGAGCAAATGACTTAGATCCAAATGTGTTGTGAGTGACTATATCACAAGAATGTGTAGTGCATGGCCCCGATGACTCGAAAGCAAATAGAAGTAATAGCTTTTCATGTTTTACCACGTACTATTAAATATAAACTAATAACACATGAAACTTGATGAATCTAAAACCACCGCCACATTCATCAGTTACAACTTACAAGAACCATTATTTTGCATCACAACATCCTACAACCACATGAACTCATCAACCTAACTTATTGCTCACACAGAGAAAAACACAAGTAATTAGTCAGTGGTCCCCGGACACTACGTAATCATACTCGGAGAGCAGGCTGAATAATGACAACAAAAAGTGTTAACCAGTGCCACCTTACAATAGAACCCATGCATTAACCACCACCACCACCCACCATCCGCCGGCGGCGCCACCTTCTTCTTAGTTTGATCAATTCAAGAGGCATGAATTTGAGTAGCCTCGTGAGCCTTATGCTACGCAAACTGGCCATACTCCCTCGCCTTATCCCCAATCCTCATCCTCGCATAATCCACCTGATCCGCCCCCACCGGGTGTTTCCCAGCCAAATAATTATACATCCACGACAACGCCATCAACGCCGCCACGCAACACCCGCCGGAGAACAAGAACCCGGCCATGGCCAGCACCGTCAGTATCCCAACCGAGATTAGGACTGGGCTGAACAGGACCAGAACCGGGGTGGCAATGACCAGGGATATCACTATCCCGGTTAAGGTTAACCCGGACAGGAACAGGAGCGCGGCTCCGATCGCGGCTGCGATTAGGAACCGGATGGCTTGGCGCGAGGTGGGAGCCGAGTCGTGGAGCTTTTGGGTCATGCTGTTGGGTTTTGATTGGTCCATTGACGGACGGCTGTGATGGGAGAAAGGGTGTGATCGGACGGTGAAAATGGTTTTTGCTGTTGATTGGAGGGGCGCATGGGAAGAGAAAGGGTGGTGTGCATGTGATTATATATAGTGGGGATGAAGGGGACACGTGGCGGGAGAGGAGGCGTTATCTCCTCGTGAAGCGTGATGGGTTTGCATTTCTAGACGGGCGCGGGTGGGTGGGTGGGTGGGTGGGTTGGATACTTGGATGGAATCAGTATTTACCGTAAGCAAAATCTGAAAGGAATGAAAATGAGTTGTAATTTACAAGAATATGCACGCCGTCCGATTGTATTTTACTTGGTTCAGATGTGTTAGGTAATTTTGATTTAATTTTCATTTATTTTTATTAATAAAAAGTCAAAGCACATCTAAGCCATCCAAATTATGATCGGACGGCCGGGGGTGCGCGGCACCATGCACAACAACTCCCAATGGACAAATAAATACTTCTTTCGTCTCATTTTGTTAGGCCTTTTTAAACATCTCAAAGAATTATTTATATCTCATAATCTATTATTGTATTTTACTTGGTTCAAATGTGTTCGACAATTTTGATTTAATTTTAATTTATTTTCATCAATAAAAAGTCAAAGCACATTTGAGCCGTCCAAAATATGATCAAAGGGTTGAGGGGTGCGCTTCACCGTGCACAACAACTCCTAATAGACAAACAAATACTCCCTCTGACCCATATTGTTGGGCTTTTTTACCATTTTGAACATCTTAAAAAATTGTTTATATCTCATAATATATTATATTTTTTGCCATTTCAACAACTTTGTTAATAAAACTAATTGAGATCTATCAAAGGATCCATATGGAATATAAAAAACTTAATCGATTAAAAATTATTGATAATTCTTTTAGATGTCTAAAAAAAGAAAAGAGACCCACTAGGGCTCCTTTGGCTAAATCCAAAAAACTAGGTTTTTAGTTTCTCTCATTTTGTCCAAATTTGTGTTTTATTGGCTTGTCTCAACGAGAGGAATTTAAACAGTATAAAATTATAAGTAAAACTTAAAATTTTGTGAATAAATACAAAAAATAATCGAAAAAATAGATTTTTTTGAATAATTTTTTGTCTTTGTTCACAAAAACTTTAAGTTTGGCTAACAATTGTATATTTTAAAAATTTCTCTCATCGAGACAAGCCAAAAAATCATTAAAAACTTGACCGAAAACTAACAAATACAAAAAAATAGTAAAGAAAAAACAAAAACAAAAAAAACAAAAAATCAATTTTTTGGATGGGACGGTGGGAATAGAGACAAAGAAGTTTGATACTTATGGCTTTGTTTGGTTGAGAGTTTTGGGAAGAATTTTTTGAGATAGTGTTTGGATGAGTTTTTTGAAAAAGTAATAATTAGAGAGAGAGATAGAGAAATAAATGAGAATAATAATTGGAGAGAGGGGTATGAGTAGAGAGAGAAATGTGATTAATAATTGGAGAAATGAGAGATGGGGAAAGAATCTTTTTGAAATTTTTTTAGAAAATGTGAAGTGAACACAGTGATTGTTTTCTGCACTTACATTGTTTTTAAAATGAATCTCCATGTGCTAATTCGTTCTTTTCCTTCTTTGGTACACTCTAATTCATTCTTTTCATTGTTATCTACACTTGTGTTAGTGATTTTTTAATTTGTAGTTTTCTTTTATGAAATATTTTTAAGGTGCATCATATGAGTTGACTTCCGATTTACATGTCTCCAAGACATTTGATGGTCTCTATAAGGTCTAAAGTAGAAAAGGCCTTATTCTTAGTAAATCACTTTTTTTTCATCGGCAACTATAAAATCAACCTTATAAAATAATGTTGATCAAGTCCCAATTGTAAGTAAGGTTCGTGTTTGAGTATGAATGAGCTGGAAATGTAAGAATAATTAGCGGTAGATAACATGAGAATGGAGTGATTTAGAATAATGGTGAAGAAGAGAACAAGTGTGCACTGAAAAGACTAAGACAATGGAGCTCTTAGGCTAATCCACAAGGTTTGCCCAAGTAACCTAGAGAGAATAGGGCGATGTCACTAGAGAGAGTGTTCTCCACTCATAATCAATTATTGCATCCTTCCCCTCTCTATAATGACACACCCTGTCAATCAAATCACATCTAGAAATTGTTGAGGAAATGTCTCATATAGATAGACACTTTGGGTCAGTACTCTCTGTACACCTTGACCACGCGGGTGACGTCACCCTCCACGGGGCTAACCCTCTTGGGTGCACTACTTCACCCTCTCTTCCTTTGTAACCACCAAACCACTAGATCCCCTTTCATTCCCGTATAAGCAAACTCATAACTTGTTCAGTCATGACTCTACAACAGCCAAGCCTCAAGGGGCCCTTCGAGTCTTGCCTTAGATCAGAGGAAGCATTTGCTAGGGCCAAACATATGACTAGCTTCTCGCATTCTCATGCCACCTATTTGGGAAGCACTAGTTGTTATACCTATGGGCTTTTCTCCATATTTGGATAGCCCATGACTAAATGTTTATGCCCTTATTGGACCTTAGCGGGTGCACACTAGGCTTCCCCTAAGGAGTGTTGCACTAGTGACACTCACGCGGGTTGCCCTGCACAACTTCGCCACATGTCACGCTATCTTGAGTGACACTTGTCACCTTGTGATTGGAAGGTCAACATTGACTTTGCTCAACATTCCTTTGAATACTGACGTTCCTTGCACGAATTAATATATGTGTATTTGTTTGACTTAACCTGCTTTCGCAAAACGCAATAAATCAATTTTTAATTTAAGCCATGAATTGGAAGAGAAACTCTTTTGTCAAACTAGATCCAACTCATTTATTTCAGGATTATTATGTAGCAATAATGTGTTAAATAATGGTCGATCAACACGGATGGCTCCACCGCAAGCTCATTGTGTTTTTTTTTTTTATATAAAAAAGACAATAAAAAAACCTATTTGTACACATAATAATAATAATAATAATATTATTATCTGCATTGAGTTAGTCGCACGAAACAAAAGTAAATGAAATGACAATTAATTACTGGGCAAACAAATAACGCACCCTCTCAAAATCAAAGAAACCAAATGGCAGTTGGCCTAATAATTGTACGACGACATTTAGAGCTTAAGCCCCATTGTGATTGGGGAGGAGTTAGGGACTTAAGGTAAAAAACTAAAAATAGATAATTCTATTTATGACCAAAGAAATAAAAGTAAACACAGCCCAATCCAATTGGTAGTTTATTAAGAAAAAAACTTGGATTAAGGGGTGTTGAAAATATTGGTATAATTTAAGACTTTCAAAATAAGAAAACTCATCGTGAAATAGTGTAATATACTATTAAGGCTATACGTGTAGGCTATAGCATTGTTTTATGGAACAAAAAGATACATACACACCCGACACATTCTGCCACACCCCCTCTCACATGTGGGGTGGGTCCTCTCACACGTGAGACAGAGTGTGACAAAGTGGGTGTGTATGTATTATTGTTTTTTATGGATTTGAGGAATTTATAATGTAAAGTTTTATTTTACTTATGATAAGTGACGGAGCCTAAAAATCAACATAGGGGCACTTATTAATCATAAGTTTCAAAATTATTTTCTTGTTCAAGTTTTATACTAGGTTTTAGAACCGGTTTCCCAGCCAAAATAAAAAAGCACGAATTTTCACATATACTTAAAACATTAATTTGAAGAAATCAAAATCAAGCGGATCGCTAAGAAAGAGAAAGTGTTCGGGGCCGAATAAATACTACTCATTTTGTTTCAAAATAATTGTCACTTTTGAGTAGTCGTCTCATTCAAACAGTTGTATATATTTCATAATTTATAATATTTTTAATAATGTATAATAAAACTAATTGAGATATATTAAACAAGATCCATATTTTGATGTAAAAAAGTATTATAAATTAGAATATATAGACAATTTTTGAGAGATTCTAAATTAGGAAAGAGGACCAGCAATTTGGAACGAATGGGTTACACGGTAGAGGTGAGGGCCCTTTATCTTCGAGCGATGGGAAAAATGAAAGTTCAAGATTTCAGGCCTAGTTTTTAAAAAGATTTTTATTAAGATTTGCTAAAATCAACCCTTGATTTTATCAAACGATGAAGAGATCAAATCTTGATTTTATCTTGATAAAATTGTTTTGGGAAATCATATGCAGATTTAAAGAAAACTAACAAGTTACATTTATCTTTTCAAGACATAAATTCATGTGATAATTGCTAAATACTTGGAGAACTAATAATCCAAAATCCAAATCGCCATATTGCTTTCATAAAGTGTAGGAGACACGGAAAAAAGAGAGAAGGAAAATGAAACAGTGTACCGCACGGATCTTAGCCATCCGATGCATTATCTTGTTTCCTTTCCTATTTTTTTTCATTGTACTGTACTGAATCTCTATTGCTTTAGAACATCTCTAGCCCATGCTTCAAAAGCGGCGTGGAGAAGGATTTGAGTATGGATGGGCATGGGGCCGGATCAGGGCCGGATACTATTATCTCCACCCCCAATCCCCAAACCCCTTACTCATATCCATCCCCTATTCAATCTCCAACAGAGATTTATTTTTATTTTCCATCCCCGCTCCAAATAGAGAACGATAATCCAATCATTTTTCCTAGAGTAACAAGTAAATAGTTATAGAAGCCCAATTACAAATCATTTTCCCTAAAATTCAATCACTGGGCAACCCCTAGGCGTATGAAACTTCATGTGTTTGTAGAACAATATAAAGAACGTAGAAAAGTATAAATTATGAAGAGTTCTTATGTATATTCATGACATTAATTAAAATTGATTAAATGCAACATGAGTTGTCAAGTGGATAGCATACATAATTGTTTCAAAAGAAAAGAGACTACAAGTCTACAACTCATTGTTGATATGCCAAGGAAACAGAATATGATAGCAGCAAATGATAAGTATTCAAAGAACAACACTGACTAACTTCAAGTAGTCTGTGAACCAACAAAAATAGTCACAGATCAACCAAAGTTTCATAATTCATGAATAGACCCCTATATTTTGGGGATTCGGGGATGGGGTAAAGCGGGGCGGGGAACGGATTCGGGGCAAGGACATGGCTATCTCCACCCCATATCCTATCCAATCTCCAAACAAATCTCCATATTGCCAATCCATTCGAATCGGGGATCGGAACGGATTCGGAAGGGTGGATGAAATGGCCAACCCTAGATCCGAGGGGCGTGTTGTCCCTTAAGGGATAATATGCATGTTGGCTCCATATGAGCTGTCCGTGCTCGACGATCAACGGCCTAGATCAGTTCAATAATAAACGGTGAAGATCTGTTTGAGTCCGAACAAATATGAGTCGTTGGTCACCGAGCATGGACATTTGGGATGAAGTCAGCAAACAACACGCCTTTTGCTTTCCGTGGGGAGGTTAACGGTTCAATTTCTCAGCAAACAACAAGAGAGAAAATAGAAAAATATTTCTTCTCCTATTGATTTAGTTTGATACGAAGGGAAAAAACAAAAAGAAAAAAATTCAAATTTTTAGTTTTATTTTGTAGAATTTTAATATATTCATATAATATTCATAGTGGATTTATTAATCTTTCTAATTAAATTTAAAAGGGAAATGATAATTCTAAAACCATTTTTATTTGTGCCAAAACTGTAATGCACAAAAGGCTTGTACCTTGCACATGATACAAGGTTTTTAAATACTACATTTTTGCCACAAACAAAAATAATTTTGGCATAAACAAAAAACGGTTTTGACATTAACACTACCCATTTTAAAAGGTAAAAATTTTGCCACAAATATCAAACGGGCGACTTGTTTAATTTTCTTTACAGAAAAGATTATTATAATCCCCGAAAAATTAAATTTTCGACAACGTAGAAAATGACGTGTACACAAATTCATGTGCGTAAATGTGAAACTGAAATATATGCTTCATCTAGTCCAAATTTATTGTCCATTCTCATTATTCACAACACTTCAAAAAATTATTTATATTTTAAAATGTATAATTTTGTATATTTTGTTGGTAGTTCTTGTCTAGTTCTACAAAAACATAGTCTTTAAAATTAGAAAAAAGAAAATACTCTCTTCGTCCTAAAATGGATGTCCAAAACCACCATTCACACCTCTAATTATCTATATTTCGTATTTTATAATATTTTTTAGGATTTAAAAAACTTTGTTTAATAAAACTAAGAAAGATTTATCAAACAAGATCCATATTGCATATATAATTTAATACAACTTAAACGATATAGATGATTTTTTACGAGCTGTGAATAATGATTTTAGATATCGATTTTGGGATAGAGGGAGTATATATAAATTAAAAAATATAAACAATTGAAAAATAACACATTAAAAAAATGGACAATAAATAAATTAGGCTCTGTTTAGTTGTTGGGAAAGAAATGGAAAGGAAGGGCAAAAATTTTCCATGCCTTTGTTGGGTTCTTAAATAAGAGAGAGGAAAATAATCAAATTCCTATCTAACTTTCCTCCTATTTTCTCTTCAATTTTCTTTCTCATTTCATTATTAATTACTGGTATTTTTCTCTTTCTTTCCTTAACTTCCAAACAAAGCATTGCGGTGTTCCACTAACAATAAATTATTTTTTTCAAATACCGAGACAGATCATTCTTTCACAATATATCACATAAAAAATCATGAAAAATTATTTTTAAAAAAAAAAAACTAACTTAGATCGCTTTTCCAAATTTTAAAGACTCAAAAGGCTTAAAAATATGATATTAAATCAAAAAAATGAAGTGATTCACAGTATCGATTTTTCGATTTTTGCCGCACCAAATTTAAAGACTCCCTCACGTGACTTTAATTTTACAAGCAAAAAATTCAAAAACGATATACACGTAACCACTTCATTTTTTGATTTGAAATATTATAATTATAACACCTGAGTGCTAAAATTTTTTGGAAAACGGAGTATTAGTGGAACACAAGATATGGAATTTTGATTCCAATTCATACGCGTAAATTTGTGTGCATTGTTATTCAAAATTTTCTGGAAGCTTCTTTTCCTGAGCTTAATTTCAACGCAAACAACTTTCGTTTTAGACAACATCAAAATCAAATTAGTGGAATTCTCGCACTTTCCTTTTTCCTTTTTTCTTTCCCTTTATATAATTGTACTATTATCGCAAGTCACAACCACTCTGTGTCTGCAATCTGCTGCCTCTTGGGTATCTCGAAAAACCCACCATCGAAACGAATCGAAGAGGGAATTGAGGGGAAAGTCTTGTAAGCATAAGAAGAAAGGGTCGAAAACAGAGTTCACGATGTCGTGGCAATCGTATGTGGATGAGCAATTGATGTACGAAATCGAAGGCAACACCCTCACCTCCGCCGCTATCCTCGGCCAAGACGGCAGCGTTTGGGCCCAGAGCGCCAACTTCCCTCAGGTCAAACATAACCCTTCTCCTTCTCTCTCTAGATTTACTGGAGTTGGGATTCATGCCTTGATCTGACCCACTATGTCCTTTTAGCAGTTTTTGTTGAAATGATGAGATTTTAGTTGTTTTTAATTTGTTACGATTGTTATATCTTTTTGATTTGGCTAATTGTAACTTGGGTTTGCTTGATAACTGATCAGGTTTTTTTTACAAGGAATTTATTTGGTTTTGGAAATTTTTGGATTTGCTTATATTTTTAGTATTGAAACGGGCTTGATTACTTGATCTTCCCACAAATTCGTTTGCTAATCTTTTTGTCACTGTTTTGGATGTGTCCCCATGAAAATGATGATTTTTTTTTTTCGGTTCTCACATTTCGTATTTATGACATGCTTGATTTGATTGTTTTGGCTAATTTTGATTCGTTTTTTTTTGTTAATGAAGTTTTATTCAGAAACCAAAACAGGAAACAGCGGGGTACTCCTGGAATCAAAGCAACAAAACGAATTGCAAGGCATACCCTGAGATCCAAACTTCAACCCACTAATTCTACTACTACGTATTATTTAGCATTCTGCAAGTAATGTTGCAATGCTAGACAAAGTGTCGAGCTTCTATAATCGTTTTATTCTGTTTTTGGTAAATTTATTTTATTGAAAACCATCCCAGAATACAGGGAGCAAAGGGGAGTAAACCCCACAAACAACAACAATCTACCCACACTACTACAGAATAAAAAACAAGAAAGGAAAGCAATCCCAGACACCTAGCCAATAGAAACTATACAAACAGCTAGCCACTGGACAAAGATCTTGAACAAAGCTTTGTAATCTCTGGACTTGTTGATTGAATTTCTTTCCGCCAAACTTGATAAACCACTGCTGCGAAGCCCAGTCTAAGGATGACTGTCCCAGAGGAGCTTCCCCCAAGATTATTTAGGCTATTCTAGTTCCCTTCTCCATGGAAGAGTTTCCTTTGAAGTTGCATCTGTCTCGTACCATAGTCCAGATTTTCTCAAGATAAACACTTCCAAAAAACAAATGATCATGAGTGTCCTTAGCATGACTTCATATGACACACTCCTCTTCAACACTTGGTCCCCATGTTAGAAGTCTGCCTTTAGTAGCTAGCTTCCTCCTACAGCATAGCAAACGATAAATCCAATTACTAACATTCCCTATTACTTTCGCGTGGTGTGTTCTGATAGCATTCCAAGTAATTCTTGCAGAGTATTCACCAATGGCATTTGGCAGCCAAACCACAATAATAGACTTCTTTCCTTGAGGCTGTTATGTGGCTTTGGCACTTATGGTTTTCTGCTTGCTTGATACCTCATAAGGTTTAATTTTAGGATTTAATTTGACTTTAGCATTCTTTTGATTGGCGTCTCTGCCTATTGCAATAACACATCTAATTGGCAACTACCATGTTGAGATTGATTTTTTTTGGGAGGTTAGGCCAATCTCCATCCCTTTACTGGTACTTTTACTTAATTTGATTAAAATGGTCATTAGATATGAAACAATTCAAGGGACAAAGGCACGCCTCACCTGACCCTGACCCGATGGTTTTTTGAAATCTCTTTGTGGAAGGTTTTACTCGCATCTAAATCTGCGTCGCATTTGAATGAAGACTGGAGATACTCTTAGAGTATCGATGTAAATAAGCACACTTTCAAGGACTTAGGACATAAGTATACACAAAAGTAGATATGAATTCCAACTTCAGGGGCATAAGCTGGCAAAGCTCAACAACAACAACAATAGCATAACCCATTTAGTCCCCAATAATTGGGGGTATGGGCGGGGGATGGATAGAAGACAGACCTAACTTTTGGCAATAAATGCACAAAGTGGCTGCTCCCAGAATACCACTGAAACAGATGGATTGGAGACAGACCTAACCTTTGGCAATAAATGCACAAAGTGGCTGCTCACAGAATACCAATGAAACAGTGGTCCCCCTAAACCGTCGCGTTTGTTGCGGAATCATGCCCTCAAATCAAAGCCAAAAGGCATCAGAGAGGGCAGACCCAAGAATCATTTTGATTTATGTGCAAATTACCATGCTTCTTTCATTCAACATCCAGAGCATTGGCGTTGCACAATATAAGCTGGCAAAGCTGATGTTGCTTATATTTTTTCATCTTAATTTGTTTATGTGCATTCTTCATTTATGTGAGTGTGTGCATGTGCATATATATACACGCTATGCAGATACAGAAACAAGTGTTGATATTAAAATGAAAACACCTTGAGGTGGTTAGCTTGGAAATGCTGCACCCCCTAAGGCCTAAGCTATATGTACATCCATTGGCATGTACAATTATTCTATATACTGGACCAGTGACAACAATCCGAAAGGACAATCTTCTCTCTACTAGAAGGGGGAAGAATATAGACATGGAGTAAGCACAGAAAGTTCAAGCTACTTTGGCAGCTTACAGTTTCAAAAGGTTGTCCTCCTAATTCACAAATCATGTAGGGATAAAGCGATGAAGAAATTGGTTTTAGTGCTCCCATCAATTTGATCATGCCTTTGTTGTTTGGGTTAGAAGGTACTCGGCTAATGACTGTTCTAGGGAAGAAATTGACAGTTCACAAAAGTGCAATGTAGAACCCTCAAATTTTAATGGTGTTAAATTTTTCAGTATGCTATTAAGAGGTCATCTCTTAATTCATTCACTTAGCTTCCTTTGCCTAAAGTAGAATGTTCCACGTATGATGGGGTAAGAAGCCATTGTAAAGATTACGAGTGTGGAACTCAGTGGAAGGGGGGATAATATGTTCAACTTTTCATGGAGTACCAAGTAACAGAAACTTGCTATTTGGTGGCAAGTATCAGCTATTTTGGTGAGTTGTATTAGGAGTCTGATAGTCTTGGGGATCGTAATGAAAAATTATCAGGTGATATTTACACCTGCAATCTTCACAAGATCATGTACTCGACTGGAGTATTCACAAGTTTGGGAATACTGCTTAGGAGATTGTGTTTATCTACAGCTACACATCCCGTTATCATTTTGAATCTGCTTCCCTGTAATTAAAACCATGGCCTTGATTTTTGCAGACGTAGGGAGGGATGCATGACCTTGCTTTTAAGTTTTAACTGTGTTCCAACTAAGTAGTTCGACCATCTATTTAAAGTCTGCATGGCATCAACGTTGTAGTTTTCTACTTTTCTTGTATTTTGTTTTTTAGTAGTAATTGTTTTGTCTAACTATGTTTGTTCCTCATTTGATTGTTTTTTGCAGTTTAAGCCTGAGGAAATAACCGCTATTATGAAGGATTTCGATGAACCTGGAACGCTTGCACCCACTGGCTTGTACCTTGGTGGCACAAAATATATGGTGATCCAAGGTGAAGCAGGGGTTGTCATAAGAGGAAAGAAGGTAATGATACAATTGTCTCAACACAAAATTTCATGCTTTGGTCTTATATAAGAAAGCGTTTACAAATGTTTCTACTTTGAACTGGTTATTTGGGATGTGGTTTGTCTTTATGTGTCGTGATTGCCACTTTGACCTGGTGCCATGTTTGCTGAGTTGAATTAATGTCAGTTTGTGTTCTCTTCGCTTCGGCTGATATCTGGCAGCCTGCCTTTTCACTTGAATTGACCAATTTATTGTGTTCCCCTCGGGCTTTATTGTTCTGATCTGTGTTACTTGGAATATTGCTCATCTTTATGTATGTGAAATCAAAACGGGAAAGTGAACATGCTGAGTCATATGTTTTAACATATGGTGGATCAATTTTCTTTTGGATGCTAGACATCTAGAATATATATTTTTCCACACTAATTATGTGAGAGAATAGTTCTCTGAATCTAAAACATTTTATGGACCACAATTTAATATTTTTCCCGTCGGAAATGTAACACGAAATTTTACTCACAATTTCCCTGTCAAAATAGGAAAATTACCGTCTTTTGGAACAAGCATTTCACAATGTAAATCACTCAGGTGTTAGCTTGTTCTGGTAACACCAGTTCTAATTGCCTTGTATTTTAGTCTGAAAACATTGTAACAACATTATGTTATAAATTTGAACATGATGATACAAGTCATTTATGCCTAAATTTCTTGTCTTGATTGTGCAAAACTAAAGTACTGTAATGGATTGTTTTCAGGGCCCTGGTGGTATAACTATCAAGAAGACCAATCAAGCTTTGATCATTGGAATATATGATGAACCTATGACTCCTGGCCAGTGCAACATGATTGTGGAAAGGCTGGGTGATTATCTCGTTGAGCAGGGTCTCTAGTCTGGTCTAATTTGTTTTCTTCCTTTTTCATTTTGTTTCGCATCTTTTTTTGCCTCTTTCGTTTGTGTGCTTGCATCTATCTATTAGAAGTTGGGGTCGTACTTGTTGCAATGGCTTAGTATCTACATTTTTCAAAGTATTGGACAACTTTAAGGTATGAATTGCTGCTTGTAAAAGGAAGAATATGGTTTCTTCCTTGTATGAAATCACGTCATGTACTTTGGTTTGATTTAATGTTGATATTTACTCCTATGTAAACAATCACAGATGTCGGGTTTATTGCTAGTGTTTTCACTTGATTAGACACTCAATTATGTTCATTACTGTTAGGAGATGATGCAAATTTGCATTGCTTGTTGATATTGAGGAGGTCAGCCACATTCATCTATGCACGATACCTGAACATAATCAGCACATGTATGCGTATGTATTCATACCTTGGCTACAGTTTTTTTTTTTTTTGGGAACCAGAATCATAATGGATTCATTAAAAAGACTGTACAAAAGGATACTAGTTCGAAAATAACAAAGGAATATAAGAAAGAAAAAATCCGCAAAAAATGGTAGCAGTAGTGTAATGGAAAGCCTACGAGTCCACTTAAGACTGAGTTTTGGAACAAACAGATCTGCTGCTTCATGCGAAAGCATCACACCCACCACTGCCAATGCTGAACTCCAACACTAACTTCCATGAAACCATCGGACGCCAGAGCCCTAGATCCACCACAGAGTGGTGGCAATCAACCCAAAAATAGAGGGGGAGGGGAGATCTGAACTCTCACCGAAAGGAGAGAGATGGTTGTAACCGAAATCCAGAACATGAGAGAGGAGAGGAGAGGAGAGATGTGACCAAGGTGGACTGAGAGGAGTGAGGAGGAGAGAAAATAAGGGGTAAAGGTGGTGGGGAGACCAGGGGAAGCCCCCTGCTCTGAACTCACTCTGAACTGTCGCTTGCTTTACACATTGGCTACAGTTGTGACCGTTCACTACTTAATCTTAAGCTGGCTCAACCCTTGTTAGCCAATTTCCTCAGCTTCATCAAATTCATTCTTAACTGCCTATTTGAAGCCATTTTGGGTATGATCAGGGAGTAAACATTAAAAGAGATGGTAATGGTACTCGATGGAGCTATTTTTCCGATTTATTTGTTGAAAAGTCGCGTCATTTATCTCATTTCTTTTGCAAATGAGATTCAAAGACAATAATTCTGTCTATCAAAAAATGAACCTCCCAATGAAATGTTTACAATTGACATTTTCTTTCACTGGCTAACAAATTGGCCAAAAATTATTGGGCATGTGTTGTGACCCAACGTAAAATAAGCCATCCCAGTTCATCCTCATTTTTCGCTTGAACTGAAAAGCTCATAATGCATAGCGGTAGATGGCATCAGCTACTCCATCTTCGTCATTGCTAACACCAATCACATTAGCTACGGCTTTTGCCTTGTCTGATCCATTACTGAGAGCGATGCCCAGAGAAGCCAACTCAAGCATCTCAACGTCGTTTTCACCATCTCCAATAGCCATTATCTAAAACTCACAAGAATTGCCAACAAAGAAACAACTATTAAGAGTGAGAATCACACAGCCGTATCTGATTCTTCAGAACTTTCAGAATACAGCGACGTAAAATAAAGTGAAATGTAAATTGTAAAATATCTTCACTCTTTTTCTTCAGTCGTTTGGTTGGAGCAGAACTCGGGTATTTTTAGTACAAGTTCAAGGACATTGGGTCATTATGCAATAGAGTATTTTGGGTTTTCTTTCCTCCCCCGTTTAAGCAAATTCCCAGTGTCAAATTTTTTTTTTTTTTACTATTAGAAATTGAAGGGCAGTGTCCGGGTTGTAGATTGAGCCGTAAATTAGCTTCGCTTTCTTATATTTCCTTTTGGTGAATTCCTTGTCCCCCTTTGATATTATTTCTTCTGTCTCCTCCACTGAAAAAACAAAAGAAAATTGGTTCTTACCACCTCTTTTTTTCTTTTTCTTTTTGACTTTTTCTTTTCTTTTATCGGTCAATGGAACTCAGGCTCCAGGCTGGCCAATGAGTAAAGAATGAGACATGAAAAAGAAATTGTTGGCACATACCTCGTCTGGACTGGCACCCAAATGATCAAGTAGCATTTGCACTCCACTTCCTTTTGATGTTCCAAAGGGTACAATTTCGAGCATATCTGGCACAGCTTGCACAACAGTAGCACGGTCTTTTGTAGCTTCTGACCAGTAGGGCCGCAGCATGGTAGCCACTCCGTCGGCAGTGTCTAAGAAGATCACCTTCTGTATTTGGATGATTATGTGCCACACAACAAGAGAAACCAAGACAGCACTAATTAAAGATATTATCATGATGCATTATAACTTGATTACCAAGAGGATCAAGAGGACAATATTCTCCCTCCAGAAGATAACACGTGTACAGATAACACACACGACAAGCACTACTTGTCATTACATTCTTAAGACGTACAGAACAAGTATAGACATTAGAAAAATGATCTGCTTATAAGATAAAAAAAAAACCATGCATGCTAACAAAAGTAATGACAGATATTTTGGTTTAGCAGATTGGGAAGAAATGGAGGGAAAGGAAACCCTCACTTCTTGGATTGTGAGGAGTAGACAAGAAAAGAAGAGAAATGACACGCACATAAAAGCCCAAACTCCATTTCTCATCTAAAGTGGTGAGACCAGGTGAGACTTATCGTTTCTTTTCTCAACTGCATTCCAAACGGACTTCTCCGTCAAACGTAAGATCAGTATTCAACAAAACAGACAAAAAAGACGAGCCAGTTAAGAGCAGAGATATTGCCCAACTGTCACACTCAAAGTGATATGTGTGCACAGGCATAGTTTAGGGACAATTGGTCAAATTTGAAACAACAAAATATCACTCCTGCAGTTTTAAACATTTGTGCCATCGTTGGGTATGCTCTGCCCAAGCCCCAAAACAGAAAACTGCCAATGTAAACACCATACCTGTATGTCAACTCTAGCCAAGAGGTGCTCAATGGAAGGTATGATCTCCGCCTGCCCAAAAGATTCATGCAAATCAAGTAACAAGAAGGGTCGATTAGGCACTCAATTAAACCATGACGGTGAGAGGCGAAGAAATAAGCAAATCAGTGAATCATGCACCTTTGGCTCATGATATAGAGTGTGAAGTGTGTCCACAAGAGGGTGGCCAAATAATGTCAAGCAACGATCCTCACTGAATGCAATAAGTGGAATTTCATGCTCCAGAGAGTAACAAAATGCCTGCAATATCGATAAGGCGAAAATCTTCACTTCTCTGTTAGATAAGAGTTCTAATAACCAGAGTAAGAGTGAACGGTCCTTCAAGACTCATAGGATAGGTATATAAGTTCTCAGATTCTTGTCAGGGTGTATATCTTTTCGTATCTTAGTTTCATAGGAGATCGACTTTTAGAGCTTTTGACATCTTAATAGGGTTTGGAGCCACAGAATACCTGCCTGCTCGTATGAATGTCTCTCTGTGTGTGCGTGGGTGTGTGTGTGTGTGTGGCACCATGCAGCAAGCAGCATTCATTGTCACCTAAAACCAGGCCCAGAAGCAGAAGTCTGATGCTTGCTACAGATAATAAGGTTGATAAAGTTTTGCACATCTAGAAAGACAGCTCAACTCCCAGTACGGCTGAGCAGGAAGTGGCTATTGTTTATACTAAGATATGGAAAACTACATTTCCAACTCCAGCGGAAAAAAAACACTTGCCACTATCTGCATAGGTGATTTACTTTCAACTTCCTAACGCCATATGATAATAAATAAACTAAAACTGGGACACCCATAGAAAATTTACTAATACAAAAATATTACCTCTCTGCAGAGACTAGGATCTAAATTGCTTCTAAAGATTTCCCGACCTTGTCTGCCATACACAAGCAATCCCTGGAATCATATAGAGAAATAAAGGCAAGAGACAATTTAAAGTGGATATAATCAACAACTTAGACTGAGCAAGCTGAATAGAAAGAACATCTCAAGAGTGCAGGAAAAAAAAAAGTGCAAACTGAATTGGCTCAATGTTTTCCTTTGAGGTTCCCTTGAATTTTTTTTTGGAAAAGTTACCATTTATGGCTCGAAACAGATGTGCTTGCTACTAGACTATATATGTTAGTAACATTTCATTGCTCTCATACTGAGAGACTAAAACTTTTACAACTACAATTAACAACATAAATGAAATGATTCAAATTTCTTCTAGCACGAGACAATACATGGCATTGGGGCCAAAAAGTAACATTAAAGAATCCCCGGGAGTCAATCGTCACTTATATCCTTAGTCATCAACAAAATTGCTAGATACTTTACTCTGCGATGAGGCACTCAATATTAGTGCATAACATGATGGTATACAAGTTATTGCAACAAGCATCTGACCCAACCAGGTGAAATGCTTCCATCCAAGGCTAGTTATGCAGTCTAGGCACATGCTCAACAGTTGAAGTTCTCAATTCAGTTAAGGCTTTTCAAATCAAAGTCATGCATTGTAACAGGTGCTTGGCTCCTATATTTACATTGGATGGTCATTGTCAAAACTCCAAAGTTTGCAATTTTAATGTCTAGCGTGAGAAAACACCAAATTCATATGGCTGAACAGCAGACATCACCGGGAGTCCTAAGCAATGGCAGCAAGTTAACTGTGGTGACAATAGAAATGATTTTTCTGTCCTCTTGGCACACTCTAGCTCAGGATATAACTCAGGGCTCAAATTAGTTTGCTTCATGGCAAGAAACTGTTGAAGAGGTTTACAATCAATATGAAAGAACTCCCGTCTTTTGTTTTCCTTCGTGTGCTTGAGAAGTTGCTGCCCAGAAGGCTTCTAAAGAATGTAGGACTCATGTCTCTTTTTTTCTTTATTATCCTCACCCTTCCCTCTGAATTCCGATGGGATTATGCAATATTTTGCTGTCTTTGTCTGAAAAATCCCTAAACTTTAATGCATAGAGCCATCAGAAACCAACCTGAACCCGAAGCATACTCCTTCCCCAACCTGCCTAATTCCTAAACACTTGATAACTAAAGAAAGTGCTAGCCAATGGTTTCAGATACCATAAGAGCATACTTCATTTATACTTCATCAAACATGCAAAATCTGAACAGGATCAGGGTTAGAAGAAACCTGCACAAAGACTCCAGGGCAGAACTCTGAAATAATACCATCTTTTCCTGCCAAGTCTACCCTCTTTAGAACACTTACGGCAGCTGGACGAGACTGTTCCAAAAGCAATCACCAAGTAACCATATCATGTATCAAACTATCAATCAAGAATTAGTATCTGATAGAAGGAAACCATAGCCACCAGCAAAAAAGAAAGGAGGGAAAAATCCCATCTGCACTTACGGCTTACCTTACCAGTGGCTATCACCACTTTGAGACCCCTTGAAGAGGCCTCTCTTAGAGCTTTTGCCGTAGTTGAAGTAATTTGGCTTTGGCTGTTCAGCAGCGTGCCTTGGATATTTGAATAATAAAGCACCATAAGCAGATGATAATATTCTAAAAACAATCATAAACGGAGGCATTTCATATGAGTCTCACCATCCATATCACAGAAGATATAGCGAAACTTTGGTTTGTAGAATCTTAGACTGTCTTGTTTCTTCCTGTCTTTTAACAATTAACGTGTAAGAATCTGCAATCTCACAAATAAGCAAATATAACTTGATGGGTAAAGGATATGGCTAGCCAAGAGGGATGTTTATCGGATGATTCGAACAAAATGTAAAGGCAATAAGTACCATTAAAATTACCATCTGTGTTTTCCATATGAGTACTTGCATTTGTATCAGCATCATGAGCACTTCGGATTAATCCTTTCCCCTTCCACCCAAGACTCTTCAACAGCAGTTCCTCCTCCTCCTCCATTTCTGCTTCAGCTTCATCACTAATCTCGTGATCAAATCCCAAGAGGTGTAACAACCCATGTACCTGTAGGGATAAACCATGAACTTTAAATCTAACAAAAGCTTAAACCATTAGGAGAGGTTTGACAGCCCATTCTGTACCCAAGCAATGTGGGATTCTCCATCAAAGCAATTACAGTTCCCTATTTTTTAATTGATTAGCTGAGATAAAGAGTTAACCATAGAACCACTCTGTTTCCACTGTCCTTGAATTTGTGTATGTTCCCTTTATTCATTTCTATCTGCAACTTCTCTAACAAAATGACGAACAAAAATAGAATTTAATCATTTAACAAAAGACAAGGGTATCATATTATACATAACCCTGAATTAGATCAATGCAGAAAAATACTTTTCTAATTTAATCCTATTTTGAAGAGGGTATCGGGGTTGCATATGAGACTTGTTTTTGTAACACCTCTAGAGGCCAGACCAACAGCATATGCCCCCGCCTCACATATCCTGACTACATGCTGCATAACCAAGTACACCAAGTAGTTGTTTGTCTCAGCAATCACAATACTTTCTCAAGTCATTAAAGAGTGTCTGTGGCGTTCTATGAGGCAATTTGATTATCTAACCTTCATTTCACAAATATCTGCTCTGTTTTTTTTTTTTGGTAAATTATATCTGCTCTGTTTGGGAGGGAAGAACTGAAAAGAAACTAAATCAAGAAACCTTAAAAAAATTGAATGCCATGCAAGGAAAAGAGGAAGCCTCAGCCATGGAAAGGCAACAAGATGTATACTAGAGGAACAAAAGAGTTAGGTATGTAGATATGCAATCATAGGTTTGATTTAACAAAGATACTGGAAAACAAACCAATAGGATGCGTATCTCATCGAGAAGAGAGTGTCCCCTTTCCTCTGCTTGCCTTGCCGCCGTCTCAACAGAAATTACAATGTCACCTAACATGAGCTGCAATAAAGAGCACGTCAAGTTTTCTCCTAGAAGGAGATTCTACACGCAATGAATGAGGTCTTACAATTGGAATTTTAAGTTCAGGGACATGTTGTGACATTGAAAGAACATCAGTCGCATGGTCTTCATCCCTCCATTCCTTGTTGAGTTGGCGAATGAAATCATCATTGCAAAGAAGTACTGATAATTCAACACTTTTGAAGCAACCAACATCGTCTATGGCGAGATCTCTTGTTTTGGACTTCAAATCCTTTAGGCGACAAAGTGCCAATTTCATTGCCATGGGAGCATTTAGACGGAGTATTTCTGCAATACCCTGCAATGTGCAGAAAAAAAAAAACCACTAATAAACCAAAAAAGCTAAAAATTAAAACTAAATATACACAAAAGAAAATACACATGTGAGTCCACCTCAAACTCCTCTTTGAAATTTCTTGCTGTTCTTGATTTGATAGATGCACGAGTGAAACCGTTTTTAGTATTGAATTCAAGGGACGTGGGAATCATTTCCCAAAGACTAACTATTCACAAAATCTCACTGTTTTCTAGATTGCTTCACTCATCGGCTCATTTGTAGGGAAAATAAGGTTTTGGGTGGAACGGAATAGGGGTGGATATGTTTTAAGGGGGATTAGTTAACTGGGGGATTAGCTTATACTTGGTTGGAGTAGTAGTTGATATGCGTGGATAAGGGTGGATGATGTGATGGATTACTTTGTTGTCCTAATTAAATCATTGCATTGAGAATACAAATTGGGTTTTTTTTTTTTTGGGGGTGGTTTGGGATTAGCTAAGACCCCTCCAAGTGGATAACCTCTTCCCTCCTCCCTTATCCTCCTTCCTTCTCCCACTAACAAACACCCTCTTCTTTATCCCCTCCCTTATCCCATTGACAAACATGCCCTTAAGGCATACTTTATCACCTCATTAGCGGGGCAGTGTAAGACTCCAGTAAGATAGGTTTCAATGGAAGACAGATTTTCTTGTAGTTGGACAACTGGCACCCACTTGGCCCCTTGTTTTCTAAATTTGGTGAAAGGATCGCCTTCAGTCTAGGCCAATCTCTAAGTGCTAAAGTGGAGACCATTATTGATCGTGGTACTTGGCATTGGCCTAGAATAAGGACTCATCCTATTCACTCAATCATTTCTCACACTCCTCCAACTCTTCTGCCTATGATGGAGCAAGAGGATTCAGTGGTTTGGCTCCCTCATTCAAGTGGTGTGTACTCCGCCCAGTCTGCATGGAATGCAATTTAAACTGTTAACCTATTCAGAGCTGGCATAAGCCATAAGGTGGCTTGGGCTGGTAACTTGGTTCCGCGGTGGTCATTTATTCTCTGGTTAGCTGTGCAGCACAGATTGACCACTAAGGACAGAGTAAGGGATTGGGGGATGGTGCTTGATGACGGCTGCAGTCTGTGCAGAAATGGTATAGAGACTCATCAACACCTCTACTTTTGAGTGCTCTTATTCTCTTTACATATGGCAGCATTTGATAGATTAAAAACATGGCTCAAGGTGTGCCCTGGAGATTGGCAGATATTGTGGCTTGGCTTGAGGCTAATGGGAAAGGTACAGACCTTAGAAGCATCAGTCTCAGATGTTCCATAGCAGCTGCTGTTTATAGCTTATGGAGGGATTATAGCTTATGGAGGGAAAGAAATTGCTCAATTTTTTCAGGGCAAGTCAACTGATCAATCTCAGCTGTTCCTCAGAATCGCTAATGAAGTTAGGGCTTTCCTCAGCTTCCTGGAAGCTGCAACCCTCCCAGGCCAATAAATTCTTTTGTGCCAACTGGGGCTTGTCCTCGAAAATTTTGGGACATGTATAGCTAGACTTTTGTTTGCGTTTGTATAATAAGTTTTCCTCCTCCTGTAATTAGCTGTGTTGATTGCTGTTGTAGTGTTGTTCTTTCCTGGTGTATTGGGGAGTTTTTTCCCCTCCCTAGACCGATGTATTCTTTGGTTTGTGCTTAATAGATCTTGCACTTATCAGAAAAAGAAAAAGAAAAAAAGAATAGAAAAGAACATAGGTTTCAATGCCAAGAATAGAGAAAGCATCACTTCAGATATTTGTGGTCGACTTTTTAGTTTTGCAATTCAAGGTTCGTTTTTATTTCACTTTGATTTCTTCAAGGGTACAATAGTAGTGGCCCCACATAAGCGGCTAAACATGAAACAAAATTTCTTTTAGAATTGTAGTCGAGTGTAATGGTTATTTCTTTTCCCTTCCTTGTCGAGGGGGCGTGAAGCTTGATAACTGTACGTTATATGTTAACAAGGACATAATTGTTTGCCTATTTTCTCCCAATTACTTGAGTCTTGAGCATCAAACGAGAGCTATAGCATTGAACTATCCTGCTCAGTCAGATTCTAAATCTGTGACAAACTGCCCCGCTAATGGCTGGTGGGACTAAATCATGCACTAGTATGCACTCTCTTATAAACAAGAAGGTTGAAATAACTTATACAGTAACACCAACCTAATTGGTCAGTGGCCCATAAAAAATCACAAACGAGATTGGAGTTGTACCCCTTGTCCGCGCTAACCTACCCAACCATGTAATTCTCACCACCCCACAATTAGATTTCTTATTAGTGGTGATACTGTATGTCGGTATCTCTATTACAGCTAGTATTTTACTCCTCACTTGCACTTTGCAACCCACATAGCTTGCCTCTATCGGAAACACGTTTTTTTTTTTTTTTTTACTTCATTTGTAGTTTCCTTCAGCAGGAAATGATCCCATATCCCTCGCACCAAATTCTTCCTATTCACAAGATCACAGCAATATATTTAGAGATTAATACACTCATCAAGAAAAATATATCATGAAAATGACAGTGGATGCAGGTGGGGCCAACTTAAATTTCAAACATGTAAATCACCAATAGGCAAATAAACAAACCTAATAGTCTGATTGAATAAGAATCATTGCCATGTAAAACGACCTAAAAGTTTCAAATTGCCACCTCCTCTTATTATCAACATCATCAACCCCGAACAATTCAAGAAGTTTCCTTCATCTTTTAACTGTTTATAGTAGGAAATATAAGGTCCTTGTTTTCAACTCTCCTACTAGAATTAGTTTTTCCTAGAACATCCAAAGAACAAAGATTTCCAAATAGTTTCATTTGTTAGTTTTCTACTGAGTAATTAGCAACTACACTCTCCATACCAAAAAGATTGTCTAGCCCGTAAAACAAGAAGTTAAAAAGAACGTATTTTTATCAACAAAAAGTTTAAACTCTTTTCTTAAACAAAAATAACTCTATGATATCTAGTTACTTGAGGAAAAAGGATTTGACTTTCTGACAAAAATACAGAAATTTTAAAGTTCTCATTTCGCAGATGGACAATCAAAACAAATTGACAATCTTTCTAGACAGGGAGATGGTACATTTTCATATTCTTACCAAATTATTACGTCAAATGACCAAATACAAGATAATGTCCACAAACCAATTGTCAATAGCCAGTAGGAAGTAGCCTCTAGATTATATTAACCAAGCTTGAACAATGTGGATAAAGTGTAATAAGTAATAACCCTTGTCCTTTTTTGCTAGAATCGATTACTTGAAGATTCAACGTAGTAATCATACATTGATGCATTTATAGTATATATACAAAGAGAGATGGAAAGAGGTACCGAAATTTCAGAATCGTCGGGCAATTGTTCTTCAATGGCAATATCAACCCTCAGCTCCAACTCCTTCCCGTTACTCTTCCGCCGCGGCGGCAGCCGCCGCCGCACCTTCCTATACCCTCTCTTATCCAACGCAAACACCTTTCCCAAAAGCCCTCTCGGAAAAATGCTCCGATCTTTGCGTCGCAAGTCATTGAGCCTCCTCCATCCGGACACCACCGAAGAATCCAAACACAAGGACAAGGCGCATAAGCGGGCTGAAGAAGGAAGTAGTAGACTCGAATGAGAAGAATGGCGAAAGTAGGCAGTGATGGGGGAAGGTAAGGAGCGTGAAACGGCACGCGCAGCCATGGGGTCGGCGGGGAAAGGCGGGCGGAGGTTGCGGAGGAGAGGGGAGAGGCGGGGGAGCATTCAGGTTTGGAGTCACCAAACAGAGGGCGACGTCGACGAAGTGGTGACTGGTGAGTGTTGCAGATTTGCAATGGAAGATGGGAAGAGTGAAGTGAGAGAATTTGGTATCGGAGGGAGAGTAGGCTGTAGAACGAGGTGAATCGAGCCTCGCTACAACATGTTCAGGTGGAAGCGGATCCGCTCTCTGTCCGTCCGTTCAATCCGTCCATCGCTACCAACGTGGATGCCCTTGGTGATTTATTGGAAATGTATTCTTAAATTAGAAAAGTCTGGAAAATCTTTTTTCCTGTTTGGAAGAGAATCTAATTCAATAATAGAAAATCTCACAATGCCAATCTCCGAAGCAAAGGATTCTTCTTATGCAGTAAATGTTTGGGTAAAATATGTTCTTTCCCCTTAAACTATCAAAATTTTGTTTATTTGCTCCTTCAACTATAAATTGCATACAGTTACCCCTTCAGCTATTCGATCATTACTTATTAAGGCAAAAACTCATTTTCCACCCACTTCAAGGACAAAAAGTATTCTATTAACATTGACCTCCTTATTTTGGCATCAGCAAAAGGGCACATTAGACATTTCCTCCCAAACCCTACTCAATCCTAGTTTAGGGTAACTTTCCAACTAAGGAGCTTCACCATACTCGATCAAGAGAAAGATATACATTGTTTACAACTAAACCACGTCTCAATACTCTTATATTTGTTGTAGAAATTCATCATGTCCACCACCACAAACAGGGTTAGTTAGGTTGAGTTCTTATTGAATAAAAGAGATATATTTTCTTGATTGTAAATAACCTTTTGATTAACCAAAAATAATGGTTATAAAGATGAGAACAAACCCTTTTTAGTTAAACCCACAAACTTGCAGCAAGGTAACAATTGAAACCTGGATCTGAACATTTAGTTGAGATTGTGCATTTTTACTTGTTTCGAGTTTGAAATCAGCTGAACAACCCTAGTTTATGAGGTGGGTTCTCAAAACACATTAGTAATAAAAAAAAATCAATAAGCCAGCACGTTGAACATCCGGAATCGGGTAGTGGTAATAGCAATTGTTACTGTTCAACTACGGAGTAGTATACTTTTGAAAAGATCCGCCCACAGAAAAACACTGGCACACAGGGAAAAGTCAAAAGGACAGCGTGGCGTAACGCGCAGGATCTTTTGATCCCCAAAAAAACATTAATTCAAGTCTCATCCCAAACACTGCCTTATCGCCCACCACCGGCCGCCACCAATGAATCCGGTTCCCCCATCTCTCTCCTCCCCTTTTCTCTCTCCTACGATCCCTCCTCGCCGGACCATCTGAATCTGGTTCACCTCTCTCTCTCTCTCTCTCTCTCTCTCTGTACTTGCTTGTGATTGAATCTGTGCATCGAGTATATCTATATACATCTATATGTTCACGTCTGTACTCTTTTAGTTCTTCTCACTGGTTGATTAGAACGTTGTTGTTTGGCACGCGTTACGCTCGATCTATCATTTGTAGGGTTAGATTCTGGTGAATTTTTCGTTGTAACTGTCGTTTTTGAAAATTCAGGTTTTTTTCCCCCCCCCCCAAAATGGTGGGGCCTGAGAGCGTAGATGGGTCGTTACTGCCGCCGGCCCCGGCAGCAGTCACGCCGAAGAAGTACGGGGTGACGAAGCCGATATCGGTTGCGGGGCCAACGGAGGTGGATTTTCAACGAAACGCGGAATTGGAAAAGGTGGATTCTCTTTGTTTTTTTTTTTGGTGAATATTTTGTTGGAAATCGAGAAAAATTGTTAATCGGTGGAATGAATGGTATTGTGGTTTGCAAAGATGCAAAATTTCTGATTATTTATGTCGACATTTGAAAGTTTTTGATTGATTCGGGACTTTACGAGAGCGACGAAGATGCTGCGAAGAGGGCAGCTGTCCTTGGGTGCATTGATGAGGTAATTAGCTTTATTGTTTTGTTTGATCAGTCAATTGGATTCCAGATATTCTGTTAGTTTGTGCTGCATGTGTGATTTATCAGAAACAGACATGTCTTTGAGATTTACTTGTTAGTTTGCATTCCAGATGATCTTATGATATAAAAGTTTGGTTCTAAGATATACTACTTGGTAGTTACTGTTTCCAGTTACAGTTTTCAGAAGTAGTTTTGCAGACTAATTTTTTCATTACACTTAAAACAGTTTTTTACTTCCATACGCATAGAGGGAAAAAAATTGTTTTCCAGAGTTCTTGCAGTTTCTGGAAACATCAATAGTTTCTGAAAACTGATTATGAACACTTGAACAAGCGGAACAGAGAAGAATATTAGTTGCAAAACGATCGATGGTACTCCACCTAACAGGCAGATATTGAAGTTATGAAATAGGACCTTAGAGTTGGAAAAGGATCGATTGATCTATTCATGGGCTGTGGCTGACAAGTGTTGTCAAAGATTAGAAGTGCACAAAAACAAAAAAGAGTTGAAAAAAGAAGAATAAGAGTCTGAGTTACTACTAGTCTGGACGAGAGTTTCATTGTCGTACCCTATGTACCTTAGACCTTATTAGAGATTGTATACCTGCTAAGAATGTGATTTGAAAATTCAGAATTATAGACTTGTGACTTCTAATGCGACGTAAATCAACAAAGAGCTACATTTTCAAAACCTAAGCAAGATATTTGATGCACAATACAGCTGGGGATAGTCGTCGAAATATTTAGGGTCTGTTTTTCATTGTAGCCTTTTTTGTCTACAGGTAGCGTTGCCTTTATAGCATATTGTTATTAAAAGCTTATCTACTTGTCGTAAAAATCTTGATCCAGTATTCAATTAATGAATAGCCAGCACATCTTCATAAAACCTAGAAATTGAAAAACTAGAGGAAATTGAAAAAATAGCATTGCTGTCTAAAATGAACATCTGCAGTTCTAGAAACCCAAGTATGTTGTGTAGTACGTCTCCAACACGGTTACTTCACAAATTTGGAACGGCTTTTGATAATTGGTAGAGTTAAGTGCACTTTGCACCCCTATGCTACACTTCACACTTGGTGTGGCTTTGCACTTTGCACCATGAATTGTTAATTGGCACATTCCAACCCTCACACTTCAAGTTGTGTCAATGTCCCCTATCCATTTGACAACCATTCAAAAGAGTAACGGAAATTGTTCACTTTTTTGCATGTGGCCAAATTTAAGGGCATTAAATTCTTTTTATGTTTAATTTCTCCCCAGGTTTGTTGGCTTCGTACACTTTAGTTGATGTTTTGCAGCCTTTTCCAATAGTATAAATTATTTATCACAAAGTTTCTTATATGGTATAGGTCGTGAAACGTTGGGTGAAGGAAATAACACATCAGAAAGGTTACTCAGATCAAATGGTGGAAGATGCAAATGCTTTGATATTTACTTTTGGGTCATTTCGGCTGGGGGTAAGTATGGGCTTGAGTAAGTTCTTTGTCTGTACAAGCATTTTTTCTTCTACCTTTTCTTCTATCTGAAGACTAAGAGAATAGAGTATCAATCTTCAAAAAATTGTGTGGAATTAGTGGGGAGTTCCCAATCTTTTTCTTCTAGTTCTTTTTTAATTATTTTTCGAGAAAGAATTCTTTCATTACACTTATGCAAAGCTACAGACAGTACTCCGACAATCCAAGAGATCAAACCAGCAAAAACAAAGCCAGCTCACAGCGAGGCTCAAGAAAATAAAACCACAGAATGCGAGAACCTAAACTTCTTTGTGTAATTCTTTACTCAAAACTTTCAAGTAAGTCCAATGCAGCTATTCTATGACGAAGAATGATATAAGACTCAATGAATTTTTTTTTGTTTCTAAGAATTATTTTCATGTTCACTTATCTTATCCTCCTTTGGTTGTCTTCTACTGTTAGTGAATTTTCATTAAGTGGGGATGTTGGGACAAGTTTTTATTTTGACAGGTGCATGGGCCTGGGGCTGACATGGATACCTTGTGTGTTGGGCCATCTTATGTGGATAGAGAGGTTGGTTACGTTGGGTTATCGATTCTCATTCGCATTTATAAACCCAGACGTTTTTTATCTAAAAGTTGAATGATGTTTGTCCTCAGGAAGATTTCTTTATGACATTGCATGACATGCTGGCTGAAATGGAAGACGTTACTGAGCTTCAACCTGTTCCAGATGCTCATGTCCCAGTAATGAAGTTCAAGTTTCAGGGAATACCAATTGATCTCCTTTATGCAAGCATATCACTGCCGGTTGTACCGCGTGTGAGTCTTGAAGACATCTCTTTCTTGCTGCATAATTGTTAACTATATTTCTTCTGCTCTCTTCTTTCTTGTTTTGACCATTTCGAACTATTACCTACGTCTTCCCTTTTCCAATCCCTGCTCCAGAGTGTTTTCTGGCAATGGTATTGAATATGCTTTCCTACATTTTGAACGTCTCAATAGGTATTTTTGGTGAGTTAGTATTGGTTTTTTAATTTCCTTAATCATGAACTAATAGTCTATCTAAACTGCCGATGGGGAAAAAATAAAGTCTATCTAAACTAATTGGAAATCTCATACTTGTTTCTGCCATGCCTTTCTTGATAATGGAGCCATGCATGTTGTACTACATGCCCCTTCTTGTGTATGAGGATGATATTACCGTTCATTTGTGTTGAATGGTATTGTTATTCAATTGCTTGCTCATCAATGCCGTTAAGTATAGATGTTCTTTTTCTTGCTGCATTTTTGTGTTTTCTAATTTCCAACTACGAATGGCTGTTTGATTGATTTCGTTCCAACTTCCGAAATATAATTTTTGTGTGACACATCGAACTGGTTATCACACATGTTGAGATCCACTATTGATGCTGTTAATTCACATTGTTGATTCTAGCTTCTACCTGCATAACTTCCATCAATGGGAATCCTTCAGTTTGTATTTTTTGACACTGTGCCAGACAGTGGTCGATCTGGTTCTGCTTGAGCCAAACTTCTTCATTCTCTGTTATAAGGTATTGAAATTTAAGATTGCTCTTCTGAGTTACTTGCTAGGTTGGAGTCACGATTTTCATATTGCTTGTCCCCATGTTTGTCTTCTGTTAAATTATCACTGCAAGTGTAGAATACTAGAATGTATAGCTTTTTGCAATACCTGTCATTTTTTGGGCTCTTAGCCGAACCTGCTCCTCTGAGTCTCTGGGTAATTGAATAGTTTGACATTGTAAACACATTGTTACCTCTTAGTTGGTCTTGCCATTGAGTCTGAATAGTTTGCACATTGCTTTCTTGGAAAATTAGTTTATGCTGGAAAGCTACGGACCTTTACTCCGAGTTTCTCTTAGTGTATGGCCTTATCTTTGTAGTAAATATACTAATCATTTTCTTTCCTTTTAGTTTCAACTTCCAACTCATCTTGTTGATCTCAAGTAAAACTTAATAGTTGGGACTTTCTGACATGCACTTTGTGTCGTGTGACCACCCGTGGTTTTGACTATGATTTCCTGCCAAATTAAGGCGTCGCAATAATTTTGAGTTCTATGAAATACCCTTGCTTTTTATGAGCTTGAATTGGACTTGGAAACAAGGGGTCCAAATTTTTGGCTGGTTTTTTCTTCACGAAGGCCGTAGCAAATGATATAATAGGACATTTTATCGTCTGTTTTTCCTAAGGGCTTTACAGGCTAGGCTAGATGAGTGTATTCTCTTTACAGCTAGACGAAGAGCTGAGAGTTTTGTTACTTTGATTTGGTTATATCCGTCCAATTATTGTTAGAACATGGTATTTTATCTCGTCATTTTTAGGCTACATGGGGCCTTCTCCTTGTTCTTTGTTTACCCATTTTATTCTTTTTGGGTTGGAGAAGGTTAACTTCGTTGGCCACAAAAGGAATGGATTATGATTCATTTCATATCCTCCATGAAAGTGGTTTCATGATTTTCTCTTAAGGCTTAAAGCAGATCACCAATAGATGTGAAGGCTTTACTTCTGAAGGTTGGTAGGACAATGGAAGGGGTAGGACAATGGAAGGGATCTTAGAAGTGAGTATGAAAAAGTCAGATCTGTATCTTGGATAGGTTTATATTCTTGACTTAGCATCTCATATTCAATTGTCCATAAACTGTTAGTGAGTAAACTGTTTTGGAGACTCATTTGTGCTTTTCCCCTTTTTCTGGCTGATATTTCCTGCATTTAGTTTCCCATCTTTTGTTAGCTGCAACATATTGATGCAGAGTTCTTTTATTGTCCGCTCGACCTAGTTTTTTTCCATCAGTACTGACAAGCTGACATCTGGACAGGAATTGGACATCTCAGATGTCTCTGTGCTTTCCGACATTGATGAGCAAACTGTTCGAAGTCTTAATGGATGCAGGGTTGCAGATCAGATTCTGAAACTTGTTCCAAATATTGAGGTGATCCTATTGGTTATGAAATTCGTATGTTTAGCAGTAATCTGATTAGCAGTCTTTTAACCTTTTCAAATTGTAGCACTTCCGCACAACCCTCAGATCTTTGAAGTTTTGGGCTACAAGACGGGGTGTTTATTCGAATGTGAGTTAGCATATTAAGTCTTCTGGCACTGTATTTTATTTTTCAGTTTTATGATATCAGTTATTTATCATTTTTCCCCCTGGGTATAGGTTACCGGATTTCTTGGTGGCGTAAACTGGGCTCTTTTGGTTGCTCGGATTTGCCAGCTTTATCCCAATGCAATTCCCAGTATGCTGGTCTCTAGATTCTTCAGAGTTTATACCCAGTGGCGTTGGCCTAACCCTGTGATGTTATGCCCAATAGAAGAAAATGAACTTGGCTTTCCTGTGTGGGACCCTCGGAGAAACTTTCGAGATCGAAGTCATCTTATGCCAATTATAACCCCAGCCTACCCTTGCATGAATTCTAGCTATAATGTCTCTACAAGCACTCTTAGGGTTATGATGGACCAATTCCAGCATGGTAACAAGGTCTGTGAGGTAAGCAGAAAAAAGGGTACATTGTAATTCATTTGTTTTCTTCTGCGTGCGCGACTTTGTTTGACCAGTATTGCCTGTGCCCTTCTGCGTTCTGTATTCAGGAGATTGAGCTGAACAAAGCCCAGTGGAGTGCTCTGTTTGAGCCTTACCTGTTTTTTGAGGAATACAAAAACTATCTGCAGATAGACATAAATGCCGCAGACGCTGATGATTTATTAGGTTGGAGAGGCTGGGTGGAATCTAGGCTTAGACAACTGACTCTGAAGGTAAATGTGGGTTTTCTCTATGGTAATAACAAGCAAAAGTTCTTTGCGGCTATGCTGAACATATATTTTGACCTTTTGTATTTACGATCTCAGGTGGCACATCCACAATCCTTGGACATCAGTGGGTGTGCCGCATCAAATGTTCAATTTAAAAAGCTCAAAGCAGATGGTCAACATATCATTATGCACTTTCATACTCAAGTTTCTGTTCATGATTATCACACTTGTGAAATTAATCATGAAAGGGAATATATTTTTCATTCTATATGTTATTTTTCCAGATAGAACGGGACACATATGGCATGTTGCAGTGCCACCCTTATCCCAATGAGTATATGGACACGTCCAAGGCATGCCCGCACTGTGCATTCTTCATGGGCTTGCAGAGGAAACAGGGGGTAAAAGTTCAAGAAGGCCAGCAATTTGATATACGAGGAACAGTTGAGGAGTTTAAGCAAGAGGTAAACATGTACATGCTCTGGAAACCGGGTATGGATATTCATGTTTCTCATGTTCGTAGGAAGCAAATTCCTGCATATGTTTTTCCGGATGGATATAAACGTTCACGACCATTGAGGCACCCAAACCAGCAGGCAGGAAGAGCTTTTGAAGAAGATGCTGAAGGCTGCAGATCTCAATCTGCTGAAAAACAGCTCAAAAGGAGAAAGGATTCTGAAGTAGTGGATGCTGAGGAAGATCAACGAGCGAAGCGGGTTCTTATTAGCCCACAGAGGGTAGGGTCCGATTCTCAGCCCAGTGTTATTAGTCGCTCTGGCGGAACATCTCAATCTCCTGAAAAACAGCTCAAAAGAAAAAAGGATTCTGAAGTAGTGGATGCAGAAGAAGATAAACTAGCGAAGCCGGTTTTTATTAGCCCACAGAGGGTAGGGCTTGTTTCTCCAGCAAGTATCATAAGTAGGTCTGTCGGAACATCTCAGCCCAGATGCTCTGTGGAGTTTAAGTTAGAGCCTTCACCAATGACCGAGAGGGATCCTAATGAGACTGGATGTACCGAGAGGGTTGTGAATCTGGAAGAGGGTCCTGTTGATGGTGGGAGAGAGCTGGTGGAACCATGTAAGCAGTCAGCGGATGGGGAAAATGACAATAGTGCTTTGGCGTCAAATTTCGGCATTGAATCCCTCAATGGCGAGGTGAGTTCCTTCATTTCAGGATTTTGGGTTTGCAGATTGCTGTAAGAATACTGAGAGTTTTGAAGATAGTGAGAGCCGGGATCCTTGCAGGGTAATGCATGTGCCGCAGATCTGGACTCGCATTTGGAAAATGGGTGTTTAAATCGAAGCAGGGTATTTGGAAACAGCTTGGCAGAAACGTTAGAGGTTGTGAATCTAAGCCTTTTGTCCTTTCTTGGTCCTATCTTTTTGTCCTTTTTGCTGTTTTCTGGTATATTTTATGTATTATTCTTTTATATGTGCTGTTCTCCCCTTGCCAATCTCTTGCTTTGCGATAGGGTCATCATAGCAAGGAACCAAGATGTCTTTACAGCTTTGATCCGATTAAATTCGGAAAACGGTTACTAGAATTTTGTGTGTGTTTAAAGTAAAGCGTTGTTGCATGGCTTGCAACTAGAATATAATGATCAAATAAGCCTGTGGGTTCTCGCATGTAAGAGAGTCTAAAGGTGAAGGATCGGGATCTTCAGATGATATTTGAATGTCTGATTTGCTCTCCTCCTCCTTCAGTCACTGATTTTTTCCGTCCCGTTTGTCCAATATTCATTTGATTTCTAATTTTTTGCACAGAATCTCCTAACTGGTGTATCTATGTCAGTTGGTCTAGCACCACAGCTTGTGCTGCATCTCCAGTTACTGTGCTTAAGAACCTAACACGTTCTGTGTCCCGAGGCTTGGATACATAGGCAGTGTTCGGTTGGGAGTTTTGAGCCGGTTTTGGCCCTGTTTTGGTTTTGCTTACATCATCATTTCTCTCATTTCTCTCTCTCTCTCTCCACTTATTACACCTGCTTACATCATCAAAACTAAACTAAACTAAACTAAACATACTAACCGAACAAGGCCATAATCTTTTTCTTTTCCGATTGTTTATCCCTATTGTTATAGTTGACTTTTATTTTGTAACAAACTTAGGGACTTATTCCCTCTTGTTATACATTGTAGCCTACTCTTGCACTTGGAGTGGTAGTGGAACCCCAAGGTGGGGCAACTTCTGAATCAGTGCAGAAGCCCGAGAGGAGGCATGTATTTCGAATCCCTATTCTTTGTGACGTGATGCATGTTGTCTTTATTCTATCCTATTTGGTTGTTTCTTTGCCTTGTTTTTTGCAGGTTAAGTCTGGAATCAACAGCATAGAACTCGGAGCAGGATCCTTCACAGAGTTGATTATGTATGAGGGGAGAGGTACTCCTTCATTATCTTGTTGATTTGGGGAAGGTGGTGCAGAAACTGGAAGAAATGTGCCCAACAGGTCCTTTATTGTGCGGTTCTTGTCGTGCTCTGGGCTGTTGAAGATGTACTCAATGTGATGCTCTGAGTTTTGGAGTTATCTATTGGAATGGAACTTAGCAGGTTACCAAACTTGGCAGCCTGTTATTTGGAGCAGCTTTTCGCTCCTTGGTTCGTTTGTTGTGGAAAGTTTTCTACCTTTCTGTAATATTATGGGATACATGGACTAGGTAGAGCCGCTTGTTTAGTCAAGGTGAGTTCGGAGTTTTAAGGACACCCTAGTGTCTGTTAGGCCCTTTGGCTTTCAGTAAACCTTTGTGATGCGTGTGTACTTGAGCGTTTTTGATACTATTCTCTCTCTCTCTCTCTCTCTCTCTCTCTCTCTCTCTCTCTCTCTCTCTCTCTCTCTCTCCGTGTATATACACGGAATTGAGAATTGAGGTATCGCTATGAATTCGTTCTTGTTCATTATTAGTAATCATATTAGGAAATTGTTTAATTTCCAGATAATTGAGGTATCCATATAAATTTGTTCTAGTTCAGGATTAGTAACCATGTGAGGAAATTATTTAATTTCCAGATGTTGCCCGGATGGTTATACGGTTTACCACTTTGAGTGGAGGAGCCACTCGTTTGACTTGCATATGAATGAGAAAAGGAAATGAAAATGCTGTCTAAATTTTTGAGCACAGAGGTGAAGAAATCTTTGTAGAAGCCACCCGATGCGTGTGGTTTCATGCGCATTGAACTGTTTGGGACACGAAATGTTGTGCTCGTGAATCGATATCGTCTCATGCACATTGAACTGTTTCGGACATGAAAGCGGTGTGCTCGTGAATTGATATCGATACCGGAATTGATTATTTTGTAGGACCGAGCAAATCAGGGGTAAAGCTCCGTCGGGTCATCAACTATCAGCCCCTCAATCATTTCAGCATTCAGTGTGGCATTTGGGGCAACCATTGCAATTGTCTAATCTACTACGGGAATGGATATTGTTCGCTTAACGAGAAACAAGTATCTCATAGAGGTTATCGAAACCACTTGGGTGGTGTGATAATATCAAAACAGAATCCCTGAGAGGAGGCATTTTGGTGAGCAAAGGAATCAAAGGTAGAAGAAATCCCACCAACAGCACCAACCATTGATTAGGGTTATGACAAAAGTTTCAGCATTTGCTGCTGTGAAGGGTCGAAAACAAGATTATCAATAAGACCGGGGTAGGATGGCTGGGTTTAGGTCTCACAAGTGAGGTGTTCAAAATTTCGTAATTAATCGGACATTAGTGTGTGGCTGTAATCATTCTGACCAACCAAATTTTTTCTATGTATGATCTTTAGTCTCCAAAGGTGAACAATTCAGATAATTGACGTGGGTCTGTCGTGTATCACCAAGCCCAACTGGAAAAACAATCGAATCCTGATGAGGAAATGGCAAAGAGAAATGAAAAGACTTCAAAAAAGCCTCCAAACTTTGACCTCAATGCTTCATAGGTCTCCAACCTTAAAGAAATGTCAATTACACCTTCAATGTTTACACATTTACTTCAATGAGACCCATACTGTTTGGATCCGTAAATTTCCAGATGAATTGAGGACGTGTCTATCTCCCGCACAAAACGACGTCATTTTGGGAGCAAGTTAGGGAGGCCATTTTACATGGTCATGCGGGGCCCACTTCGGGGTCCCACACAAGCGATCCGAACCGTTCAATAATTTTAAATTAATTATTTGAGTAGTTTGGTATAGTTTTAGCCCAATCGGATATTTATACATAATTGATCGAAGAATTCAGGCCTTATAATCTGAATTTTTTTTGAAAAGAGACAATTGTGTGCTTGGTATCGTTTAAACAATTTCTTTAAACTCGTTTAAGAAATGCCTAGATGTCCAGTCCACACAATTCAGTCCCTCAAAGGCATATTGAAGCTGTACTTGGGAAACTGTTAGTCTCAACATAAAACTTTTATTACTAATGGGACAGTGTAGCTTATTTGTGAATTGTGAGCTTCACAAAACTGGAAGATCTTACAAGTGTACTAATATTCATCTTTGATATCTCCTACTAAGGCTGAGTTTGCCAATGATTTTAGCAAATGGTTGATGCCACGATTTTAGCAAATGGTTTTCTCATTTGCTAATATCTTTTAGCAAACTGAAAGATGTTACAATTACTAATATATGCATCCTTGATCTCTATTACAAACTATAACATGACATTCTACATACAATACAAAAATGATCACCATCTTCACGACTTGCCCGGACTGTCGTCTCTCTCTCGGCAACATAATCGAGAATCACACGTTGCAAGCTACATAATCACCATCTTCATCCGATACCTTCGTGCTCCGCATGTAGCTAGACAGATACTTGTTGGCATTGGCAAGAAGGGGAGCAGCATCGTACTCGGTTCCCACTTTCTTCACTTCACTACCTTCCACAGGACCAATCCGGCGTAGAATCTGCAAAACCTCTTTCATGGAAGGCCGGGAAGAAGGTAGCGTGCTCGTGCATATGAGCCCCAGTTTAAAGACAGTGCTCTTTTCTTCCAAGTTTAATGGCTCCTTGATATGCTCATCCAAGGCATCAATGATGGAATTTCCTTCTCCGTGTTGCCGCCACGCCCACTCTGCAAGATTCGTGTGCTCATCCCCGTCGTTGGGCTCTCTTCCGGTTACAAGTTCCAAGAGTACGACTCCAAAACTGTATATGTCGATCTTCTCATTCACTTTTGCCGTATAGGCATATTCTGTAATCAAGGAAATAGTTTGGTTAGTACACATTTTTTTTTTTCAATTAACGACATAATAAGTCTACAGACACAAGATAAACTACAGAATGAACCATGAATATAGCAGATCCTCCAGAACCAGGAATTAGTTGAGATGCACGCAAAAAAATAAAAAATAAAAATGAAGCAGATGATGCATGTGCTCTTACCTGGAGCCATGTATCCAAATGATCCAGCAACAGCAGACATGGTGTTAAGCTCGCCGCGTTTTGCCAGAATCTTGGCAAGGCCAAAATCAGCTATCCTTGCCTTGAACTCAGAATCCAACAAGATATTGCTCGTCTTCACGTCGCGATGAACGATCCCCGGTCCGCAGTCATGGTGCATGTAACACAAACCCTGTGCAGCTCCAATGGCAATTTCCAACCTCTTAGGCCAATCCAACACGACACGACGAGCCGGATCAGTCTCTCCCCTCTTCTTCACATGTAGCCACTTATCTAGACTGTGATTCTCCATGTACTCATACACAAGCAACTTTGAGTCCTCACTAGAAATGCAACACAACAACTTCACTATATTGGAATGCCTGATTGATCCCAATATCTCAACTTCTGCCAAAAACTCTTTGTCTAACTTGTGGCCTAACTTCCCTTTGGTCCAAATCCTCTTCACAGCAACATAGTCTCCTGAATTATTGACCGCGACTCGATAAATTTTCCCTGACCCTCCACTCCCAATCAAGTTATTTTCTGTCAATCCTGTAAGAATGTTTGCCTTAGTGAAACTAAACCTTTGAAATGAGGTCAGTTTCCACCCGGCAAGATTTCGCTTGAGTTTCTTCCTCCGGTAGTCTCTAACCATCAAAAATGTCAATAGAACAGTAACCAAGAACAGAATAACCGCCAAAACCAGAATCAACGCGAGAATCATGGGAGATAAATCGTTGGATTTCCGGGTTTTGGATGAACAGGAACGGAGATTTGGAATAGGGGTAGTGGCACAAAGATTGGAATTGTTCAAGAAACTGGTGTCATAAGCCAAGTTATCAAATGGACTCGGGATTTGGCCAGTAAGTTGGTTGGATGACAAGTTCAAAGTGGTTAACCTCAATCGGCCTAATTCCGCAGGAATTTGACCGGAAAATTGGTTTTCCGACAAGTCTAGGTACAAAAGGTCAGGCAAATCTCCGATCACCGCTGGAATTCGACCGGAGAGTTGGTTCCTAGCAAGATTCAAAGTGTTGAGATTTTCCCATGACAAAATTTTCGTGGGAAAATTTCCAGTTAATAAATTCCCATCTAGATTCAAAGTGATAACCTGTGGAAGATTAGTCAATTCCACCGGAATTCCACCGGAAAACTGATTGTTACTTGCCTTGAACACAACTAATCTCACCCAAGAGGAAACCCCACTTGGAATCTGACCTGAAAACTTGTTATCACTGATCTCCAACCGTGTTAAATTCCAAGCCAGTTTACTCGGAAGCTTACCCGAAAAAGAATTATTACTTATCATCAAACTTGACAAGTTAAACAACGTGTAAATACCTATCGGGACCTCGCCGGAAAAGTTGTTGTTGTGAAGCTGAATTGTTCGCAAAGTAGGGCAATTCGCCAGCGATTCGGGTACTTCTCCGGCCAGATCGTTCGAAAAAGCAACAACTCCGGTCAATCTCCTGCCAAAACATAAGTTTTGCGGCAAGGCTCCGGTGAATTGATTATTGCATACTTCAAAAGCTTCTAGATTCGAATGAAGGCCCATTTCAGGTGGTAAGGTACCATTCAATTGATTTGAGAAAACTCTGAAATTTATCAGCGCCGGGATTAATCCGATGCTCGCCGGAACTTCGCCGGTAAGTTGATTGGAAACTAAATGCAAGTTCTTCAATTGCTGCAACTTCCCAAAATCCTCTGGGATTGAACCTCTCAACTTGTTATACGATAAATCGATCTCGGCCAAGTTCAATGACTCGATAGGACTCGGAATTTCACCGGAAAGTCGATTATTGTATAAATACAAGAATCTCAAGTTCTTCAATGAAAACAGAGCTTTTGGAATTGGACCCTCTAAATCATTAAAAGTTAAATCCAATTTCTCAAGACTCGACAAACCCGAAAAATTTCCGGGTATTTCGCCGATTAAACTGCAATCCCTCATCCACAAGAAAGTCAATTTCTTCAATTTTCCAAACTCCGGCGGAATTTCCGCTGGAGTAAACTGGGGATTAAAAGCCAAACCCAGATTCTCTAAATTCGGCAAGTTGCCGATTTCCGCTGGAAAACTGCCGTTGAACTGGTTTTGGTACAAGTACAATGTCTGCAGCTCCTGCAGCCGGCCAATAGCCGGTGGGATGTCGCCGGAGAAGTTGTTTGCCCCGACGTCGATGTACTGGAGGGATGGGGACAGGCGGTCTACGTCGGATGGGAGGGGACCCACGAAGTAGTTTTGGGAGAGGTCTAGGTATTGAAGGTTTGAGCAGTCGTAGAGAATTGTGGGGAAATTTCCTGGTAAGTAATTGTAGGAGAGGTCCAGTTTGGTTAGGTTTTTTAGGTCACAAATGGAAGGTGGGATTTCTTCTGTGATGTTGTAGTTTTGGAGGTTGAGCCCGGTGACCGCGCCGCCAGCAGAGCAGGTGATTCCCGGCCAGGAACACGGCGGCGATGAGGTGTTCCATGAGGATAGCTGCGGAGGGTTTCCCCACTGCTGTTTGATGGTGAGGAGGGTAGTTTGGTCAGCCGGAGATTGCGAAATTACAAGAAAGGGCATGAGAGTGAAGAGGAAGTAGAAGAAGTGGGGTGGGAGGTTTGGGCATGGGGAGGGTAATTTCGGCATTTTTTAGGATTTTCAATTGTGAACTGTCATGTGTTGGTTGGGATAGGATGGGAGTTTTGTTTCCCGGGAAAAAGTGAAGGAGTCAAGATGTGCTTTGACTTTCAAATTTGGTAGGTTTTGGTGTGTGTTTTGGGTCTATTTATATCTTTTGTTTGTGTACGGACGGAGAAGACGGTGGGTGGGAGACGGGGTGCTCTTGGATGCCTCACAGAACATTTTTTGTATCGCAACATGTGAATTGTTGGATGTATTTTTAATAATTTTAATTTTATTTTTGGCATTTTGTAAACCTGAGCCGTTTATTGTCAAGATAAAATTAATCCGAATAGTTAATTGTCGAGACCAACGACTTAGATACCGTCTTACAAAATTGCCCTATAGCACCTCGGATCCGGGTGGAAATGTGCATAATTACGTGTTGTGTATGGAGGGAGAAGACAGTGGGTGGGAGAAAGGGGTGCTCTAGATGCCCCAGTAGAGCGTCCTTGTATCGCGGCATGTGGATCGTCGGGTGTGTTTTTAACAGTCCTAATTTTATCTTGACATTTTGTAAATCTGAACTATACGCTACCAAGATGAAATTAATCTGAATAGTTTATTGACGAGATCAACGGCTCAAATGCCGTCCTACAGCAGCGTCTTACAGAGTCGCCCTATAACACCTCGGATCCGGGTGAAAGTGTACATAATTACGTGGTGTGCCACGAAAGTGATGTGCATTGTATTTTTCCAAGGAAACAAACAATTTCTTTTTGATAAAAATGGAAATAAAGAGTGAAAATTGCACCTCTTGTCATTCTTTTTCGATCTGAAAATTTCACCCTTTTATTATTATTATTATTATTATTATTATTTATAATGGATTGAGTTTTTGTGACGAAGGGGCATCGATAAATTTGGTTTATCATTGTAGTTTATTGAATTTTCTCAACTCTTTTTTGGCTTCATGATCAAAGCATGAATTATCCAATTCGTTGATGCTCCAAATCTATCGGCTAGAGTTTCATAATCAAGTATTCAGTTCAGCTCTTTAATTTTAGTTCTTGAAACTTTCTAACACAAATCAAACTCTAAATTTTGGAACTTGATGCTCGCAACATATGGGCCAAACTCCAAAATTACCCACACGTTTCTGCATCGACAAAAGAAATATGAAATTAGGATTTACTATAATTGCAGTCATTTTTTTTTCCGCTCGTCATTCGTAATCTATTAAATATGGAATGAGAGAATGAGACTCGATCCCGGAATACAATGTGGGGTATCTAAAAGTTTTACTGCATGAGCTAGCCATCACTTGCCCGGTCATGTTCAACTGTCAGTAAAATTTTAGGATTTTAAGATTTTAATCCACTTTTCTCTTGTGTGCAAATACTGGATGGTACTGTGGGTGTGAGTTAAGGTCAAAGACAACCATGTGAAGTATGTTTATGATCGTGCGATTGTTAATTGCACGTATTATGTCACAATCACTCACAATTAACAATCGCTCGATCATAAACATACTTCACGTGGTTGGGCTCAAGTTTTGTCTCGACGGGAGTCAACAGTTACCTCAAGGCAAGGCTACTTGGAAAGGTTGGCCCAGTCAAGAAGGTATGCTCTCTCTTAAAATTTTTGGTGTTACTCCTCCGTCCCAATTTAAATGTCCTATACGGGAGATCGTGCAAGTTTGACCTTAAAAATAAAATATTTTTGGAACTACTTTTTAAACTTTTTTTTTGGTACCTTTCAAAAGATCTCAACGATTCCTTTAGAATAGTGTAAAAATTTTGAAAAAAAAACTAGAAATATGTTTTCTTTTAAAGTCAAAATGACATGATTTTATGTAGGGGACATTTAAAATGGGATAGAGGGAGTATTAACTGCACACTGTACTCTTGTAGCGAGCAATCACAGTGGTTCATTTAACAATTAACAGTCCGAATTATCTTACATAAGTATTTTACATGTATGCGAATTTTAATTAACCCGGACCGTTACTTGCCAAACAAACAACTGTAATTGCTCACTACAGTGGTGTAGTAAATCCCAATCGACTAGTCGAAGTGCAAACAAACTGACCTAGAAACTTAAAGTGTGCATAAACTGACCCGGATACCTGAGTTATTTGAAAAAATAGTTAATTCAAGCGTGTTTTTAGTTTATTACGAGTATATTATGAGTGTTTTTAGTTCATTTATTAGAGTTGTTTTTTGGGTGTTGAAATATTCCTATACAGGTTTGGCGAGAAATTCCTTACAGTATGGAGAATCCATTTAACAAATTACAGTACTACTGTAATAGAATTTTTTTGTGTGATAAATCAATGGGCCAAAAGCCCACGTGGTCAAACTAGTAATTAAGGAGTGGTATTCACCCAAAATTGCTGGCAACTGATAGGAACTTTCATACTGTTGATTATTTTAGCTTTATCTAGAAATTCTTTTTTGAATTCGTTGGTTTTGTTAGTTGACTTTGACTAGTCATGCTTTATGGTCCAACTTCCAAAAGATGTCGTAGTCATAAAGAGAAATAATCCTATAAGGCACGATCGTGCGACGGAAAATAAGATCCATTACGATCACAATCAGCGATTCGAGTAATTCATTTTACACGCCACGACATATGGGAAAAGCTACAATAAACTAACAAATTGATAAGTTAGAGTACAGGTCAAGAACTTTCCGTTCACAAAAATCAAATTGCTCGGATATCAAATTTTGATCAACTAAATAATAATATTAAGAAAAAAAAACATGAATACCTACAAAATAAACAACATGGGAACGTTAGATGCATGCGGGTATGGTAGTTTTGATTATTTGTCACAAGAGCCATCTACATGCATGTGAGAGGATCTTAAATTCCTCATCGTGACTGGTTTTTATCTTTGATTTGTAATCGTTCTAGATGAACAAAGAGAAAATAAATTGTTCTAGATGGACTCATGGAGAGACTTTGGATTTTCAGGTAGTAGTAGCTAGGAAATACAAAAAACAATAATGTAATTAGAAATTGTTTTCTCACAAACAAATCTATCTAGAATAACGTGACAACATAATTTTTCAAACAAACTTGTGCAATAGTGCTTGTTTTGGTTTCAAAATGAAAAAAAAAAAAACCTACATACATCAATTATTATGTATAAATTCTTTTAATTTATGGAGTTGTAATAGAAGCTGACTTATTCCTAAACTGACTTAAAATCTAACTTATTATGCTTGCGAGACAGGTCATTCCCTTACAATACATTAACTCAAAAAGCCAATTTAAGTTTAGTTTATGACTTAAGTCAGTTTTAGAACCAAGACCCAGATTATTGATTTTCACACTACTTTTTTTTTTTTCACCACACTCCCTCCTTTTGTCCTATTGTGATGTGAATTTTCAAAATTAATCTTTCATTTGTATACTCTTTCACACTTGAAAGGACAACGTTGCAAATTTGCATCACGAGGGGACAAAAAAGGGAGTAGTTATAATTAGAAATAGGGAGTGTGAAAATCACTACCCTTAATTTTATGAACTGTAGTACTCCATAAGCCAATTTTAAGTGTCCAACTTTGTAAATCCAATTTTACGAAGATATCATTATTACACTCAAAATATTATATTTTTTCGTAATTGTCATTCATGGCATAATCATTATGGTTTTTGGGAGATTTTTTGGAATCTACTTAGGGCAAAATGAGCAATCTATGAACCTTTCAAAATGAGCATTGTATTATGTAGGGATGAAGCCAGGGAGGGGCCAGTAGGGGCTATCACCTCTGCAAAAAAAAAAAAAACCCCTAGTTTTATAAGCAAAAAAATAATTTTTCTTATTAATTATATAAAATTTCAATCGCAGAAATTTTTGAAAAATCTAAAGCATAGCGTGGTAAGTGAAATTTCTAAATTCCGGCCCCCCAGTATTATGGAACAACCTAAAATAAAATACTGAACCGTTAAAAAAGAGACCGAAGCAGTAATACTTAAAACTAAAACATGTCATTAACTCTTGAAATTATACACATATCCATCTAACAAAGTGTCTCACTCAATATATAGTCTCCATAGAATAGCTTCAAAGCAACTTCCTCCTCCAATACCAAGGCCACACATTATTATAAGTGGTGAGGAAAACACAGGCACCCTAGTGGAAATAAACAAAGGTGGCTTGACTTTGACGGCTTAACTAAGTGCGCAGCCCACCATTTGCGTCATACAATGCATTTTTTTTGGTGCATAGGAAAGCAAAGCAAAACAAAACGAAACTAATCCCTCTCAAAAGCTACACCCCCATCATCATGGGGCTTCGGAGGAGGGAATGATATCTCTGCAGGCGGAGAGGTGTGCGATGGTAATTTGTCTTTCTTGTTCAACTCCCATGTTGCATGAGTTATTGCAATTTCTTTGTTGCTCTCTCTGTATATATCTTTCAAGGCGAGCTAGCCAAATTAAAGTGCCTCAGATTCTTGAATCAAAACCAAGTAAGGTGAGTGCGCTGGGGCCTCCTCCATGATCAAAGCAATAGCCGCTGTCGAGTCTGAATCTATCTCAACCGCTTCCATTCATTGGCTTTGCACAAGCTCCAATCCCCTGAAAATTCCCCAGAGCTCAGCCTCCAGACTGGTGCAATCGTCCAGCTTCCCATAAAACCCAAGCACCCAAAATCCTCTTTCTTCTCTGAAAACTCCACCATACCCAGCTGGACCCGGATTGCCACGACTGCTTCCATCCGTGTTCAACTTCAACTTGCCAGCACCTGGAAAATTCCATGAAATGAATTTCGTAGTTCTGGAAATTGGACCAAACTTGACAGTAGATAGCTCAATAATTTCAGAAGCAAATTGAAGGCATTTCGTGTATACAGTCACAGGATTAGGGTCTATGTTGTCAAACACTTTTTTATTTCTCATAATCCAGATATTCCAAAGCGTAACTAATGTTAGAACAGAAGAAGAAAAACTCCCTGAGTTTCCACGAGAATTTCTGGTATTTAGCTTTAGCCAATTCCTCCAGTCTTCGAGTTCTCCCGTGGTTAGAACCTGTATGTTAGGCAATCTAGACCAAATGTTAGCACTAGTGGAGCAATCAAAGAAAAGATGTTTCAAATCCTCAGTCCCAGAATCACATCTGGGGCAAGAATCATTATTTGTTAGCCGCGTCATACAATGCATTGCTAAATATAACTCTCTCTCTCTCTCTCTCTCTCTCACACACACACACACACAACATATTTTATGAGGACTCCCTTGTACTCTTTCTGTCCCAATTTGTTTGCTCGCTTTGAGAAACGTGTATTTTTTGTAGATGTTAAAAAATTTACTTTTGTATAATATTTTAAAAATTTTTTTACACCAAATTAAAGTCCTCAATGAACACTTTAATTTGGTATAAAATAAATTAAAAAATAATATAGAGAAATATATTTTGTAGGGGTTTGAAATTGCACGTATTTCCATTATGAGCAAACAATTTGGGACGAAGGGAGTATAAGTTACGGTGCGAGATTTTTTGTTTGAAGTCAAATTTTGATGATCCAAACAATTAGATGTGCTGTGATTAGCATCCTATCTACACCCTAAAATGCGGAGCTAATGTCTACACCTCACTTTTTTTTTTCTTCAAATTTTCATGATCTGAACCGTCCAATATAATTAAAACATATTTTTAAGGATCCCCTTTAGAAATTAGAAAAAAATACCGGGAATGACTTGATCCGAACAGTTTTTTAGCAAGTCCGCATTGTTTTTTGACGAATCTTTGCCGTTAAACCTTAAAAACACGTTTTAAACACATTTAACTATTCGGATCGTCAAAATTCGACCCCGATCAAAAAATCCCACAGCATAGAATTTAAAGGAGCTCTTATTTGATATTTGTTGTGTGTGTGTGTGTATATATATATATATACACGAAAATCTTCTTGTCCACACCTCCTGGAAATAAGAAAAAAATGATTTTTTTTTGTGTTGCAATTTGTTTTTTGGAAAATCCGATCCGTCAATGTGTTCAAAAAGTGTTTTCAAGGGTCTACGCGAAAAATCTTCAAAAACAAATATTGGGAAGGGCTTGATCCAAACAGTTTTCGCAAAAAACTGTATTTATATATTTTTATGAAAACTACTTGGATCAAGTCCTTCCCGGTATTTATTTTTGAAGATTTTTCGCGTGGACTTTTGACAACACCTACTGAACACATTGGTCGGATTGGATCGTCAAAATTTTTTTTGGATAAAAAGTCCGAAAATCAAAAGTCTGGATAAGAAGTGGAACCTATATATATATATATATATATATATATTATCATAAAAAAAATATAACTCTTACTTTTTGTACTTAAAAACAAATTATAAATAGTACAACAAACCAAAAACCCATGAATTTCCCGACATACCCTTCCTACCAAAACCCCATTTTCTTTCCTAGGACCCCTGCCCTGCCCATCCACGGCTTCACCATCGATCGCTGCTGCCAGCGAACTCCATCACCACCACCGCCAGCGAACTCCCTCACCACTACCACCAGCAAAATCCATCACTGCCTCCCTTCACTCCCTCTCCACAACCCCTTCCCGTGCCATCACCTCATCGTTCTCTGTCGGCACCACCACCACTTGTAATTAAGATTCAATTAGTCTGCTGCGACACTGTCGGATTTCAATCCGAGAGTCGTACATATTTTTCGGATTCTAAAATATGAAAGTTGTAGTAGTACATGTTTTCGGATTTTTGAAAATGTGAAAGTTTTACCTATTTTAATATTTGATGGACTTTTAAGTCGTGCGTGGAAAACGTTCGGATTTTAAAATATAAAAATATGTACAGTTTTCGGATACTATTAAAATTCGAAAATATGTGATCGTACTTTAAAACATGAAAAAATTTACGAATTTCGGGACTATTAAACCCGATTTTTATGAGAGCTTTCCTCTGTGCACGGTTTCGGCTTCCAAACCATGATGTCTGCGGCACCATAAATTGCTTGGTTTTTCATTGAGAAAGAGATGATAAATGGAAGAGGGGAAGTTTACTTTATTGAACTATTTTATCTTTTGCGGTACGTGAGATCCGGTGGGTGGTCTCCGACGAGAAGTTGCTTGATGAGATCAAGGTTATTACCTTGTACTTTCCATTTCCTTTTGTTATGGAAAAGATTACAATACATATCCGTACAAAAATTACGATTTTTTTTAATAGAAGTTATGAGACACACCAAAATGTTATGAATCATAGAAAATGTTACGAATCATATTGCTGAAAAGTTATGAAAACTAAAAAATGTTATGGTTGCTAATGACGTGAAATAATTTGGACCATAGGTGCATATAATACACACTTTTAATGAGTATGTATTGTAGCCATTTCCTTAGTTGATGATAAAGCATGCGATAAGAATTACCATATCCATTACTTTTTTATATAAAAAAATATTTTTCATTAAAAATTTTCATGCGCTCAAAAAATGAATAATCAATTTCCTTCTATTTTCTTTCTTTGGAAAAACAGGATAGAGCAAAGCAATTTCTCTTGATCGTTTTTTTGATCCAACAAATTGGTATCAGAGCTTTGTTTTTAAAAGGAATCATGGCTACTAACAACAATAATGTGATGTCTCAATTACCCCAATTTTCTCGCTTGGATGGGAAGAACTACAATTATTGGAGCATTCAAATGAAGGTCTTACTTGGTACTCAAGAGCTGTGGGATATTGTGGAGACCAGGTATGAAGAACCAGCTGAAGGAGCAACTTTCACTGCAGCTCAAACAACCAAGCTGAATGAAAATCGTAGAAAGGATAGGAGGGCTTTGCTTATGATTTATCAAACAGTGACTGAAATTGTTTTCCAGCGAATTACAGTAGCAGAAACATCTAAGAAAGCATGGGATATACTCTTCACTTCATACAAAGGTGATGACAAAGTGAAGATGGTGATACTTCAATCATTGAGGTTTGAGTTTGATTTATTGAAGATGAAGGATTCTGAAAGCATTGAAGATTATTTTAATCGGGTAATTTTCATTGTCAACCAATTGAGATTGAATGGTGAAAAGATTGAGGATCAAAGAGTAGTTGAGAAGATACTACGAAGCGTAACTCACAAATTTGAAGTAATTGCCGCTGCAATTGAAGAATCAAAAGATGTGTCTAACTTGTCTGTGGAGAGTTTAATGGGATCACTACAGTCTCATGAACTTCGGAGAAAACAATATGATTCTTCTCCTCTTGAGTAGGCTTTTTAAACACAAGTTTCTCTAAGGGGAGGCTTCGAAAGTGGTAAAGGACGATGGTCTTCTCGTGGAAGAGGAAGGAATAATGAATTAAGTGGTCATAGTCAGAAAGATGAAAGTCAGTTGTACAATGGAGGAAGAGGTCACGGTGTAAAACAACAAGAAAGTGAGAAAAATTCAAGTCACTCTTCTTCTTCTACCAGAGGAGGAGGGAAAGGATGGGCTTCTTTGAAAAATATCCAATGCCATTACTGTGAAAAATTTGGGCATATTAAGAAATATTGCAAGAAAAGGATTGCGGATGAAGAGAAGAATAATACCAGTTTTAAGCATGAAAAAGATCAAAACAAAGAAGCCGGAGCCGATTCTTTGTTTCTCACACACAGTGAAATAGATGCTCAGTTTGGTGAAACATGGTATGTTGACAGTGAATGTAGTAATCATATGACTGGAAATAAGAAAACATTTGTGGAGCTAGATCAATTTACTCAAAGTGAAGTTAGAACTGGAGATGATAAGAAGCTCTCTGCAAAGGGTAGTGGTATTACCCTTGTTCACACAAAGAAAGGGGTAAAACAAATTTCTAATGTTCTTTATGTTCTAGGCCTCAAACACAATATGTTGAGTGTTGGACAAGTTTTATTAAAGGGTTACGAAGTCAACTTCAAGGAGGACATGTGTGAGATCAAAGACAACAATGGTACTCTCATTACTAAAGTGGGCATGACTCCAAGTAAGACGTTTGCATTGAAGTTTCAAAATCACTTTGGCTCTTGTTTCAACACGTTTATCAAGGATAAGTCTTGGTTGTGGCATTTTCGTTTTGGGCATTTGAGTTTCTAAACTCTCTCTATAATGAGCAAAGAAAATGTTGTGAAGGATGTGTTCTTGAGAAACATCACAGGAAATCTTTCCCGATTGGAAAAGCAAGAAGAGCAACAAAACCACTGGAGTTGATACATTCAGATCTTTGTGGGCCAACGAATGTTACTTCAGTTGGAGGTAATCGTTATTTTCTCACTTTTATTGACGATTACAACAGAAAAACTTGGGTTTATTTTTTGAAGGAAAAATCTGAAGTATTTGGATATTTCAAAAGTTTCAAGGCTTTGGTTGAAAAATAAAGTGGTTATTTGGTAAAAACTTTGCGTACCGATCGTGGTGGTGAATATATTGATGGAGAATTTGAAGATTTTCTCAAAGAAAATGGCATCCAACATCAGTTTACTGCTCGGTACACTCCTCAACAAAATGAGGTTTCCAAAAGGAAAAATCGAACAATTGTGGAATTGGCTAGAAGTATGTTGAAAGCCAGGAGAGTTCCTATTATTTTTTGGGCTGACGTTGTGGCTTGTGCTATCTATATTTTGAATCGTGTCTCATCCAAAAGTGTGGCAAAAGTAACCCCTTAAGAAGCTTGGAGTGGATACAAACCAAATGTTGATCACTTGAGAATTTTCGGAAGTATTGCTTATTCACACGTGCCAGATGAGAAAAGGAAAAAGTTGGATGACAAATTTGAAAAATGCATCTTTGTGGGGTATAATGAAGTTTGAAAGGCTTACAAATTGTATAATCCAATCACAAGGAAACTTATTGTTAGCAGAGATGTAAAGTTTGATGAAGAAGAATCTTGGAGCTGGGATGGAGATGATGAGTATGAAAAATCAGGTTGTGTTGAATTGGAGGAAGAATTCAATGAACAAAATACTGAGGTTGAGCGAATGAAGAAGTCAATACTCCAACTACTCCACTTCTTACTCCTCTGTTTTCTTCTCCGTCGTCGTCATTTTCGAAATCAAGTTCTAGTGCAGCCCCTGGGAAGACAAGAAGCCTAATAGAACTCTATGAATCTACCAGAAATGTTTTGGAAGAAGACTTGGTTAATTTTGCTTTATTTGCTGATGTCGACGCAATCAATTTTGAGGATGCTTCTAAAGAAGAGAAATGGAGGCTAGCCATGGATCAAGAAATGGATTCAATACATAAAAATCAAACTTGGGAGCTTGTAGAGCTTCCAAATGGGAAAAAGCTAATTGATGTGAAGTGGGTTTACAAGACAAAATTGAACGTGAATGGTGAAATTGCTAAGTTCAAAGCTCGTCTTGTTGTCAAAGGTTACAAACAAAAATATGGTGTTGATTTTCGAGAAGTGTTTGCTCTAGTTGCTCGTCTTGAGACAATTCGAACAGTGTTAGCTTTGGTGGCTCAAAACAGTTGGAGAGTTTATCAAATGGATGTCAAATCAGTTTTTTTGAATGGTTTTCTTGAAGAGGAGGTGTTTATCAATCAACCACCGGGTTATGAGAAGGTTGGTGAAGAAAAGAAGGCTTGTCGTTTAAAAAAGGCACTTTATGGGCTCAAGCAAGCACCAAGAGCATGGTATAGTCGTATTGATGGCTATTTTATGAGGAATAATTTCAAAAGGTGTCCCTTCGAGCATACTCTTGACATCAAAAAAGGTATGGATGGTGATTATTTGATTGTTTGCTTATATGTTGACGATTTAATTTTTACCAGAACAAGTTCAAGAATGCGTGAAGAATTCAAGAGAGCTATGATGCACGAATTTGAAATGACCGACATGGGACTTCTCCATTTCTTTCTTGGCATTGATGTTAAACAACAACAAGATGGAATTTTTATTTGTCAGAAGAAATATGCAAGGGATGTGTTGAAGAAATTTCGGATGGAGGGTGCTAAACCAACAAGCACTCCAATGGAAGTTTGTTTAAAGTTGAGCGAATGTGTTAATGAAGAGGATGTGAATGGTACTCTTTATCGAAGTCTTATTGGTAGTCTCATGTACTTGACTGCAACAAGACCATATCTTACGTTCTCAGTGTGCATGCTTAGCAGGTTCATGGAATCACCAAAACGAAGTCATTGGAAAGCTGGGAAAAGAGTTTTGCGATATTTGTGTGGCACTGTTGCGAAAGTGATATTTTATAGAAAAGTGGAAGACTCAGGTTTGGTTGGTTATTGTGATAGTGACTGGGGTGGAAGTATTGATGACTGCAAAAACACATCTAATTATGTTTTTAGCACTGGTTTAGGTGTTATTTCTTGGGCATCAAAGAAACAATCAGTTGTGGCTCTTTCTACAGTAGAATTTGAATACATTTCACTTGCCTTAGCATCTTATCAAGCTCTTTGGATTAGATGGATGTTAGAAGAACTCAAACATCATCAGGTGAAAGGCACAACACTATTTTGTGACAATAGTTCAGCTATATCACTCACAAAAAACCCTATTTTTGATGGCAAAAGCAAGCACATAAGGATCAAGTTTCATTTCATTCGTGACTTGGTCAAAGATGGAGAGATTGTTATGGAGTATTGTAAGACTCAAGATCAACTTACGAAAGCTTTGAAGTGTGATACTTTCAACAAAATTAAGAAGAAGCTTGGCATGACAGTTGTCTAGCTTCAGGGGGGCTGTTGGAATTCTAAGCTATAAAACGTACCTGGATATTGGCATATGAAGGGTTTTTACACATGGTTCATGTATGTGTAGGGGTGCATGAATATATCTCAAGAGTCATTCATGTATATAGAGTTGTTCATGTATCGAGTCTAAGGGTTTGTTAATGAACCTATTTATTGTCTAGTTTGTGTACTTGTCTAGATACATCTTAGGGTAGTTCTATAAATTGATTAAGTGTTTGAGTCAGTTTGTAAGGAAGTTGTTTTACACAACATTTTAGTTATTTATAAGAGTGTCTTTATTTTGAGAGCACAATTTCTCTTGATCGTTTCTTCGATCCAACATAAGAGTGTGCTGCACCTTCGCGGTACATTTTTAGTGTGGTGATGTTAGGTAACCAAAATTTATTGTGAGCACTTGTGGAAAAGTATGAATGCATCTAGAATGTTGAAATATCAAAAACTTGAAAGTCCAATGAGAACCATAAATTTCGTTCTTTTGGGGGCCAAAGAGAAAGGGAAAACACACAAGTAGTTAACTTTCGGGTTTGGAGGGGTGGATTATCTGCTACCTGTTAGATTCAAACGAGGTTGGTATAGACGTTATTTCCAAGTTAAGTGGACCCACGAGCCCTGTAATTGATAGGTATCTTACCTCAAGGAAACATGAAGCAAATTTAAACTACTAAGAGCAAGCCCAATGATTTGGTAAATTAGACAGTGTACACAGTTCATATATCTATTATAATTTGACATTTTTTTTATTAACACTCCAACAATACTTTCTATTTTACACATCCTCTATTATTATATACATTTTTTCTCTATCATCCTTCATTTATGCATGGCTGCCATTGGCTGGGTGTGAGGAAAAACAATTAAAAAATGGGTTTGAGAGTGAATAGTGCCTCCCTAAAAAGTGGGTGATATGGGGAGGCAATATTCACATTTGTATTTTGCCAACCAATTTGTGGAGGTTGTGGGAGTCCCTCTTTGATGCATGGCTGGGTAAAATAGAGATGAAAGCACATTTGTTGAGTCTGTTGTACTTGCTCTAAAAACACTTATAAATTGCTTGAATTGCGCACTACATGTAAGACTAGAAGATAATGGTAAAACAAATTATTGGTGGGTCAACGAACAATAAAGGCTAGCTTTGTTTAAGACGAACGATAAAGGCCTGTAGTGCCTTGAAATTTAGGTTATATTTTATTAGAGTAGGATTTTTTTTATACGAAAAATCTAAAATCACTCTTACCAGTCAAAGAGCGTTTTTAGTGACAGTTGATCGGCTGGCCCTAGAAGGATTCTCTTTTATAACTCAAGTATTCGGACCAATTTATATGCAGCTCAACTAATTCTGATAACTCAATTCCACTGCCTACTTGTGGGGCCCAATTGAGGCCAGAGAAAAGCTTCGTACGTATGACCTATCCCCCAAGGAGTACTTGATAGCAACTAAGACCTTAGGAGAAGACAAACCTTTAAGTTCCAAGTTTTGACCACAATGCTAATTCCTTGGGGGTTATTTTTAGAATAGGATTTAGGTAACAGAAATTTCAATAGAAGAGAGGTGGATTTGAAAGAAAGTCTTTTTGTTGCACAGAAAGGTGTTTGCAATAGCTGCAGAAGAGAAATTTAATTGTAGTAGCTGTTTGATTAAGCAAAAGCTACGACGAAGGATGATACTATTTGTTGTAAAAGTTAATTTTTTAAAATTAAAATCTAAAATCTGATTCCGAAGTTATGTACCTCAAATTCAACTTCTCTTAAATCATGGAATACTATTTTAAAGTATTTTCTGAGCAATTTCTAGGATCTCAAACTACGTTGATAAGAATTTCGACTACAAACATACTCACGATTATGATAGGGTGGTACACAATTATGAGCATTCACAACAACCCTACGTAAAGTAACTAGGTAAAATGTACATTTTAAAGTTTAGTAGCTTTAGCTAGTTGTTTTTCATGTGGTTCTGCTGCAGGAGAAAATTTTGTGTGTGTGTACTGCTGACATGGTGCCTAGCACACATCTCGGCCGTCCAAATTTTTTTTGGATGGTCCGGTTGCACGCTGGGTATCCCGACGTAGTATCCAGGCGGCACCCAAGTTTTTCAGGCTCTTTGTGTTTCCTCAATCTCAATTATAGTTTTTAATGTTCTGTTGTGAGCTGATGGGGGGAGGAGTGAGCTGGTAGAATTGTTACAGGTCTTGTAGCTAGGATCAAATTATTGAGGTGGTTGCTGAGGCTGTACTTTTTGATTTATGACTATGCAAAATAGCTAAAAAGATGTTTTCCCTAGACTCCTGAAGATGCGATTGTTTTTTCAAAACTAAAAAAATCAGAAACTATTCCTCAAATACTTCATTGTATGTCATGCGTTCTATGTGGTTGTTTATTTCAGTGATTTAAACAATGTTTTTTTGGATTGGAACTCAGTATTATTAGTTGTAGTTAGTGAAATTTGATTTACAATCAAATGCATGGGCGTTTACATGGTACCTAGAACGAGGCTACCACTCCACTTGCCTAGATTTATATGATTAAAACTGTCATTTCTTTTATTTTCGAGAGAGAGAGAGACGGGATTAAGACCATCTTGTAAATACGGGATGAAAAAAAGAACGAAATGTGTTGCACAACATGAGAAAGGGAAAAGTATGACTGCGTGCAAGCATGCATGTTTGATTTATTGTGAGTACTTGTGGAATAGTATCAAAGACTTGGAAGTCCAATGAGAACCACAAATTTCATTCTTTTGTGGGCCAAAGAGAAAGGGAAAACACACAAGTAGTTGACTTGGGTGTTTGGAGGGGTGGATTACCTGCTAACCCATTGGATTCAAACGAGGTTGGTATAGTCATTATTTCCAAGTTAAGTGGACCCACAAACCCTCTAATTATAGGAGTAGTGCACGATTCAAGCTGTTCATCTCGTAATTAATGGTTCCATATTTCAAAAAGTATTTTACAGGTAAACTAAGTATCTTATGTGAAGGATATTTTAAATAAATTTGAACCATTAAAAATACTTTTGAATTGCTCAAATTGTGCATTACATGTAAGACTAGAAGATAATGGTAAAACAAATTATTGATGGGTCAACGTACATTAAAGTCTTTGTTTAAAACGAACAATAAAGGCTCTTTATTTGAGTGTCTTGAAATTTTGGTTATATTTTATTGTGCTTTTAGAGTAGGATTTTTTTTTATACGAAAAATCTAATTCCAGTTCAATGGAATGTCACTAAGAATACTCTTTGACCGGTAAAAATGTATTTTTACCAGTTAAAGTGCAAACACTTACACTCTTACCGGTCAAAGAGTGTTCTTAGTGACAGTCGATTGGGCTGACACTAGAAGGATCTTCTTTTATAATTCACGTATTCGGACCAATTTATACTTAACTAAGCTCAACTAATTTTGATAGCTCAGTCTCACTACCTACTTGTGGGGCCCATCCAAGTCCAGAGAAAAGCTTCATATAAACTATCCACAAAAGAGTACTTGATCACAACTAAGACCATAGGAGGGGGCAAACCCATAAGTTCTAGGTCGATCTTGACCACAATGCCAATTCCTTAGGGGTTATTTTTAGAATAGGATTTGGTACAATGGAAGAGAGGTGGTTTTGAAAGAACGTCTTGGTGTTGTAATCCTATTTGCATGCATATGGCGATTCATTCTTGTTTCCTTCCTTTCTCGTACAGAGACCCAACCACATTGTTGCACAGAAAGGTGTTTGTAATAGCTGCAGTCAGAGGTAAATCTTATCAAGCCTGGGCTTTAGGCCCACAAAAAATACAAAAATTGGGGGCTCCTAATTATTTAGTACACCTAAATATACATACTAGGCCCAAATAATTTTTTGTAAGCCTTTCATACCAAATGAATTGGCTATTTTGTCTATTGAGAAGGATATGGTGAATCAACTTGATTATGAAGACTTAATTAGTACATTTGCTGCTAAAAGTGCGAGAAGACAAATGTTCGAATTATGAATTTTGAAATATTGTAGCGGATGTTTATTTTTGGATGACTATGATTTGCATTTTGTGACGGTAAATATTTTGTAAAGATTTTTATAAAGATTCCTTATGGACCAATTTTTATGTGCAAAATATAGGGTGAACCTCGTTTAATGAGTTCGATTCAGACCTTTAAAATCTATGAGCTGGCTCTGGCTGCAGAAGAGAAATTTAATTGTAGTAGCTACGACAAAAGCTGATACTATTTGTTATAAAAGGTAAATTATTAAAATTAAAATCTAAAATCTGATTCCGAAGGCATGCACCTCAAATTCAACTTCTCTTCAATTATATATGGAGTACTATTTTAAAGTATTTTCTGAGCAATTTCTAGGATCTCATTGATGATAAGAATTTCGACTACAAACAGACTCACGATTATGGTAGGGTGGTAAGCAATTATGGGCATTCACAAGAAGCCTATGTAAAATAACTAGGTAAAATGTACCTTTTAAAAGTTTAGCAGGTTCTAGTTGTTTTTCGCGTGGTTCTGCAATTATGGGAATTCACAAGAAGCCTATGTAAAGTAACTAGGTAAAATGTACCTTTTTAAAGTTTAGCAGCTTTAGCTAGTTGTTTTTCACGTGGTTCTGCGGCAGGAGAAAATTTTGTGTTCGTGTACCGCTGACGTGGTGCCCGGCACCACATCCCGGCCGTCCAAAAGTGTTTCGGACAGTTTGGATGCACGCTGGGTATCCCGACGTAGTATCCAGACGGCACCCAAGTTTTTGAGGCTCTTTGTGTTTCCTCTATCTCAATTATAGTTTTTAATGTTCTCTTGTGAGCTGATGGGGAGAGGAGTGAGCTGGAAGAAGTTACAATGGTGACAACTAGTAGAATAACAGGTATAACATTGCTATGGGTACAACACTGACGCACACCAAATGCGCACCAAGCTGACTCTTACATGGAAGACTTCGCTTGGTGCGCATTTAGCGTCCGTAAGTGGTGTACCCATCGCATTTTCCATAACAGATTTTGAGTGTACATGTTACTAGGTAGAATTGTTCAGGTCTTGTACGTAGCTAGGATCAAATTATTGAGGTGGTCGTTGAGGCTGTACTTTTTTTTTAATTTTAAATTTATGACTAGGAAAAATACATAAAAAGAAAGAAACGTGTTGCACAACATGAGACTCATGAATCTAGTCTGCCCCATAAAAGAAAGGAATTAAGATAGATGTTTCCGCAATTCTGTTTTGATGAAAACCTAGCTCTAAATTAACTTCGGTCCAAACAAGGCCACAAGAGATTCAGACTTGCCCATATTACAAAATTCACATTATAAGTATTCACAATGGGGGCTTGGTTTAATCGGAGAAGATTTAGGTTTTGACTCTCCAGAGCCCCTTAAATTGGGACTAAACATACTTGATCCTAATACCACATATACGTTATCGTGGTGAAATTTTAGTTTCGCTCTTACTGTAAGTGCGGTAAAGTCCCTTACAAATAATAGTGCAATGGAACAATCCATCATAACTTAAGTAATACGTTACCTACTCGCACTTCAGTTTTTCCAATAAGAAAAATATTAATATGATGTATTCTAGATAGTCCTAAGGACAATCGGAGTTCCTCACTGCCTCTTTGTAAAGTAAAATATGAACTTCGTTTGAACTTGGATAAGTGAAAGAAGACTAAGAAGTCATAAAGAGTCACCTACTTCATAAAATTTAAACATATAAAAGTCTCACTTCACTCATTTTTACCAAGGGAAAAAAGATAGAAATTAAAGGGGTTAATTTGCATACCATTCAATGGCTATCCTAACACTATGCTAATTACTTGGGATCCCCCTTTGGCAGGTGGTGTGAAGCTAAATACGGACGGATGTGTCTACATGACCAGCAACAAAGCCAGATTTGGAGGACTCTTTAGAGATCACCGTGGCCAGTGGCTCCTAGGATACTACGGGAAGCTGTCTTGCAAGTCTAGTTTGGAGGCTGAAATCTGGGCAATCTATCACGGGCTCACAATCATGCTAGAAAAAGGATACGCCAACATATCAATTGAGTCAGATTCATCCACCGTGGTTCAGTTAATTTCAGAAGGCCCTAACAACGGCCACCCCAATTGGGACCTCATCTTAGATGCCAAAGCTCTGTTAGCTCGTACAAATTCTGTCCTCTCTCACACCTTTAGGGAGGCTAATCAATGTGCAAACCATCTCGCGCATTTGGGGGCCGAACAACATGAAGATCTTGTGGTTACGGAGGTTTCTCCGCAGTCTATCATGCAGTTTGTGCTTGAAGATGGATTTGGAATTGGTAGGATTAGAGATTAGTATCTCGTTTGTAATATCGTTGGTACCTTAAACTCTTGTTTTCGTTGTTTATTTAAGCTTCCGTTTCAAAAAAAAAAAACCATCAAAATAGGTCTTTGTGGAATTATTCCGGAAATCAAAATACATTATGGTCCACAAAGAAAAGTGTTCTCTTTTTGTCTTGTTCGGAGAATATAACTTAAACATAATAAGATATAGGAAAGTGGATGAGAAAAGATTGAACAACTGAAAGACTTAGTGGGTTCTCAGGGGAACCATTAAGACTCAGAGATAAAAATAAAATAAAAAATAGGTGCATGGTTGTTAGGAGAATCATTTTTAATAACTCAGCTGTCGGATCAGTTTACGCGGGCACACTCCGTATAATACCGCCGTAAACTTGTAAGGGAGTCCAATTAAAATTGAAGCAAAACTTTGTACGGATTGCCCTAAATAAGTTAATAGCATCTGAAAGGTTTTGAACCTAATACCTTGAGAGGAAGCAAACCCCAGCGGGTTGGCAAAATGGTCTCTCTTCTCCACAACCCCTTCCCTAGACATCACTGTTGAATAATTAGATGGCTTCCATCCACTCACATTGATGAGGGAGTGGGAGACACATGACTTGCCAGCATTATTTGGACAACCATTTACTGGTTGGTTAGATCTGGATGGGTTTCCATACCCTTGGTAATTGCATTGTCTGCCTTTGTATGGCTATTTAAGAATAGCTATTGTCTTTGTAAAGATATCACCAGTAGAGTGGTCTTGGGTTCTCCCCGAGAGGGAGACTTGTGTCTCCATGAGAGAGACTTGTGAGGATTGGTTTGAGCAATGTAAAATCAGAGTGTAGTGAGAGAGTGTCACTTGTAAAGCTCATGGTTTTCCGGTTAATGGATTGATTGCTCCGGTTACCTCCGTGGACGTACCCGATTTTGGGGAACCACGTAAAATACTCTGTGTTTGGTGTGCGTGTGTTTCTTTGTGTGTGTTTGGCTTGATCCGTGGGCACAACAAATGGTATCAGAGCTTCCGGGTGGCCAAAACGCAGAGCACAGCACTTGATTCGATCTCTCTGTTCGTGATCACGTTTTTCGAAGTGGCTCAAATTCGTGATCTGATCCGTGGATCTGGTTTGTCTCAAAGAGACGATTGGAATGGTGGAAAACCGGTCGCCGGAAGACCACCACAGGCGCCGCACGCACGTCTTGAAGGCGGCGCGTGGAATCGCGTCCGTCTCACTCGCGGTGTGATACACGCGCGGGTCAGAGGTTGAAGACATCCACGCGGGCTCCACGTCAGCGCCACGTGGGCGCCGCGTCAGCGCCAGGTGGACTCCACGTCATCTCCAGGTGGCACCACGTGGGTGACACGTCATCACCACGTCAGCATGAGGCTGACGTGTCGGTCTTGTCAGCAGACCGGGCGGTTCAGTCAGACCGGAGGTGCTGCTTCGGTCCAATTTCGTCAGGCCGGAGGTTTGGTATTTGGCTGGTTCGAAAGATCGGCGGTTCAACTTGGTTTTGGCCGGTTTGGTCCGGTTTTGTTATTCTGTTGAACCACAGTGGCTTTGGGTGACCGGTTTAGTCCGGTTTTGAGCGGTTTGGATCCGGTTTGGACCGGTTCCCAATTTGTTTCGACGTTCTGAATCCAATCGTGCGCTCCGTTTTCTGAGATTCGATCTTGGTGTTGCTGTCCAGTCCGTTTTGTGTGCCGAAAACGCGTTTTCAGACGGTTTTTGGGCAATTGTTGGCCGATTTCAACAAGTGGTGACTTGTTCTTGACTAAATCAGCCATTCCGGATGCAACCGTGATGTTTGTTTTGCGAGATCCCGACCCGTTTGTTGTCCATTGTTTTTTTGGAGCCTTGAAATGGCCGTTTATGGCATTTTCGGGCATGGAGGACTTGTTCGGGAAACTCTTGTGATTTACTCTCTTGTTTGTAAGGATGGTGTATCCTCTGTTAGCGGTGTTTTGGAGTGGAACTTGTCTTGTTGCCTTTGTGAAGCTCGTTGGAGGTTTTGTTTGTTATTTGGTGAAGTCTTGGTGTGAGCAAGGCATCGGTTTGACCTCCTGGAGTGTTTGGCATTGTCGGTTTGTTGTCGCTAGTTTTGTGACCGTGGTTGCTAGACCATGGCTTGTTTGTTCAATAGCTTGGTTAAAGCCGTTTGTTCGCGGTTTTTTGACGACGAAGATCCTGTTTTGTTTGTTGGTGTTCATCATTTGCTTGCCATTCGGTGGAGTGGTATTGTTGGATTTGCCTGTCAATTCTTGGCGTTTCTGATCAAAGCGCAAGTTGTTCTTGTGGATACTGATCACATCTACGGGACTTGGTGATAGGTGGAGTCCGTTCGTTTTCATGGTGGAGCCGTTTCTGTTCGGGTATGTACGGACTTGGTGTATGATCTCGTCATGGCCTTTCGTGGCATTTGTTCTGTTTGCTATTGGAACCTGTTTTTTGGTAATCTTGCAACGGTTTGGATTTGTTTCTGGAAGTTCGTTTGGAGCTTTAGAAACTTGGCTCTTTTGTCCGTCTGCATCGGCGACCTGTATTTTGGGATTTGTACTGTTCAAGAGCACAGTTCCGCATTGGTTAAGATCTACTCCTTGTCAATTTGTTTTTGCACGGGATTTTGGTGGAGATAGATCTTCTGGAGGCTTAGACGAGTCTCGCTTGTATCCGTTTTTGCTGAAATTTGTTTGGTTAGCCTTGGAGATGATGACGAATCTCAAGGATTTGTTTGGTACTATCGGAACCGGCATAAATCTTGGATTTGTTTGTATCTGTTCTGGAGTTTGCTCGATACTCTGGAAATCGGTCTCGTCTGAAGTGTGTTCCGGTCTTCAGAAGGAGCTTGTTCAGCATTCAACTTTGCGAGAGTTGTTAGCTCTCTTGCCCGTGATTTGGTTCTCCTGTTTTTGGATCGAGTTTGTTTCGAGAACATCGGTATTTGGTTGTCCGTGGTTGTATGGACTTGTGGCGGCGGTAGTTTCGTGACTTGGTTCGTGGATTGTCGCCAAGGTGGAGATTGTTGAATAATTAGATGGCTTCCATCCACTCACATTGATGAGGGAGTGGGAGACACATGACTTGCCAGCATTATTTGGACAACCATTTACTGGTTGGTTAGATCTGGATGGGTTTCCATACCCTTGGTAATTGCATTGTCTGCCTTTGTATGGCTATTTAAGAATAGCTATTGTCTTTGTAAAGATATCACCAGTAGAGTGGTCTTGGGTTCTCCCCGAGAGGTAGACTTGTGTCTCCATGAGAGAGACTTGTGAGGATTGGTTTGAGCAATGTAAAATCAGAGTGTAGTGAGAGAGTGTCACTTGTAAAGCTCGTGGTTTTCCGGTTAATGGATTGATTGCTCCGGTTACCTCCGTGGACGTACCCGATTTTGGGGAACCACGTAAAATACTCTGTGTTTGGTGTGCGTGTGTTTCTTTGTGTGTGTTTGGCTTGATCCGTGGGCACAACAATCACTACATTGTTCGCCGTCGGCAACACCACCACCTGTAAGATTCAATTAGTTTGTCCCGACAAGGCGATGCTGTCATATTTTAAATCCGAGAGTTGCACATATATTTGGATTCTAAAATACGAAAATTGTTCACATTTTGAGAACTTTCAACATATGAAAGTTGTGTACATGTTTTCGGGATGTCTGTGTATTTGTCATTAGTCTGTGGGTTGGGTGTTTGTCCCTTTCTTTTTGAGTATGTGGGTTGTGGTGTTTTTTTTAGGGATGGTTTGCTTTTGTGTTTTCTGGGAGCTACCTTTTATTTTGGGTTTTGGTTGTCATGATTGTTGCGTTTTTTCTGGTCTCGTGTCTGTCTTGTTTTTGTGTTCATGACTCATGTGCTAGTCTAGTACTCGTGTCCTGGTCGTTGTGTCTCTATCCCATTTGTTGATGATACTTGGCCTTGGAGGGAATTCTGTTCTTTTTGAAGTTCCTGATGAGGATGTGAACTTGAGTTTTGCGTTTCAAGTTATAGTTGTTGCTACTCCTGCTACATTACTATCTTTTCTATGCTGAAGTCTCCATTTGGGAGATAGTCAATGCTGCTGGCTTCTTTGCCCCTGAAGGATTTTTGTGTGTCATACCCTTTTTGCTACACTGCTGTGATGGTTGTTATAAGATCTACCCTGCGATAGGAATCCTGTGTGACTATGTCCGCCACTGGTAGTAGCTCTATGATTAAGCGACAAAAGATGATACTATTTGTTGTACAAGGTAAAATTTTAAAATTAATTAAAATCTAAAATCTGATTCCAAGGGCATGCACCTCAAATTCAACTTCTCTTAAGTCATGGAGTATTCTAATTATTTTTTGAGGAATTTCAAGGATCTCAAATGCAGCTGATAAGAATTTTGACTACACACACAGACTCGCAACTATGACATTGAAGTACACAATTATGGGCATTCACTACAACCCTATGTAAAATAACTAGGTAAAATGTACCTTTTTAAAGTTTAGCTATTTGTTTTTCACATGGTTCTGCATGCACTCAGTGATGGACGCAGGATTGTTGTTGCGAGGAGACCACTCTATAGCAAATATACAGAAAAACTGAAAATATAATGAAAATGTACTATTACTATTAAGAAACTTGGGGGGTTTGCAGGGACCAAACCCCCCCTAGCACCGCCCCAGGTCCGCCCCTGTCTGTACTAGGAGAAAACTTTGGGTGCGTGTCAAGTACCATTGACGTGGTGCCCAACACCACATCCTTACTGTCCAAAGTGTTTTGGACGGCCAAATGTGCGCCGGGTATCTCCATGTGGTATCCAGCTAACACCCAAGTTTTTCAGCTCTTTGTTTTTCCTCTATCTTTAACTATAGTTTTTAATGCTCAGTGAGCTGATGGGGAGAGGAGTGAGGAAGAAGTTACAACGGTGAAAACTAGCAGAGTAACAGATGTTGAGTATACAATTACTAGGTAGAATTGTTACAGGTCTTGTAGCTAGGATCAAATTATTGAGGTGGTTGTTGAGGCTGTACTTTTTTTTATTTAAGACTAGACAAAATAGCTAAAAAGATGTTTTAGATGCCAATTGGTTTTTCAAAACTAAAATCTCAGAAACTATTAATCCTCAAATACGTCATTCTATGTCATGTATTCTATGTGGTTGTTTATTTCAGTGATTTATACGATGTTTTTGGGCTAAAAGTGAGTATTATTAGTTGTAGTTAATGAGATTTGATTCACAATTAAATGCGTGGGCGCACGTGGTGCCTATAGTGGGACTACCACTCCAATTACCTATGATTATATGATTAGAACCTTCTTTCCTTTTATTTTCGAGAGAGAGACGGGATTAAAACCATCTTGTAACTACGTGATGAAAAAAAAGAAAGAAATGTGTTGCACAACATGAGACTCATGGATCTTAGTCTGCCCCGTAAAAGAAAGGAAGATCAACGCCGTGTACATTGGGTTTTGGAAACCCAGTTCCCCACTTTTTTTCTGGTGGGGCCACTGACCTAAAGTAATCCCCTTTTGCCATTTTCCCTGTCATCCTTTTTTTGGGAGATGTTATCCTAGTACACAAATTATGCACAAATGAGTCGGTGGGGTTTACTTTGGAGTCTCATACAAATAATTTAAGTCGTTCATCAACTTTTACAATAATTTTTCGATTGGGCTACAAGAAAATCAGCTCAATTTAAAAACTTTAAATATTTGATCTAATATTTCAATTTTCATTCAAAATTTAGAATCCTAAATTATGTAGAAATTTTTTAAATAAAAGTTAACTAATCAAATCAAGTAGTTATAAAAATTTGATTGAGCTAATTTTTTTCGAGGCGACTAAAAAAATTATTTTAAAGTTGACGAGCAGCTTATTTATATGGGATTCCGAAGTGGACTCCACCGACTCATTTGTGCACAATTTTTACACTAGGATAATATCTCCCAAAAGGAGGATGACAAAGAAAATGGCAAAAGGGGGTTAGTGGCCCCACCGGAAAAAAGTGGGAGCTGGGTTTCCAAAACCCAATCAAACACGGTGCAAAGTTTCCACAATTCGGATTTGATAAAAACCTAGCGCTAAATTAACTTTGGTCCAAACAAGGCCACAAGAAATTCAGACTTGCCCATGTTACAAAATTCACATTATAAGTATTAGCAATGAGGGGTTGGTTTAATTGGAGAAGTCTAGGTTTTGACTCTCCGGAGCCCCTTAAATTGGGACAAAATATACTTGATCATAATACCACCTATACGTTGTGAAACTTTAGTTCCGCTCTCGAAGTAAGTGTGCTAAATTCCCCTACAAATAATAGTGCGATGGGACAATCTGTCATAACTTAAGTAACGCTGTACCGTATTTGCACTTCAGTTTCCAGTAAGAAAGATACCATCTTAAGTATTCTAGATAGTCCCAAGGACAATAGGAGTTCCTCCCTGCCTCCTTGTAAAGTAAAATATGAACTTCGTTTGAACTTGGATAAGTGAAAGAAGACTAGGAAGTCATAAAGAGTCACCTACTTCATAAAATTTAAACATATAAAAGTCTCACTTAACTCATTTTTACCAAGGGAAAAAAAAAGAGGGGTTAATTTGCGTACCATTCAAAGTAGGTATTTGTGGAATTATTTCGGAAGTCAAAAAACATTATGGTCCACAAAGAAAAGTGTTCTCTTTTTGTCTTGTTCAGAGAAGGAGGATAAAATAAGATATATAGGAAAGTGGATGAGGGAAGACTGAACAACTGAAAGACTTCAGTGGGTTCTTAGGGGAACCATTAAGACTTAAGAGTATAAAAAAAAAAAGAAAAAAAAGTGCTTGGCTGTTAGGAGAATCATCTTTAATAACTCAGCTATTCGAACCAGCTTATGTGCACCCCGATTAATCTTACTGCGTGCTTGTAAGAGAGCCCAATTAAAGTTGGACCATAGCTCTGTACAAATTTGGTGTGAAAAAAATCGAAAAACAATACACGGAATCACTTTATTTTTTGATTTAAAATATTATGATTTTTAGCATCTGAGTGCTAAAATCTTTTAGAAAACTGAGTCTAAATGAGTTAATAGCATCTGAGAGATTTCGAACATAATACCTTGAGAGGAAGCAACCCCAACGAGTTCGCAAAGTGGTCTCTCCCCTCCACAACCCCTTCCGATGCCATCACTTCATCGTTCGCCGTCGGCAACACCACCACCTATAAGATTCAATTAGTTTGTCCCGACAAAGTGATACTGTAATCTGACAGTAGCACATATATTCGGATTCTAAAATATGAAAGTCGTTCATATTTTTTCAAAATATGAAAGTTGTGTACATGTTTTTGGATTTTTCAAGATGTGAAAGTTATACATATTTTCAGATTTTAATATTTGACGGACTGTTAAGCCATGCGTGGAACAACTGTTGTGCGGAAGCGAGCAACAAATACCAAACGTGTGTAATCTATGCCTTGCAAACAAGAAATCAAACCAAACCACAGAATAGAGAAGAGAGAGAAACGCAAACAAACAAGAGACACAAGGATTTACGTGGTTCAGTTTGCTGGGGATGCAAACCTAATCCACGGGCAGTCACACGATCAAAGGGTTTCACTAATCACGAAGAAACAAGGCTCAAAGAGCTACAAAAGGTGTCTCACAAAGTTCTCTCTAAGATCTCAAAGTTGCCTCTCAAAGTGTGTCACTCACCAACCCACAAAAAACCCTAAAAATTACATTATAAAGTTATTTTCCGTCGCCATGGTCCGGACCACCAAAACCCCCGTCCGGACCATGGGTTGTTGAAACGTTTCTGACCATTCTGACTCGGTAGTCCGGACCACCAAATTTCCCGTCCGGACCACGGACCTTGGTCCGGACCACCAAAAACCCCGTCCGGACTACGGTACCAGAGACCTCCCAAATCGCTCAAAAATGCTTTGTCCGGACCAGAAAAGCCTTGGTCCGGTCCATAGATGCTGCGAACGAGGAAATCGAGCCAAAAACCAACAAATCTCCACCTTGGCGAGATATCCAAAATGTTAAACCAAATTCCCCAATGCAGCAACAAATCGAAAATAAAAACAAATATCCAACGATCGTGCCACAGTGACTGCCAACCAAGCGCCCAACGGCGCATGCACCCTAAGGTGCTCAAACTTGCTGCATATTGATCAAGTCCAAACAATGTTTGAACTTGACCCCAGTAACAACTTTTGTGAGCATATCTGCGGGGTTGTCAACAGTACCAATCTTTTCAAGTAAGACATCCCCATCTTCAATAACCTCACGAATGAAGTGGAAACGAACATCAATGTGCTTAGTCCGAGAATGATGAACCTGATTCTTTGCCAAATGTATTGCACTCTGACTATCACAATAGACTGTAACATGCTTTTGCTTAACACCAAAATCTATTACCAGCCCTTGTAACCAAATGGCCTCCTTTATGGCTTCAGTCACAGCCATATATTCAGCCTCCGTAGTAGATAGTGCAATGGTCGACTGCAAAGTACACCGCCAACTCACGGGTCCACCAGCCATAGTAAACACATACCCTGTAGTTGAACGACGCTTATCAAGATCACCCGCATAATGCGAAGTCAACAAAACCGTAAAACCAAGTGATCGCCAGATATCCTTTTTTCGAACTTCAAACCAAGATTCACGGTCCCCAAAATGTACCGCAGAATCCATTTAGCCGCTTGCCAGTGCACTTTTCCGGGATTGTGCATATAGCGACTAACCATACTTACCGCTTGTGCTAGGTCAGGCCGTGTACAGACCATGGCATACATAAGACTGCCAACTAAACTTGCATAAGGAACATAGCCATGTACTTACGTTCCTCTTCCAAACTAGGAGATAAAGAAGCACTAAGTTTAAAATGTGGAGCCAGAGGCACACTCACCGGTTTTGAGTTGCCTTTACCAACACCAAACCGCTCAAGCACTTTCTTTAAATATTGTTGTTGTGTAAGGTGAATAGTGCCCTTCACCCTATCACGTTGTATCTCCATCCCCAAAATCTTTCGTGCTTCACCGAGGTCTTTCATCTCAAATTCCTTGTTCAGCTGAAGCTTTAACCTATTAATCTCCACCTTGCTTTTACATGCCACTAACATATCATCAACATATAAAAGCAAATAAATGAAGGACTTATCTGCAAGTTGCTTGAAATACACACAATGATCAAACTGGCTACGAGTGTATTTCTGACCTAGCATAAAGCTATCAAACCGTTTATACCATTGACGCGGTGACTGTTTCAGACCATAGAGAGATTTCTTCAAACGACAAACGAGATTCTCCTTACCAGCAACTTTAAACCCATCAGGTTGAGACATGTAAATCTCTTCCTCTAAATCACCGTGAAGGAAAGCAGTTTTCACATCAAGTTGAGCCAATTCCAAATCATACTGAGCTACCAAAGCTAGCAAAATACGAATTGAAGCATGTTTCACAACAGGGGAGAATACCTCATTGTAGTCGATTCCCTCCTTTTGTGCGTAGCCTTTAGCTACTAGTCTAGCTTTGAAGCGAATGCCACCCTTCTTGATTGAATCCTCCTTCTTAGTGTAGACCCATTTGCAACCTATGTCTTTCTTGCCCTTTGGTAGCGGTACCAAATCCCAAGTCTGATTCTTGTGAAGAGAGTTCATCTCCTCATGCATAGCACTCTTCCACTCCCCAACTTCTGAACAACCCATGGCCTCTTTGAAAGTGGAGGGGATAGACTCTTCTGTAACTGGTAGAGCATAAGCAACCATATCAACATACCGAGCCGGAACACGGATAGTCCTTTTCGGTCTAGACGTTGCAATGGACTCCTCTTGCTGTGGAGAACTCACAACTGGAACTTCAATTTTAACCTCATCTATATCAACCCCATTAACCTCTGAATCTTCAATAGCTGACTGAACTTTGTCTTGAGGAACCATCTGTGTATTAAACTCCACACCTTCGAAAGCAACATCATCACCCATAACCGCACAGCGCTTAAGCATCTCTGATTCATTGAAGGTCACATCGCGACTGGTGATTGCCTTCTTTGAATCCAGACACCACAATTTGTATCCCTTAACACCTTCCGTAAAGCCCAAGAACAAAGCCTTCTTGGCTCTAGGATCCAACTTTGATTCCCTGACATGGTAATAAGCAGGGCATCCAAAAATATGTAAGGAATCATAATCACTAGCGGTTTTCGGACCATACCTCAATGGGTGTTTTACCCTGAAGTTTGCGGATGGCAATCGATTGATGAGATGACAAGCATATGTCACTGCTTCAGCCCAGTACTTTCTACCCAAACCAGCGTTGGATAACATACATCGAACCTTGTCCAGTAAGGTACGATTCATTCTCTCCGCCACACCATTTTGTTGTGGTGTGCTTCTCACCGTAAAGTGTCGTGCGATTCCAAATTCTTCACAAACTTCGAAGAGAGGATCAGATCGATACTCTCCCCCATTATTTGACCTGAGCCGCTTAATCTTTCGACTTGTCTGATTTTCAATTAACTTTTTCCACTTCAAGAAAACATTAAGCACCTCATCTTTATGTTGCATGATATAAAACCCAAGCACGGGAGAATAATCATCAACAAAAGAAACAAAGTAATACTTACCACTAATGGAAGCAACTCTAGTAGGTCCCCATACATCAGAATGTACATAGTCAAGTGTACCTTTGGTTTGGTGAACTGCAGTGCCGAACTTGACTCTTGTTTGCTTCCCAAGAACACAATGTTCACAAAAATCCATTTTGTAAGCCTTGGCACCCTTCAACAAATTTTGTTTCACAAGACCTTGCATGGCTTTTTCACTCGCATGACCCAACCTCATGTGCCATAATCTGATAGTATCCGATGAATCTTCCCGAGATTACTCTGGACCATGGTACATTCCACCCAAAACTGTACTCCCCTGTAGAAAGTATAGATTGTTCTGACGAATGCCCTTCATTACCACCATTGCACCATCTACAACCTTTAGAGCTCCACCTTCGAGAGTGATTCGATAACCCTTGGAGTCTAAGGCCCCTAATGAGATGAGATTCTTCTTCAAGTCCGGGACATACCGCACCTCTGTCAATAACCGAATAGATCCATTATGCAATTTCAGTTTGATTTTACCTACCCCACGAATTTTACAGGCTTGATCATTGCCCATAACAACAGCTCCACCATCGACCATATCAATGCTAGAGAACCAGTCCTCATTTGGACACATATGGTAAGTACAACCAGAATCCATAATCCACTGATCAGTCTGACACACCAACGATGCTCCCAAAGATGCTCCCACTAACGCTTGATCTGAATCTTCATCATTCGAATGTGCTACATTAACCTTGGGACCTTTCTTGCCCTTCCCATTTGCTTGAATGAGAGGACAATCCTTCTTCCAATGTCCCTTCTCGTGACAATAAGCGCATTCATCTCTAGCAAGCCTACCAGATGACGAAGCCCCCCTCGACTTAGACCGAGAGTGACCCCTATTCTTACTACCAACAGATTTCTTACTTACAGACCTGCCTCTCACGATTAAGGCTTCACTAGATGAGTCTCCATGTGCCTGCATATCTCTCTTGCGATATTCATTATTCGCAAGAGCATTCGCAACATCATCATACTTAATAGTATCCTTCCCATACAATAAAGTGGTGGACAAGTGATCATATTCTTTGGGCAAGGAATTTAACAATAGCAGGGCCTTATCCTCATCTAGAATTTCCACATCTAAATTCAACAAATCAGCAAGTATCTTATTATAGTCATTCAAGTGTTCAGACATCTATATACCTGAACGATATTGAAACCTGAAAAGCTTCTTCTTTAGGTAGAGACGATTCTCCACGCTCTTGGTCATGAACTTATCCTCTAGCTTTTTCCAAAGATCCTTCGCCCGTGTTTCCCTCATAACAAAATACTTCTGATCCTTGGCGAGACACAACCTGAAAAAACCGCATGTCTAGCGGTTGATCCGATCCCATTCTTGTTCATCGCAATTTCCAGGCTTGTCCCCCAAAGCAAAATCCAACTCATGTTGGATCAAGACATCCATAACTTCGCACTGCCACATGCCAAAATTACTTTTGCCATCAAACTTCTCAACGTCAAACTTTGCACCAGACATAATCGGCCTTGAAGCCCCAGGCCGAAAACTTGATGCCGAATCCGAAGAGGATTTAGAGGTATCACCCATCTTTGGAGGATCCGTTTTACCTGTATTGTCAGACATGTTCTTCGAAAGCAAAAACACAGATTACCAGAAACAAACCCTAGGTCGGAAACCCAGAGCTCTGATACCAATTTGTTGTGCGGAAGCGAGCAACAAATACCAAACGTGTGTAATCTATGCCTTGCAAACAAGAAATCAAACCAAACCACAGAATAGAGAAGAGAGAGAAACGCAAACAAACAAGAGACACAAGGATTTACGTGGTTCAGTTTGCTGGGGATGCAAACCTAATCCACGGGCAGTCACACGATCAAAGGGTTTCACTAATCACGAAGAAACAAGGCTCAAAGAGCTACAAAAGGTGTCTCACAAAGTTCTCTCTAAGATCTCAAAGTTGCCTCTCAAAGTGTGTCACTCACCAACCCACAAAAAACCCTAAAAATTACATTGTAAAGTTATTTCCCGTCGCCATGGTCCGGACCACCAAAACCCCCGTCCGGACCATGAGTTGTTGAAACGTTTCTGACCATTCTGACTCGGTAGTCCGGACCACCAAATTTCCCGTCCAGACCACGGACCTTGGTCCGGACCACCAAATACCCCGTCCGGACTACGGTACCAGAGACCTCCCAAATCGCTCAAAAATGCTTTGTCCGGACCAGAAAAGCCTTGGTCCGGTCCATAGATGCTGCGAACGAGGAAATCGAGCCAAAAACCAACAACAACAACAACAACAACAATAACATAACCCATTTAGTCTCTAATAATTGGGGGTATGGATGGGGGATGGATAGGAGACAGACCTAACCTTTGGCAATAAATGCACAAAGTGGCTACTCCCAGAATACCACTGAAACAGATGGATTTGAGACAGACCTAACCTTTGACAATAAATGTGTGGAAACATTAGGATTTTAAATATAAAAAATATGTACAATTTTTGGATATTAAAATCCGAAAATATGTGCAAACTTTCAGATTTTAAAACATGAAAAATCTTATGAATTTCGGGATTGGATATCCAACATTATCTAGAAAGATTGAACTCGATTTCTATGAGAGCTTTCCTTTATGCACGCTTTTCTATTGAAGTTGATATCTATTCGTATGTACTATATATCTTCATTTAAGTGTGTTTACGTGTTGATTATTTATACTTCGATCATTATCTTGTAGTCTGTTGAGCGTAGATTATTCATGATTAAAAATCAAATTATCTAAATTGATGTTTACAGGACTAATAATCGCGGTCAAGTAATTCAATCCTATTTGTTACACAATACATATTTTAATTACCTCGAACTTTCCATTTTATTTTTGGTTGATGATAAAGCATGTGATAGAATTACCATATCAATATATTAGACTTTTTCATGAATAATCTAAGTAAATTGATTAAAAAATAAAAGTTCATAGGATTGTTTACAATGATGCTGGAGCAAAAGATCTCACATTCTCTGTGAACTTAGCATATCTTAAATGGGAAGATCAGAAGTTTGAGGTAAATAAAGATTTATTGTCTGTTTGGAAAAACATCTGCCCCCCTAAAGTGGAACTTTTCACTTGGATGGCAGTAAGATTGTATTGCATCTAAGTCTATCCTAGTGGATAGAGGGATTTTGAATGACAACCTAATTCTGCGTCCTTTTTTGTAACTCTGAAATTGAATCTCCTAGTCATCTTTTGCTTTTATGCAAATTTGATTAGGAAGTCTGGGCTGCAATAATCTCTGGGTGGAATTGTTGGTTTGGAGAAATTATGTTGGATGGCAAGTTTCTATGCAGTGGTGTGGACTATTTGGACATGCAAGAATGATGCTGTTTTCAACTCCAAAGTCTGGACTTTAGATGAAGTTGTAGATTTGTCAAAAACAAGGACGGCTTACTGGATCAAAGGCAAATACAACGTGAAGGATTATAACATTGAGGACTTTAAGAGATGCTTGGATGGAAACAGGAAAATAAGAATTTATCAAGTAGTTATCTCAAGAGAGAAAGAGAGAGTGTGTGTGTGTGCGTGTTCCTTTCTCTGGGTTAGAGGGTTTGGGTGGGTGGTTTTGGGTTGTTGGGTGGTTATAATGGTTTAGTTTGGGTGGAGCGTGTAGTGTCCCTATCAGGGTTCTGAGTTTTTTGGGGTCTGTGTCTGCTATTGGCTGGGTTGTCTGTGTATTTGTGGGTTGGGTATTTGTCCCTTTCTGTTTGAGTCTGTGGGTTGTGGTGTTTTATTTTTTAGGGATGGTTTGCTTGTTTGTTTTCTGGGTGCTACCTTTTATTTTGGGTTTTGGTTGTCCTGGTTGTTGGGTTTTTTCTGGTCTTGTGTCTATCTGGTTTTTGTGGTCACGTGCTAGTTTAATCTTGTCCTGGTCGTTGGGTCTCTGTCTCATGTGTTGATGATGCTTGGCTTTGGAAGGAATTCTGTTCTTTTTGAAGTTCCTGATGAGGATGTGAACTTGAGTTTTGCATTTCAAGTTATAGTTGTTGCTACTCCTGCTACATTACTATCTTTTCTATGCTGAAGTCTCCATTTGGGAGATAGTCAATGCTGCTGGCTTCTTTGCCCCTGAAGGATTTTTGTGTGTAGCCACTCATACCCTTTTTGCTAAACTGCTGTGATGCTTGTCGTAGTTTTTATAGTTTTGATTTTCTGCTGTTGTTGGAGTGAGTTGATGATACCAAAGAGGATGAAATATGAATGAAGTTTTGTTGAGGTGTCTGAGGTAGCTGCTATTGCTAAGTTCCTGGGGATTATCTGAAGTTTGTTTTTGCTTTGAGTTTGTTGCTGTTTCCCAGCTCTCTTCTCACTCATTACCATCTATGTTTTTTTTTCACTTGAGGATCCTGGAGTATGAAGGTGGTCTTTTGGTGATATTAGTCTGTGATGCTTTTTGGTGACATAAATTGGTGCTTCTGCTGCTGTCTTTTGGAGCTGCTAGCTTTCTCATTGGTGCTGTGACTAGGATTTCAAGGATAAGATATCCGCACCAATGCACTATGAGAGTGTACTGGACGGTCGCCGCTTAATATTTCTAGTTTAATTGGTAACCAAAATTTATCTCCAATGTAATCATGTTCACTTGTAATATTCCTTTTGGGTGCATGCATGCATGATTTATTGTGAATACTTGTGGAAAAGTATGAATGCGTCTAGAATGATAATCATTGGTGTATATTTCAAAATCTATTCTACGTGCTAGATAGGTATCTTGTGTGTAGAATACTTTAAGCAAATTTGAACGATGAAAAATACTTTTGAATTACTCGAATTGCACACTACATGGAAGACTAGATGATAATGGTAAAACATATCATTGATGGGTCAACAAACAATAAAGGCCTTTTTAGTGGAGTGTCTTGAAATTTTGATTATATTTATTGTTTTTCTAGAGTAGGATTTTTTGTTTGTTTGTAAATCAGGTGTATGAACCAACTTATACGCAACTCAATTAATTTTGAGAGCTCAATTCCACTACTTACTTGTGGGGCCCAATCAAGGCCAGGGAAAATAAAGCTACATATAGATTGTCTCCAAATGAGACCTTAGGAGAGCAAACTCTTAAGTTGGTGGTCTTGACCACAAGACCAATTTTAGAATCGGATTTGGGTAACAGAGATTTCAATAGAAGAGAGGTTTGTTTTGAAAGTCTTGGTGTTGTAATCCTATTGCATGCATATAGCGAATTAGCGATTCATTCTTTTTTCCTTCCTTTCGCCTACAGAGACCCAACCACATTGTTGCACAAAAAGGTGTTTGCAATAGCTGCAGAAGATAAATTTAGTTGTAGTAGTTGTATGATTAAGCTAAGACAAAAGATGATACTATTATTTTTTGTAAAAGATAAAATTTTGAATTTAATTGAATTCTATAGTATGATTCCAAAGGCATGCACTTCAAATTCAACTTCTCTTAAATCATGGAGTATTTTAAGTATTTTCTGAGGAATTTCTAGGATCTCAACCACTGTTGATAAGTATTTTAACTAGCTATAAAAATAGACTTGCTACTATATATAGCAGGGCGGTACAAAATTTAATTGTTTTTTCAAATCTAAAATCTCAGAAACTATTCTTCAGATAGGTCATTGTATGTTATGTGTTCTCTGTGTGGTTGTTTATTTCAGTGATTTATACGAATTTTTTGGCTGAGAAAGTCAGTATTATTAGCTGCAGGTAGTGAGATTTGAATCAAAATCAAATGTGTGGACGTACGTGGTGCATACCTATGTTTCATATGATTAGAACCATCTTTCTTTTATTTTCGAGGGAGAGACGGGATTAGAACCATCTTTGAAATACACAACGAAAAAAGAAAGAAACTTGTTGCACAACATGAGACTCATGGATCATCTTAATTTGCCCTGTAAAAGAAAGGAAGATCGTGTTTTCCGATATTCGGATTTGAGAAAAACCTAGCCCTAAATTAACTATGGTCCAAACAAGGCCACAAGAAATTCAGACTTGCCCATATTACAATTTTCAAATTATAAGAATACATTTCAACAATAATGTTTAATTTCCCCCCACTTTCTGAGGTATAAGATAAATGACTTTCACACCTATTATCCCTTTGTTGTAATAATCCGAAATTTTTAATAAAATTTAGGATTATTTAATTTCGTTTTAATTACTTTAATTTCGTTATTTAAATTCTAATTGCATTTAGGGCCCTTAATTTTGAATTACTACGGTTTATACCCTAATACTTCTAAATTTCTACAAATTCGACCCTAAGGCACATTTACATTTTAATCGCGAGCATTACATTTTTATAAATTCATTTTATACGTAATTATACACACTCATACACGTACACAAGTAATACTAGTACACATACACACACATGTGTACATATATGCATTTTATACATATATACTCACTCCACACATCACCAACCACCCCACTACTCCTTCCAAATCAACCCAACACCACACTCCACCCCCTCCCCTGCAAAATCAGACCTCCCTCCACCCTCTCTCTGCCTCTAACAACTCCAATCAAGCCTCTTGTCATCCCCTCACATCCCACATGTGTTTAGCCACTTCCACACACCACCCCAACCCAAACACTCCATCCTCGCCCTTCATAAACCCCTCCATTTCGTCCTTCACTCTCTCACACTCCCACACATCACCATTACACAGAAAAATAGCAAGGAAAGAGAGAGAAAGCTCTAAGTTTGGATATGAAGTTCTAGAGAGAGAAAATAAGGCCAAAACTTGGGTTTCCACCTCCAAACCCAACGAGATTCAATCTTCTTCCACAAGTTCATCCATTACACTCCTAGGCATCCACATTTCACCATCCAAGCAAGCCAAGTCGGCCCAAGAAGCTCCCTCCGCCGGTTTTTCGCCAAAACCCATTTTTTCGCCAAAACCCATTTTTTCGCCAAATCTTCGCAAAACAAGGTAGAGGCTCTTACCCAATCATTCCTAAGAATTTGTATGTGTTAGAATAGCCTAGAGGTAGTTTTTTGTTGAAGGGTTAAGGCCCAAAGTGAAGGGTTTCACGAAACCCGAACAAAAACGCAAGTTGCTCTGTTTTCGCTGTGACGATGGTCCGGACCATCATATCCCCGTCCGGACTACGGGTCCAGAATGTTGCCTCCAACTTTGGTTCAAATCCTGTAATTACAGTTAGGCCCCTTGTGTTCCTAGTTTCGACGGTTTTGACCCTAAACCATGTTTTTCATGCATATTAAGTCCTAGATTCATTTTGATTTATGTGTTTAACTTCTCAAACATGATTAGGACTTATTCAAGTGTTTATGTGAGATTTAATGTGTTCATGTTACGTTTAATCTTGTTCTCGTTCTTGGTATTAAACTTAAGGGTTAAAAGTGTAGTGTTATAAAGTATGTGACTTAATCTACAAAGATATTTATGTCCCCACTTTTTATCAATTAAATGTCATTAGTGGAAGTTTATGAGTGTATCAAAATTTATAAAATGCCCTTCGGGTGGAAAAATGACCATTTTGCCCTTTACTACATTTATTACGCTTATAAAAGTTTTGGACTTGCTAAAATTCAAGGAATACCTTTTTGAGTCAAGTTATGACATAACTAGCTAAAATAAATTATTTTACGTGTTTAACCTTCGTGCTGGAAAAATTACCTTTTTGCCCTTGTATTAAGTTTATTTACGAAAAGGCCCCCAAAGTTAGTAAGATTTCACCAAGGACCCTAGAACCGTGAAATTACTTTGATTACCCTTACACTTACTTAAAATGACATTGGTGACCCTTACTTTCTTTAAATTACATTTTGACCCCAATAGTTTAGTAAATTACGTTTTGGTCCCTGTAGTTGAATTCATTACATTTAGACCCCTGGTTTTCGATTACTAGAATTTGATGATCTTGTGAATCGTGTTATTTGATTTTGTGACCCTTAGAATATTGTTATCGCTTTGCTTTCACTGTTAAGTGCACTTTTCATAAACGTGTCGAATGCTAGATTGGACAAATAGGTTCCCGGGTTGGTACTTACGTAGTAGATCACATAGACGTTTCTAAGTTAAAGGAAACCAGAGAGTAAAGAGTATGTGTGGTCAGCGGAGCCAAAGCCTGGTCAGCCGAAAGGTCCCAATTATTGGGTCAGCGGAACCAGAGCCTCGCCAACCGAAATGTCCACCAGGAATTGAGTCGTGGTCAGCGGAGCCAAAGCCTGGTCAGCCGAAAGGTCCCAATTATCGGGTCAGCGGAACCAGAGCCTCGCCAACCGAAATGTCCACAGGAATTGAGTCGTGGTCGTACCAAAGCACAGTCACCGAAGGTCCCAATTATGGTCGGTAGGAACCCGAGCCCTCGCCAACCGAAATGTCCACGGGGGAATTGAGTGGTCACGGGAACGAGCCTCACCGGTAAAAAGTCCACTATGAGTTGTGAATATCAGTTTTGAATCGGAGAGACGTTCCTAAGGTTTAGAATCTATGAGAACTTAGATGAACATGTAAGTCAATGGCTAGTAATGAAATCAGTTATGTGTTTAATTTCAGCTTTATGAATTATTTCTTGCTTATTCCTTTAATTATTGATTTTCAATCATATATGTTGTACTTGTATGCCTAGCAAGGGTTGGGTGGGTTAGAGTAGCTATTGAGTGATTTATCGCTCACGGTGTTACACTTCGTGTGACCCTGGTATAATACCATGATGTTGCTTCGCGACTCGGACGTATTATGCCAGACTGTGATCAAACAGGTACTGTTGGTGTCGAAGGAGACGGTTATTTCAGAACCGAGGGTTATCCGGTAGACCAGGCTCAGGAGGAGCCGTGGAATCCAGAGTTAAACCTAAATCTGTAGAACCCACCCCCTTTTATTTTAATGTTGGATTTGTAATATTAATTTTTCAAACCGTACTAAGTATTTTGTAATGGACTGCATTTCACGTTTTCCAATGTGTACTCTGATGGAAACTCTTTTTATTAAATTAATCCTAATTAATTGTCTTAATTAATGCTTTTGAAAAATCGGGGCGTTACATTTGTACTCCCTCTTTTGTCTTTATTCATCTTAAATTAAAGAACCCCTTACCTATTTAGTCACATTTTCCATATGAGGGACAATTTGGTACTTTCAAGTAAATAAAGACAAAAAAAAAAAAGAGTGCAAAGGGATAATAGAGCGGTGTGAAAACCATTTCTTAAAAAGCATACAAAATTATTTTATTGGGTCAATCTTATGTCATATATATGAAGTACTTGCCATTGAGGGGTTGGTTTAGTTAGACAAGGTCTAGGTTTTGACTCTCCAGAGCCCCTTAAATTGGGACTAAACATACTTCTAATATCACCCATATGTAGTGATCAAACTTTAGCTTTGGTCTCAACAAAAATATGGTGAGGTCCCTTAAAGGTAGTAGTGCGATTGGACAATTGATCATAACTTGGAAAACGGGGTACTTGCACTTCATTTCATAAGAAAAACTGAAAATTGGTTTAAAGGCCAAGGTTGAGACTTTAGCTGATGTTTAGTTCAGCTTAACTTATTTTAATGTTTTCAATACATTGATATGAAAATTTTGATGACTCAAGGACAACACTAGACAAAAATACCCTTAATGGCAAAAAAAAATTACAAAAAAAACCACCTGTTACAAAAAGAAATCGGCTGCCCTGCCCTGTACCACTTGAAAGCTATTGCCTACGCCTTGCAACTAGCATTGAAAGCGAAAGGCCCTATGCAAGTCGGTGGGTCAATGTAGCATTGAACATACAAGGGACAGGTCCTATTTGTCGTGACATCTGGACTAGGCACATTGACCCGTCACTTCTCTCTCTCTCTCTCTCTCTCTCTCTCTCACATGCGTTGGTGGGTCTTGCGTAGGACAAAATTAATTTTGTTTCTTTAATTGTGGGATTATGTTCAATTTTAGGGGGTTTAGACTCTTTGGGGTAGGGTATAGTGGGTTTAGGCATTTTGGGTTTAAGCACTTTTCAATTATAGGGTTTTAGTTGTTTAGGCACTTTCATAGGATATCCTACTGTTTTAGACACTTTCATAGGGTACCTTAGTGTTTTAGGCACTTTCATAGGGTATCTTAGGGTTTAGGTTTAAGGTGCACTTTTTAATTACAGGGTTTTAGTGGTTTAGACACTTTCTTAGGGTACCCTAGAATTTTAGGTACTTTCATAGGGTACCCTAGGATTTAGGTTTAAGCACTTTCATTAGGTTTGGGGGTTTATATACTTTCATTGGCTAGTGGAGGCATTTTTGGAATGTGTAGGTAATTTGTCCTCTTAGTATTAACGAAAAAGTTGATATCCTTGTTGCATTAAAGATCCATTTACTATGTCCTTCTAAAAAACGGATCCTAAGAAAAATAGTGGTATAAGGATTATTCTAGAAGGACGCTACTACACGTACCGAATGTGGGATAGAGAAAATGTACCGATTGGCTCGGGGACCCACAAGTGGGTCATACACGAACGATCTTATCCATTCATTCATCTTAGGTGATTTTTAGAGGGTCCTGTTAAAAGTTAGCTCAATTGAACATTCGTAAGTGCTTGATCCAAAATCCCCCCGTTTCGTTAAAAATATACACACGCCTAATTGAGCTGATTTTTCACGGGGCCTCATGGAAAATCATTCTAAGACAAATGAACGGCTCATATTATTCATCTCGGACCTACAAATAGGTCTTTGAGCATGATCGGTACATTTTTTGGACATGGAGTCGATAGACTCGATACCCTTTGTTTTGTCCATTCTAGAGTGTCCTAAGGACAATAGGAGTTCCTCACTGTCTCCTCGTAGAATTTGAACTTGGAAAAGTGAAAGAAGACTGCGAAGTCATAAAGAGTCACCTACCACATAAAAAAATTTAAGACATAAAAGTCTCACTTAACTTATGGAGTATTTACCAAGAAAAAAATAATAAAGCGGGTTAATTTGCATACTGTTCAAAGTAGGTCGTTGTGGAATTATTTCGGAAATCAAAAAAACAATTATTGCCCAGAATGAAAAGTGTTCTCTTTTTGTCTTGTTCGGAGAAAGAAGAACGACTGAACTTAAAGGAGATAAGCTATATAGTGGATTGTTAGGGGACATTATAGTATAAAAAAGTGCATGGTTTTTAGGAGAATATTTTTAATAACTCCAGTGTTCATATTAGCTTATGTGCACCAGACTAATTTTGAAAAATCGATCCCGCCACGCCCTTGTAAGGGAGTCCACTTAAAACTAGAGCAAAGCTCCATGCAAATTGACTTTAAATAAGTTAATAGCATTTGAAAAGTTTCAAATTTGATATCTTAAGAGAAAGCAAACCCCTAAGTCTTAAGTCTTGATCATTAGGCCAACCCCTTGGGGTTTGTTAGGAGAATCATTATTGAATTATACAAAATAATACTATGCATTATGTGCAACATAATTATGGAATTTGATCAGTATTAGTATATTTACTCAGTAATATCTTTCTGAGGTGAAGACTGAGGGATTATAGAGTAAAATATTTACGATAGAAATTTCAGACTGTTTCTAGAGTTGTATGTGGATTAGGGGTTCTAATGATCATCCATATCTAATCAAATTTTGGTAAGAAAACAAATCTATACTATCATTAGTATTTTTTTTAAGAAGAAAAGATATTCGGAGAGCCTGTCATCTCATTGGCTAACCTTGGTGGTGCTGGGGCCAATCAGAAGTTCAAGTGAATTTGTGAGTGCAAGAAGAATATAAAGAAGAGAGAGTAATTTAAAATGTTGAAATTTTTATTAGATTAAGGGCTGAATTACAAGAATCCTTCTGCTACAGCACGAAGGCTTTTTCTGCTTTGTGGAAGTTAGATGATTACATTACATTGCTGACTAAACCTTTTTATATACACACAATTGGAAGCACCTAGACTTTATCCTTTCTAGCCCTTTACAATCATCAAGGTACTTTGGAAGATGAACCATTATAATGAACTTTGACTGACCTTTCATGTGCCTAACATTCCAGATTATTCTAGCAAGATATCTCTTAAGAAAAATACAAATTAACTTCCAACAGGTGGTTGGCGTTCCTATCCAAATTATGGACCATTTTTCTTGTTGATACGGTGCATAATGGTACGCAGCAGTGTTGAATGGTATTTACAACCTTGGTTCCTATTACTTTTTCAGAATTGAATGGCATAATGCAGAGACTTTAATTTTCGGAACATTTCTCTACCATACAGACCATACTTTACTGGGTATGCAAAAGGATACGAAAGAAAATTTTCTTTTCTGGGAGAGAGAGAATTATAAATGAAAAACTCAAAAATTGAAGGTAAGTCGAGAGAAAATACATTGGTATTGGTTAGTAACATACTAAAATAGGAAAAATGCTACAATGTTAACATATTACGTGTAACGCCCCCAATATTTGGGCACGTTAATAATTATTACAAACCGAATTTAAAGTTTAAACCCAAACTTTAATACAAATGATGCAGTTCTCAAATACTAAATAAATATCAACCGGGGTGATTCTAGGGCCTCGTCTATCCCTGCGCCGGGTCATTTCCCATTCCGGCAGCACCTCTCGCCCCTCGGGTGCGGATCCCGTAGTATGGTTCCCGCCCATTTATATAGTCTAGCATAATACGCCCGAAGTCGCATACGCGCAACATCACAGATTATGCCAGGGGGTTACACGGCGAAACAACACCGCGGAGCCGTGCTCAATAGTTTACTACGCTAAGCTTCTAAGTAGCAATTCTAGAACAATATATTCATGAACAGCATATATAACTTATGAGTAGTAAATCATATCATGCACCATGCGTGTCCATGCGGATCAGAGTAAATATGCGCAGGAAGATGGTGTCACGTTTCAGTATCTCAAAACTGTGCTACGTGTCACTTTCTCAAAAATTCTCATTTCGTTTCTCAAAAACACATTTCATTTATCAATCGTTTTTCCCAAAACTCGGTTTTTCTCAATACGGTGCCATTCCGGCATTCTTCTTCAAATTTCATTATCTCCCACCGCTCACGAAAGTTATTGGTCGTTTCGCCTCCTCTCCGGTGATGGCACCAACCTTTTCCGGGGTGAGGTCGGGTTATCGTGCATCACCGAACTTAGCGTACTTGTTTGCACGGTCCGTTCTCCCCGCGACTCACACGACACAGTCCCGGCCGTCTTGCATCACCGAGCTTAACAGCCTGTTTGCAAGGTCCGTTCACCGTGTGTTGTGCACGCTTAGCCCATCATCCTAGTTCTCTCCGCGGTGGAAGTGGCGCTCTCATTTTGCACTTGCCAATCAATACCATTCCTCCAAATTCTCTCCGCGAATTTGAGGTGGCAACAAATCATCTCATCACATTTCATCTCATTTCAGTTTCCGAAAGAAAATCTCCATTTCATTTCTCAAAAATTTCATTTCTCATTTCAAACTCATTTTCAATCTCATCTCTATTTTCTCGTCAACAAATATTAAATTTCGCGTCCGGTGACATAACGTATCGCGTACGTGCTCGGTGTCACATGCTCAAATCATGCTCATGCATTATTTCATAATTCTCTCTAAATTCAATTTCCTTTATAACCACATTTCTCACATACAATTATGCACAAAAATATACCAACTCTCTAAATAATTTTGTTTCCTCTAAAAACTTTTCCCACATAAAATCATACATTTTATTTCACCAATTTTCCTCAAAATAATATTCCTTCTAGCAACTTCCCCACATAAAATCATACACTTTAAAATTCTCCCAAAAATAATATTTCCATTTCTCTCAATTTAATCCTCATCAAAAATCTCCAAACTATTTTATTTCTCCTCCAAAGAAATAAAATAAATCAATTTGCTCTTTTCAAAAATAGTTTAAACCAAACTATTTTCTAGAAATCCTTTGTCAAAAATCCACCATAACTACTTGTAGACTTTCTAAAATATTTAAAACTCTCCCAAAAATATTCTTTCTATTTTTCTAGAAACTTTCTCTCAAATAGTTTCCAACAAAATATCTTTTTCATATCTAATAAAAATCACAATTTTTCTTCTAGAAAAATTTCCAAATAAACTTACTACACACTTATAGAAATCTTTCTAGAAATCTATATGCATAATCCTCCCTTTATAAAATCAATTCCATATTTTCTTGCCAAAAATAACCAATAGACTTTTCTTTCTAACAAATCTCTTATAAAAGAAATTTCTTTACTTTAATATCTCAAATAACAACCAATAAGCAAGACAATCAAGATTAATTATTTCTTTCTAGAAATAATAACCTAATCATACTAGAATCTTGTCTAGTGAAACACAACTTACTAATTAACTTCAAATCATTTCTAAACACTTCTAGTCACCTTCTAATCACTTCTAATTTCACTAATCCACTTCTAATTTCACTAATCAACTTCTAATTTCATGAAGAACTATTCTATTTAGAACTTTATAATCATACTTGTTAAACTTTCTAGGTAAAAATACTCTTTCTAAATTACCAAGAATCATACTTAGTCACTTAACACATGCATAAATTAACTTATTCAAACTCCATAATCATGCCTAGAAACTTAATTAGAACAACATAATTAAACTAGAATAGCTAATTAGAAGAGTAGTTTAGTAAACTACCTTAGTTTCGGGTGTAAAACCGGAAGTTTCATTAGCAATCCTTTGGAAAAGAAAACCCTTAAACTACCTAGCTAACTTACTAATCAACTTAGTAAGTAGCTAATTAAAACTAAAATATGGTGGCTAAAAGGTGGTAGGAATATTTGGTTTGTTGGGAAAGTAGGAAGATAAATAACAAGTGTGGGGTATGGGGTGTCCAAATGAACCAAGAGGGTGGTATTTATAGCCAAAGGGTGACCTCTCCCCCCCAAAACTTTTCGGCCTCTCCTCTCTCTCTCTACCGAAAATTTTAGTTGTGGTGCATGTATGGGAGTTATGGTGATGTTGTGTTGGCAAAATAGAAGTACATAGGTGGCAACTCTAGGTCTAGGTAGGAATCTAGGTAGGTATCTAGGTATCTAGGGCTAGATTCTTGGCTAGAATGAACCATTTAGGGTAGATACAATGTAGAAACAATGGTGGGGGAAAAACGCGTTCCGTTGTGTAGGTTTTTGCACGGTCACCTTAGTTACGAGGTGTTTTTAGGAGCTAATATAAACCAATGGTGTGTGAAACCATTAAATGGCTAAGAGGGTAGCCATCACTAGCTAGGCTAGGTGGATTATTCCCTCCTTAAATTAAGGAAGCTTGTCCCTAGCTTACTTGGAAGCCAAGGCCTACAAAACATAGGCTAGGATGGGTGTATTGTGCACAAATGCATGTATTGTGTGGGTATGTGTAGTGTACTCCAAAAATAGTAAGGTTTAATCTAACTAATGTTGGTTACAAAACCTTAGGTTTAGTTGGCCACCTCATCAAACCATTGTTTGCACAATTGTTTCAAGCATTAACTCATGCATGTGCATGTGTACTAGGTGCATGCACACACACACACTCTCTCTCTCTCTACCGAACCCTCTCTCTCTCTCTCTCTCTCTCTCGACATTCTCTCTCTCTCTCTCTCTCTCTCTCTCTAACTCTAACTCTCTCTCTAACTTTCTTTCTAACTAAGTCAAAGTAGCAAGTTCCAAGGCTCGACGTGACTACACTATGACGTCCTACGGTTGTTGAGTGAAGTAATGGTAGTGGTTGGGCAGGTCTCGGGCATTAACCTCGGTCTCCGGGTGCTACGGTAGTGTAATGGATGCGTTACTTGGTCTCGAATACGTATACCCATGGCTAAAATTAATTTATTAAAGAAAATAATATAATTATAGGAAAATATTCCGATAAACCGAAAATTAAAAGTAATTAATTAAATTATTAATGAAATTTTTATTTACGAAAATTAGGGTCGTTACAACGTCTTCTAATGGTTTATTTTATGTTTTCTAATGGTTCATGTTATGATGGGGAACACTGCAAAAAAAGTGATTCATAACTTATTATGCCATTTTGAAGAATGTTGTGCATTCTAATAGTTAAAATGTTATGCCTTTTGTAACCTAGATTTATTTCGATTGTGGAATTTCTTATTCGAATTCACCGGATACCATTAGGGTTCGTGGGCCCTAGTGATATCTCCTAAAAATATCCGTAGATCATCAAGCAGAATAGATTATCTCCGCTTAGCACGAATCGTCTTACTAGTACGATCTGTCTCTATGGCACGGACCGTTTTATAGCACGACACGTCTTACAATAGTATAATCTATCACAGTTAATTACTACGAATTCAATTAAAACCATTGTATGAAAAAGTATTTGAAACCGCAAATGACAAATACGAAATTATATGGGAAAAATTAAAATCAATTTCATAAACATGAAATCATCTAATTCACACAACCAAATCCGAATAATTAAATCTAGCAAAAGTAATGAAAACTATGTTACTCGGAGTACAAGCTTCATCTACGCCCTAGAAAAAGGTTTAACTGGACATCATCGTGATAGACATTGACAGAAACATGGACCGAAGGGGGGCTTTGCACAGCTTCCTTTCCTCTAAAATGCCGTGATCCCCCTAAACGAGGGTTTAGCCGGACATCACAACTGCCGAATGGCTGCCTCCTGTTTTTTTTTTTCCTCTGTTATGCGTGGCCAGATCCCCTTTATTTACTCATATGTATATATATATAGCCAAGACCGAAATTGTTTCCATAAACTAATAGTTTCCTTTTTCCTTAGAAATTGCCTAAGCTTGATACAACTCCTTAATTGTCTTTGGATTCAACGTGCACAACAACTTTGGTAAGGCTCTGCCTATTGCAATTCTAATCCAACCCAAATTCTTGACACCCAATCAACTTTTTTGTGCAACCAATCATGTCCCGGACAACTTATTCACTGCACCCATTCACATGTTAAGCCCTTGATTTCCTACAAACACAAGAACCAAGTATCAAACCCCAAGTATCAATATCAACGAATTTAACAAGGCCATATTAGGAGGCGCCAATGTGAACATTTACGTGTGTATCACAACTTCAAGAGGTTGGCTCGGTAATTAATGCTCAAGACTTGCAGTGTATGATCCCCCCGCGAACCGAGAGATATTTCATCACTAAAAGGTCCGGAATCCAAAACACAGAAACAAACAACAAAACAAAACAATAAAGCCGCAAAAAATAGCGTCGTGATCAGACACACTCGTGAAGTAGGGTGGTGTGACTAGTTCTTCAGCTTCTGAATCTCATTCCCACCACAGGCTGAAGAACCAACACCGGATCTGCTGCAAAACACCGCTATCGTCACTGTTGGAGAGCTCCAAAATCCGTCGGCAAAGCCAATCGGATCAAAGAGCCAAAACCTAGAACTGGTTCCTTAGATCTGGGATTCCAAAGTCAAAAAATGATGGGTGACAGGGAGATCTCCCCTCTGCAAGGACAGGGTCTCAACCTCTCACAACCATGAGGTAGGAGAGGAGACGAGAGTAGAGAAAGTCGGATCCGGTGAAGGACAGAGAGGTGAAGGAGAAGGAAGAATTTGAGGGGGAAACTCTCTCTCTCTCTCTCTCTCTCCCCAACATCGGCGTAGGTTTGTTCTCTTAAAATTTTCGGTGTAACTTTTTAAAGGTCAGTCCATATAGGTTTTGCTTTGACTTTAATTGGCTCACTACTAATGAACGACGAAATTGGTTTCCTAAGGGCATTCATAGTGCATTCTCTAAATTTCGGTTCTAAAATGACTCTTAAAGTAGACACATAATCAAAAGTGGGGTCCAATTTTGTGTGTTAAAGATTTGGTAATTAAGGAGTGTGAGTGTACTCTAATAGACTCTCTAAAATTGGCTCCATAAACTATGTCCTAAAGTTTATTTATACAAAAACAAAAAATGTACGTGGGTCCCCCATTCCCCTCTCCCTCTCCCTCTCCTCATTCTCTCTTTCCCTGTCTTCTCTTCACTCCCAACTCTCTCTCTAAACTTAGCTAACGTAGTAGGACTTAGGAGCCATGCTAAAGATCCACCTTTAGGGGGTGTTCCACTAACTTAGTTTTTTTGGTTTTTTTGGATGTTTTTGGTTTTGCAAAAAAAAAAACTAACTTGTTCCACTAACTAGTTTTTTGGTTTTTAGTTTTGTAAAAAAACTAACTTGTTCCATTAAATTAGTTTTTTGTATGTTTAGTTTTGCAAAAAAACTAACTTGTTCCACTAACTAGTTTTTTTTTTTGTGTGGCTTTTTTGGTTTTTAGTTTTGAAAAAAAACTAGGTGGTTTTGTAAAAAAACTAAGTGGTTTTTTGTTAATGAAATGAGAAAGTTTTTGAGTTAAAACAAAACTGTTTTTTTTTAGCGGAATGGAGCCTTAGAAGCTTCATTAAGGAGCCCATTGAAAACCACAATTGAGCAAATGTATTACTAAAAATATTAAGAGTTTCACCTAAGAGCCATTTTAAGAGCCCATTGAAATTAGTTAAGGTGTGCATAAGCTGACTCGAACACGTGAGATATTTGTAAAAATAGTTAATTCCAGAGTGTTTTGTTTTTATAGAGTGTATTCTTTGATAGAAACTCTCTTTTAGCTAAAGAGATATATATTCACTATATCAAATGCTACCGAGAATAATCAAATATTGCTGAAAATAACAAATTAAAAAATAAGAAAGACAAAGAACATAACTAAATTAATTGAAGGATACGTCCCTCGTACTGGCTAAATTAGTCAGTTAATTGTCTAAAGCCCTGCATGCAACTTGTCAAAGAGCAGCCGCCCGGTAGGCCCACCGTTAAAACCCCCATATAGAATTTGACCAATACAAGCCAAGTATCTATCACACACATAGTCAAGAGCTCCATGGCATGGTTATAAACTCTTCAACAGAGTTGTTTTTTGGGTGTTGAAATATTGCTATATGTTTTGTGTGATCTATCAATGGGCCAAAGCCCACGTGGTCAAACTGGACTATTAGTTAAAGGGTGGTATTCACTACGATTGCTGGCAACTGATAGGAACTTTCATACCATTAATTATTTTGGCTTTATCTAGAAATGCCCTTTTGAATTCGGTGGTTTTGTTAGTTGACTTTCACTATTCATGCTCTTTGGTTCAACTTCTAAAAGATGTCCTAGTCATGAAGAGATATAATCCTGTAAGGCACGATCACTCATATAACGGAAAATAAGATCCATCACGATCGGTGATTGCGTTTCGAGTAATTCGTTTTATACGTCCCGACGCATGAGAAGCTATGACAAACTAACAAATCAATAAGTTAGGATATAGGTTGAGAACCTTCCGTTTTTAGCGTTTATGCACAAAATCAAATTGCTCAGATATCGGTATCTATGTGAATGAAGCATATTTGTAGCAAGACAAATGGAGATCACCATTCATTCCTATTAATTGTATCAAATATAATATGATTAAGCATACATCAAATTATGATCAACTAGATTTAAAAAAAAAAAAAAAAACGTGTGAATCCCTATGAAATGAAGAACATGGGAATGTTAAATGCATGGGGGTGTGGTAGTTCTGATTTTCAATAAGTCTACGCTCGCAACCAACGGACACACCCTAAACACACCCGCCGATGTGGCGGTGCCACGCAGAATGAGTGGGCAGGAGGTTGAGATAAAATTGTAGAAAAAGCAATTTGATCGAGAAACAAGACAGATTGATCGCAGGAACTTTCATACCATTGATTATTTTAGTGCCTTAGGTGGGACTAAGCGCCGACTAGTCGGCTTCTTAATGTAAGCGTTGGACAGTGGCAGAGACTAGTCAACCTAGGCGGCCGACTTGTAGAACACGGCAAACAAGTCTTCTATTGGCTGGTATTATTTGCTCCTAGCATTGTTGCCCAAATTCTAGCCACGAGCACAAATCTTATTCACAACTACTGATAAAACTAATTCACAAACTCAACTAAAAGCGTTTTCCATGAAAATTGATTGCATGCTCGTAAGTGAAGAGTTTTCTTGTAGTTCATCTAAAACCAACACTTACCATCTTCAAAACTTGACCTTTATTAGAACTTCCAAAACTGTATTAAGTAAAAACTCAAAATTACATCAGAAGCGTTTGAATATCACCTCGAACAAACTTTATTATGTGAGAAATAAGTTCAAATAAAGGTCAAGTTTTGAAGCAGTATCTCGGCCACGATTGAAGCAATTTTAACAACAAATGCCAAGGAAAATTTTCTTTGTTCTCTCCCTTACAATCCGCTAATAAGTGATTTGAACCCAAGCTTGATCTCCACTGATATATTCCTGTGGAAAATAAAAATCGACCAAATTAAAAACAAAAAACAAATCATCAATCACTCAGATTATACCTGTGAGTGTCCACGCCGAGTCCCATCCGTGTCCCCAGCCTGTCCCCACAAAAACTCAAATTAGCCGTGTCCCCATCCACGTGGAGTGTGTTGGGGCATGTATCCCCGTGTCAGAACACTGCGATACGGGGACCCCTAGAGGTGTTGGTGCTTCGTAGGTCGTAGGATACATGGGATTTTTGAATTGCTTTGAACTAATTATGAAAGTTGGAATAACAATCTTGAAAAGATGCTGAAACAAGCTGGAACAGCGTGACAAATTCACCTAACTTCGGTTAAATATTATGCGTTATTTTGGAAACCATGATTTTAACTTTCTGATTTGATAGTGAGTTTGATATCAAATATTTGAGTTTGACAGCTATAATCTTGGGTTTTAATCAAATGGTGTCACACGGATCATCTTCAACAATCCACTCCAATTGCAGGCAGTTGTAAAATATAAGAGAATACATTACATACAAATGGTGACTGACAAGAACATGCAATAAAAAAAACGTGCAAGGATACAAATTATGAGGAAACCAGAAATTAACTCGTGACAATTTTCAAAACATATAAACATTATGAACGTGTCCCAGTCTAAGAGTCACATAGAGCGGGAGCAAGAGCGAGAAAGCGTCAATTTCAAAAAGAAGAATTGAGTGCACCTTGAGAGCGTCTATATTTAATAATATGAAAAAAAATATTAAATACTGACTACTACTGTATTTGTACGTCTCTATAATTAGGATTGCTAAAAGTAGTCCTCATATTGTTATACTCTTATTTTTCTTCGTTGGATCACAGCCAACAGATAATATGGTTCAATTTGCTAGGCAAGTTTAATTTGTTCTATATATCCATGCTTTGGCTTGTGATGCGAATCATGTAAAACTATAAGCTTTAACAAAAAATAGACAAAAAAATAGCATGTTGGAACTGAAAAGCTGATGTCAAAGATGTGACGAGTCTGAGGAGCCTGGGGCTATGTTTGAAGCTAAGCTATGAAGAGTTCTAACTTCTACGTGTCCCTCTCTCATTAGTTGAAAACCTGTATCATTTGTAGAAAAACCTCCAATTCGTTTCCTGATTCGCGAACTAGCGCAAAGCAATTAGCGAATTCACTCCGAATTTCCCCACAGTTTGTGGATTCGCACACCAATGTGCAATCGACACCCTATTTGGACAAACTATGTGACTAAGGACCCAGTAGCTTTACTTGTTAGAGATCTATTGCAAAGGAAATACATTAGTTTTCTCAGTGACTATGCTATTTTAAGTTGTATCTTTTTGGCAAAACTTTGAAAATGGGTGCTCAGCAAAGCATACCAAACATCCACAAAAGATTTTTCCGTAGTTCATCTTTCCTCTAGTTTTTTTTTTTTTGGGAAGCATACCAAACATCCACAAAAGATTCTTGGAATGTCCCAAGAATCACACTCGCACTCATCTTCCATGTCAAGGGTTTGAAGAATCACCCACCAAATGAACAACTTCCACGTAAAGGGTGCCAAGTGTACACACCCTCCATCAAATGTGTATCCCTGAGCTAAGAATTTTGCTCAGCTCATGAGTCATGAATCCCAAGGGCTTGCTCCTGAAAAAAAATAATAAAAAAATTTGTGCTTCCATCAAATATCAGCATATTGCGAATTCCAAGTATTCCTCCACTTCTCCTCCAAGTAATTGCAAGCTCCAAGTATCAGATTATATGCACACATACGCTCACTTAAGACATGAGTACATGCTCACAGGGGTACATTAATGTGGGTATTTGGAGGACCATCGCCAAGTGGCACTTGCAAGCGAAAGCTCCTCCATTGTCATAGACTCCATAAAGTATGCAAGCTCCTCCACATGAGGATCTCCTCCTTGGTACCCCTTTGTCGTACCACTCAATGGAATCTGCAAAACACCTCAAGGCATCACGACATGCTCAGGCATCTCCTACTCTCCATACAATAAATAAGGCTCTAAAGAGCCTCGCACTCTTCACAAGACCCTAGGCTGGGAGCAGGGCCTAGGTACCTCGCTCAGGACTAAAGGAGGTATGTGGCATGGACACTAGAGTGACAGGACTTGTCAGAGCTCATACTCCACGAGGATAGCCTTGCATGACCGCTCATGGAGAGATAGGGGCATCAACCACCTCCATCATTACCACAACTATAGTCATTAATATCACAACCACAACCAACCAGACACCCTTTCCATCATTCTGGCCTTTTCATCCCCTGTTGTGTCCCCTCTGACCATGTCCACCCCGGAGACCTTCATATAAGGAAGGTTAAGGAAGGTTGATACACCACCAACATAGACACACAACACCCAAAACCTACCTACCGGCGTACACTTGCTCTCTGGTTCATTGCTCTCCACTACCATTCCTCTCTCTCTCTCTCTCTCTCTCTCTCTCTCTCTCTCTCTAAGGCTGCTCGAAGCTCTCTCTCCTCCACCTCCAGTGGTCTCAAGCACTGTTGTAGCGCCTGCCATATTCCTTGAGGGACAAGCTTAGGCAGTCTTCCCATACCTCACACCTACAGTAACAATATATACCTTCAATCTTACATCTCATTACATCATTCACGAAAGTATTCCAAAACAAAGCACTTCACCGTCTATTTGTCCCTAGATATTATAAACAACCACATGTCCTACAACAACAAAAAAAAAGAAAAAGGAAGAAGACTTTTCAAGCTTTAAAGAGTGTCTACTATATTGTTAAACACGGCCGACATGCATTGTGAGTGTCCCAGAGTGTTAGAAGCAATTTTTTAGTGTCCCCAGAGTGTCGGAACTAATAACGTTGGGAAAAAATAGGAGACCTTGGAATTGAGTGGTGGACACGTGTCTGGAGAGTGCTGGTGTCCGACGAGAGTCCGACACCAGTACATTGCCACTGATGAAGTGTCCATACGACATAGATCTTAGCTAAGAAACTAATAAAATCACAAAATATATAACTTGAACTCTATAAACAAGCGAACTCATTGCTCTAGCAATAGCAAAATTGCATGGAAATTTTTGACAAGGTTAGGATTGTACCTGGAACTGGAGGTACTTTCAGGTAATAATGCTCTGCAGTATTTGATCCATTTGAGAAAACTTCTCCAGATTTGCAATACATTTAGCCTTCAACTTTCTCAAAATCTCCAAATCCTCGTTCCTCGAACAATCCTCATAGCAAATCCCCTGGTCTGCAGATGTGCCGCCATTCAAATGTTTGCGCTTGAAGCTTTGACCCATGCCAAGGACACGACCTTGGCTAAATTTCTCAACCACGTCATAATCATTCGCCATTGAATCTTGAGAAGTGGCAACAAGTTGAGTCAAATTGATTTCTTCCTGAAAATGACGTTAGAAGCATCAAGAACATTGCACAATAACCAGAACAATGTTGAATAAAAGTCAATCCCCAAAATAGTGATCCACACCGGCATAGAGAGTACACATGTATCCAGAATTCTGGGAAAAGTGAGCAGATTTCTTTGTCACGGTTAAAGTCTTACCCACTTTAATTCAATTTCTTTTTTCATAGGTTAGTTAGCAGATAAATATAAATAGGTAAAACATCTAGGGGGATGGATCCCATGTACAATATCTCCTCGGATAACGTACGCAGAAGCAAAACCAACGAAAGTCTTAGATCAGCAAAAAGGCCCAGAAAGGTCAATTATTCAAAGAATCCACAAAATCAAGAACTCAAAACAAGCTAGGGTTTTTTTTTTCCCCTCAATTTTTGAGCTGTTTGCTCACATCTTGTGAAGACCTCTTGTTGCTATCACTCCAAAGAAGCCAAATAGAACATAACCGCAGCAACATTAGGCCTTTCGTCTCTGTTTCTTGAATCGAGCTCCACCCACCCATCAAAAATTCCAACAATGCCTTTGCCAAGGTAGAGTCATTCTCTTATCTTTCTTCCTTTTCCTAGACCGGCAAGCTGAATGACTTCGTCTAGGGGCTCGAACCTCAATGTTGTTGTAGTTGAATCCCTTGCCGGTATTCTCAAGGCAAAAAGTGCCTTAGGGGCCGAGTCGACACCAACCAGCTGAGACTCCCGTGCAGTAGGAGCTGAGTCGATATTCGTCTAACAAAAGGGTTCCAATCACTGAATTGAGTGTTGTAATAAAAATTCTTTATTTTTTAGACACTCAATGATCCAAAGCATACCAAAAAAAAGAAAGCACATAACCCCAACTATTAAAAGCACCTTACAATGAATGAGATGGACAACTGTCTCCACAACACACTTACAAAGGCAGCACCAGCCTGCAAAAATCTGCCGCTTCCTAATAAGTTTGTCAGTTGTCAGAATTTATTGTCAGAAACGTTCCACAAAAGGAAGGCCACCTTGGACAGCACTTCTAACGTCTATAGGCATTTGACAGAAAAAATTTACACCTTCAGACAACATAACGGTAGCAATGACACAGTTTTGGGGTGTAACATTCATAGAAAAAGAGTAGTGGTAACCAGAGACGCTGTGTTCTTTATTACACATAGAAAGAAATAACAATATGTATATATTTTCCAATAATCATATTTGTTCGGGTTTGAAATTTTTTTCTTTATCTTTTACATCAAATCCTCAATCCTATATATTTCAAAGCTTTCTACTAACTTAAAGCCGTTTCAAATATAGTTTTCCGTGAAGTTATGTGTTCTAGATTTCTAGTGTCTCAATTTACCTCATTTAGTATAAGCTTGCATATTATCAAGAAGGATATGCCATAGGGGCACATGATATCATGCTAAATTGTAAAGATATTCTGCATTCAATGTCATTGAGTAACTTGCTTGTTATAAAGAAGGATATGGGCACATGCTATTATGCTTAATTGCAAAGATATTTTCTTTTGTAATTTCAAAGACATGATAATTTGATCTTGCGTGTAATCAATGTAAGGAAGAAAATTGAAAATTCACGTGTGAATTTCCAACAGTGAAAATTACATATTCCTGGGCATAGACATTATAATTACATACGTACTACAGACCACACAAATCAATCTGTTAAAGTGTCTCACATGACAATAACTAATGACAAATACAAAAGTATATGACATGACATTCACGACCAAAATGAGTGATCTGAGTTTCTTGAGGTTCAGATTTGAGCTTGATTACCAGATGATGCCGAGTCCGCATGGCCAATTGAACAATGACATGCAGGCATCCCGCTTATATTGATCCACTTGGTGGACCAATAGGGGATATGGCTTGGATACATATAAATGACAACAGGATGGAGGATACCGAGGCTGGTACAGATAGTTGTGGCAATCATGCATATGTAGGACGGAGAATACCAATGCGGGTTAGGGTGGTTATGGTTGTCGCTGGTTTCATAACTACAAGACAAGTCATCAAAACAAAAGTTTCCAACTTTATGCATCATATCTGTTTGGGGTATTTGGGGTAAGGTGCAACACGTTCTCTGATTCTACCATAGATTTGTCTGGAATTAATAGATTCCGTGGGTATATCACTCGGTAGCGGCCATATCAGCCAATACCACTGTTTTGGGCCTAAATTGAGTGAGTCCTCTTCCACATTATAGAAGAGTGGATAGGCTCGGTCATCGCTTGCCCTCTATCTAGAATATGGTCCTATCTTGAATCAATGAATAGTTGGCAGCAAGTGTTTATGACTACAATTTTCAATCACCGTTATATAAGGCATATTACAACTCGGTACCTTGATGCAAATCAAATCAAGGATATATTTCATAAGAGGAGATAAATCCCAAAATGAGATAAAAAAGAGTCTAAGCTCTCAAATTCTATTATCAATATACTCCCTCCGTCCCAAATTGTTGGTCCTTCTTTCCTTTTTTGGTTGTCCCAAAACATATGACCATTTTAAAAAGTTAACAAAGAAAAGTGTGTACTTCTTTCCTTTTTTTGTACTTTTCAAAAAAAGTTGGATTCCCAAAGTATGACCAACAATTTGGGACCGGGGGAGTATCAAAAACTACCAAATGAGGACACTAGTCTCCTATTTATAGACTCAAAACCCTACACACACACACACACTAGAGGATAACAACATGACATAAAGACCCTTAATTCTACTGCATTATGACTCGCCCTGTAAATCGACTAACCCAGCTTCGAAATTAGCTCACCCTCTAAATAGACTAACCCAGCTTCGAAATCAGTCCTGTTGCCTCATGATGCAATAGAAAATTAAGGGTTTTTATGTCATTTTGGTGTCCTCTAGAGTGTGTGTAGGGTTTTGAGTCTATAAATAGGAGGCTAGTGTTCTCATTAGGTAGTTTTTGATATATTGATAATAGAATTTGAGAGCTTAGACTCTTTTGTATCCCATTTTGGGATTTATCTCCTCTTATGAAATACATCCTTGATTTGGTTTGCATCATTTGGTATCAGAACTTCTAGCTCAATCCTAGCCCTACATCTCACCAGAGCTCATGTTGGAAACCTAAACCTCCCCAGAACCCTAAACGGCGGCGGAAAACTTTGCACCTGATTTGAACCATATCACTGCAATTTGAGTACTGGATGACGTCGTTTGGACATTTTGAACCCTAGATCTGCTGTTTCGAACCCACCAGCAGCAGATTCGAACTTGTTTTGGGTGTTTCATACTGATTTGACACGACATTTGTGATAATCGAGATCAACCTCACAGATTCGAACCTACCAGGACTGAGTTAAGTGTTTAAGGACATGATTCCGTCGATTTCAAACCAGAATTGAGCGGCTTTCACTTCGATTGGTTTATTATGAGGCATAATTGACTATAAAACTCCTAACTCGACCAGATCTAGAGTGCATATCGACCTCAATGTTCAATTTGTACTCGGTTTATTCAGGTTTGATTGACTCCGCTTTGGTTCTTGCTATTGAAATGGTTTATGGTTGTGCTTTGGGTTCTTCCTACTAGATTTGGGACTGAGTTGACTGGATCTGATTTGTTGTTCAATTAATTGGTTAATTTTGAGTGAAATTGGTTGTTGAAATGGTTTGTAGAGGTAGAGGAACAAGGGGAGGTAGAGGTAGAGCATATTTGGTGAACAATGATGATGGTTACAACCATGGCAATCCATATCGTTATTGGAATGAGATTCAAGAATTGAATGAAGAAGTAACTACCTTGGTTGAAAAGGTGCAGCATTCACATAGTTCAAGCAAAAGTATGGATTTCATTCCATTGGAGAACTGTTTTGGTGCTCCGCATTGGCATAGAGGAAATTTGGTTAGATTTGAAAACTCATTGGTGAATGACGTTGGTATTAAATTTCCCAAGTTTTATGGAAGCTCACAAGATTTCGTTGGTTGGTTGAACTCCATTGAGAATGTTTTCAAGTATTGTCATCTTACCGAAGGAGAGAAGGTGAAATTGGTATCTAGTTGCCTCAAGAAAAGAGTTTTGGATCGGTGGACACAACTAAAGGTTAGTGGACAAAGGAGAGGCAAAGAAAAGATTAGAGATTGGGATAAGATGAAGAAGAAGGTTGAGGTATTCTTCCCTTTCCATCATCGTCCCAACACCAATTCCTTGACCCAATTGAAAATCAACCTTTGGTCGGCACCTTGGAGACTAGAAATCTATCACTTAGTAGAATATCCAAATGCTTCAAATACGGAAAACCATCTCTCGAGTTGGAAGTTGGTGAAAAGGCTAGTGAGTATGTTTTTATTGCACTCTTTGTTAAGGAGGTGCATGAACCATGTTGTGATGATGATTTTGAGTATGATATAGTTCCAATCTTTGATGAGTTTCCAAGTGAAGAATTTGGGGATCACTTTAAAGATTTACCCATCTTTGATGAGTCTCCAAAAGAAGACTTTGGAGGTGACTCTGAGGATATTACCATCTTTGATGAGTCTCCGAATGAGGAGTTTGGTGCTGATGATGAAGAGGGAATGCTTATTGATATGCTCAAGGAAAGTTATGGAGAAGAAAGAAGTCATGACCTTGAGATTGAAGATTTCTCTCAAGACTTGACTTTTAAGTTGCCTTTAGTACAAGACACACAACTTGAAGAGTATGAGAATGATTTGGAAGCTCCATTATTTGATGAAGAGTTGGTTGAATCAAGTTCGAGGATTGCTTTCCAGTGTTGCCTCCTGGTTGCCCCAATTGCAAGATGTTCAAGTTTGTGGTACGTTGGCCCCCCAGCCAACACTTCTCTCTAAAAGAAGCGGAAGCACTCATGGGATGGCTTGAAGACCCCTTGGGTATGGTGTTCACTCGAGTGAGTCTTGGGTATGATGTGTGGCTGGGTTTTGAATCTAGTAGTTGGTATTGTTTGTTACCGGTTCTTGTATCCAAGGTGTCTAGGTACAATTTGGGAGCAAGTGATGAGAATCATTTTGATAATGCTTTGCTTGACAAAAGACATGGCAAATGGATTGCTTACTTATGCCTAAGTATGGATGCAAAAGTTGTTTACAAAAGGAAGCTTATATTGAAGACGGGTTGTTGCGAGATGCTGACGTTGACCAAGGAAAAAACAGCCACATGCACAACCCAAGCTGCATAATAAGGACTTCTTTTTATTTTTTATTTTTTTTTTGTTTTCAGTTGTCGCGTTTTGTTGTCCAACTTGAGGACAAGTTGTTTTCTTTAGAGGGCGAGTCATGATGCAGTAGAATTGAGGGTCTTCATGTCATTTTGGTGTCCTCTAGTGTGTGTAGGGTTTTGAGTCTATAAATACTAGTAGTCAAGTGTCCTCCTCATTAGTTAGTTTTTGATATTTTGATAATAGAATTTGAGAGCTTAGACTCTGTTGTATCCCATTTTGGGATTTATCTCCTCTTACGAAATATATCCTTGATTTGGTTTGCATCATACCCACTGATACCATTATGTAAGGGCCAATACTGTCATGGAGCACCTATATTTTAAACCATGGTTTGACCAGCGACTGTGTATAGAATGTGAAGAGGGCTCTCGTAGCCAACACAAAAGTTACACCTACCCACCCAAACAAAATCTCTCCACAACACTCCCTCCCCAAAACATGACAATATACCAAGACATCCAAAAATATCCAATTTATACCTAGTGCATACCACCAAGTTTCCTAACCTGAAATGACAAAAATACCCTTTCTCTATCGGGATTAAAAAAACCTTAAACACACTTAAAGCTACTACGAGTGACACGTATGGATTTGCTTCTTCAGATAGAAGAGCTTGATTCTTTGTGAATTGCCGTTTTTGCTGATACACATTTTATAGTCACCTAGGAACTCTGCCGTAGTTGTCCAAGAATCAAATGTTTGCCTAACAAAGCTTCTCGGTTAGACAACTGATGGAAAACTTTAATATTTGGTACCACCTGTCCTGCAAGTATTATCCATAACAGCTCGTCCCAAAGTTTGAGAATGTGGTGGAAATAATGAACATGCAAATGCTACAAAGGCTGGCTTCCAGATCAATTCCTGATTTTCTTCAGTAGAACATTAAAAATTGTGGGTGCTTGCTGGGGTTTACCCTGCAGAGGTGGGTTCAAAATGGATTGCCTTGGAGAGATTCCTGGTCACTCAAAACAAAATACTCAGAAAGATATTTCTAATCTATTTTTGGAGATATTTGTACATCTCTAATTTTCTAAGAAAAAGATTTGGTCAGCTAATACAAAAGATATCAGGGCAGCTAGAGGCATTGGTACTTCCTGCTTTTGGATTTCTAGAGCAGTTTAATGTTTGCTACCAGGAAGGTGTTGCTTATTTGAGCGATTTCGCTTGTGGCTCTGGCAAGACTTGCATAACTCGCGATTTATACAATGTTGATGCAAAAATCAGAATATTTTGTCACTTCACAATACTTTGGTATTTAAGTATTACAAGAGGAAGAGCAAAAAAAAAGACCCTAGTGCAGAATATTTCGAGTATCAGATGGACAACAAGAAGGAAGCTCATCATCTACTCCAGGTTTCTGCCCAGGAAAGAAGGCTACTTGCAGACACAGACAAACATCTAGAATTATGAATACAAGACATCTTTTTCTGGTTGTTGTTCTTCCCACCCCTTGAAGATTTGGCATTTCTTCCATAACCAGTACATACAAAATAAGTTTTGAGAGAGATCTTTTCCAATAGAATATGTTTCTTTAATATCCAAGGTTTTACCCCCACTTAAGCATGAATTGGATGGCTTTTCCCGAAATTTCTTTGTACCCATTAGGCCCACAACTTACCATCAGATAACTTGTAAAACACAATATCCATATCTTAAATGGAAGTGTAAAAAAACTTACATCGCCTTGAAGATCCTTGGATGGAAATGGCAGAGAATAACTCTGGAGTTTGGCACGGATCTCGGCAGCCTTTTGATCCCCTACTTTTGCTACCATCTCACCTACAACTTTTATCTTTCCCTCTACCATCTCCGTCAGTCTTTGAACTTCGGTAGCAAGTGTGTGGGCCTCCATTTGTGATTGAATTCTTTCGCCAAGAGGGAAGCAACAAAATCAATTTAAAAGTTTTCAATTCAGGTTAATAACTCCTAGATACAAACATCAAACAACTTGATAAATTAAGACATTTTACGTTTAGAACAATTTCCACTTACATATCTCTGGAAGTTAGCACATCAAGGACATGTAACTACATGCATTTAGGTGGCTAGTTGTCTATTATTTCATTATTCACCACATTCTACAAATGAATGTGTTCATCTATTTAAGGTACATGCAATCATCATGAGGAGCTTGGTTTCTACATCAGTTTGCATAAAAGTTATAATGCTAGTTTTGTCTCTTAAATTGACCATAAGTAGGTTGGACAGCTTGCAACAAATCTGTATCTATGCATTCACAGTAATTAATAGAGGTATTCAATCTTGAAATTTTCCATAACAAACAAACTTCTATCTAATTTCAAGATTTCCTGGGAAAGGCAGTCGAATGATGCATAGTTGAGATAACCATACGAAATACATAAAAACATTCCACAACACAAGAAAATCAGAACGAATATAAGGAAAAACATTTTGTTCACACTTCTTTCCTAAAGTATTAAATCAGACACAACATATGAATACTTTTGCAATGTAAGAAATCAGGAAGCAACTTTTTGTATCATATATTGTATATATGGAACAAAAAGACCTTGACGTGGCATGTCCTAATTTAAGCAAACGTCTTGTTTGTGCTTGTTTTGTATTACATCCGTGTCCCATCAGCATGTTGGGATCCTTCTGGTTCTCTAAAGACCACCCAAATAAATCCCATTGACCTAGAAACTTTTTTGAGCACTAACTTAAGTCATTAAAGTTAATCAAGCGCCAAGTTGAACTAGTTTTGGGCCTTGAGCAAAAACCTGTCCTCATTTAGCACCTTTAAGGTTATTATTAGGTCAAGAAAGTTTCAATCATCTCCTTCCATAACCCTGCTCCATATTCCATACAAAGAGCCCAAAAAACTTGTCCCGTCATCAGCTATGTAGCATGGACACAGAAACAGGGATTTCTAAAAAATGGGACACGGCAAAAATACATAAAATCAATAAACAATTTATGTTATATACCAATGGAAAATATAGTTATATGCATAAGAATGAAGCTTGAATATATATAAGCGCACGCGCGCACACACATTCTATTATACTTTTAACCCAAAATATTTGAAGTAAAAAGTGATACACATTTACCCTCCAAATTTTTTTTTAAAAAAAATGCAAATTTAACTCCTGCCATGTCCCTTGCGTGTCTCTGCCGTGCCCTCCTCTGTCCCCGCAGTGATCCCTCAAAAAATTAATTATATTTATCGGACATGCCACGTGGTATTTAGGAGATACCAAAGAGGGACCATTTTAGGTATTTAGGCTCTATTATTAGCCAAGATGGAGAGATTGAAGATGATGTGACACATAGGATCCAAGTGGGGTGACTTAAGTGGAGAAGCGCTACTGGTGTACTGTGTGACAAGAGGGTACCAACAAAATTGAAATGAAAATTTTATAGAACTGCCATAAGACCAACGATGCTTTACGGGACAAAATGTTGGCCTATTAAGAAGCAACAACTGAATAAGATAAGTGTAGCGGAAATGAGAATGTTGAGGTGGATGTGTGGTAAGACTAGACGTGATAAGATTAGAAATGAAACAATTCGCGGAGATAGTGGCGTAACACCTATAGAGGAGAAGTTAAGGAAAAATAGGTTAAGGTGGTTTGGGCATGTCTATCGTAGGCCAGCGGATGCAGTAGTTAAGAGAGTGGATATGATAGCTTTGGGTAGAAACGCACAAGGGAGGGGAAGACCCAAATTGACTTTAGATGCGGTAGTACGCAAAGATCTAAGTATACTGGGTTTAAGCGATGAAGTAGCATTTGACAGAGCTCAATGGAGAAAAAGGATTAATGTAGCCGACCCCAATTGATTGGGACATAAGGCTTGGTTTGGTTTGGTTTGGACGTGCCACATGGTGTGTCCCATACGTACTTTGCAGTGTCCGCCGCGCGTCCCCGTAAAGGAGTGTCGGTGCTTCACAGGTCATCAATTATTTACAAATTCATGCGTCGTCAATATGTTTCATCAAAACCAATACACACACCACATATTAAACTAACTATATTTGGACATTCATGATGAAATGGCAGCAGGGAAAAACCAAACATTTGCTAATAATTGAACATCTCAAAATTAGTTGGCTGTGTTAGTAAACAAATTAAGTTATTTGGCAAAAGAATTTGTATGGTAAAGTGAACTAAACAAAACAAAAATAAACTTTTATTTCTTGGGAAAAATACTAGGGTTCACACTGTATCACCCTTCTACAACAATGATATTCAAGAAAACGTGGTAGGTTTAGTCAGTCAAAACACAAAACTAGCTTTTCAAGGTTTCAAATAAAAATAGTAACAAAATCCCTCTTGTATTATGCATAAGATGGAAGTAGAACCGACAAAAGAAATGACAGAAACTTGAGTTGAATCATGCTTTTTACCTGTCCTTCCTCTTCCTGCTCCCTCCCATTGTAGATACCAAAACATCTGTTTTATTGAGTAAGATAAGGTTCTCCTCGTAAGTATCAAAATGAAAATGGCCTATAGTACCATTAATTCCCAACTCCTTGATTTCTTTATTCCGTGGGTCATATGATAAAAGCCCCCAAGGCCGTGGTGTGGTACCCTCCAATAATATATGACCATTTTTTCGAACACCTACTACCCTGCTGATTCCTCCGGTTAGATCAATTTTGACATACTTATACCAAGAATCAACTACGCCATACTCTTTCATTATCCAAATAGAACAAGATTTGTTTGCGCGATCAATATTATCTTCACATAAGAGAGAAAGAAATCCCCCAAATTCTGAAGTTCTGAGGTCGAATCTCGGAGTTGCAATATCAAATGGCAATATAATCGTTTTAAACACCTCGTCACTCAAATGAAACAACAAAACCACTTTATCTTTCTGATCCCCTCTAGCCTCTGCTATCCAATGAAGAGCTCCTTCCAAACAAGTGGTAAAGTTTCGGGAATACCCTATTCCGTATCCAAGGGGATAAGAGTCACTCGCTCCGCGATTCATTTTCCACAAGCCCCCGTTAAGGGAGTAAACCTGAACGAGGATAACTTCTTCAGGCCGGTCACTTCCACAGAGGACTATTACTCTCACAACCTTAAAATCATTACTCCGTGAATCAAATCCAAACCCTGGGTAATCCACCAAGGTGCCGCGTGTCTTTTTAGTAATGCCAGGCTTGGGAAGGCTTATGGACTTTCTAATGGACGGGTTCCAAAGGAAATAGTTATCATGTTCGAAAACACAGAACAATCCTTTCACATAACCCATAAAGTTGCGATAGCGAAGACGACGGCTCTTGAATGGGAATGGGATTTCTAGATACTCATCAAATGTGTTATCTTCTTCACCGGTATCAATAAATAGTTTGTAGTGCTCAAACCTCGTAAAGGGAAGAACACCAGCACTGCATTGCCTGACTATAACGAGTGGGAGATTATCGTAGCTGTTTTTGGAAATGAGTGATCGATTGAAGTGGGTATTTATGAAGTCAGGGCTAGTGATTAAAGAATTCCAGAGTTTGGAAACAGACCTGAATCGGATAAGGGATTTGGTTGGTAATCTGGAGAGTATATCTATCACGACGTCTTCAGCAATGAAGTCGGACATGGTTCTTCGTTTCTTCAAGGGGTCCGTGCGGCTATGGGGAAGTAGTTTTGGCGTCAATTGTTGCGCGCCATTCCACCTTCGAACGTTTTCATCTTGGGACTTGTGAGAGGAGAGAGAGTGAGAGAGTCACACAAATCCAGACACAATTCCAAACACAACACCTGTTTACGGGCTGTTTTGGATAATAATCCATAATTCGGATTATTAGATTATTTATTTTTTCTTTATTTAAATTTTTTTTGTATTTGTTAGTTTTGCATCAATATTTTATGGGTTTTGAATTCCTTTCGACGAGACGAATCTAATAAGTACAAAATTATGGTCAAACCAAATATTTTTTTAATAAAGCCGAAATACTTGGATTATTGGCCAATAATCCAAGTATTTTGGCTTTATTTAAAACATTTGCGTTTTGACTATAATTTTGTACTTGTTAGATTCGTCTCGTCGAGAGGAATCCAGAAACTACAAAATCTTGACGCAAAACTAACAAATGCAATTTTTTGAATAAAGACAAAACAAATAATCCAATAATCCAAATTATGGATTATTATCCAAAACAGCCATAGGTCGGGTGGTGTGTAGAGTAAAACTCACTACACGCTACTGTACACCATGTAGACGTGTAGTTATTGAATTTGGGCTGTTAAAAATGTTTTAAACGGTTTGAATTTTAAATAAAACTCTTTCGTGTAAGAAAAGACCGTTCTAAAAAAGAGTTTTATTTTAAATTCAGACCGTCCAAAATAAAACAGACGACTACCGTTACTCACTATACCCTGTAGTGAGTCTCCTCACTACAGGGCCCGGGTCGATCACAGGTGTAGAGGATTCACAACATGAAAAGGAAAGCAAGAGCGGCGACAGGGCAATTGCGAGGGTGTTATTTTCTTGCCATGATGTTGGATAGTTTCTTGATTACCTTAATTTTTTTGTATTTCTTCACTGTTTGGAATCGGGCTAGTTTGTACTTTGTAGTCTTGATGTTGGATAGTTTCTTGTGAATATCTTATATTTTTTAATATGGTTTCCAAACGTGCCCATGAAATATAGAAAATAAGTCTGTATAATTTTTAAATATTTTTATCTCTCGTAATTACTTGTACTTTGGTTCTTACCAAACTAATTAACCAAGATTACTAATAGGACAATTATTTTTTTACCATAATCTAATAGTGTATAAAATTTACCATGATGATTCATGACTCCCCATATTCATCATAATTCATATGCATGTTTTGAATTTCATCACCATTTTAGAAGATCTTTAATTATCGTTGCCACTAATTTAGGAAATAGAATCACTTAAAAAATTCTTAATTATTGGTTTAAAAAGTTCTTAATTATTGATTATCCATAAATTTAGGAAAACTAAATCACACCCATTAGGCTACAACATCCCACCAAATAAGGAAAAAAAATTGACCATGAAACTTGCTTAGATGTTTTCCAAACTTATCATAAGTATAATTTGTATCATGTTTTTCATCACTTGTAGTTACTTGTACTTTGGCTCTTACCAAACTAATTAATCATTATTACTAATATTACTAATAGGACAAATAATTTTTTACCATAAACTGATAGTGTATAACATTTACAATGATTCCTGACTCTCATATTCATCAGAATAGATATCCATGTTTTGAATTCTCCAATCATTTTACAAGATCCTTGATTATCGTAGCCACTAATTTAGGAATTATAATCACTCAAAAATCTTTAATTATCAGCTTAAAAAGCCCTTTAATTGTCGATTATCCATAAATTGAGAAAAACTAAATCTCCTCCAATTAGGCAACTACATCCCACCAAATGAGGAAAAAAAAAATTGATCATGAAATTTGGTTAGATGGTTTCCAAACATACCCACAGAATTTGGAAAATAAGTCTGTATACCATGTTTTTCATTGTTCAGAGTTACTTGCACTTTGGTCCTTATCAAACTAATTAAACATGATTACTAGTAGGACAAATATTTTTTTACCATAATCTGATAGTATATAACATTTATTATGATTCATGACTTCCCATGTTCATCAAAATTCATATCCATATTTTGAATTCTTTCAACATTTTAGAAGATCATTGATTATCTATGCCTCTAATTGGAAATATAATCACTCAAAAAATCTTTAATTATCAGTCAAAAAGTCATGTAATAATTGATTATCCACAAATTGAGGAAAACTAAATCCCACCCAACCAATTAGGCAACTACATACGACCAAATAAGGAAAAATTTTGACCATGAAATTTGATTAAATGGTTTTCAAACATACCCATAGAATTTGAAAAATAAGTCTATATAATTTTTACCATGTTTTTTTCCGAATTGGGGGCCCTATAGTGAGTAAGCTCACTACATGTGTGTAGTGAGCTCCCTCGGTCATCGAATCGGCAATCAACGGTTCGGATTGTCTTACACTTTAAAAAACACTTTAACATTTACTTTAACTCTAATTTATCCAAATCGTTGATCGCTGATCGGACGGCCGAGAGAGCTCACTACATGCCCTCAGTTCCTGTTTTTTCTTGCTCGAAGTTACATGTACTCTGGTTCTTATCAAACTAATTAACCATGGTTACTAATAGGACAAATATTTTTTTACCTTAATCTGATAGTGTATAACATTTACCATGATTCATGATTCCCCATATTCATCAGAATTCATATCCATGTTTTGAATTCACCCACCATTTTAGAAGATCCTTAATTATCGTTGCCACTAATTTATGACATAAAATTACTCAAAAAATTCTTAATTATTAGTTTAAAAAGTCCTTAATTATCGATTATCCATAAATTTAGGAAAACTAAATCCTACCCAATTAGGCAACTATGGGCGACAAACTGCGATATGTGATGTTTTGTTACCGTGATTCATGTCATAGAAGGATATTATGTGCAGAAGGAAAAAATGTTAACACGACACATAGATGTTAATTTGAGTTAAAAGAAGAAAAAAAATGTTTGAAGTCCGAAATGGCAACCCTTGGTCATCACCCCCGGACCTTCAACTCCAGAATGCCCAACTTCGGACCCCCAACTCCAGAATGCCCCAACTCGGAGTGTCTTAACCCTGGATCCTCAACCCCGGGTTCTGGGTACACTTCCTGGTCCTCAACCCCGGATCTTGAAAACTTATTTTCATAAACCAAAGTTAAGTAAAGACAATTTTCTTTACTTTAATTTATTTATAAAAATAAAAAAATACCCCCCTTTCAGAAACAATGGCATTGTCAGAATTTTGAAATTCCAATCATATCAAAATCTCATCCCCCCATTTTTAGTACAAAGGCGAAAATGGCATTTTTTCTCCGAAGAAAAGGGGCAAAAGGCTACCTTCCCGTACTCGAAAAGATCATCCGATTATGCCATTATGCTTAGAAAAATTCAAGGAATAATTACCGGGACATTTTATTGGCCAAATCAAAACTTTTCAAAAAAAGTTATTTTTTCATACTTAGTCATATTTTCGAGCGACAGACAGAGACGCCTCGATCAAGAGACAATCTAATAGCGTTACGGCCTGCGCCGTTCAAGCTTTAGATGAGAAACAATAACGAGGGGATCGACCTTGATACCTCGAAGAATAAAGAGCCTGACGAGGATAGACGTCAACTCCTAAACAAACCCGGACGAGTTAGTCTGCCCTAGTCAACTTGGCAGGACTAGAGGGGAAGCCATTCAGAGGCTTGATACCAAGACCAAGCCTCTGCGCCGTTCAAGCTTTAGATGAGAAACAATAACGAGGGGATCAACCTTGATACCTCGAAGAATAAAGAGCCTAACGAGGATAGATGTCAACTCCTAAACAAACCCGGACGAGTTAGTCTGCCCTAGTCAACTTGGCAGGACTAGAGGGGAAGCCATTCAGAGGCTTGGTCTCGGTTTCGACACGACTGAGGAGATTGTGACCGCGCCACTTCCCAGGATTACTGGAGATTTTTGTGGATTGGAAAAGGCAACCACGAAGTAGCACCTGTGGATTTATTGCGGGTGTCGCGGGTGCCGCAGCCTAGATGGTAAGGAAGGAATATTTGTGCACGATTTTTGTAACACGTGTCCAGAGTATAGAAGTGGACTTGGCCCAAAAAGAGAAGCCAAGTTCCCTATAAATAGGACATCCCTCCCACCTTTCAAGGGACGTTTTTTCACGAACTTCGAGAGTGATTCTAGAGAGAAAAGGCATTCTCTAGAGATCATTCACTCTCCTTGTTCAAGGGGAAATCCTGCCAAGGGTTCTTTCCACTGTTCTAGCCTCGCCTTTTACCAGTTTCATAGATTTCTCCTTAGTCCCTTTGTCTAATCGTTCATTATTCTCGTCCCTAATCAGTTTAATCTCGATTCACGTACCCGACTAATTTTACCCTCTTACACCATGTTTTCTCATTAAACTTTACCATGTTTATTTTGTTTTATACTATGTTTGCCTTTTGTTTTTTTATTAGAACCTTAGGTGATGATAATTTTTTTACCATGCCTTCTTTAAGAGAGCTATTGTGCGGGCCTACATAGATAAAGAGTACGTACAAGGAGAGCGTACATACTCTTTATTTATATAGGCCTGCGAAATAGCTATACTTCTTAGACTTTTTACTACGAACATTAAGTAAAGCTTCATTGTTTACCATAGTTTTTGACATTTTTTATTTACCATGATTCAAGATACTAATTCAATAATAATTACCATGTTTACCAGTTAGTAAGTGTTTTTTTACCACAAAACTGGAATTTGTTTTGATATTTTTAGGGCCACTTAGCCAAAAATTCATAACATTTAACATTTTCAAAGGAAAGGACAAGGAACTTTTGAAATCGAACATAAAATCAAAAAACATTTGATATTTTTAAATGGAATGATAAGGAACTTTTGCAATCGAATATAAAGACAAAAAAATAGTAAAATGTTACTAATTTTTTAAAATTCTAATTTCGAACATAAAATTAAAAAAATAACCACCCAATCTCCGGTCGACCACCATCCCACCTCTGGCCGACCACTTCCGGTGAACAAAAAAATTAGTGAGATGTCACTAATTTTTAAAAATTCTAATTTCGAACATAAAATTAGAAAAATCACTACCCATCCTCTGGCTGTCCACCATCCCACATCTTGGCCGACCACTTCCAGTGACCAAAAAAATTAGCGAGACGTTACTAATTTTTAAAAATTCTAATTTAGAATAAATAATTCAAAAAAATCACCACCCCACATCCGACCGACTACCACCCCACCTCTAACCAACCACTTCCGGTGACCAAAAAAAATTAGTAAAATGCCACTAAGTTTTAAAATTTTTAATTTCAAACATAAAATTCTGAAAAATCACCTCCCAACCTTCGGCTGGCCACTACCCCACCTCTTTGGCCAACCACTCTGGCAATCAAAAAAATTAGTGAGATGTCTCTAATTTTAAAAAAAAATCTAATTTCAAACATATAATTCAAAAAAATCACCACTTCACATCTGGCTGACGACCACCCCACCTCTGGTTGTCCATTTCCGGTGACCAAAAAAATTAGTGAGATGTCACTAATTTTTAAAAACTCTAATTTCGAACATAAAATTTAGAAAAATCACCACCCAACTTCCGGCCAACCATCACCCCACCTCAGTCGATTGACGACTTCTGCCAACCTAAAAAAATAGTGAGATCTCACTCATTTTTAAAAATTCTAATTTCGAACATAAAATTCAAAAAAATCACCACCACACATCCGAAGTGCAATCAAATTGGCCGAGTTAAAAAGAAAAACTACCTCTCCCAGTGAATCACCTGAAAATGTAGAAGTTGTTTATCAGTTCTTAGATCAGATTGAATTTTTCCCTCACAAGTTATACTACCATTTTGTATATCAATTGCAGCCCAATGTTTAACCTCCATTTGAACATACAATGGACGAATCTAGATAGAGTTACATAAACAGAACCAACAAAAATATTACAATCTCTTCAAAATGGGATGGCATAAAACTCAAATTGGGATGTTAAACAAATTAAATCCAATTGCAGATCCATCTCTCACGAAGAACAAATCCCTTTTTGTCTATCAACAAGACTCGCCATGCTAGCAAACAAGCATGGTGACACAACACTTCATGATGTAGAACCTCGCCCTCTATTCCTTAGCCAAGCTGTTGCACTTCCTCGCAAAAGCAGAGCATTTCCTTGAAGAAGAAGAATTACTCCTCGAGAGAGCAGAGTACTTGGTTTTCTATGAGCAGCTTCTCGAAAGCGGCGATCTGAACGAATTGGAGCGTTTTATTGAAGAATTCCTCGACAACGGTGGAGAGATGTGAGATAAAGAGCTCCTCTGGGATAATGACATAATTAATAGGGCCACTTATTGTGTCTTTGTGTTTGATTGTAAATGTTCCTTGTCTTTTTTTTGGGTAAATAATGTTCCTTGTCTTTATGTTTGATACAAATTTTCCTTGTCCTTCCCTTTAAATAGGCAAAATATTGTATATTTATGACTAATTATTCTTTTTTAATTTAACAAATATTACTACCATGTTTACAAGTGATTTAAGTTTTTTTATACCATAAAAACTGTGCTATGTTATGAATTTTTTTACCATGGTGTTCTAAATTGATATGGGGTGCTTTGGCTAAATTTGGTTTTGTCCTTATTCAAATTTTTTTTGCATTTGTTAGTTTTCGGTCGATTTTTTGAGGTTTCTTGGCTTGTCTCGACGAGAGGAATCTAAAAAGTATAAAATTATTAGCCAAACTTAAAGTTTTGTGAATAAAGACAAAAATAAACCAAATTGGATTATTGGTTTTTGGTTTTTTGGTTTATTTTTGTCTTTATTCACAAAACTTTAAGTTTGGCTAATAATTTTATACTTTTTAGATTCCTCTCGTCGAGACAAGCCAAGAAACCTCAAAAAATCGACCGAAAACTAACAAATGCAAAAAAAATTTGAATAAGGACAAAACCAAATAATCCAATAAACCAAAAAACCAAATTTAGCCAAACTCCCCCATATTTACCGTACTTTTTGACTAATTATAAATTTACCACAATTTTTCATTAAATTTTACCATGCTTCTTTTGATTTTTAGTATGTTTGCTTTTCGTTTTTTACCATAATTTTTATGTGATGATTTTTTTTACTATGTCTTTTATAAGAGAGACGTTGTGCTGACCTACATAGATAAAGGGTATGTATAAGGACAACATACACACTCATTACCTATGTAGGCCCACACAGTGGCTAGGAATGAAATTATCCCACTAATATTCCCCCTACTTCAAAATTCAAAACTCCCTTAATTTCTAGGTATTACCCAACCCAATCAGTTATAAATGGGAATAAATCTAAGCCTTTTTTACCATGGTAATAATTCCCCTACCATTTTAAAAGATCCTTATTTATCGTTGCCACTAATTTATGAAATAGAATTACTCAAAAAATCCTTAATTATCGGTTTAAAAAGTTCTTAATTATCGATTATCCATAAACTTAGGAAAACTAAATCCCACCCAATTAAGCAACTACATCCCACCAAATAAGGAAAAATATTTATTATATTAATATATATAACTAAATAAGGGTAGAAAATGAATTTTACAAGTGAAATGGATGAAAACATAACTGTTTAAAAATAATGGGGATGAAAACTTACACGGTACCCAAAAAAGGATAATTATACAATTACCTCATAAAGGGTAGTTAACAAATTAACATACTAACGCAATAAAAATAAGAGGCTAGAAGTACCAGACAAGGACCAAACAAACAAATCAAAAGGACCAGCAAAACAAAAAACTTCCCAAGGCAAACAAAACTTGGCCCTTGCGCTATCTTATCACCTGCACAAACACAAATAATTTTCAAGTTATTTAGGTCAATGGGGTACTTGGGCAAGCATGTCAACAAACAGTAATGTGCGTGCAAAACATGTGGAAAAATAAATAAAAATCCATAGCAATAATATCACAATGCTGCCACAACGACAACCCTCCAATACTGCCACCATAACAAGCACATAACCGTATAACAACAATGACATCGACAACATCCAAAAACATCAGATGAGGTTTTAAATAACTTTCACAAATGTAAGATACTTCAAAGATGACAGTTTTGCAAACGATGGACACTTAATTAACAATTTCTACATTTGTCTTACCTAACAAGACATTAATAAATATCATAATAAAAGCCAGCAAATTCATGGCGCTAGTATTTGAGACAAATGCATATAATATTTTAACGCGGTTAAAATTGTACCTGGAACTGCAGGTACCATCAAGTAAGAATGGTCCGCAACATTTGGTCCCATTCAGAAATCTTCTCCAGCCAGTGAGCATAAGCAGCCTTTTCATTTCTCCAATACTGCTTCTCATTTCTCCAAAACTCCAAATTCTCCAAATCCTCGTCCCTTGTACCTTGGCCTGAAGAGGTGGAGCCATTCAAATGATTGCCCTTGACGTTCTCACCCCTGCCAAGGATGGGACTATCGCTCAATTTCTCAGCCACCTGCTGAGCAAAACAAAAAAAAATTTCTCAGCCACCTCACAATCATTCACCACCGAGTTTTGAGAAGTGGCATTAAGCCCCCTAGAATTAGAATTAATCTCTTCCTGAAACAGACAGTGGTAACATGAAAGACATCGCACAATAACCACAATGTCATTCACTATAAACAATCACCCAAGTAATATCCACACTGTCATCCAAAATTCTGGGAAACAGTTGACAGGTTTCTTGATGATGGTTAAAGTCTTAACCACTTTAGTTCATTATACTTTTCACGGGTATGTAAGCAGATACAAATAAGTAAATCATCTAAGGGGATGCATCCCTAGGACAAAGCTCTCCTTGGATAACTTACACAGAGATGCAAAACCAAAGAAAAGTCCTAGATCTGGAAAAAGGCCCACAAAGGTCACCTATTCAACAGACCCACAAAATCAAGAACTTCAAGCAAGCTAGGGTTTCCATCAATTTATGAACCATTTGCTTACATACTGGGAAGACCTCTTGCTGTCATCCCTCCAAAGAAGCTCACTGAAACATAGCCACAGCAACATTTGAGCTGAGCCTGTCGTCTCTGTTTCTCGACTTGAGCTTTCCACCACCAGGGCAAAATGTTGACATCAGTCAATTACCCAAAGCAACCCAAAAGAGCAAGCACCAAACCCCTCATATGAAAAGGCATTGAAATGAATGATGTGGAAAAACAGTCTCTGTCTCACACTTACGAAGGCAGCACCAGCTTGCAAAAATGTGACACCTCCTAATAGATTTGTAAACGGCCATAATTTTATCGCAAGCAGCATTCCAGAAAAAGACCACCTAGGATGGGATTCCAAATGCACCTATGCCTTCCCAAGGAAAACTTTACACCTTCAACCCCATCAGAGCATCTCCAGCAGAACCTTTAAATGTCAAATTTGACGGTTATGTCAAGTTTTAGGTATTCCTACAAAACCTTCAAACACTATCACACCCTTCAAATCATTTTTCTCTCCTTAATTTTGACGCAAGACATTTGAAACACCAAACTAAAATCTTTGATTACTTCCGTAACCATTGATTTTGTTTGATTAGAATCAACGTGCTAATGATAGCAACAATATGCATGGTCATTTGCACTTTTTTGCTAATACCAGTTGGAAACTTTTATAGTTTAACTAACCTATTTCTTCAATTGTAACACCTATATATTTTCCATTCATTAAGACGAGACTACAATACATACAAAATCAGAACACAGAGGTCAAAAAATCAAAGGATAGCAAATTTAGGGAGAAACTGATAAAAGAGAACAGCAAATTATTAAAATAAACACATAAATCATAATAAATTTTAAAAGATTTTCATCTACCAACATGAGTAAGATAGTATGTAAAGTACCGTGTTAATGTGATATCAGTAAGTAATCATGTACAAAGTCACACTTGTACAAACAATAATAACAATAGAGTATAGTGCATTGTAGATTCTGCCATAGTGCATGTCCAAAATCACCCTTCATCACATTTACAAACTACAGTTTTGAGACTAACATTTGTAACTTATGCTTGAGGTGCTCTTAGAAGCATGAAAAGTAAACACCAAAGATTGGCCCAGTTAGAACCATCAGACAATAGACGGAGATTGCCCCTGTAAAAACTCTGAAGCTATCTCAGCAACAAAGCTTTTATGTTTATACTCCATCCCAAATTACTTGTCCCTTTTGGGAAATCCAACTTTTTAAGAAGACTAAATTATTGTCTTAGCATTCCAAAATTATCCTTCAAAACTGTGAAGTTTATTAAGTGGTTTTAAATTGTTTATATTTCAATATGAATCTCTAAACATTTGCAATATGGATCTTGTTTCATAGATCTCAATTAGTAGTTTTATATCAAGTTTTAAAATCATGAAAACGTTATTATACTAAAAGATATAAACAATTTAGAAATGACACAAAATTTCAAAATCTGTGAAATAAATTGGGAGGGAAAGAGTATTTTTAAGAGTAAAACTGGAAGTTTGACATATTTTAATGGTTGTTTTTTAGAAATAGGACCAACATTTTGGGACATCCCAAATAGAAAGAAGGACCATCAATTTGGGATGGAGGGATTAGATGGTAAAAATAAAATGTAATATTTCTCAAAAAGCTTCCACCCGCTTTGAAGATAGTATTCTATAAATCAACGTCATAAACATATATACTAAAAGATATAAACAATTTAGAAATGACACAAAATTTCAAAATCTGTGAAATAAATTGGGAGGGAAAGAGTATTTTTAAGAGTAAAACTGGAAGTTTGACATATTTTAATGGTTGTCTTTTAGAAATAGGACCAACATTTTGGGACATCCCAAATAGAAAGAAGGACCATCAATTTGGGATGGAGGGATTAGATGGTAAAAATAAAATGTAATATTTCTCAAAAAGCTTCCACCCGCTTTGAAGATAGTATTCTATAAATCAACGTCATAAAAATATAGCGCATTAGGAAACAAAAATCTATTTTGGTGTCGGCAAGATAAACTAATAGTAGATCACAAAATGTTAAAACAAGGTGAACACCTTCCCCATGGCCCATACCAACAGCAAAAAACTGAATAATTTTTTTAAATAGCAAAAGATAACCTGTTAACATACTTGTACGCACATTATACATATTGCATATACATATTAAGGAGTTAATCAGTTCACATAGAACAATTTTTAGTCAACAATTTCATCTTACAAAATTATTAACATACAATATCAAGAAGTGCAGTCTTGAAACAATTGAAAACAAAGAAAAAGACCGTTATCCATCCAAGAGGTGGGAAAAAACAGCCCTGTACCTTCTTGTATGAAAAATTACCAAAAAGATAATTAAATAATCCGTTATGTTAGCCTGAGTCTGAGTGACTTGGAGGAGAGGAGATAGGGGACCCAAGACTTGAAGTGAACTCATGAGATATGGGGAAGACACTGAGCCACCGAAAGTTCCAAAGGCCTAAACCATCATCAGTGTGGACTTCTCCTCCACCAAAGGGGCAGATTCAGCGTCAAGCGGCAGTGTTTTCTTCAACTATGAGCCCATCTTTTCGTCAAGCCCATATTTATTTTTGCCCAATGGACAATTTGCCCCTTTTTTCTCAATGGTCAACTCTACTCCTCCAATGCTCCCAGTGAAGATGATAGTGGAGTCTCTACAAAAAGAAAAGAAGAGAAGGGAGACCAGACCAGAATCTCCAGAATAAGCAGATGCCGCTAGTGAGTCAAAAAAATGATGACAAGAGTTGTTCAGAGTTGGTCCAGACTCCTTCAAAGCTTCACATATGGCTTTTGGCCTGAATTACGGATGGTTTCTGTCCCTGGCCACCTAAACCAATTATTACACACCGTTACATATAACATAGGTACATTTGACAATTTCGGTCGCACCCCCATATCAGCCGAAACGGATGTTGACAAGCACCGAAACCGTGACAACAGCAATTTTTGGAACTATGTCTAGCTAGCTTCTTCACAGCGAGGTTGATAGGCACTGCAGTGTTGAATCCTTAAACCCTAGCCTCCAAAACTTCAAAAAAAAAACCTATCAGGGAGTCCAACCTCACTGTCATCGGTGGTTCTCAAAGATATCTATATTCTTCAGTAAAAGACGCACACTCAAAAGTTGCACTTAACCCTCCAAACAAGATATTAACCCTACAAACAAGATATCTCTCCAAAAACCCCACAAACAGTACAATGTAACCAAAACATTCCATAATATCAAATTCATACTTGATTCAAATACCAAGTATCTAACCTGAAATGACCAAAACTTTCTCTTCCAGATAGAAGAGCTCTACCCTTTGCGAATTGCTTTTCTCCCAAGAAACATTAAATTGTAGCCTAGGAACTTAACCTACATTGTCCAAGAAACAACTGCTTGCATAACCAAAGCTTCTCATTAAGACAACTGATGGGAAACTTGAATGTTCGGTTAACACCTTTCTGGCGAGTAGTTAGTCCTACATAGCTGTCCCAAAGTTTGAGAATGTGAAGAATAATGGATGTGAAAGTGCCACAAAGGCAGGTTCCAGCTCAATTCTCAATTTTCTCCAGTAGAACATCCAAATAGATGGGTCGTTCCTGGGTGTACCCTGCAGGGTTGGTTTCAAAATGGTGTTGCACGGTGAGGTGCCTCGTCACCCCCCCGAAAAAGTTGAGAACAATATTTCTCATCTAGTGACCACACTAACCCTCACATTATCTTAAAAATTAGGGAGAGAAACTCCAGCCTGATTTATTTGTTCCACTCCCAACAGCTTAGTTTGAGACTTTGGACACAATTGTACAACTCTGTTTTTCGCTGAAAAAGGATTTGGTCAGCTAATAAAAAAGAGATCAGGGCAGCTGTCGACATTGAAAGTTCCTGTTTTTTATTTAAAGCAATTAAATGTTTAGCAACAGGAAGTAATTTTCACTTCTTCAAGCTGTTTCACTGGTGGCTCTGTCAAGATTATAAAAACCCATGAGTTCCAGAATGGGATGGCGGGACCCGAGCATCCCAGCCATCCAAAAGTATTTTCAATGGTTTGGATTCGCGACACTTTTTTACCGGTCAAAGTACATTCTTACCGGTAGAAAGCTTCAGCGAATCTGGACCATTGATTTCCAAAATGGACGACTGTGACATGTGCTGCATCATCCCCGCTACCTCCAGAATGTTGATGCTAAAATAAAAACATTTTGTTACTTGACAAAAGTACTTTGTTCTTAGAACCTAGGTCGTCCTACACCCCTCCCGTTTGAAGATGACTCGGCATTCCGTCTCCAACTGAAGTGCTGAGAGAGATCTTTTCTAACATAAATTGTTTGTCTACCATCAGAGTTCTAACCCAGTCCGATGCCCCAAGCAGAATCAGACGGCTTTTCCCCGAGATTTGTACATACCCACTCTCACAAACCTATATTGCCATCACTTAACTTGTAAAATGCTATATCCAAAAGTTAAATAGAAGTTTAAAAGGACTTACATTGCCTTGACCTAGAGATTTTGGAAAATTAGCCTGGAGCTTGGCGTGGAGCTCGGCTAACTGTTGAGGCCCCATTTTTGCCAACGCCTCACGTGCTACCCCTATCTTTTCCTCTACTGTTTCTTTCAGGATGGTATATTCAAGCTTCACCCTTTTAGCATCTGTAGCAACTTCCTGTGCCTCTATTTGTGCATGAATGCTTCGGTCAAGAATCAACCTATTAACAAAAGTTCTCAATTCAGTTTAATTAAGCTTTCCAACATCATAAAACTCGATAATAATGACACTTCTATTGTCAGAAAATCAGCTTTCCAATTACATACATGTGGAAGTCCATATATCCAGGATATGTAAACTTTTGTAGGCAACTATCCCATTTTTCACCACATTCAATAAACAATTGTACTTGTTTCAGTATGTTTAATGAACGGCAATCAACATCAAGATTGGAAAGCAGTTTCTTCTTAACTTACAGTCCTAATATTTGTTATACAAGTTCTCTTTGTTTGACAGTAAGTTGGTTGGACTACTTGTCAACAAATTTGTATCTATGATTTCGTAGTAAAGAATAGAGGTATTCAATCTTGAACCGATTTGTATAAACATAATTTTATTCAAGACACACAGTGATTTAAAGCTTTTTGTGAACAAGCAGTTGAAACAATGCATAGTTGATTTAAAATAAGAAATACTTAAAACCATTTCACAAAACACGAGCTGCGATCCAATTAGAATGAATACAAGGTAAGGACAATCTTAAAATTCCTTTATGGAAATGCGTTGTACTCTAGACAGTACATATTATTGTTCACACTTCTTTCCAAGAGTATAAGATCTGGAGAATAAAATCTCACTATATTATACAACAATATGTGAAAGCATTTGTAACCTAAGAAATCGAGAAGTATATTTTTGTTACATATATGGTATTTATGGGACAAAAGACCTTGACGTGTAAAGTCCTGATTCTAAGAAAATGTAGTCAGTGTTTGGGCTCTTTCTGCGTCTACAAAGACGAACCTAAACAATCCCATAGGTCCAAAATCTCTTTTCAGCCCTATCTTCGTTCCATAAAGGTCAATTAAGGATTTAAACTAGTTTAGAACCTTCAGCAAATTTCTGTATATTGAGCTTAAGGTTTTTCTTGAGTCAAGAAAGTTTCAATCATCTCTCATCCATTGAACTCCGATCCATAGAATTCAAGGATCCCATCTGTTTCATGCCCACTAAACCAGTACAAATAGTTTATCCACTTCATTAAAATCGGGAGAATGAACTCTTACTGTATTAACAAAACAAGATATGGATGCATCTGTAACGTAAGAAATTGGGAGCACCCTTTGGTGTCATATACGGTATTTATGGAACAAAAAGACCTTGATGTGTCAAATCCTGATTCTAAGAAAGTCTCAAAGTGAGTGTGCCTATGTTGTCTTACAGGTGTGACCTGTCTACCATGCCGGACAATGTCACAATAGTAATGCAACTCCGGATACTTCTCAATCCTTTATTTCCTCCGTGCATCATTGCTCATGCAAAAACTATGGAGAAACTTCAAGAGCAAAACAATGCAAAACCTGACCAAAAACTATGCAATACCTCTAAATGAGTAAAAACTATGCAATACCTCTAAACTAAGCAATATCTCAAAATCAGTGTGCCTATGTTGTGTTACAGCTGTGACCGGTCTACCATGTCGGACAATAGTAATGCAACTCCGGATACATATCAATCCTTTATTTGCTCCGTGCATATTGCTCATGCAAAAACTATGGAGAAACTTCAATAGTGAAACAATGCAAAACCTCAACAAAAACAAAGCAATACCTCTAAAAAGTAAAATGTCACATTCCAAAAAATGTTCTCCAAAACTAGCATTTAAGGCTTTGAAATACAGGCACTAATAAAGTTCTGTTTGTATTGTGCATATGATACAATTAACACGTATATGCTATGATGAAACTTCAGTAGAAACATGCTTTTACCTGTCAGGCCTTTTCCTGCTCAATCCCCTTCTAGATACCGGAACATCGATTTTATCAAGTAAGATAAGGTTCTCCTCGTAAGTATCAACACTAAAATGGCCTATAGTACCGTTAATTCCCAACTTCTTGATTTCCTTATTCCGTGGGTCATATGAAGAAAGCTCCCAAGGCCGTGGTTTGTCTCCCTCCAATAGTATATGACCATTCTTTCGTATACCAATCGCCCCTTTAATTCCTCCGGTTAGATCAACTTTGACATACTTATACCAAGAATCAACAACCCCATACTCTTTCATTATCCAAATGGAACAAGATTTGTTTGCACGATCAGAATTATCATGACATAACAGAGAAAGCAATCCTCCACATACTGAAGCTTCAATGTCGAATCTTCCCCTCAGAAGATCATTTGGCAATGGAATCGTTTTAAACACCTCGTCACTCAAATCAAAAGACAAAACCAATCTATCATTCAGATGCCCTCTAGGTTCTGCTGCCCAATGAATAGCCCCATTTAGACAAGTGGAAGGGCTTCCCCTACAATACATAATGCTAAACCCAGGAGGAAAAGAGTCACCCGCTCCACAACTTACTTTCCACAAGCCCGCATTAAGGGAGTAAATCTCAACGAGCGGGACCGCCACCATCTCAGATGGTTTAGTTCCACATAGGTTTACTACTCTAACCAGCTTGTAATCATTACTCTGCAAATCAAATCCAAATCCTATAAAATCCACCAAGGAGCCATGTGTCTTTTTCGAAATGCCAGGCTTGGGAAGGCTGATGGACTTTCTAATGGAAGGGTTCCACAGGAAATAACTATCTTGTTCGAAAACACAGAACAAACCTTTCACATAACCCATTAAGAAGTAGAAGTGAAGACGACGGCTCCTGATTGGGAATGGGATTTCTAGAAATTCATCAAATGTGTTAGTACCTTCTTCACCAGCATCAATAAATAATTTGTAGTGCTCTAATTTGATTTCTTGAGGAGGGGGACTCTTAATGCATTGCCTGACTATAACAAGTGGGAGATTATCGTAACTGTTTTTAGGGTTAGTGAGTGATTGATTGAGGTGGGAATCGATGAAGTTAGGGCTGGTAATCAAAGAATTCCAGAGCTTGGAAACAGACCTGAATCGGATTAGGGATTTGGTTGGGAGTCTGGAGAGGATATCAACCGTGACATCTTCAGGAATGAAGTCGGACATGGCTCGGCGTCTTCTTCCTCAAACTTCTTTTCTCCTAGGGTTTGGAAAATTGGTTTTGGGTCAAGTTTCGCGCGCCATTGGAACTCGAACGTCTTTCATATCTACCCTTCTAAAATTGCAGGAAAAACTAGTATGGTATAAGTTGGGATCATAATTTTTTACTTTTTCAATTTTTCTCATCAAGAACAATTAGTAATCCAGATAAGTTTAATGTGTAACCAACAAATGCAAGAATTTTTTTGACTGTGAAATCTTCGAGTTTGCACCTCCCGGATTTAAGAAAAATCTTGCAAATTAATTAGAGGACCTGTACAAAAAAAAAAGTTATGATTTCATCCTAATAAATTTGAATTGTTATGATCCCATCTTGAGATTTTAAAAATACCCAGAATGCCCTTTTGTAATTAGTTTGTCCTTTTAGATTTCCGACATTTTGGTAACTGTTTTGAAGGAATTAATGGTCCCACGAATTATCCTATATCTACCAAAAAAAACTTAATTTTCAGTTAGGTTGTTATGGAATTTTATCCATACCAAACACCCTTCCACAATCGTCCCAAACATCCCCAAAACCCACCCCATCCCTAACCCAAACAGTCCCAAACCCCAGCAACCAAACAATCCCGAACCTCAAACCGTCCCAAAACCCTTACTGTTGGACAACTCCAATGCCTAGTATTCCGGTCGAAATCTCACAACGCATGTCCCTGATTTTCTGGTGAAATCTTCCCATACGGTAATCCCAATCCCTAATTATTCGGTGGATTCCAATGCAATAACCACTTCGTCCCATCCCAACACCCCCACGACCTGATTTCGGCGGAAACACCATCATCCCGTTACGCAGAGATCGTCTAGCAAAGGGGAGGATTCAAAATCGGGGTGCTGCGAGATGGATGGAGCAGACATTTTGCCGACTTCCTCACCGGAGTGAAGCCCTAACAGTCTTCTTGTTTAACTTCCTGAGCAATGGCTCGTAAGTATTCTTCCGTACTCCACAAATATCCAATGTTGTTTAGCTTCACTCGACTTAGAAGCATGTCTCATTTGATGGAATCTGAAGAATGATATAGTGGGTGGGGGGTTTTCAGGAAGTCCCAACTATATTTGGCGGTTTTGGTAACTTTTTTATGGTTTCTTGATACTCCAAAATTTAGACACCATAATTTATGGAGTTTTCTATTCATCTGCGTTGCAAGATTTCTGTCACCTTTTTCTGACTCCACAATATTTGCGATGGTGTATGATTGAACCATGGGGGTTTGGGAATTTGTAATGGTTCATTACCGGATGTAGACACAATTACATTTTGAAGTGGGATTATGGTTTTGTTTGCCTGTTAGTGTGCTAGGTTGTACGTTTCTGATGTAGTAGTGTTTTTCCATTTTTTCAATTGTATTTAGAAGTGAAGTTATGGTTTTTTATTATTCCAAGTTTAATGGAGTGCTTTTTATGGAATTAATGTCGGCTATTTATGGTTTTTTATGATTCCACGTCTGGTTTAGGACCTTCCACATATTCGTTGTGATAATGGCCATTTAACATAGCAAGTTGCATTTCATTTACCAGCTATTTTGTACTCTAATGAACTAATACATAATTTTCATGCAATGTAACTTTAGCTTATTTTTTTTCCCTCGCTATTACTGCTGACCTATCCAATGGCATTACATATTTTTATTCCCCATTACATAGTGTGGTGCTTTGGACCTGATAACACGGGCGTTAACTTTATGACGCTAGTACTCTTAAAGGTGTGTAAAGTTATGGTGTACTAGATCTCTTTTTGTAAAATAATTTTTTATAATCTCATGTTTGCTTCTGTTTTTTTTTTTTTTGTGGTAAAACTGGAGTATCAGAATAGCGAGATTTTAATTGTGCGAACTTATTACTTACTGATTCCAACAGGTTAATTACAGTTTAGTTGTGATAGTCAAATCCATTAGCAAGTATAGGAACATGTTTGTTAGCTATTGTCTCCATTTTTTATTGAGTTACATTTGAACTTCCATTCAATTTGTTATAGATTTTTGAATATGGTTTTTGAATGTCCCATTGTTATAGGTTAGATTTTTTAAAATGGTTTGCATTTTAATAGGTTACATAAGATGGAACACTGTTTTTACATTTTTGTGGTACTGGTTTCAGTTATGGTGTACCATTGAACCATGAAATTTGAGTGTTTTGTTGACGGTAGAAGAAGAAATAATATTCTTCCATCTTTGTGTCTTTTGAAAGTCTAGATATGGTGTATGGTTGTACCACGGAAATACTATTGGTCCAAGTGGCTTTTGTTCCCTGATTTTCTTGTAATATTGTTTATGGTTTACTAATGCACATTAGTTAGTTGTTAGATTTTTAAAATGGAATTGAATAAGGGGATGTATAATCTTGGAACACTAATGTACAATGGATTGGTATACATTATGACAGGTACTAAAAATACCGGGAAAGTCAGTGGTGCACAGCTGAAACCAGTCGTTTATTGACCCAGCTTAGGCTAGATCGATCAATGTCGCCAAATCTTCGTCATTGTCCATCAGTACAAACTCATTGTTTGTAATTGAGTAACTCATGATTACTGTTTCGGGATCCAAATCAGTCCACCTCTTACAAATCTTCTCCATTATCGCTCCGAAATTCATCCCGCCTTTAATCACTACAGGGCAAATCTTGTCACCATATTTGCATACAAGGACCATTTCGTCCTCCATCACCAACCAACAAACTGCATCGAAAAAATGGGAATCAGTACCATATGGTGATGAAATAATATATCATAATTTCTGAGAGAAATAAGTGGTATAATATAATATCATAATTGTTGTCTACCACATTCGTCACACCAGTGGCATCAAAATTAGCAAATGATGATGAATATGGACATCATATTTTGAAGGTGCCAAATGTGGTGAACTATAACATCATACTTTCAGTGCCAAAGATGACACTGGTGTGATAACGTTTGATGATGATTTCCATAATTTTCATCCACCGAAATGGGCTTAATGAACCGCAATCGTATTCTGAATTTTTTTTTTTTGATGATATACCTTGTTCGATATCGACGAAATCACTTGAGGAATTGTTGAACCCCAACTTTCCGGATCCCACGGCTAGCGTGACGAAACGAAGAATTTGAGCAAGAATGATCAATTTCGTCCTGATCTATAAGTAGCCGAACAAGTATTGAGTACCATTTGAAAATTTGAAATTCAAATGGAGCTTAAAAAATGGAAAGCAATCGGCTATATTGAAACTTGTAAAATCTCCTTCCAGCAAAGGAAACCGACAACCCTTTGATTTTGAAATTCCGTGAGTTTAGCAATCAAAATATGGTTTAATGTAATCCGGTCAAAGGACTGTTATGGGATGAGAATCATCCCCGGATTTATAGCCCTATCAATACTGAATATATTGTTAACATATATTATATATTAATACCCAATAAGGGCAAAATCGTCTTAAAATCACTTTACAAGATGAAATCATAATAATTCGAAATCCATGGGGTGGGAAAATAACACTTATTTTTGTATGGGATGGCAAAATAATTTTTCCAATTATTTTTGGAGAATTTGAGCCATATATAATTTTGCAAAAAACTGATTGGATCAAACCCTTCTCGGTATTTTGTTTTGGAAATTTCTCGCGAAGACCTTTGAAAATACCTTCTGAACATATTAAATGGTTCAGATTGTCAAAAAAATGCTCGGATTACGAAGGTACAAAAGTCCGAAGGAGAAGCTTACCCTTTTTTCACTAAAGTATAAAGCAAAAAATGATAAGCCAGTCGACTTAATTAAGTAGTGTAAAATGTATACAGAACATACTTAATCAATTATTAGTACATAATTTGAGCAACCAAATTAGAGAAGGAAAGAATAATGAATGTCCTACCTATAGTTAATTACGATGACCCCCCCTAAGATTTATGGAAATATATATTCTGATCTCTCCTCTGATTCTGAAAATTACTTCCACCCTCCTCACTTTACAATTTAATATGCATATAATTTCCTAGCCATTAAATTTCGTCCAGTGGTGTTAACTTTATGAATAAAATATCATTATACCCTTTCAATTAGTTTGGCTTCCCTTGCTTTATGTTAAAACCTATTGTTATAAGTTATTTAACATGTTACAAGTATCAAATGCTAAATAAAATAACCCATCAAAATGTATTACATTTATAATTGATAAAATTAAAAGGGTAATTGAATTGAACATTTTAATTTAGTGTGTCAATGGTTGATGCCGATGGTTACTACTAGATTAACCGGTTCACTTTATTCAATTGTATCAATCTTCAACAAATTTTATTGTTAAATACCGCATTTGCTAATTATGCAATATTGGTAAGTTCAAATGGTTCGATCAATTGGATAAAATCTTAATTAGATCAATGAAATCATTTTAGCCGATTTTATCGATACTCAAGAATCATTGTAAGTTACTAACAGTCTAACACTATTAGTTAATAACATTTGCAAAATATGTCATATTGATCATTGTCAAGTGTTTTAATCGAATTAAATACTTTAATTTCATTAACTAATAATCTTAACTCAATTGAATGTCCTACTAAATCAGTTAAGATTTACTAATCGTTGGTCTAGCCTTTTTTCGTTGAATTTTATTATAACAATCAATTTATATTCTCACCCTACTTTTTAGATTGTCCACTACACAATGAGTCAGCAAAAAGGCCAATAAAAAAAGGTGGACATGGCTCATAGTGGCGCGTTAATAAAAACTCAAAAGTATAATAATACCCCATTGTAGTAAGTACGGTTGTAATATTGTACTAATAAGTATAGTCATATATTGTAGCAAGTGTGGTCATTGTAAATTATATGTAATATCGTAATAATAACTATAGTCATATATTGTAGCAGCAGAAGCATTAAGTTAGCGGGAATTTTCACTGACAGGTTAGTTTTCTTCCTGTGGGAGCCTTCAAGATCCATGTCATCCTTAAAACCAATGTTCTTGTGTTTGTTTTGGTTCAGATTTTGTCCTCTTAGATTTGGCTAGTGTTGGGGCTGTTTTTGTAGTGACAACTTGGTGTTTGTTAGTTTTTTTTTTCTTGTTCTCAGGCTATCCCCTTTGAGTTTTGGGCTTGAGAGTTTCAATTATCTCTCTTCCATGGAACACCGATCCATATTCTAATCAAGGAGCCCAACATCTGTTTCATGACCAAACTAACCCAGTGTCACTAGTTTACCTAGTTGATTAAAATTGGGAGAATGAAATCTCCCAATATTAATAATACAGTAAAAGGAATCCATATGCAACTTGAGAATCGGGAGCAACTTTGGAGTCAGACATAGTATTTATGGAACAAAAAAACCTTGATGTATCAAATCCTGATTTTAAGAATACCTCATGTCAGTGTGCCTTTGTTGTGTTACATCCATGACCGGTTTACAATGTCAGACAACAGTAATGCAACTCCGAATACTTCTTAATCCTTTATTTCCTTCGTGCATATTGCACATGCAATAACAATGTAGAAACTTCAAGAGTGAAACAATGCAAAAGCATAACAAAAACAAAGCAATACCTCTAAAAAGTAAAAGATCACATCCCGAAAAAATACCGTCCAAAACTAGTTCTAGGGTGAAGGACTTTGGCCTCTTTAAAGCCAAAAAGCTATTTTAGGCTTTGAATACAGACACTAATAAAGTTCTGAATGTATTGTGCATAGGATACAATACAAATAACACTGATAAAAGCAATGATGAAACTTGAGTAGAATCATGCCTTCACCTGTCCTTCCTCTTCCTACTCCATCCCCTTCTAGATACCGGAACATCTGTTTTATTGAGTAAGATAAGGTTCTCCTCATAAGCATCAACATTAAAATGGCCTATAGTACCATTAATCCCCGACAAATTGATTTCTTTATTCCGTGGGTCATGTGAAAAAAGCTCCCAATGCCGTGGTTTGTCTCCCTCCAGTACTGTATGACCATCGTTTCGAATACCTATGACCCCTTTAATTCCTTCAGTTAGATCAATTTTGACATACTTATACCAAGAATCAACTACGCCATACTCTTTCATTATCCAAATAGAACAAGACTTGTTTGCACGATCAAAAGTATATTCACATATCAGAGAAAGAGATCCCCAAACTGCTGAAGTTTTCATGTCGCTTGCACTTGCTACATCACTTGGCAATGAAATCGTTTTAAACACTTCGTCACTCAAATCAAATGACAAAACCACTGCATCAATCCTATGCCTTAGAGGTTCTGTTGCCCAATGAATAGCCCCTTTTAAATAAGCGGAAGGGGTTTCCAAATAATACCCGGGGGGTGGAAAGAGTCGCTTCATTTCTACTACTTACTTTCTACAAGCCTGCATTAAGGGAGTAAATCTCAACAAGATTGACCTCCTCCATTTCGGATGGTTTAGTTTGAATCAAATCCAAACCCTGGAAAATCCATCAAGGAGCCGTGTGTCTTTTTCGTAATGCCAGGCTTGGGAAGGCTGATGGACTTTCTAATGGAAGGGTTCCAAAGGAAATAACTATCTTGTTCGAAAACACAGAACAAACCTTTCACATAACCCAGTAAGAAGTAGAAGTGAAGACGACGGCTCCTGATTGGGAATGGGATTTCTACGGCTCCTGACTGGGAATGGGATTTCTAGAAATTCATCAAATGTGATAGTGCCTTCTTCACCAGCATCAATATATAATTTGTAGTGCTCTAATTTGATTTCTTGAGGAGGGAACTCTTAATGCATTGCCTGACTATTACAAGTGGGAGATTATCGAAGCTTTTTTAAGGGTTAGTGGGCTGGTAATCAAAGAGTTCTAGAGCTTGGAATAGACCTGAATCACATTAGGGATTTGGTTGGGAGTCTGGAGAGGATATCAACCATGACATCTTCAGGAATGAAGTTGGGCATGGCTCGACGTCTTCTTCCTCAAACTTCTATTTCCTCCCAGGGTTTGGGAAATTGGTTTTGGGTCAAGTGTGGCGAGCCAGTGGAACTCGAACATTTTTCAAGTCTACCCTTTTAAAATTGCCCCGAAAATGGCGGGGTAAATTACTGTGTTTTAACGGTGCATTTTTTTGGAATCACAGATCAATGGAAGAGCAATAATAATTGCCTAGCATTTTTTTTTGATAATTGCCTAACATGGTATGAGAAATACTTTGGGTCAAGACTGATTTTTGTCTTCAGTCAAAAATTATAAGTTTGGATAATAATTTTTTACTTTTTCGATTCCTCTCGTCGAGAATAATTAATAATTAATAATCCACGTAAGTTTAATCTGTAACCAACGAATGCAAGAAATTTTTTGACTAAAGTATAAAGCAAAAAAAGAAAAGCCAAATGACTTAATTAAGTAGTGTAAAATGTATACAAAGCATACTTAATCAGTTAAAACAGAAAATTAGACTAAGGCCAAGTTTGGGGCTTTAAATTGTGTTTAGTCTAGTTTAATTTATTTTAAGGCTTCTAATACATTGATGTAAAATTTTTGAGGATTCAAGAAAAACACTAGACAAAAATATCATTAATGATAAAAACAAACCAGTATATCCCGTCACATTTCATTTGCCACTGACAAGCCTTCAAAGGATAGGTCACTCCTGATTGAAACATTTGAAATTTGTGACCCCACCCCCCCCCCCTCCCTCCCTCTCTCTCTCTCTCTCTTTCTCTCTCTCTCTCTCTCTCTCTCTCTCACACACTCACACACACACAAACACACAGACACACATATGCATGCATGGGTGAGGGACAAAATTATTTTTCTTTGTCTTTAATTTGGGATTGGGTACAATTTTAGGGGGTTTCGGCTCTTCAGGATAGGGTATAATGGATTTAGGCATTTTGTGTTTAGGCACTTAGGGTGCACTTTCCAATTATAGGGTTGTAGGGGTTTAAGCACTTTTATAGGATACGCTAGGGTTTTAGGCACTTTCATAGGGTACCCCAGGGTTTAGGTTTATACACTTTTATAGGGTACCCTAGGGTTTAAGTTTACTGTGCACTTTCTATTGATAGGATTTTAGTGGTTTAGACACTTTCATTGAGGGAAAGAAAGGTGTATCTGTATTCCTATAATAATAGGTTTTTGCTGAATGATTACTCTTTCCACATATCTGACAGTCAGCCCTTGAACCAAAACTCTGTCCTCTTGATTTGAACCTATTATTTCCATTTCCCTTGTTCCCAGAATACATCTGTGTTTGGGGAAACATCTGTGTTGGAGCAAACATTTGAAATCCCCGTGCAGACTGAGGATAGTATGCACCAGGTATCTGAGGAACAACAACTGATCCTTGCGGGGTATAAACTGGTGCAGACGCAGGTGTGGGTATTTGAAAATTGTGAGAAGTTGATGGACGAAAGGGATTAGATGCAGCACTCTGCCCAGAATGAGATGCAGTGACTCTTGAAACAGTCAAATCTTGCATCTTTTGTGTAGCAACAAAAACACTACTAGACCCTTCTTCTTCTTTTGGCTTATGAATTGTTTTCTCTTCACCTTTCAAGATTGTCACAACCTCATAAAACTTAAGATCTCTTTGTGCTCTAAGGGTTTGTTTCAAAGGGTCATATACTGTAGGCAATCCATTGAGAGTATGGAAAATCATGTCATCATCATCCACAATATACCCAATGGCCCCTAATTTCTTAGCACAAACCTTTATATCATCTATATAAGTATTCAGATTTCCATTGTTCTTGTAATTGGAACTAAACAATTCACGTTTAAGATCATGAATATTTGACCTGGACATTGAATTAAAATACTGTTCCAGACACAACCATACGTCTGATGCACTTTCTAACCCTAGGACCAAGGGCAATGTTGAAACAGCCAAAGATGATGTCAAACAAGATAGTAATTGATTGTCTACTAGTTTCCATTTGAGAAATGCTTCATTTGCAATCAAAGTATTACTTGAATTCATAACCTCCTTTGGAGAACAAACCACAGACCCATCAACGTACTGTAAAAATCCATTTGCACGTGTAGCATTTAGAACTTGAGTTTTCCAAAGAAGGTAATTTTCCTTACTTGTATCAAGCTTTATCGTCACCAAAGAATGAAAATTTGCAACCAGAAATGCAAGAGTAGATGGCATTGTAACCTCATGTTCTGCAGAACTTGAACTTGTATTTCCTGTCATGGAGAAACCATAGAATTGTTGAAGAATCGATTTGAACAAAGCACAGTTTGACAGGATCTAAAACTTTCGTCTTTGTTGCTCTGATACCATAAGAAGAATAGAATTCTAATTGAAAATTTCTCAGGAAATGTATTTTATCAATTCAAAAGAAATCTCAGAAACCAAGGCAAGTTGTTCGAGAGAGAAGGAGAGAAGAAGAGAGAGATAATGTATTCTTGTTTCTTGATTCTTGATTACAACAGAAATGCCTATCTATGTATATATTGGAGTGGTGGGAACATGCCTCCCACTTGACACGACTAACTACCTTGACCAGCTGTCAAGTTTGTTGTTGATCTGGCAATATGAGGGCCATGATCCAGTGCAGATGCATGCACAGAAGACCCATCACCGCCTTGCTCAATCACCTTCACAAAACAAATAGGAACAGAGGGAGTATTTGTTTGTTTTTTTCCTAGTTTATAAGTTGTTTCCCACTTCCTTTATTGGTTCTTTTGCGTTCTGCAAGATCTTAATTGTGATCTCTTTTTTTATACTTTAGAGTTTGTTTCTTGTGCCATTCTATATTAGTTCAACAAAAGACGGAATGCTATATAGTGGCTCCTGCATCTTGACTTTGAAAACGTTGTTTCACACTTTCACTATATTAGGATCTGAAATGAAATGTACAAGGTACGGGCTTTGGTTACAAAGCCTTACTAATGACTTGAATATAGTCTTTGCTCCACTTGGCCTGTTTTAAGTGGGAAATAAAATATTCCAAACCGTCAGAACTCTTAGTTAGGGAATATGTTCTAATTTAAACCGGCATCGTTCAAACGATCACAGATGTTCACCGCGTAGAACTCGTCGAGTACTACAAGTATATCAAATATCAACTCGATTGGATATCTTCAAGTGCCTCATCGGAACACAAATAATGGCAAACAATATGCGAATAAATTTACTTGAGCATTGTTACCAACCCATTGGAAACTGTGGCTTTTCAAGGAAGGAGACACCGTATCACTGCCAAAAAAATCCGGGAAAATAAAAAAAGAAAGTGGGAGAATTCATATATTTTGGATACTTATTTGGTGTGATTTTGATATTTGTTACGTTTAGTTTTGGTCAAATTACAAACTGTTATGCATTTTTTAAAATTTAATATTTATGTACCATTCACGATAACCTTGTTACATATGATTTATATAAATCTTACAACCCATTATGAATTTTTTTTAAATGCACTATTTATGTTACTATTCATAATAATCTACCAAAACATCATAACAAATACTAAAACCTTACATAATGGGACATACCATACGCTAATTTTCATGGGGTGTACCATATATTTAACTTGAGACTTGAACTTGTAGGTTGTTGTTTTCAGAGTTCAATATCATGTTTGTATTGATTTCCTTCTGCCCTTTTTGGTCCTATTAGATAATAGGCTTATTAATTGTGTGTTGTTGGACAAAAATACGTCAATCAGATAATGCTTTAGTAGCTTTTGACAAATCAGGCCGCATCATAAATGTCGATTTTGATGGTTTTGCTTTTTTTGTGTGTTGTTCAATAATGGACAGGCAACGCAGAATTTATTTTGCTTCAAAAAAAAAAAAAACTGTCCATCTACGGTTTGTGTGCAATTTTATCTACATGTTGGTTCTCTTTCTTCCATGGACGAATGCCCCAAATCCCATTCCCAAACGCCATTACGAACTGCACGACATTAACATGCTTGGAGCTACGGTTTTATCCCAATACACACACAAACACAATGACAGAGCTAGGATTTTTGCTCAGGGGAGGCCGGCTTCATAGACATATATCTATCCACGTGTACACTTATGATATAGATTTGTTTTTAACATAATTTAATCGTGCATTGAAAATATTCCAGCCTAATTCTTTAAGCTACCTATACTGATCAATCATATGCTTGCTTTTAATTTTGTGCAACTTTTATTTGAAAAATTCACTAAAAGACAAAAGGGATTGTATTTATAAAAAAGAAAAGAAAAAAAAAGGGTGTGAAAATCATTGATGAACAATTAGCTTCCAGTCAGGTATACTATTCAATATGATTTCAAAAAAAATTGTCTCGAAACATTAAAGATATGATATGAACCGCATCAGCACAATAACACACCCGGAACAACGGACAATACAATACAATACAGGAGTACATAAAGTGAAAGGTTACATAATACATTATAGTCATCTACATAAGCAAATAAATAAAACAACATCCTTCTTCATACAACTAATTGCAAAAGCTCATGCCCGTCCTCAGCACAACAAAGCTCGCTCCAAGTTTCACCTCCCACAAGACCATCACAAGCATGAACCAAATCTAACATAGGAAAATGTTTGATAGCTTCTTCAATTGCGAGTCTCGTATTCATATCGTCCCTAAAACGTCGTAAGAATTCCGAAACCTGGCCTCTCAACTCGTCTAGAGGTGTGAAAGCCTTGCTAGAGACCAATTCACTTGAACACTCACCTACCAAGGTGCAAAAATTAGCACAAGCTTTCACAAGTATCTTGGAGCCTGTTGGTTTTTTGTTTAACCCTTCCACTCACGGCGAGGCCAAGACCGCACTTGCGAAAAATCTTGTGTGTTTGGATTGGGATTAATTACTCACCCACTCCTACTTCATCCTTTCATTTAGGTTACAGAAAATGATTAGTTGATCCAGGGAAAGCCTTTTTTATATATATATATAAAAATGTCTTTTGGGTCTCTTTTTTTTTTAGGGAAAAGCAAGAATATAATAGGAAACTCCATTTTTTTAAAGAAAAAAAAAATCTTTTAGGTCTTTTTTGTCATGTCGTGAATTTTTTCTTTCAATTTTGGGCCCTAGCTTAGGAAAACCTCATGTCAAACGTACTCCTTCAACAACAAAGCCAGTTAAAGCTGAACCATTCCTTCCCGCCAGAGGTAAGAGAACATTACCAGGTCAAGTTTAGCATCCTCAGCCATTTGAATAGCCTCATTTTTAGATACCCACTCCCACCTACAATTGCAAAAACGCTCAGCACATAAAATAAGAGTGGACTTCAAATCAGTCAGTTAAAACACCAAATTATGGCTAAAAACATAACAATAGTACTAACCATTTTCTGCTCCTGATCAATCAGTCCCACTGTAGCAGACCTCCTGTTTCAACAAGATTCATGTCGACGAAAGAAATTAGAAAAGTGAAAAATATTGGTCTAGTTTGGTAAAATAACGAGACAGAAAAGGGGGAAAAAAACCAAAAATAAAGGAATTCTGGCTCATATTCGTCTCTAGCAAACACTTTTCAAAATTAGTTCATTCTTATTTACTCTTCCACTCCCTCAGTCCAGACAAATCAGAAAGGAAATCTTGATCCAAAACTAAAAACTCATAAAGACTAAACATCAATATTCACAATGAATTTCAAAACAAGGCTTCTCCTTGACCATATTATACATATTTATAACGACAGGCGAACTTAAACATTTGCACCCCCAATGCACTTGATATATGGGTAAAGATAAAACTTTAACCAACGTAAGGTACTTGGGGGTTATCTTCTTCCTATACTTACAAGTATTGGACATTTCCACCTCAAAATCACTCAATCCGTGTGAAGATTAAAATAAAAAAATCCAACCAATGAAAGGATTAAACACAGAATCCGAAACCTAAAACAATCATCAAACTTCTATGCTTATATCAACTGAATAATGACCTTTCTGATCATTGCCGCTAATAAATAACCCCTCCAAAAAAAATCAGTTCACACGGATTGAGTGATTTTGAGCAATGCTACACACACTAGTGTGTGTGGAGCCCACACCCCGTATGAGTGTGTTGTCCACTTTATTGTACATTTTTGTTGTGTATGTAGCATTGCTCTTTCTTTTTCTAAGGGTAGAGCTTTCAAGATTTCAACGGCCGAGGAGTACCAATCGTGTTCCTCTTTGCCGGCCCACGGTTTCTATGAGTCCTGCTAGATGTACAACATTTTGGTGTACACTATCTTTGTAGGATTCATTTCAGGTCTCACACGAATAATCGGAGCCACTCAATATTCTTAAAACACTTTTTTTAAGCTCTCAAAAAAATATCAAATGATTTTAGCATTGGTAAAGGCCCGATCGATTCCGCTTCAATTTTCGATGGGAAATAGTGCCAGAATCGAATCGGCATCTTACCAATGTTAAATTCATTTTGTTTTTTACAAAGGCTCTTAAAAAAGCTTTTTAAGAATATTGAGCGGCTCTGATTATTCGTGCAGGATCCGAAATGAGTTCTACAAAGGTAGTGTACAATTGGTGTACACCAAAATAGTGTACCCCTAGGTTTTTCCCGGTTTCTACGGCCCCCGCTGGAAAGCACACACTGTTAGGACTTAGAAAGGAAGAAAAGGGCACTTTCGGCATGGAAAATACAAACGAAAACAGTTCTCAGCGAATTTCCCTATTACATAGGAAGGATATAAAACATATTAATTTACTACCCTCGTCAAAAAAATAAGCTATAATAACTAATTGTAATATTTTTTAAAAAATAAATTAAAAGCTTATTATACTCCTATACGACAACGTTTTTAAAAAAAAATTGGCAAGAAGAGAAGGACCGGAAATTAGGTGGGCCCGGAATTAAGAACATCATCATGTCGTTTTAGTATGTGAGCAGTATGTGAATGGTTGTGTGTGATAGTCGACTTATTGCCCAGAAAATATCTCTCACACTAAAGAATCTACACCCCACCACACATACAAATTACACAAAGCCACCACAACCACCCCTCGAACGAATTCAATGCAATTTCTTGCCTGCATGGAACATCATCTTGTCGTTTTCGTATGTAGGAGTCAATGGACGTTTCTTGCAAGGCAAATAGGGAATGGGTCCTTCCGAGAACAAAAGTATTCTGCAGGAAAAGGAACCAAAGAAATTGTATCGAGTCATTCACACTGTATTCTGCAGATAAATTCCCTGAAAAAACAAAAGTAGGGGTAAAATCTTGCAGCTTTACACAACCAGCACAGAAACATACAATCAAAGGGTGAAGGAAAATGAGCATGTGTGATAAGTGCTATGACCATGGTTGCCCTGGTCATGATTATTATAAGGAGAAGCAGAGCAAGTTCGATGCTCCTATGCCATGGGTCGGCGTGTATATTGCAGTAGCATCTCTTGTCTGTTCAGTTGCCATGGCCGGAGATGTCATCTACGGAATACGCCATAAAAAACTTTGGTTCCCATGCAAGTTTTTCACCATGAATGCTGCTTCCCTCACTATATTAGCTGTGGCAACAAAGCTTCCTGTAGATCTTACCAACGCTATGTGGGACATAACAGACATATCGGCAAGGCTTAGCAGCACCGTTTTCGTGAATACTGTAATGGGTAACTTCCTAACTTCTTTTGCATCCATGGATAATAATGCAAGTCTCATGAATGTTGTGGCCCTGGGTATTCTTGTGATCACCATTATAGTAAATGCCTGCATCCAAATGGTTACTACGGCAATTCAAACCATCATATTTCGTGAAGAAATGTTTGTTATCACTTCCATGCTTTTTTTGTTGGTAACATTGAGTTTCTCGGTTTTGACGGTTCCTACCACTAAAAGATGTTTGGAGTTGAAGTACGATGAATTGCACAAAACAATTTCTAATGGGGGAAAATTAGAGGGAAACGGGAAGCTAATAGATCTGAAATTGAAAGAAGTGGTGGAAAAATATTGGGTGATGACAGAAACAAGTAGTCCCCAGTTTGTGATGGCGCGTTCTGTGACCTGTGCTACTTCAGGGATAATCTGTCTGCTCACTGCACTCACACTAGTTGAAGGACGAATCCGAGTGAAGCATGTGAATCCTTGGCATGCTAAGGAGTCGAATTATCGTTGGTCCACCACATGGATTCTATGGATTCAGTATTGCGGTGTGGCTGTGGGTACTGTTGCCCCAGCATTTAGATGGTTTACTACCATCAACTTCAACTACAGAAACCAATACAGCGATAACCACCAAAATAAGCTAAAATTAGTAGAAGACTACCAAATCCAAAGGCTGATCGAATGGAAAGAAAGACCCTTACCCTTACGAATTCGAGGCGTGAAATGCCGAAAACTCATCGAAGGTACAAAAAATCTGGCACTGGACTTGTGCATAGTTGTCCAGTACGGGATTGTGGTAGCTAGCAAATTGGTTTTGTTCATCTCCACTATCTTTGTACTCCCATTCTTTTCCTGTTACTACTACAGCAAGAGGTTGAACATGAACCTGATATCTGGCTTCAGCGCTTCATCAAATCACGAAAGTTCAGGACCTGAAACTTCAGGTACAGAGCTAGATCTTAGTGCTTATGTTCTGCAACTTGATGGTGAGGTGAAGCTGCCCACAAAGATTTTGAAGAACCTCGCTCATGAAGTGAATAAAGTGATTCAGATGGGTAGAAATCAGAAGCCAAAATATCTAATTGAGTTGTTACAGAAACACAATGATGGCTTCAAAGGGGTCGCAGGTTTTGACGGTAGCCAGGTTCAGAACTGTTGGACCCTGCCTGTGGTGACCTTAACCAGCATTGCTATTGCACTTCCCAACACTGATATTTGTACGGTGCAACGGTTGATAAAAAGCGTGAGTGAAGGCCTTTCGTACGCCCTCCTCGTAGAGAAAAGTCTTAGTATCAAAGGAGATGATTTGTTGAGCAGAAAACACGCTGTTTATGTCACGTGGGGAGGAATCGAACTTCATGGCAAGTGGTTGGACAAGGATTTACGGAAACTTGCTCTTGAAGGAAAAACCACCAAGGAGATTCTTCAAACACTAGATGAGACAGCGATTGAGTTTCAAAGAAGCATTACCGGAAGTTCCAAAGTTGTAGTGGCTACTTCAATGCACAACATTAGCCAAACTATATTGAAGGACTATGAAAGCAGTACAAATGCCCAAACGGATGACAACTTGTTCGAGCAATTGTCCATCATGATTGCAGATATTTTGGGTGCCTGCCTTACAAATTTACCTCGTGTTATTGTTCTCAAATGCTATTCCAGCGCAATAGAGGAACGAGAGAAGAGTGTCAGGCATGCGGCTTCTCTTCTCGGCGAAACTGAAGAGATTCTAGAATTCCTTCGACATCATCAACTGCCAAACTTCAGTGGCGATGGAGCTGCTTATATCGATGAATGGCGCACTTTCATGAAGCAAAAGGACCCACCGGTTATTGTTGCTTCATCCAAGAATGAGACAGCTGCTTCTGGTGAGTTGCATATAGCTGTGGATGAGGAGAAGGTGTAGGTTGCAACTCATATAATGTTGTAATTGGTTTCCCTTTGTATGACATCTGAACTATGGATATATGTATGAATAAACAACCACATGTATGTTTGCGTTTCATATTAAGCAATGTGATGTTGAGAGAAAGCATACATGCATGCATTCATACACACATGCATACATATTGATATGAATGTACGTGCCAGGCTTCCATCCACATGTCCATGCATTTTGAAACTTACCAAACAGCTTTATCATGTTTCAAGAACAATTTACCTTTCCTCATCCTACTTTCAAAATGCCAAATCTCGTCATGATGTATCAGGACATAATACAACATATGTAGTTTTTGGGGATACAATTAGACTTTTCGTTTTGGATTCTACTTCTTGTATGCAAAGTTATTTGTGATGAGATTGATCCAAAGGGACTAGAATACTGGACTTATTGGAATGCATTTGCAACTTAAGGTTTTCTTGAGTCAAGAATTTCGATCATCTCTCTTCCATCAAACACCGATCCATATTCTAATCAAGGAGCCCAACATCTGTTTCATGACCAAACTAACCCAGTGTTACTAGTTTACCTAGTTCATTAAAATCGGGAGAATGAAATCTCCCAATATTAATAACACAATAAAGGAATCCATATGCAACGTGAGAATCGGGAGCAAATTTGGAGTCATACATGGTATTTATGGAACAAAAAAACCTTGATGTATCGAATCCTGAATTTAAGAATATCTCATGTCAGTGTGTCTTTGTTGTGTTACATCTGTGACGGTCTACCTTGTGTGGCAATAGTAATGCAGCTCCAGATACTTCTTAATCCTTTATTTCCTCCATGCATCATTGCTCATGCAAAAACTATGGAGAAACTCCAAGAGCTAAACAATGCAGAACAAATCCCCTTGGAGCCTGGGTGGCCTCTTCACTCATTGTCAATTGGTTTTGAGTTGCATGCTTTAACAAATCCCCTTGGACCGGGAACTCTTCTAAAGTTAATTAAGGCTTAAGCCCATTAGAGTCAATTAAGGACCAAGTTCAACTAGTTTAGGGCCTTGAGCAACCCAAAATATGTTCCATCACCAGACTAGTCTAGTGCAACTAGCATATACCAAGTTCATGCAAGTAAATTGCCACGTTCTCTGGACTTAAATCGATCAAGCAACTGGTCCTACAGGAACATATCATTCTTAGATTTCGATATTTGAGTTAGTTACTTGCAATTTCATGAATCATAACAATGTTCAATCAAAACCCATATGATACTCATCCCACCTTTCCACCAATAGAGAAATTCGAGTTGGCCACGGAAATGGCAGCGGGGCAAAACAAACATTTGCAGTAACTAAACAACTCAAAGTAGTTGACTATGCCAATAAACAAATTACGTCTTAGCATAAGGAGGTTGTCTGGTGAAGTCAACTAAACAAAAATGAACTTCTATTTCTTGGGGGAAAAAACTAGGATTGTCGTTAGTATCAACCTACTACAACAAACATACTCAAGAGAACATGGTAGATGAAGCAGCATTTTACGGTTTAAATGTAGGAAGTTATGAAATCTTGTTATGTGTTTGGCATAAGTTGAAGAAGAACTGAAAAAAACAAATGATCAAACTTGAGTTGAATCATGCTTTTACCTGTCCTTCCTCTTCCTTTTCCCTCCCATTCTAGACACCGGAACATCTGTTTTATTGAGTAAGATAAGGTTCTCCTCATAAGTATCAACATGAAAACGGCCTATAAAACCATCAATTCCCAACTTCTTGATTTCTTTAATCCACGGGTCATATGAAGAAAGCTCCCAATCTCAATCGCCTGGTTTGTCTCCATCCACGGGTCATCTGTTTTATAATCGTTGGTACGCGAGTCAAATCCAAACCCACGGTAGTCCTCAAAGGAGCCGTGCGTCTTCTCCGTAATGCCAGGCTTGGGAAGGTTTATGGACGGGTTCCAAAAGAAAATTTTACTCCTATCTTGCTCGAAAACACAGGACAAACCTTTCACATAACCCGGTAAAGAGAAATAGCAAAAAAACCGGATCTTGAGTGGGAATGGGATTTCTACATACTCATCAAATGAGTTTACTTCTTCACCAGTATCAATAAATAGTTCCGAGTGTTCCATCAATTACTATCGTTATAGCCTTTCTAGATACTCAATGGTACTCAACCTATCGTTATAGTCGAGCAAGGGCTTGTCTGTTGGCTGGTTTGCTGTCAAGCACTTTATAAAACTTCAAGTTTGTCAATGACTTTATAAAAATTCCTAGAGTCACCACGACGGATGAAAGTAACCGCGAAAATTAGCTCTACAGGGGCGAACTTACCATGGTACCCCCACTCAATCCGTATTTTGTTTTTCACTTAGCCTCCGTTCAGTTGTTAGGAATGTTATACATGAAAGTCAGTCTTAGGAAAAGTGAATTGAAGTGAAGTAAAAGAAAAAAATGTTATACAAGAGAGTCAGTCTTAGGAAAAGTGAAAATTGAAGTGAAGTAAAAGAAAACAAAATCTATTTTCTTGTGAGTGTTCAGTTGACAAAAGAATTATATGTAGGAAACCTAAAATTTTGTTGTTCATTTGCCAAGAAAAAGAAACATACAGAAAACTTATTTTATCTTTATTCAATAGTTATTTCGAATAAAATTAGTTTTAGGAGCTATTCATCCAGGCAAAAAATAATATATACGAATTGTTACTTTTGAATCATCAGTTAACTCTAAAATCAGTCATAGGAAAAGAAAAAAAAATAGTTTTGTTTGGCTTAATAAGCTAGCTGATTTTTTTTGTGTCTCTATTTAATTTTTTCATATCTATATATTTCACGTCAAATTTTTGTGGATTATTAGTTCGCTCGATGAGAAGAATCGGAAAAATAAAAAATAATGATCGAAACTCCTTTTTTAATAGAGACAAAAATAAGCCAAAAAGTTTTTTTGTGCATATTTTTGTCTTTTTTCAAAGAATTGTTGAACATAATTTTTACTTTTTCGATTTTTCTCGTTTAGATGAAAAAAATAATCAATATAAATTTACGCAAACTAACAAATGCAATAAAAAGTTGAATAAGAAAAAAGTCAAATAGCTGGCTTATTTGGATGCTTAAAAGATAAATAGATAAGATAAAATAAAACCAATGCTAACCAATGGTGATTAATTGGTTGATACAAACAAAACAAAAGACTAATAACAATATTTAAAACACACGTTTTGTAAAGCCAACATATTGATTGTGTTGCCCACATTTATAAAAGAAAATTAAAAAAAATTTGGAGAATTGTACAAAATAGGGAAATAAAGGAGTGAGGGAGAACATTGACGAAAAAAAACTTGAGATTGGAGAGAGGATAAAACTTTCCCGCGACGCGAAATTCCATATATTTTGCGAGACCTGTTTTACGGGAAAGTGAGTCATGGTGAGAAAATCATTTTCTAGGATCCTATCATTTTCCTGGTAAATGAACACTCTAAAACATCTGGGAAAACTAACTTTTCCATCATTTCTCATTCTTTCTTGACATCTGAACGGGGCTTAGTTTCTCTACAATTTGATTTAAAGGAATGCAAAGTGAAGCTCTCGCACATTTAGATCCCTAGCTTCTCGATGATCCCAGCTGTTTTTATTGCAAAACTCGTCAAATAAATTTTTTTGCCAGTTACGAATGTTCTACTTCATTTGGTACTCAATTCAAGTTGATCGAACACCCATAACAACTTGATAAGAAAAAAATTATTAAATCTTTGACTGTTTTGAATAAAATATTTCGACGAAGTAGTATGTGTCCCCAATCAATACACTAATATTTTATGTGGCCACTTTTCGATGAACCCTATCATATGAACGGTTCCTATCGTCAGTGAGAGATTTGGGTGTAACAAAACCTTAGCTACATAAGATTGGAGTCGATTTATTACATCGAGAAGCAAGAAAAACAAGGTGCACGTAGAGAATTATAAAAGTCAAAGTTTTGCAAAACGCGTGTTGCCACTTCACCTTTCGCATTTGCCATTCACATGCCCATAAAAGTCTCTCTCTCTTGCCCGTCACTCTCTCTCCCTCAATCACATGTGCATAGTATGAATCATGGTAAATTTGTTATATATCAATGTAATTTTCTCAGGATTCATGGCAAATATGATAGATATGGAATACGAAATCTACCACGATATGAATTTCTTTGTATCTATAAATCGTGGTAAAAACACTCGTAAACTAGTACATATGAAATTTTTTTGAATGAATTTGTATGAATGAAGACAATATGATAAAATACATTCCAACTGTTCCAACCTTCAATAGAAATTTGGAGACAATTTGAGATAAGTATTAATGGTATCGAGAGGATTGAATATATCAAAAATCATTCAAAACTTGAAGGAAAGGTCAATATATTTATAGTTGACAAAGTCAAAACTTTGACCACCCCTATCAGAAGAAGACACGCGACATCTACAGATTAGTGACACATGGCAGAATCGCAAGTGGCCCCGCGAGAGCTACCCCCTCGAGGGAGCGTCACACATGTCATCCCCCGCGAACAACGACAAAAAGTGTACAATATCCAAATAGAACAAAATTTGTCCCCAAAAACAAGATATTCGTTAGATAACAGAGAAAGCAATCCCCTGAATACAACTGTTCTGATTTCGGTTCTTGCATTAGCAAGATCATTTGGCAACGACATCGTTGCCCAAATCAAAGGGACAAATCAAATTAGGACTCTGATTCCTCTATGCTGTGCTGCAAAATGAATAGCCCCATCCAAACAAGCAGGAGGGTATCCTGTATACAATAGTCTAATTCCAAGGGGGAAAAGAGTTGTCCGCTCTGCTACTTACTTTCCACGAGCCCGCATTAAGGGAGTAAACCTGAACGAGGGGCACCTCTTCAAACTTGTAACTCACTCTCACCACCTTATAATCATTACTCCGCGAATCAAATCCAAACCCAGAAAAACGGCCCTTTGTCTTTTCCGCAATGCCAGGCGAGGGAAGACTTATGGACCTTCTAATTGACAGATTCCAAAGGAAAAATTCATCTTGGTTGTTTGAAAAATAGAACAAACCTTTCACATAACCCACTAAATAGGGAAACCGACGGCCTTCGGGTGGGAATTCAATTTCTAGAATTTCACGAAATGTTTTATCTTCTACTTTTTTAGTATCAATAACTAGTTTGTAGTGATCTAATCTGAAGATTTCAGGAGGAGAATTAAGAGTGTGTTGCCTGAGTATCACAAGTGGGAGATTCTCGTAGCTATTTTTGGAAATGGTTGATCGATTGAGGTGGGAATTGATGAAGGTGGGGTTTGTGATTAATGCATACCAGAGTTTGGAAACAGACCGGAATCGGATGAGGGATTTGGTTGGTAATCTGGAGAGTATATCTGTTAGGTTTATTGGCATTTTTCGGGTTATGTCAAGCCTTTCGGAGTCTGTAATTTGGTTATTGGGGTTTGGGAGTTAGAGTGTTTGTGAGTCGTGTCTTGATGCTCCATCGGTGTATTTCAAGCTTCATGATCAAGCCAAGACTAAGTCAAGGACTCCGAAGCTCTAACCAATGAGGTATACCTTTGCATATCATGTGTGCATATAGGCCATTCAAAATAAGCTGTTTTAATGTGCATTAGGTTAGCTTATTAATGCTTAACTCGGATCTTACATTTCAAATCAGTTAGACATTAGGATTTAACTTTGAGCTTATTGCGTTTGCACGCATCTACACGCGTCTGGCTTTGTCTGTTGAGATTGTGCCAAGTGTCTAAATCCTGACGATGCATCTGCGCCCGTCTACACGGGTCTGGCAGACTCTTTAAGTGGCCTAGTGTCTTGTTTTGATTGGTTGCATTGTGAAGCACGAAAATGTGAGCTATAAAAGGCATTTTTCACTCATTTTCACACAACCACTTGAGAGAACATCAGCCATTTTTAGAGAGAGAAAGTGCTCCCCATTTGCACTCTTTTCCCCTTGTTGAGTTTCTCTCTTCTTGAGATGATTTGGGTATCTCCCAATCATCTTTCTTCTTTCTAGTGCTTTCCTTTCCATGGATCGGTTCTAGAGGGAGGCAGTCATCCAAAAACTTTTCCAAAAATTCAATCTTTATCATTTAGTCATGATTGCATGCCTTGGAATCTTCTTGGCCGGGTGAACCGGAGCCGTATTGAAGCGGAGATCGAGATGGTGACTCTCGTGGTGTCCATGGAATCAAGAAGGAGCACGGGGTGCTACATCAAGAGGTGGAGCTAGGAAAAGCTAGGAGCTTTGGGTAAATTCCTTGTATTTCATCTCTTGTAAACCTTTTGATTTGTGGTATAGAAGTAGTATAAGGCCGTGGTTTTATGCTTAGGGTATTAGACCCTAAGTAGTTTCCACGTATATCGTGTGTTCTTGTTTCCTTGCTTTGAATTAGCTCCGTCGAACTTGTTGGTTTGATTGCTTTGTCATGGAATGTGGTTGATAAACCATTACTTTGTGTTGCTTGATTTTTAGTTACTAGTCCTATTCACCCCCTCTAGGACTTGTTGTTCATTTGCATAATTTCAATTGGTATCAGAGCCGGTGTGCTCTTACTTGGCTTAATCGCTTGAGTTTGGTCCTTGTTGTGCAATGGATAGGACGAGTCCTATGGAAGGTGGGTCAAACTCTCGACCCCCTTACTTTGATGGTAGTGACTACTCTCTTTGGAAATCAAAAATGAAGAACCATTTAATTGCATTAGGGATAAGAGTTTGGAGGTCCGTTCTCTATGGTTATGAAGAACGCATGATTGAGGATACTAGCACTAAAGTGGTTAGGAAGAAAAACGAAGCGGAATGGAGTCCGGCGGATATCGAGAGTTGTGAATTTAACTCACGTGCGTTGAATGCTATTTATAATGTTTTGTCCAAATCTGAAGTCAATCGCATTTCTTCTTGTGTCACCGCTAAAGAGGCTTGGGAACTTCTCCGAACCTCTCATGAGGGAATTGAAACGGTGAGGGTGTCTAAACTTCAAATGTGCACCACAAAATTTGAGGAACTCAAAATGCTTGACGAAGAAAATTTTGATAGCTTCATAACTAGGCTCACCGAAATTGTTAACATGTTTCATAGCCTAGGGGAACCTCTTTCTAATCTTAAAGTGTGTCGTAAGATCCTTAGGTCCCTTCCCTCTAGGTTCTTGACTAAAGTGACCTCCATAGAAGAGCGATCGGATGTTGATGATATCACCTTTGCCGAGTTGGTTGGTAAACTCCAAATCTTTGAACTAAATCACTTGAAGGACTTCAAACCTTCGAAGTCCCTTCCCAAGACCGGTAGGAATATTGCTTTCAAAATAGATAAAGAGGAAATTCCCGAGGGAAGTGACACGGATGAGAGTCTTGATGATGAGGAGTTGGCAATGCTTGTTAAAAAATATAAGAGGTTTGTGACACTACGAAAACCTAAAGAATTTGGCAAGAATCCGAAACCTTTGGGTGCTCAAAAGAAGAACACGTTTGACACAAGTGGCAAGAAAACTACTTTTGAAAAAACCAAAAAGCCACAAGGGATACAGTGCCATGAGTGTCATGAGTTCGGTCACATTCAATCCGAGTGCGCTAATACTCTTAAGAAGAAGTTTAAGAAGGGGTTTAAAGTCACTTGGGAAGATGAGAGTGATGATGAGAATAACGAGTGCGGAGCTTATGAGTTGGGGGAGGGAAACTTGAATGTCAATGCTTTGGTTACTACGGTAGGTACTCCTCCTTCCCCTAAATCGGTGTCCGAGTGCTCTTCTTCTAGTGATGAGAGCGTTGAGAGCAAGAGATCTAATTCTAAAGTGGAAGTTGATAGAATTGTAAATAATAATCAAGAGGATTGTGAGACCGAGTCTATCAATGTAATCTATGATCAACTTTACAAAGACTTTAGAAAACTTCGTAAAAGAAAGAAGGAAGTGGATTCTAATCTCAAAATTGTTGAGAAAGAGAAATCTTCTCTCAAAGAGGATCTTGTTGTTACCACTCGTGAGTTGGAAGAGCTTAAAGTCTACAATGCTAAATTGGTTGAGAAATTTGAACTCATTGAAAAAGAGAGGATTGAGGGTTTAAAAGAAATTGAAAAAGCTAAGTCTAAAATTGGTGAACTTGAGAGAGATCTTTTTGAGGCTAATGAAGTTATAAAAAGGAATGATTGTGGTGCGTCTCGGATAGTGGAGATGACAAGGTCTTTTAAGGATAAGAGTGGCCTAGGTTTCTTGAATACGTCACCACTTCCTTCCAAGTCGAATGAAGAGCCTACTAGGAAGATTTCTTTTGTGAGTGCCGGGACTACTTCAAGTCCTTCTTCTTTCGATAATGTCATTCCTACAAAGGATGAACCTCCCAAGAAGAAATTCATACCTTTTGATATTTGTGGTCGTGATTCGGATGAAAAGTGTGAGATCACAAACAAGAACGTAAAGAGCAAGCCACGGGGTGTTAAGAGTTCTAAGCAAAAAATTGTTACTTGTCATCATTGTGGGGTTGAGGGACACATTCGTTCTTTTTGTTATCAATTGAGGAGAGAGAATAACAAGAGGGGTCAAACTCAAAGACCCATGAGTCGGTTTATCCCACGTAGTGTGGTTCTTGGTCAACCTAATGTTGGAAGACCTTGTGTTGCTACTTCATCACCCCCTAAGTCTCAAAATGATGAATTCTTCACAAAGTTGTCTCATCTTGCATCTCAATCATCATACATTGTTGAAGAGATAAACAAATTGTCTTTGTATGCTAAGAACTTGAATAATGGTACCAACTTGAAGCATACATGGAAGAAAGTTGATTATGCTTGTCTTGTTGCACACACCGCTTATAAAGCACATAATGCATGCATATGGTATCTTGATAGTGGTTGCTCTAGACACATTACTGGGGATAAGGCTTTGTTTGTTTCTCTTGAAATGTATGATGGTGGTCTTGTCACTTTTGGTGATGGAAAGAAAGGTAAAATTGTTGGTCGTGGCACCGTGTGTTCATCCGGTCTTCCTAAATTGCATGATGTGTTGTATGTTGATGGTTTGAAAGCCAATCTTTTGAGCATAGGACAATTTTGTGACAATGAACATAATGTGCAATTTTTCAAAGATGCTTGTTCCGTGATAAACTTGAAAGGTGATTGCATTCTAACGGGAGTTAGGTCTAAGGATAATTGCTATTGTGTTGAGCCTCATTGTTCTAATGTGTGCAATCGTGTTTTGTTGGATGAAGTCGAATTATGGCATCAAAGACTTGGTCATGTTAACTTCCTTGACTTGCATAAAATAACCAAACATGACTTGGTGAGAGGGGTGCCTAAACTTGCTAGTGGCAAAGGCCTTGTGTGTGGTAGGTGCATGTTGGGAAAACAAATCAAGAGTCCACATAAAAAGACTAATCTTGTTGCTACCACCAAGCCCTTAGAGTTGCTTCACATGGACCTAATGGGTCCCTCTAGAACCGAGAGTCTAGGAGGCAAAAAGTATATTCTCGTGGTCGTCGACGATTACTCTCGTTACACTTGGGTGGGATACCTTAGGGAGAAGTCCGATGCATACGGTTGTTTCAAGACCTTGAGTCAACGAATTCAAAATGAGAAAGGGTATTCCATTGTCCGTTTGAGAAGTGATCATGGTAAAGAATTTGAAAATCTTGAAGTTGACACTTTTTGTGACGAACACGGTATTAAGCATGAGTTCTCCGCTCCTCACACTCCCCAACAAAATGGGGTAGTTGAAAGGAAGAATCGAACTCTTCAAGAAATGGCACGTGTCATGTTACATGCTAAACATGTTCCCCAGAATCTTTGGGCCGAAGCCATAAACACCTCTTGTGACACTATCAATCGTGTGTATGTGAGACCGGGGACATCCTTAACACCTTATGAAATTTGGAATGGTAAGAAACCATCGGTAAAATACTTTAGGGTGTTTGGGAGTAAGTGCTACATTTTGAGAGAGGGAGAATCGTTGGGAAAATTTGACTCCAAGAGTGATGAGGGTATATTCTTGGGTTACTCTACCACTAGTCGAGCCTATAGGGTTTACAATCTTAGAACATCTACCTTGGTAGAGTCGGCTAATGTGATTGTGGATGATACTTCCTTGAGAGAATCTTCTCCTAAAAGGGATGATGATGATGGTCCCATGTGGGATATTTTTGAGGGGGAGATCACCGATAGTGTTGAGAATGATGAAGTAACCCCTAGTGAAAAAGAAGAGGAATCATTGGGAGAAGTTGAAGAGGAAGGAGATGTAGAAGATAGTGTAGCCTTAGAAGATGAAGAACTTGGTCAACATGACCTTGCTCCTTTGACCTCTAAAGAACCTTCAACTAGGGTTAAGCTTCACCATCTCATAACTCAAGTCATAGGTAATCCTAGTGAGGGTATGAAGACAAGGAGGACGGTTCGGAATGAAGTCAACTATGTGCGTTACACATCTTCCTTAGAGCCCAAAAAGGTAAAAGAAGCCTTAGAAGATGAGAATTGGGTAGGTGCTATGCAAGAAAAACTACAACAATTTGTTAGGAATGATGTTTGGTACTTGGTTCCTAGGCCTTCTCACACAAATGTCATAGGTACTAAGTGTACTTTTTCAATTATTTTGATTGGGATAGATTACGAAACATAAAAAGTGTGACGCAAAATTAAAGCTCCTTTTGTTTTAACGTAAATTATTTATCGGAGTAAAATATTTTTCATGTAAAAAAATCTTGTCAAAATTAACTTTTTTTCATTTTTGTTTTCCAATGTTTAGTTGACATGAAGTCAAAATACTAGCACAATTTCCTAAAGCAAAGTCCCCAAATTTCGTGCAGGAATCGGCCAACATCATTGGCAAATTATAGGTAAACATTTTTCTTGTAAAATATTTTTCATCAATTGACGGAAAATAACTTGAGCCCTATGATAATCTAAAGCAACCCAAGAAGAATCCCCACAAGACGAATTAATGACATCCATATCCATACCCATAGATGAGGAGAACCTCGTATTACCTATAGGATTATCCCCGGCATGGATACATACTTGGCATGTGGGGGTTTTCTCCCTCTCTATACAATCTAATTTCTCTCCCATCATCTCTCTAATTTTTTTAAGATATTATTTTCTGAGCATCTTTAAAAAAAATTTAAAAAACCAATAAGGGGTTGATTGATTTTCGCCCCTAAATTCGCTAGGATAAAAGTTAAATGGAATTGACCAAAGTCCTTATTGATATTCGAATGCTCTTTTCTTTTTAAATAAATTAAAGGGTTTTGGTTATTAGTGCGACGCTCCCCACGCAAGATCGTATACATTTGGTCTATATACATTTTAGTAGTACAAACCAAATGGTGTACCCAAGATAGTATAATTTGTTCAACACTCAGCTTTTCTCACTTAAGAGGGCTTCATGACCTGTGTCAACAGCGGAGGGGCATGCGAAAGGCCTATGGTGCAGTATTTGACATGGCTAACCCACCGCAAGGCGCAACTAACATCAGGGTCTATGTGAGCGGCGCGCAGGGCTGGGCAATAACGGGTGGAAGACCAAGGTCTTTATAACGCATCCGTTCAGCATAATAAAACCCTATGAAAGAAAAAAAATTTGTTGGTCTTGGGCACCATCACGTTCATCGTATAGCCCTTCAAAACAGCGGATAAGAGAAGGTTTATTTGAGCAATTTGCATATTAAGAGCTAAACTGTGTACAAAAACTCAGAAACTTGGCACCTCTTCTGCATTTTAAACTATATATTACAATATTTTGTTAACCTATACAAAAACAGCAACCCAACCCTTCCCCTTGGCACTTCAAGTTTAATTTAAAAGCCTTTTAAAGGGAAATTCAACCACTATCAAACCTTATTCACAAAGGCATTTGCATGGTCCGTGCCCAAACTATTTCGATTCCAAAGTGCATTTCGAAAGCAGTATCCCAAATTTTAGCCTAGTTAAATGTAGTGTTTTCTTCGAATATTTCATGGCCGGACAAGTTGTGGTTGTATTGAGCTACTACTAGTGCTTGCTTGGGCACCGAAACTTGAAGTAGGATAGAGGAGTTCCGCCTGTGGGAAGGAGTTGTTGGATGGAACGTCAAGTAACAGATCTTGGTCTGAACTCTCGTCCATAAACTGGAAAGAGTCGAGCATCAGGGAGCTACTATCGGGAGGCAATGCAAATAGGCTTCTTGGACTAAAGCAAGAGCCATCGTTGTCTACGAGTTCCTTGTGTTCATAGATACCACCCTTTGTAATCCTTTTGGGGACCTTAATGGTTACTTTTTTTCCTGAAACATAGGCAACAATTATTCAGCATAAGCAAGAGAAGAAAAGAACTCGTGTCGTACTACAAGTGAAAGGTGGTAAAGTAAACCTTATTTGTTCATAGGTTTTTTTTTTTTTGCTCGTACTCATTGGTTCATAGTTTATAATAGGATGTACCAATAGCTCGTGGGATTTAGCAATCTCATCGTCTTTTACCCTTTCAATCCAACCTAGGAATGCATGTTTTCAGGATTAATTGACAGCTCACTACATCTTAGTATTCACCCAGATGTACATATGATGATGAACAATTCCTTACGATGTACGCATCGCAGTTGGGTACAGAATCCCACAGACAGAAAAATACATTTTCTCTACACGTCCAAAATTTTCATTCAGATTTCAAGAAGTTAAACTTGATTATTCAAATTTGAAAGTGTTTGCGTGGTTCAACTTTTAGCTGTTCTCATTTCTAACCGAAAGTAGTAGTGCACGGGCTTCCCTGTGGACAAATTAAATCCATCCCAGAACCTCGCTCTGGCAGTCCCACGTTAGAACCTCCAAGCAAACTCGATAAGATCAAGAAAGGAGTGCATTCCCCAACTTGGATAAAACTTTTCAAGCATATGAATCCAAAAATAAATAAGAGGAGCTACCAAGCAAGGGAGAATATGAAGTACCGGAAAATACTACCAGATGATATAATATTTACGGAAGTACTAAGGGGAGGGGACCAAAACTGACTTTCGAGGCAGTAGTGCAAAAGGGTCCAAGTCCTTTTTGAATATCACAGGACACCACACCCTCGAAGAGCTCAATGAAGAAAATGAATTCATGTAGCTAACCAAATTGATTTGAACATAAGGCTTGTTTTGGTTTGGTTACTAAGTAAGAATATAAGATGTACCTACATTTGGGAAAAAGAAAAAATTCCAAACGACTCCAAATATTAGTTGCAGGGATCGCCTAAACATGGAGTTTCTGTGGTTTGTAATTGATTAACAGGGCGAGTTTCACAAGATTGGGCTCTATGTCAGATTGCAAGACCACATTTATGTTTCTGTAATTAATCCTAGACGCTCCCCAGCGCATCTTCTATGATCCTCCACTTGCCCGCCCTGACCCCGTTTCGTGTAATTAAGCTCTAAACCATCCATCAAGTTACCCCAAAAGCAACAAATAGTCTAACCTGGAAAAGATTGAGGCTGGCCATCACGCAATCTCTTTACATTCGTTGGTTTACCAGATGCAATGGCATTAGGTCCTCCTTGGACTACAGAACCTCGGTTGGCACTTTGACACTTCCCATCCTACAAACACAATGTAATTAGCTTCAGTACGGTTGGATATTCTTTTACAAAGACAAAGTGGCAGCTTTCCATGACAACATATTCATTCCTCCAGATTTAATTCAAACCTTGAGCAGATTATGTTGTTCCACCAACTTTGATTTGCTCAAATTGCACAATGCAAGCCTGTTCAATGTACAACATTCTTCAGCTTTCACAGAAGAGAAAGAGAGATCAAAAACCCCTTCTGCAAGCAGCTTCTGGAAGGAGGATAGGTCGTCCTCGAATTGAGGGCTAGCAAACATACTTTTAAGGCTGTAATGGAACAACAAAGACCAGCAAGTGGGCCAATTAGTTCCAGATACCTTATTTTGCAGTCTGATATCTTTGAGATTTGTGCATAAAGGTTGGAGGATATAAACTACTCCCAAGATTTAGGAGATATTAGGGATAAACGAAAAGCAGTGAAAGAAGAAAAAGAACTAAAAATCACTACAATGAGGTCCATAACATATTTTCCAATTAGGAGCCAATTTTGAAATTGCAAAGCATATATATCAAGTTGGCCTACAAAGCATTTAAGAGCATATCGAATCCTTACCCTTTCTTCTACCCAAATCCAATGGGAATGGAAATGGGGTTGTATAGTTATAACTTGGCACCAATTATACAAATCCGTGGTTCAATGGTGATGGAAAATGGGTTGCAAAGTTATAAACTTGGTTCCATAATTGGAACCAAAAATGGCTATAGCCATCCTTGCCATCTCACCTATCCCAACTGAAACCTTCCAGAAAATGGAGATTGGAAGCTACATGAGTTTGCCGGAAATTGGCCAGGATATGCAAATCTCTGAGCAGAAACTAGGAAGTTAAAATAATACACATTTCTCAAGAAAAAATTCAAACTTTTTTCATAAATTAACACAATTCGTTGATATCTAGTAAATTGTTAGAATTTTTCTTTTAAAAAGTGGATTATTTTCAAGTCCTTGTACTTGAATTGGGGTTGAAAAAGTAGGGGAAAATGAGTTACTCACTCTGTCCCTTTTTAAATGTCCACCTTTTCCATTTTCAGCTGTCCCAAAATAAGTGTCCACTTCAAAAAATGAATGGGTAAAACTTGGTAAAATCCTTTTTTGCCATTCTTTTGAAAACTGAAGTACATTTGTGTCCCAAAAAAGTCACATTAAAGGCTTTTGTTACTCAAACATTAATGCCCAAGTCAAACATGGCAGAGATTTGACCGCCTCTTTTTGGGAGGATTTTTTCAATTCTAAATTTGATGCAAGTGAAACAAATTTTGCCGCGAGATTTGTAAGGATCTAGAAAATCAAACTTTTTCAAAAGGTGAAGATTTTTTTGTGCACTAAAATTTTGTAACTCATGACCATTTAATTGAGGGGCATTTTTGGAAAATCAAGGTTTTTACTTTTTAAGGTGTAATGATGTTGTCTAAATAAAAAGATAGATTTTCCATGGGGTGCATTTATTTAGGGACGGAGGGAGTAATATTGGGAATTGTTTGGTAAAACCATTGGAGAGGGGGTGCCGAAATTTGGCACAAACCCACTTTTGGGAGCCAAATTATGCAAATGGCTATAGCCATTTTCTGATCACCATTCGACATGCTGTTAAAACTCATCTCCAATACAATACCCATTTGCTTATTGAGTTGTAAATGTGCCATTTTGACTTAAATTTCAGAGTGAAAACCTAAAAATACTAGATTTGGGTACAAAATGGGTGTAACATTGGAGTAGACTCACCCAAATAGAGCTTTTGACCCAAATTTGGGTAAAAAAAAATTGGGCCAGGGCTGGAGATGCTCTAAGGTAAGTCTTTTGAAGCATTTTTGACAGTTTTAGAAACTTCCAGATGCATCAGAGTTTTTACTTCTTATTTTATTTATATAGGAACGAACTCTAGTGGATTTTTGTAATCTTGTCATGTCATTAGTCATGAAATACTACTAGTTCTTGTGAAGGAATAAACCGATCAATTCGATGCTATAATCTCTCTATTTCAAAACAGTTGAGTTTAAAAATGAAAAATGGATAGAAACCTGTCGGGAAGTCTGGCGGTATCGACAGAAGGAAGATACTTCAGCAACTGCTGCTGCTCTTCATTTGTTAGGTGACCAGTAAACTCATCAAAGTTGACAATATCCTGCACCAAATATGGACAGTGATTAGAATAAATCTAGAGAGTTTCAGAGTGAATATACCCTGACAGCAGGAAGGTATTTTTAATTCCTGTTCATTTACCATAAATGAGAAAGAAGTTTTCAAACTCATGTCGACACATTGGGGAAAAAGACTTTGCTCCTTTGATGGAATGCAAAAAAAAAAAAATAGTGGTAACCCTTGCAAAAACCTGAGTTTTTTGGGGCAAAAATGGCAACAAAGAAAAAATCAAGAATATGAACGGCAGTTCAACTGTTCAAGTAATCTTGCAATTGTCAATTTGTCATGAAGAGTTGATCTTCATAAAAAATAAAAATAAAACATGAATAATTCACACACTCAACGGACAAACCCATTAATAAGAAAGGAACAGATCTGGAGATGTTTGTCTTGATGACCTTGACAAATGCAACCAACAAGAAGCCCTTCAGTTCAGCCTTGGATGGCTAAACTTTCACAGTGTTTGGTTGGCAGTTTTGAGAAACAATTTTGAGATAGTGTTTGGTTTGGTTTTTGGGGTAATGATTGGAGAGAGAAATGAGATTAATAATTGAAGATATGGGTAATAAGCAGAGAGAGATAGAGAGAGAAATGAAAGTAACGATTGGAGGTAGGGGTAATGAGTGGAGAGAAATGTGAGTAATGAGTAGATAGAGAAGAAAGTATTCCAAAATAACTTTTGGAAAAAAATTCCACAAATGCAAGCCAAACAAGGTTTAAAATGCTTTTACACATAAGATTGGAGAATTTACAGAGACACTACTTACTTTTAGGTCTACATAAGAAAGTGGAGAATTATGATTTCCCAGCATCTGTAGTTTTTCATGCTGAGCCTTCTCCCTACAAGCCCAACAATAAACCAAGTGAATAGGCATATAACGATCAAACCTCTGGAGCAACAGATTACCGATTTCTCCCCAAACTGCTGAATTGAAATTTCTCTATATGCCATACAGTTTGCACCCGTATGAAGTTCATATTGCCCCATCCGAAAGTTTACACGAATAAAGTGGTGCCTCACTCATGCTAACCTGAGCAGCTGAGCTTGTTTTCTTAGCATATCAGAGCACTAGGACCCAAATCAACAGGAAATCTAGATTCCTGGTTAACACATTAGATGATTTTTTCCTTAGGGGCTACTGTGTATATAGAAGACTTGTATCCCTAACAGGCAAAAATCAAATGTGGGTGTTCTTTATTGTAGCGGATACCATAGTAATTTAAGGTCCTTGTTTCACAGGCATCCATATCCATGTACTCCTTCCAGGGGAGATTGCTGGTCCATCTTTCTATTTTGTGATGTACCAAATAGTTAGTCCCGCCTTGAAATATCAGTACTACGAAAACATTTAGGACAATGTTGGAACTGCTGTTTGTCCATTTGAAATTGAACGCAATTACTACAAATCTCCTTAGAAAGTTCAAAACCTCAAAAGGTACTATTATGGCATGGATGTAGTAACTATCAAACAAGTAGCACAATTAATTGCATATCCGACGGGGATTTCGACTTTCATGTGGTTAAAACGAAGATAAGCAGTACCTTTTAATTTGCTCTTGTTGCATCCCCAGGCCAGTAAGTTTCTTGCCTTTTTCAATACCTTGACTTGGAAATTTGTTGCCCTTATTACCAATATCTACATGATGGGCAGTCAAACAAGAATAAGCCTCATTTAATGAGTTTCTTTTGTTATCAACTGAGAGAGAGCTTGCTTCAGATTCCTCTTCCCGAGCTATGGAGCTTGGATGCCGAATAAGAACACTTCCATGTCCTATCTCAACAGACACCATTGGTATGTTGCTCTCAAAAAGCAAATCCTCATCTGAAGATCCAGAGAAGTGTGAGGACTGCTCATGTAAGATTGTATACAAATCTTTAGTAAGCTTCTCCACTGGTGATGGCTTTGGACGACCAACACAAGTCCTCTTCCTTGAAGGTACCATTGTATCCCATACATTAGACTGGGCTGGACCTGAAAGGAGAATCAACGAGAAAGCAAAATCTGGTGTCAGAAATCACATCAACCACAATATTGCAAGGGTAACAACTTTACAAATGTAGCTTGAGAATTAAAAATACTCGGGAAAATTAAACTTATCTCTTATGTACTAGGGATTAGGGTACACAAATAATCGAGAAAATTACATTTTGGAATGCACGATAGGAATCGTTCCTAGAAGGTACATTTGAAATCCAAAGCAATAGTCAAACCCTCGAAGGTTTTCAAGAAAATCAAGCCAATAACCATTATGCCACCTAGACATACACTCATCATTCTCCCAGCCTACTAGTTAACTTGCCATATTTACCGCTGCCACCTTTGGCTGGCGATTAACTTTCCAAGAATAGCGGGTGGTTAGTTATGCTATAAATCTAGAAAGCAGAGTTTGGCATTATAAAATGATTAAAAAATTGGTCATTGTGCTCCTAGAAATGTATTATCCGGAAGCAATTTGGAAAATCATATCTTGCTTGGATGGATGTTGATCCCTTTAAAAAATTCCACCCTTTCTTTGCCATCTCTATAAGCCTACTCCAATTGTACAAATATTTAGGAAAGAGATAGGAGGTTGAATACAAGAAGCACAGAACCTGTCAAATCACTTGCATCTGCACTTCCAAACTGTGTATAGCTCTCTGAGTTAGATATGGCGGAGCCAGAACTTGATCTATTACTAATATCTTCATCTAATCCGTTGCGTGAACCATGGTTAAAGTCAAGAGCAACCCCTCCAACTACTGCATTGTCATTATATTGCTTTCTCTTTAGCACCTTTGGTTCTTTGTTCTTAATAGATATCATCTTCACTCTTGAAACCCTATAGTCCTCAAATTCATCAGGTTCTGCCCTTGCATGAAGAGGGGTGTAATTTACAAGTGTTCCTTTTGTCCTCCACCTGGACCCACAAGCATTGCACAGAATTGGCTTCTCTGGTGGCCCATTACGCCAAAGAGGAGTGCCTGTAGCACCACTTCATTGTCAGCACTTATGGAGAACAAGATATCAAGCCAAATTAGAAAGATAAACAAGCATAACAAATATGAACAGCTCATCCGGCACATTGGTGATATTCAATCCTAACCACAATCAACAAATGACAAGAGTCGGGCTTGAAACTATACAGAAGTATGAATAAAAGACCTATACATCCCGCCATTACTGACCCACTATTACATGTTCATTATAACAGTGTTTTGGTCTAACTGCTGTGACAAGATTTCAACTATGAAAACTTATTCACAGAGAGTGGAAGAAACTAAGAAGTAACTTGGCCATTTCTGAAGTCGCACTAACCATACATTTTATGTGATTGTCGTGTTTACAACATAACCAAGTAAGGAGCACACTTGCAAGAAGTTTCTGCAAATACCATTTTATTTCTCCATTTTGTCCAAACTAACATTAGATATAAAAACTGGAAATGGTATCACCTGACCTCAGAAAACATAATGCAGTTGCAACTTATGTTGATATTACTAGCAGTGCTCTTTATATAAGCCTAGTGGATTTAAGCCGTTTGACATTAGAAACTAACCCTACAAATAAATGTGTTTAACTACTAGCACAGACCAGGAATGAAGGCTTAACTAAGCTCGGAAGATGGGGAGCTTACCAAGCACAATTTGATAGCTAAATGTAATAGAAGGCTCTCACTGGTGAGACTAACAGAGGAATCACTTCAGAAGCACACAAGACTAACTATTTTCAAAGATTGGTCGAAAATACGTTTTCTAAAATATGGAGAATTGATAGGCCCAATAGGGTCGTACTGTTTCATTACTTTTCTTTGATGCAACCAATTTAGAGTAACAAGGTAATACCAGAATTTTTTTAGATAAAGCTAATAAACCTACACAAGTTGTTGCTACTGCTCTTCGACGGAGTCAATGATTTTTAGGCTAAAGGCAATGGTGTGATTCTCAGCTGAACAGACAGAAGAACTATGATGTTTCAAGAAAATGGATTAGGGTTTCTTCCTTTCAATGTATAAACTGAGAGCCTAAGACTTGAACCACTGTCCTTCAATGAAAAGGGGGCAACATTTGGGCTGAAAACAGAATATTAACAAATAAGAAAATTATACTTCCAGACCAAGCTACCATTTCCGCAACAAGCTAGCTAATAGACAAAAATAGGACAAAGTTAGAATTAACAACCACTTCAACTTGCAGCAGAAATGCATTGCACAGTCAAAACTCAAATGGGAGTGGAGTTGATGATCTCCCAGCACATCTAAGGTACTTAATTGTTCCAACTAAAAGCTATGACAAGCGACCACATCATGCACTACTTGCCACGCTAGATTAACGAAAATCAAAGAAACCAATGGCATGAGGTGTTGAATGTCCAAAACTAAATTCAACACAAGCCTATCCCTCACACAACTTCCATTGAATTGTTTTGCCCCTAATAATTCAAAGGTATTTGAAGGTTCATTGATTTGACACACAATGTAATCAAAACTTGGGTCTTTCAGAAAGTAAAAGGAATCGAGAACTAAGGAAAGGATAAACAAAAGGAAATTAAGGTTTGACCCAGTGGTGGTATTGATTTCCAACAGAAAGGCCTCCAAGGCAAGGGGATAGCAAAGAGGACCAAATATAGAGTTCGAAATTGCCTAGTCCTCCAAAGACTCCAAGCAAATTTCTCTGTGACATGTGGCGCAATATAATAAGACTAAAAATTAACAAACAAATTTCTGATGGATTAAAAAGCTGAAAGAACTAATACCAACAACCCATTTACAAATAACAAAACTCAGACTCAAACAAAAATCCGTGTTCAAGGATTGGGGGGATTTGCAACCAAAATCGTACAATTAGGATACCAATAACAACTGTTACAAGCACAACAACATACATAAAAGAACATAATATTTCTTTACTTCTTTGCCCAGGTAATCTCCTCTCAGAAATAAACCAGTTAATTGTATTCTCTTCATCGTTCAACAAATAAATCTATTCGGAAAAACCCACTAGTAGTATGTTAAAAGATTCATGAAAAGCAAAGAAATGAATAGCAAAGAGAGCCCATTTTCTGTACATTCAAATGTACATGGAAACTTTTAAGGAACAAAAACTCACTTGTGACACCACAGTGATGGCAAGGTCCATGTTTGCCCATGGTCTATATTTCTCTATACTTCTTCTTTTGAAAAAGAAAATCTCAAAGGAAATTGCACGGGGGGAAAAGCCAATTCCTCCACACAGTTAGCCAAAAATTAAGCAAATATAGAAAATATGGTTATTTTCTACAACCCTTTTGTAGCGTCTGTACTGCTGGGTACGGAAAGGATTTTTCCAGGAAATCCAGAGGAAGTTCTGGAGGAAAACCAAAACAAAAGGACAAAAACCCAGAAGAGTTTTGTGTCTTAGAGTCTCAGAAAAACCACTGAAAAACAGCAACCAAAAAAACTGAACAAGAAATAAAGGGATTCAGATGGGTATTCTCTGCTTGGGCATCTGTACAATCCAATTGGGAAAGGAAAAGACCAGTGGAGGAATCTAATAAATGGTTGGAAAAGGAAGAAGGTGAAATGGGGAAGTGGAGGTTGTGTTTGTGTATGTGACCCCCTTTGTTGTATTGTATTATTGTATTGAATTGGGAATGAAGTAAAAGTTTCAGCTTTTCTTTTGCTTTATTTTGATGTTATTGAAATCTTTCAAATCCCTTTTTTTTTTCTCCTTCTCATATGGCATTCATAGGTCTAACCTACAATGGACATCGGGGTATAAGAATATTACTGCTATATGCTGTTGACGGTAGACTTTTCTGCCAGTATATATGTAATTTTTAAATGAAGAATAATCCCCCAAAAAAATCAAAAAATATATTCATGGTTTTCAAAAGCACAAAGTTTTGAAGAAGAAAAAACCTTAGCCATTAGCCAGAGGATAAAAACAAAAGAGGAGAAAGAAACAAGGGAAATTTCATTTGATTTGTTATTTTCCTTCTTTTTTTCATTAAGTCAATTTTTTGGGTTTTTGGACTTTTCAGTCGATGTATATGAGGAGATGATTTATCTCAAAAAAATCTAAAAATAAGTAAATAAATAATAGAATAAAGCCTTATCTTTTTAACTATTTCTGATAGAGAAAATTATCTGTATATTCTTGTGATTATATGATGACATGATGTTGCACATTATACTTGTTTATCTATCAGTCGAAGAATTTGGTAAAGTAACAGTTCTAGAGTCACATGGGGGTGCAGGTACGCTTGGTTTTCGTGAATTGGAAAAATTGGTTTTTGATTTTTTTAGTTTTGTTTTTATTCAAAAAAAATTGCATTTGTTAGTTTTTGGTTGATTTTTTGTAATTTTTTGGCTTGTATCGACGAGAGGAATCTAAAAAGTACTCCCTCCGTCCCTTTTTAAATGTGTTACTTGGGATTCTGTGTCATTTTCAACGGCTTATAACTTTTAATGTGAACCTCAAAACATATGCATTATGGATCTTGTTTGATAGATCTTAATTATTTCTATTATACAAAATTTTTAAAATCATAAAAGTTATTATAAATTAAAAGTTATAAGCCGTTGAAAATGGCACAGAATCCCAAGTAACACATTTAAAAAGGGACGGGGGGAGTATAAAATTATTAGCAAAACTTAAAGTTTTGTGAATAAAGACGAAAAATAATCCAAAATTCGTCTTTATTCACAAAACTTTAAGTTTGACTAATAATTTTATACTTTTTAGATTCATCTAAAAAAAATCGACCAAAAACCAACAAATGCAAAAAAAAAAAATTGAATAAGAACAAAATAAAAAAACTAGTTTTTTCAATTCACCCGAACACAACCCTTAATGTCACAATCACATTCATGATCAAAGATAAAAACAATTAAATAAAAAAAATAAAAATAAATAGACATTTACTTGAGGGGTCATGCACTAACCTTGGATTTGTAACAAAATTTCTACCATGATGATGGTGCTGTGACCAATGACCAGTTTGGTTGCTTTTGACCAATTTTAAGTTCAACAGTCGTAATTGTAGGATGGATCCGGGAAATAACAAACAAGTAGAGGTACCCAACAAGGAGTAATTCTAATGAGCAAAGAGTTTTTAAGAAAACAAATGGCATGATGATTTTTCAACACAAAATAATCAAGGAGAAAAAAAAATATTCATGCAAATTTCAGATTTGGGTTCTGAGATCCGTTTTTTAAAAGGGAAAAAAAAAACTTATTTAATTAACGATTTTAGAATCTTTTCCAGTTTAACTGTTTGAGAATTTATTATTATTTTTTTTAAAGTGTCAAAATCTCAAAATCTAAAAGTTTTAAAACCTGCCTCTAAAATTGTTTTCGTAAATTAAGTTGGCAATACATAAAATTGATTGGAAAAAAAAAACATGGTCAATTTTTATCTCCTTCCTTATCCAAGAGCAAGTCCACTCATTTATGCCAAAATGGTATTGCTATAGCCTTATTTTAAAGTCAAAAAATAGCAATGTTATTGTACTGATTCAATGTCGTTTGGCACAGTATAAAATTAAAACCATCGGATTAAATTCATCTCAATTTCAATACAAATTGAATGGCTTGGAGGAGAGAAAGAGAGAGAAACCCCAAGGGTTAGTTCAAGCGGCAATAAGAATGAGCTGTAAATCCAGACATCATGAATTCATAATTTGGCAATCTTTTGGGGCTAGGCTAGAAAAGAGAAATCTCTTGTGAATCCTATAACCCTATGACTCCCGTCATGGAGATGCCTTTGACCGGACCACGAAAGAAAATGATCGAGGTGTACGTAAGATGGCTCGTACAACCCTTGAACATTCAACTAGAGAGAGAGAGAGAACGTGTGTGTTTCAACTTGGACGGCTAATAAGCATATTGATAGGTGGATTGGCCGAAAGTCATCGAAGACTTTCACTATTCTTTGCTTTTGTTTGCATCTCTTGTACTTTTTCTCCTATCCAGTCACTCATTGCATCTTGACCGTCCATTTTATCAAGAATTTAGACATTTGACCCACGTTAAAGCCTGACTGGCCCTTCGATAATAGCATGCCCTTCTCTTAAATAATTCCGGACCCAACTGGGGTACAGAAAATGTACCAAGCTGTTTGAGGGACTCACTTTTGAGTTCCACACGAGCGATCCGAACCGTTCATTATTCTTAAAATATTTTTTCGAGGGGTCCCATAAAATTTCAACTCAATCGGACGTTAAAAGTGCTTAAACCAAAGTCTCACCGTTTGAATAAAAAAAATGGATTCAAACGGTGGGACTTTGGTTTAAACACTTCTAACTGTCCAATTGAGCTGAAATTTTATGAGGCCCTTAGGAAATTTTTAAAAAAAATAATGAACGGTTCGAATCGCTCGTGTGGTACCCAAAAGTGAATCCCCCAACAAACAGCTCTGTACATTTTCTATTCCAAACTTTTTGTACCTGTACGTTTACCCAATAATTCCCGAATTCTATAATGATAATACTGTAGTTGTTAGAGCATTAGGAAAAAGTAAATGATAATATAAAGAAAGGAGTTGGCTCCTCTCCAGTACTGGGAGAGGAGCTGTCCATCCGATTCTCCATTTTTCGTTCACATTAATTATCGAACTTGTATAGTACGTGACCTCGTCGCGTAATTCAACTAATTAAAAAATTTTGTTGATCGGATACCATTTGATAACTCTTCAAACCACATTAATCTTGAAAACCATGTAATGGTTAACTGGAACGAAATCACTTTCTTTCACTTTTTACAAGATAAATGGTATTGGATCAAAAATCAAATGGTATCCAATCAGCACGATTTTTTGCATGGTTGAAATACCCGACAAAATCTACATAATATATGATTCCAATTATTAATGTGGACCCGGTATAAACCTGAACAAAAAAAAAAAACTGGACAAGAAACTCCTCTCCCATTACTGGAGAGGAGCTATAAAAAATATAATAATAAAAAAGTTCAGAATAGGTGAATTAATCTATTTGATCATGCCAAACGGACGGTGACACGGCACCGATTACTTTCAATATTACGTATGTCACAGCCTTTGTGAAAATCATACTCAGGAAGGTGATCTACTTTCAAAAGGGACTAGACTGTGGAGTTGGCCTTTTGGTGGGCATTTTTTGGGGTTTATTTTGATAATCCAATCCATTCTCAAATTTAGAGCTTGTTGATAACATCAATCAAGAAAGAAAATTAATTTGATCAGGCAGTGGTTGATATAATTTCATAATGCATTTTTCTTGCTATAAAATGGATTAAATTGGTTTTGATTCCGTATTGTAATCTTGTTATGTTCTATTTTAGTGTGTTCCAAAATCATATCTAATAAACTTGATTTTTGGTGTTCTAAGAAAGCATCCATGATAATTACAGTTAAAATTGGATAACAAAAGTTCTTGCATAAAGATTTTGGTTATCCATTTGATTTAAAATTCTTAAAAGTTAAAGAATGTCAAGTCCCACATTGGTTTTTTTGTCCATAACAAAAAATAATGGACACCCTCCATCACTTATTCAAATGATAAACAAAACTTGCCACATTACTTTTTCAAACTACAAAAAATAGTTTTGAAATTTTTTTAAAAAAATATTTTGAATTTTCTTTAAGTACAAAACGGTTTTAAAAAAACAGTTTTTAAAAATAAATTTTGAAAAAAAAACAGTTTTTAAAAATAAACTTCTGAAAAAAACAGTTTTTAAAATGAACTTTTGAAAAAAAAAAAGTTTTTTTTTAAAAGAACTTTTGAAAAAAACAGTTTTTAATAGGAATTTTTGAAAAAAAAAAATAGTTTTTTAAAATGAACTTTTGAAAAAAACCAGTTTTTTAAAATTAAACTTTTGAAAAAGAAAAAAAAAATTTAAATTAAACTTTTGAAAACATTGTTAAGAGATGAGAGAGAAGGTTTTTGTCATTTTGTGTAATGGTGAGTGTACTTGATTGGATAGATGTGGGGTCCATTAAATTTGGTTATTGGCAAAAGGTTGCTAGTTTTGGTTATCCAAGTGACAAAATTTGGTTAGTTGCTAAGAGGTTGCTAAGTTTGGTTATTCCAATGTGAGCACTTTTTTAAACAAACATTGCTAAATTTAGCAACTTTTTGGTTTTGGTTATGCCAATCTGAATGCTCTAATGTCCTTGACAAACTCTAGAATATAGATAGTTTGAATCATCAAATTTTTACCCAGGAAGAGCCCACAAATGGACTGATTCAACGGTCCACTTCATTGACCGGAGAGGAGTTGATTCCTAGCACTTACTCCTTCCGTCGCTAAATTTTGGTCTCTCGTTCTATTTTAACCGGATAAAAAAAACTAGTTATAACTTTAAATCAGTAAAGAATTTTCTATTCAATATAGATCTTGTTTGATAGATCTCGATTAAATCTATAAGACAATGTTTTTAAAATCGCGCAAAACAATGTAAATTACGAGATATAATCAATTGAGAAGTTACACGAACTTCCAAAAGAGACAAATAAATGGGGGCGGAGGGAGTACTTAGAAAGCGTAGTTTGATTCCTAATAAGCTCTTCCTTAGCTTTGTTGTTATTTCCTAAATATATAAACATATACTCCCTGCGTTCCAAAATAGATATCAAAATTATATTTCAAAGTAGATGTTAGATGTTTTGAATCCGGCATTGTGCGACAAAACTATGTCGTTTTGTTCATTTTCTTGGTACATCCAATAGCCTTGTTTGGAGAGTTAATTTTGGAGTTAAATTTTAGGGAATTTAGACACTTCGGGGTAGGGTATAGTGGGGGGTTTAGGCACTTCGGGTTTAAAGTTTAGGCACTTTGGGTTTAGACACTTGGTAGTGGTCTTTTCTTCCTCCAAACAAGACTCTCGAAAGTTTTGGAGGTGTGCATGAAAATCAAGCAAAATGACGTAATTTTACCACACAACATGGCGCTCAATACCTACTACATAACACCTACTCCGGATCCAGATGATTTATACATTTATTTTAAGATGGAAGGAGTATAAAGCTACTAAATAGTGACCCCGTTTCTTATTACTTAGTAGAAGCTTTAATGTCCAAATTACGATAATTTAATTGCTTGGTTAAAATATTTAAAATAAGTCGTACATATGACAATTATTTTATGAGATAGAATAAAAATTCAAACTCCCTAGTAAATAAGTTACCCCCTGCGTTCCAAATTTCTTATTCGATTTTTTTTATTTTATTTCGGACATCTCAAAAAAATTTAAAAAAATACTTATATATTCAAATTTATAATGTTTTAGATTTTCAATCTTAGTTGATATATATTGATTAGTATATCTATTAAAAAATATTTTCAAAATCATAAAATTTATTATAGATCTTGATTAGTAATTTAAAAGTAGCACGCAAAAAAAAAAAAAAATTTGGGACAAAGGGTGTAAACACGTCACCACCTGCCCATTATTTTTGCCTATTAAGCCTATAATCATTCAGGTGTCTACTTGAAATAAAGCAAAGTTTAGGTGTTTATGATACCTGGGGTGTAAGTTAAGGGGTCTTTTTGAAATTTATCCTTTTTCACAATTGATATTGACGAGTCAAGAAGCTAACTCATTATTCCGGGTGCTCTCCGGCGTCTCTGGCCGAGCACCGTGTGGTAATTTGGATCGCTAGGTGATTTAACTTAGATCGTTAGAAATAAGCAAATCGTAACTTTTGGCGTCATCAAATACCAAATATTAATCATTGACCTTTTTACTTGTAAACAAAGAAGTAGATCAGTTAGATTATAAGTGTTAGCAAATGAAGTAAGCATGCACCGTGTATTTTACGGGAATTAATAAAGGCCAAGTGTACAGTTGAGAGCTAAGGTGCATTGTTGAACAGGTGAAACATAACTACAGTACAGAACCAGACGTAAATTGCGGGTACAACAACTGAACTGATTAGAATTTGGTGTATAGTTTAAAAAACAGTTGACTATCTATTAACATGGGAAATGACCAAACTACCCTTTTCCGAGGTTCAGTGAATTTCCCAGACAATTCCATTCACCAACAATTCCAATTGGAATGTTACTATATCAGTTTAATAATTTGTAAGTCCACCAAAATATTACAAGTTACCGCATTCTATGTGACGAATCCGTAATTGAAAGATTTCAGGAGGCTATTCCATGATTTATTGTCTTCATGAATTATATTAGTTTAATTACTTGTAAGACCACCTAAATATTATTAGTTATCGCATTCGATGTGACGAATCTGTAATTAAAAGATTTGAGGAGGCTATTCCATGATTTATTGTCTTCTGGTTATTATTTTATGATTCCTGAATTAGTCTAAATACACGTATGCACGAAAATCGGACAAAAGGAATAAAAAGATTTCAGTCAAGGATGTACAAGGGTAAAAAAACCTTGAATCTCATAATTATAAGAGATACATCTCAAAATCATGTAAATTATCTTCTCCTCTTTTTTTCTTTTTTTGAAAATGTGAAAGTAACAAATTTGTAGATAATCTCACCAAATTGGACATAAACTAGAGACCAGTTGGTGAGATCCAAATTTTTTTTGCAGCAATGAAAATGAGAAGTCCATTGTAGTAGGTGGTTAGTTGTGTCTAGTAGCCTTATTTTGGCTAATGTATTTGCATTCTCTTTTATTTTAAAATCACCTCTCTCAGTTCTACATAATGAGTGGCCTAGGTGGTTGAATCAACAGATCATGGGTATTGTCTCCTATGCTTTGTATTATTTTACCTTGTTACTCAAATAAGAGTGAGAGAGATTTTGGAAAAATTATTCGGTGGTTTGGGGACACTGCACGTGGTACATGTCCCAACATTCTTATTTACCACACATTTTTTCGGAATTCAACACTAGGCGTGTGGACGCCATGATATGTGAGGTAGATAAGGAAGTTGGGGGTTACTTGAGATTTTAGTGCCCCAAGACTACCTAATAATTACCCTGCGATTTGGATGAACATGATAAAGTGGTGAACTAAATCTACTTGGGGACACGTGGTTGGTGTTGTTCCTTTGGGGACAAAATAGATATTAGCCGATCACGGTCATTTGTGATTAGCCACAGACGACTCAGATCCCATTTTATCTAAACAAATTTAAATTGTCTATTGTCGAACAAATTTGAGCCGTCCATAATCAACTACAGACAACTGTAAACAACCCAACACTTATGTTATTGCTGATGGGACAACAACCTCTCAGTTCCCTCTATTTGTATCGTGCCCAAAGATTGATGGATCAGTTCCTTATCACGAAAGTACATGGATCCATCCTTCAATTGGACTTGGAATAGGTCTGCACAAAGTGACTTGTCATTTACCAGAAATTAAATGTGGATTTGAGGAGGCTACAATACCCAATTGGCACATCACTACAGGAAGATGAAAAAGATATTATCTGTACTTGTGTTTCCTTGAAATTATGGAATTGACTAAACAAGGGAGATAATTGGGTCAAGATAACGGGATATAGCCTTTTAAATTTTATTTTCTTTGTGTAGCAGAAGGAGAAGCATCACATCATAAATTGAAAGATAGTAAATTGGAAAAGGAATGGAAAGTCGCATGGTAACATTGTACTCCCTCCACCCCATATAAAAGTGAGCATTCAATTTTCAGTTGTTCCTTCATAAGTGTGTATTTTGAAAAAATAATATGTAAAAATTTATACAGTTACTCCTATTATTTTGAATTTTTTTGTCAATTATTATTTTTCCCTTTTAAAAAGTTAATGAGTAAAAATTGATGATAATTTTAAAAAAGTAGAGATAAAAATTGTTGTTAAATTTGTAATGATTATACTTCCTTAACAAGTTAGATTTACGAAGCAACACATTTAAACACATTTAAAAAAGGACGGAGGGAGTATATGACTAAATTTGACCCATTCATGTATAAAATCTTTATGAAGTTACAATATCTCTAGAAAGCAACAAAGTCTTGGTACATCCATTCGAGTCAAACTAAATTAGCCTCAACTCAGATAATTAAGCATGATGTCTAACCTCAACCATTTAAGAGCATCACTGGTGGTATACTCAAATACAAAAATATTTAAAGATGAGTATTTTGATACATAAAAGAGGCTCACAATGGTATTTGGATAAATACTTAAAGTTAACAATATTTGTTACAAATAATACTCTACTTTTGGCATTTGGATACTCAAAACTACCAATCTTTCTCAATAACCAAACCTCAATAACCAAATTTTGGGGACCACACCGTATCAAAAGTAACAACATTCTCTCTCCATTTTTCAAATACTTAATTCAAAACTCAATTTTTTTTGCACTTTCTCCCAAAAATTGAAATTATCAATTTTTAATCTTTACCAAAATATATTCAAGATTGATCTCATTTTAAACGTATTTTGAATATCTTTTAAATGGTAATAATATTATAAAAATATATATGTACAAATTTAAAGTTGTGCCCATTTAATGAATAGAAACAAAGTGAATAGTACTTTTTTTTTATTATGGACACAAATGAATCATTGTAGAAGGGTAAATACTCAAACTTATAAATCCATTAAATGAATACTCAAAATATAATGTGGCCATATTTGAGTATCCATATTTGAGTATATCACTAATGATGCTCTAAGTGAGTAGGACCAAGCAGGTACCTGAGTCTAGAAAATTAGTAAAAAATAAGTACATCCATTCAACCAACTAACCATTTTTTAATTTCATTCACTTCATAGCCTTCATAAATAAATAAAAATTAAGATTAGTATGAATATTCTATTCAATTTTATTATATTATACCGAACGACGGAGAAATACACCTAGCCATAATATTAGTGGGGATGAAATTCCGAACATCATTGTTAGGAAAAAAATGTAGGGTTTGACAATAGTCATTTGAAGTGTTCGATTCTCCTAGACTGCAACTCTCGAGGTTACCTTACTTCACTTATAACCGTGCAAAGGGCTATGGAAAAGGTTGTAGGAATTAGTTCAAGGTGTGCACAAGCTGACCTGAAACACCCTGCAATGTACATATATGTAAAAAAAAAAAAAAAAAGTATTTGAAGAAAAAGAAAGAATATTTGAATGAAATGTGAATTGTTGTTGAACAAATGGAACTTAATGGAAACAATAATGATACAACCACAGCCATAGAACAACACTCAGCTACAACCAACGCACTGTTCACGTGGGGCCCACCCACTTTACCCAAAAAAAACTGAAAATTTCAAAATCCAAAATCGTGTTTGTGCAAACCCATTTCACGAGCACAACCAGAGAATGAGAGAGAGAGAGAGAGAGAGAGAGGCGAAGAATAAGATTATCCCGTCCACCACCACCACCTGCTACGATGCCCCATCCACCACTACCACCATCGACCTAACCCTATCCACCACCAGCAAATCCACCACAACAACGCCCAATCGAAGAAGACGTACTGTACAACGCCCAGTGGAAGGAGACGCACGATACGACTCAACCATTCGACAGCGTAAGACTCTCTCTCTCTCTCTCTCTCTCGATGTGTGTGTGTCGATTTCTACATCTGAAGAATTTAGGGTTCCAAATTCGAAAACCTTAAATTTTTTGAATTCCAAATTTGTACGTATATGTCCATGTTTCCTATGTCCATGTTTCCTTTGGCAATTGTTGGTTTGGCAAAGAAGGCCTTAATTGCATATGTAAACTGGATAAACAGGACCTAATTACCACTTGTTACTCTTAACTATAGATATCAGCTGATGGCTTGATATTGAACACTTCATTTTTCATGTTCTTTAATCACAATCGTTTTCCCCCTGATATCGTTTCAGTCGAATTGTGTAGCCTCTAATTTTGAGTTATGCCTTTTAGTCATGGTGGGATTTGTCGCATAGAGGTTGCGAGCGATGGAGTTTGCATTGGTGGTGCGAGTGTTAGTACTTTTGGCAATGGGTAGGTGATTGTCTTGAGATGCTCTAGGGAATTTTGAATTGGTGGATCTGGGGTCTTGGGGGGTGTATATGAATCTTTGGTTTTGGATTTGTATGGCTAAGACTTGGGTTTTATTTTTTACAAAAGGCACCAAGTAGAACTACAAACGGCTCCTCATTTTCTACCCATTAGATAATCAATTCTATCCCCCCAATTAATGGCAAGGAGATCATTCAATTATGATTTTCAAAAACAGGACTAAACTGATGCCAACAAAGCTTCAAGACGATTTTACAATTTTAAGACTTGATATATTTTATAGCAACCACAATAGTAGATAAGCCCAAAGCTTATCAACAAGTAGGTTACTCTAAGCTACAGTTCACTAGAAAGCAAAATGGTCAAGCTTCATCAAGTCATTGCACTTAGCTCAATCCATGCTCAAAATATGTTGCATCGTGACACAAGTCACAAATCACTATTTTCTGTGCTCCACACATGGTTACTAAGAACCTTAGAATTTTTTTTTTCTGAACGGTGAAGAACTGTTTAGTTTCTAGACTCCATTGCACAATCCTAGACTCACAGTGTCCTATCTGGCACAAAATCTATGCCAATCTGTTCTTTAACTTGATGCCCACCATTTTTTCACCTCCTAATTCTTTGTTCCATTTATGCTACTGTAATGACAAAAAAGCTGGAAGAGAAATCCATGAGGTACTTAACCTTTTTCTTGTTTTCATTAGTTTTGCTTGAAAATCATGGAATGCTACGATTTTCTTGTTTGAATGGATATGTAATGAGGACTATTGAATAAAACTGGTTCATCCACCAAAGATTATTGTATTAATATACTTGTTGGGCTATTTATAGTCCAAAAGAAGCTGTATGAGATGCAAGATTACTTTAACTTGTGGTTATAGACACCAAAATTGTGCAAGTTATATTAATTGTGCAGGTCACATGGCTTTCGCATCTTCGAACGCGACATCTGGATGGCATACGAAAGTTTGTGCTTGCGGAGCCGGTCCGTGCATCCCCACCAAGGCTGGACCTAATGCTAAAAACCCTGGCCGATTTATCGTAAATTATTGAGATTGCACACATTGTCATCCGGCACGCTTAAATGGTTTTTGCCGATTTATCGTAACTTATCCGAACTTTAGTGTAGACCCTTTTCATATTTTTGCACCATCTTGTCAACACATACTTTTTCTGGCACTTTGTGAATTCCCCTAAGTTGTTAAACAAACAGTTGATGCTTACACACCATTCTTTTAGACTCAAATAGTCGACAATTACAATGAGTTTCAGTTGTTTCATCATTAAAATGAATTTTAAACAGTACACACTTTTGAAATTGGTCTTCTCCTACTCCAACTATGATCAACTCTTTCATCTCATATAATGTCACAACATCACCTACTTTTGTTTCACCTAAAGAACATACCATTTTTCCACAATATTGCACATGAAACTTTTTAACCTTGGTATGAGTGTAAGCACTTTGAAATTGCTTCTCCAACCCATCGTTAGTTATGCAAAGAATAAAAGTGTGTCAACTAGTGTGATCTTCTTGTTTTTCATTTTCCACCTTTTTCGTCAATGCATTTTCATATCGCTCAACAAATTGTTTTAAGGTCGTCGTTGTGTAGATGACATTCCCGCCCAAAACACATCTTTCACATAAGCCAACACCCACCGCTCCTTCTCCAAATACAACCCATGTTACCATGTGTTACTTTGAAGCTCATACTTTTTTATGAGCACATGCCAAGGAGTCTTGAATTCTTCTTCTGTCAGTGAATCATAAACTGTGGAGCAAAAACAATAACTAATTTTTTCATAAGCTTCGTACCCTTTCAACTTTTCCGGCACCTTTTTCATAATATGCCATATGCATCATCGATGTTGGGTATTAGGGAATATATTCTCTATAGCATTTTTCATGGCCATGCATTGATCGGTAATAATTGCATTGGGAGCACGACTCAACATGCATGTCAACCAATTCTTAAATAGCCACGGAAATGACTCTGTATCTTCATGGGAGATAAGTCCACATCCCAATAATATCGAGTTACCATGATGATTGACTCCTACGAAAGGAGCAAAAGGCATGTCATACTTGTTGACGAGGTATGTTATGTCAAATGTTACAACGTCACCAAACTCCTTAAAAGTTGCCCTACTCCTTGCGTTGGCCCAGAATACATTCCTTACTCAACCCTCTTCATTCAAATCCATTGCATAAAAGAAGTCTTTGTTGTCAGCTTTCATTCTCATGAAATATTGATTCATTGCCTCAACACCTCCTTCCGTAAGTTCTAAACGTCGAACTTTATCCAAATAATTCCTGTAATCCCTAGGCAAATATGGAACCTTATCAGGTCCACCGGCTTCAATTTGAAGCAAGTCAATACTCTTATTCAACCTGATCCCAGCTTTGTCATTCAACACAAGAATCCTTTTGACACTTGAATCAAGTACCCTGTTGCTCTTAAAAAATTTAGACTTTCCCGGACTTTGTTCATGATTGTGCTCCAAGATAACCCAACTTACCCTCCACTTTGCCTCTTGTGTTAAACATATATTAAGGTGAGCCAAACATTCCATCTTTTACTGTGGACGTAGGTTGGCAAAGTTGTTTCCTCTAAGCCTTGCCTTTTCACCTTTGCTGCTTTCATAAATTACATGCCTCAAGACTCCATCTTTTCCCTCTTTCAAAGATCTTTTAGCCACTGCAAACCCCTTTTCTTTTGCAAATTTTGAGTAATACAAATAAGCATCGTTGGGGTTGTCGAATTTCATTCCCAGCTTTGGTTCCTCAAGTGTATCTTCAGAATTCTCAATTGTCGTTTTACCATCACTACCCTCCTTTATTGGAGAACCATTCGCAACCTCTTCTTCTTCTACGTTCTATCCACTCTATACCTCTTCTTCTTCTACTCTCTCCACTCTGTACCTCTTCCACTTCTTCATCCGTTTCAATTTGGGAACATATAAGACACATCACTGATGATGTAGATGGTAATTGAAACATCACATGCAGATTAAAAAAAAAAAAAAACAAGAGCAAGTGAGTTTTTGCATTGTGTTTATTCTAAACTTAAATAAAAATAAACTCAATGTTTTCAAGGTGTTAATTTTTTGGGTTTTATGGCGATTTCTATTTCATAAAAGCAGGTTACTTATTTCTTTCTCAGCCTGTAATAATGGTTATTAGTTCAACTCCAATACGTGGTAATCTTTTATAATATGTATAATATTGTGATTGACCAATACATAATGAAATCTTTACATAAAATATGCAAAATGGTAATCTATAGGCAAATAGGAAACTGCTAACCGTAAGCATCTGGGAAGATTGAGAACAAGTGACGTCTATTCTAAATTCAATCTAACTCATTTTAAAGGCAATCCAGATGCAATTTGGAAAATTTGAAATCCAATCCTATTCAACTCTTTTTAACTAGTTCATAATTTAAGCACATAGGCCAACAAGAAAACAAAAGAATAGTAATGAAATTAGTTTTTTTCATTGATTGCTTGTCCTCCCTAATTGAGAGATAGAATGGAAATCACAGTTCATTTTTGTGTTTAGGGGCTTTAAAGTGTAGGGCGGATCGACATTCTGCCTCGTGAAATCAATTTTTTTGACTTCATTTTGTGAATTTGTCCTCAAAATCAAAATTAGATTTTTTAAGCATCAAAGTTTATATTCCTACACACACACACACACACACACACACATATATATATATATATATATATATAGAGAGAGAGAGAGAGAGAGAGAGTTGTACGTTGTCGAATGGTTGAGTCGTACAGTGCGTCTTCTTCGATTGGGCGTTGTTGTGGTGGATTCACTGGTGGTGGATGGGGATGGGTTGGTGGTGGCAGTGGTGGATGGGGCGTCGTAGCGGGTGGTGGTGGTGGATGGGGTAATCTACTTCTTCGCCTCTCTCTCTCTCTCTCGTTCTCTGGTTGTGCCTGCAAAATGAGTTTGCACATACACGATTTTGGATTTTGAAATTTTCAGGTTTTTTTTTTGGTAAAGTGGGTGGGCCCCACGTGAACAATGCGCTGGGTGTGGTTGAGTGTGGTTCTATGGCTGTGGACTGTGGTTGTATCATTATTGTAATGAAACCCCCATCTGGACTTGCACCTAATTTGGCAGTAGGTATAGAACAACAGCCTTGTGGGTGAGGATTTTAAACTTGTTGGAGTTAACAATATCTACTTGAAAGGGTCCACTGGAAGCTGTTAGCTAATGTCCAAACACAAGGATATCTTGAGCTCCTAAAATGGGAGCAATTAGATGCTTTTGGCCCTAAAGGTAAAAAAAAAAAAAAAAATCTTTGCTGACTCTCAGCTAAGATGGTATGAAGTAGGCTTGGTTTGGACTTTTGCTCTTTTTTTTTTCATGTTTTTTGGCAAAGCTTTAACTTATCAAAGATCTTATAGACTAGAAGAACTATTTTTATTTTTATTTTGACAAAAACGGAAAAAAAAAAAAACTATTGAGAAAGACCCATTTTACGTATACAAGACATTTAAGAGGGTTGACTACTTCTAGAGCATCACTGCAGTATGTTTGCGTGCTAATTTAAATAATTGAATCAATCGTAGCATCAAAATAAAATAAAAAAGAAAATTCAACCTAATTTCTCCATCCAAGTGATCAAGTTGATTGCATTGATAGGGTTATGATATGAACAAAAGCACAGACTGATCCAATGAAAGAAGTATCTGTTATAAACAAGAGATATAATTGAGGTCACAATAAGAAGTGGATGTAAGTTTTTTTTAAGTTTTGTAAACTTGAGCTTTAGTTGTATTTGTATGTATAAAAAATAGTTACTCTCATATTTACATATAATTTATTTTTTTTGAAGCCTACGAGTGATTTTATATATATTTCAGGTGGCACCCTATTCTAATATACTGTATTTATGCTTATAACGTTTTAAGATTCGGAACCCTAGATGAAGTCCTAGTCCCAACACCTGGTTAGAACCTTTGATTGTGAATACGTTGGCAGAAGGTCATAAACAGCTTGACCATCAATAATTCCATGGGTTTCATATCAAGCACAGTACCCACCCCCACCAAGGCCTTGTTTTCCATAGATTTTAGATAAATAAAATCTCACAATTTATGACACTCCAATCTCAACACATATAATATAAAAATGATTTTATGAGATTCTCCTAAAATCTATAGGAAAATCACTACATTTTATCAATTGGGAAAACAACTTCATTTTATAAGATTTTCATAAAATCTATTGGAAAACAGCCGGATGTCAGAGTCAGTTTGCACGCACTAATTCCGGAGCCCTAGTGGTAATGACCGGTCATAATCTCCAGTGACCCCAAAGTTTGTTGGTAAGAAAAATCAAATCTGAGACCTTAGATGAGAGCAAACCTCGATCTAAATCTCAAGACAAGACCACTTTGTCAACCCTTGAAGTTCAAAACTAACCAATCTTCAAGAATTGTTCAAGGTTTTTGTACATTTTCTCACAAATATTACATACACCACTAAGTAAAAGGGTTTGCATATTCCATTTAATATGGCAGTGACACCTAGCCTATTTTACAATGAACGTCTAAGATAATCCTGTCTTCATATATTAAACAAAACTAGGTAGTTTTGATAATCTAATTAAATTTATTTATTACTTCTAAAGTTTGACAAAAGGAAATAAATGTAACAACAGAATTAAAACACATGACTATTCTACTTATACAAGCATATAGTAATATATATATATATTACTATATATATATATATATATATATATATATATATATAGCATTCGTTTTGGAAGTTAATTGATCTAATAGACCAAATTAGAAAGTTTTTCAGCACAAAATGTTGTTGGTTTAAGAAAACATCTAGTGTTGCCTATGCTAATACTCGAATCACAAAATTCCAGCTTTTCACTAGGATAAAAAATCTTTGAATCATTCACTTCCATATCCGACTGATCGTTCTACCTACAAAAAATAAATCATTATGAGGAACTTAAAACAACAAATAATATACTAGTGTTTTTGCACAAAAACATCATGACTTAGTAAAAATGATGGGAATGTTTAGACAAAACCTAATTGCACACAAATTCCATTGGTATCCAATTAATAAAATTAATTAAGTTTTATAAACTAGGTGATCAAAACGACGTATTTTTGTTTGTAATTTATAAAGTCAAGATGATCTTGGCTGTTCATTACTACCACATGAGATTTCCCTTTATGGGTGGGATGGAGAGGATGCGGATCCTAATTAAAAAACCACATATAGTAGTATAATTTTAGGAAAGTCAATGATAATTTCTTGAGAGAGGTTTTTTTTTTTTTTTTTTTTAAAGAAAAAACACATATATATACTATAAAGAGGATTCATAATCATAATCTAAAAGTACCTGGAGGAAATGCCAAAACAGCAATTATAGAAAAACATTTTACTAGGAAAAAAAAAAACAAATAATTTCCTTATGCATACCATTTCCTTCCTCTCATTGTGAAGGATACAATCCCAGATTGTAAAATAAAGGGTAAAAAAAGGGACATGGGGTGGGGGCTATCCATTAAGGGACAACCTGAATGTTGGCCGATCACGGCCATCTGTGGTCGGCAATAGACGGTTCAAATCATATCTTATCTAAACAAATCTAAACCATCTGCTGCCGAACAGATTTGAGCCGTCCATGGCTGATCACAAATGGGTGTAATTCAATTACAACATTCATGCTTTCCCAAAGGAACAACACCATTCACTGTTCCGGCCGTTCATCCTTTTATATGCCTAATTTATGCCCTTTAACTCCGTTACCGGAGATGGCCAAAGTTAAAAATAAAAGGGACTTTTACTGTCTTTATCTAATTTATTACTCCTTTTTTCCCTGAAACAGTCATTGTCTATTCATTTTTCGTTCACCCGAAATCTCTGATAGCTTTTAGCCTTCTAGTCCAAAGCATATCACGAGTGCTTGACTTAAAACCAAACTCAAAATTTCTCAGCCAGACAAGTATTAGACCAAAATAAATCAATAATTATACAAACCAAAGATAAGGAAAAACTGTGTAACGGACACGGACACAGATCTCTCACAAAAATATGCTTCCTCCGTCTCAAAAAGTTAGTTGATTACAAAAAAAAAAAAAAGAAGAAGCAATTTTCGGATTTAAAAACGAAGTACTTCCGTGCATAATTTTTAAAAATTCTTTATATTCAGTTAAAGAAGTCAGAGGCAGCTCTTTAATTGGATATAAAGAAATTTTAAGAAATATAAACCGAACTTTTTAAATTTTTATAAAAATAAAATAAAAATTACATAAGTGATGAACTAACTTTTTAGAACAGATTGAGTATTTCGTATTCTCACGTTGTGGGACCCAAGCACATAGAATGGCTTGAAAAACTTAACAGAGATAAGTGGGGGCTACCATCAGATGCCTTTTAGCCAGAAGATGGCACCCACCTCAGCTAACCAATATCCCAGTTGACAGGGTTTTGTTGCATCATGGCTCATCCAGCCCAACCACCCATGAGCATGGCCACTAGAAAACTTATTAATCTTAATCAATAGAAAAATAATGGCAAACAAGATTGTGCGTGTACAATCAAAGTTAAGATGTCAACACCATAATTAAGGTGTCTACTCTCAAGTGATTAGTAGAGCTAAGGGGTTTTTTTCTTCTACTAACTAATTTGCAGGTTCGACTCTCACCGTCAATCAAAAAAAACCTCTTCGGGCCACCATACGTGCGTAAGTTGGTCCGGGACTGGATTACTTAAAAAACTACGCATTTAAGGTCTCCATGGTATTGTGAGCTAAAATCCCTTTTTTGTTGTTTGGAGTAATTAGCAAGAGGAGTTCAAGGATGGAAGCAAACTTGAATTAGAACATAAATCAATTCTTTTTGGGTGTTTTTCTTCTGGTGAATGTTCTAACAGAATAAAGGACGCCAATTAAGGAAAGCCAAATTAATTTAAATATGGATATATGACTTCGTGAGACATACTATTACGCAAGTATATACCAAATGAGTTTTGAAGAAAGTTAGCAACAAATCTCCACTACTTCACAAAACTGTAGTCCTAATACTTGAAAAATCAACAAAAGTTCAAGTTTAAAGTTGGAGAAGAAAGGGACAGAAACCCAAATTTGGCTTTAACATAAAGTTCAAGTAGACAGAGATAGTCCTAAAAGATGTGCTTTATAAATATATACTCCCTCAGTCTCTTTTTAAATGTGTTACTCCTTTCGTCCAGATTTGTTGGTCCGTTTTGAGGATTCCAATTTTTTTTCCATTACATTTTGAGTTTGTTAATTTCCTATTTTATCCTCAATCCCTCCATTTAGTACTCCCTTCATTCCAATTTGATAGTTTACTACGAAATTACGTGCAATTTTCAAACTAAAAAATAATGTAGTTGTAAAAACATTTTTTTTTATCATTATGGATCTTATTTGATAGATCTCATTGAAAACATTAATACGGTGCAAAAAATTTCAAAAATTTAGACACATTATTTTTAAAAATTTAGCTTTTGTGTTGTTATTTTAAGTTTTAGAAAAGGGGCAAAAAAAGTAAATTTGGCATACTAAATGTTTTGACTTTTGAAAATGGACAAACATTTTAAGATTTAAAAAAGTATGTTTGTGGATTAACAAATCTGGACAGAGGGAGTACTTCGGAAGTCCAGCTTATTAAACAAATATCATCATTACATTTTTTCATATTAACTTTTTCCTCCACTTTATATTTTTTATATCAACTTTTACCTCTACATTCCAAAATTATCCTCCACTTTCACACATTAACTCTTCACCCACTAAGTTTTCAAAAGGACAAAATGATAATTGTATAAATTTTACTCATTAACTTTTCAAATCACACACTTATTTAGGGACAGTTTAAAATGAAAAGTTAAACACTTAAAAAGGGACGGAGAGAGTAATGTTTTTTGTACTAGTCATTTGCTCTGAATAACTTTGTTTTTGATGAGAAAAAGGCTTGGCTAGTGAACTCTCAAATTATAGAGTTTGAACATTGCCAAAATACAATAGTTATCTAGAGAGAGCAAGAGGAATGGAGAGGGGCAAGACTCCAAACAAACCGAGTTGCTCGCTCGTGACTCGTGGCTTGGCTTGTTAAGGCTCAGCTCGGCTCGACTCAACTTGTTAAGTAATCGAGCCGAGCTCGATCTCGATTTTTAGGCTCGTTTAGTTAATGAGCTCGCTAAAGCTTGGCTCGATTGTATAGGCTTGGTTTGTTTAAGGAGACTCGTGGAGTAAATTACCTTGGCTCGGCTCGTTAAGGGTTCGGCTTGTTTATGACCGAGCTCGAGCTCGAGCTTGATTTTTCGGCTTGTTTACTGAACGAGCTGAGCTTGAACACTATAAAGCTCGGCTCAACTCGACTCGTTTGCACCCCTCGCCTAAGATCGTGTTTGTCCTATGGAAAATATGGCCCCTAACACAAGAACGAACAATCTAGTCTTTAACTAAACAATTACTAGGTTATTGTTCACCACCAAATTCTGCTTCATAACTGACTTATTCTTAAAACTGTCTAATTAAACTTTATAATACAAGTCATTATCTCACAATACATCAACCAAATTTCACTCAGTAAGTCAGTTTGTGAAACACCGAGATTTATGAACTACTCCCTCCCTTCCAAATTCTTGGTCCCTCTTTTCATTTTGAGATGTTCCAAAATATATCGTTTGCAAAAACATCCATCAAAACAAGTTCACTTTCCAGTTTTACCCTTAAAAATGCTTTTTCCATCTCAATTATCTGTTATTTTATAACGGTTTTTATGATTTTGAATTTTTTTAAAAATAAAACTAATTAATATTTATCAAATAATATCCATATTGCATATGTTTTGAGTTTCATATAAAGTCCTTATCTCCAAAAAATTGGCCTCATTAATATCGACTGAATTTAAGAGTAAAACAAAAAAGACAATACAAAATTTTCATACCTCTTAATAAGTTGGATTCCCTGGAAGGGACAAAGAAATTGGAACAAAGTTATGAGGCTATGTACTTCTGAATACTATCAAATTGATCAAAAGACAACAGTAAGCTACCCACCCATTAGACCTTAAGAGGCCGGTGAGTCTGAGTCAGATGATAGAGCCACAAACCAAAATTAAGATCATTATGATATGAGACTGAAAAAGATATGCCCAAACGCCTCCAAAAAATATGGTGGGCTCTGATCTAAAGAAGGGTGAATCCCTTAAAAAGGGAAAACAGGAACTTGATATAATAATACGGGGAGACATCATTTTCATCTAGGAACTCATGGTCTCGTAGTCAAGACCTGAACTGAACTTAAGGATAAGTCTCAAGTTCGAAACATCTTACATCTTACGTGTCATCTCTTTAGAGTCCATTCATACTCGAGTTCAAATTAGGCTCTCCGCAAGTGAAAAATGATTGGCCCCCAAGATTAGTTGAGGTCCGGGAAAACTGGCCCGCCACTTGAGTTATAAAAAGAAAAAAAAATCACTCTCGTGTAGTAGCAAACTAGCAATGCAATTTCTTTAGGTCAAAACAGAGGTACGTCCTTCGAAAGAACTCCACTTGAGTTATAAAAAAAAATAAAAATCACTCTCGTATAGTAGCAAACTAGCAATGCATTTTCTTTAGGTCAAAACAGAGGTACGTCCTTCGAAAGAAAGAGTCATGCTACTAAGGAAAGAGTCATGCTGCACACCCTCTAAAAATTACTCAATATGAGATTTTGTGACTCTAAATATGAGATTTTGTAACTAGAGATATGAAATAAATATGGTATGCACACTTATATGAATAGTCATAACATCTCATATATTTTCACAAAATCTCATATTTGGAGCCATACAATCTCATATTGGATCCATGCAGACTTGGTGCAAACCGTGCGAACTTGTGCGGACCTCATATTTAGAGTTACAAAATCTCATATTTGGAGTCACAAAATCTCATATAGTCAATGGTCAAAGGTGGCACAAATTCCCAAACGTCATACGTGGCGCAGTCTCGGCCGTCCATCCGTATGAAGTACATACCATATGTCATCTCATATTTAGAGCCACAAAATCTCATATTTGATGCCGCAAAATCTCATATTATCTCATATTTAAAACCACAAAATCTCACATGAGAGGGGTGTGTACCGTACCATGCCCACAAAAGCAATCCTCAAAGTTTAGCGTACTTTGTTCTCTAAAAAAATTTCAAAGAAGAAATTAAAATAAGCTAAAAATCTGGAATCAAAATATCATCCAAAAATATGTTTTTACCTAAATAGCTAGAGCCTAGAGATGTTCGTTCAGGTTCATCTCCTCTCGGGTCTATCTTTTACCATGTTCGTCTATCCTTGAAATGATCGAGTTAACAGGCTTACCTTTTTGACCTGCATTACATATATATCTTCTTAAGAATAATGTGTAAATAGTACATATAATAAACCATCTCCATCATACCATATTTTGTGACAATTGGACGTATCACATTCCCGTTCTTTTCTCTAATGCCAAAATAATCTCCATTCCAAGTAGCATAGATACTATGCGGGATTAGGTACAATCAGTCCAATCCCAAGTATCTAATCCTCGAATCAAACAAGGCCAAAGCTTAGAGTATTCTCCGTCAAAGCTTATTTAGGACTAGAGTATTCTACCCCGAAAAGTCCTTCAAAGAATCCACATCCACAAGCATAATCAATTTAAGAAGTTACCAATGAAATATTGGCGTTAAGATCAACTTAATGATCTCATCATTTGAAATTCTTATGTGGTACGTCGGTAACAGCCTAGTCAAATCAATCAGGAAAATAGGCAAGTATTCCTCAATATGTTTGCATTTGATGGGGTCTATGCATCGGACTTTTTCCCCCATGTCATTCAACAAAATCATAGGTATTCATTTCCACCCCCATACAAATATGCCGCGGGCAGAACTAGTTTTTATCATAACCCAGCCTATGTATCACTGACAGGGACACCAGACACCGAAAACGACACGACATGTAAATTTCAACAAATTGAAAGACATGACACGTTGGAGGACACGTTTAACAAAGATTTTTTATTCAATTAAACGGATAAAAAAAAAATTCAAACATAAAGCTGTAATTGTGAATATTTTTTTTAGAGGCAAAAAGTTTATCAATAAAAATTGACAAAAGGTACATTGAGGGGAGAGGGGAGGAGACTCCAACCAAGGTTAGAGAAAATAAAAAAACCTAGTGAGTTAAAGCTCAAAAAACACCCTGAGGGCCAAGCCCAACACAACTAAAGGTCTAGCCCAAAAAGGACATACCCAATAGGTCAATACATCAATGAATCTCAATCCACACAACCCAATGGGCCAAGCCCAAACACCTGAAAACTTGAACCTAAAGTGTCAAACAAACATCAGCGCCACAGCCCTACTCCGCACCGCCGCTACACCAGAAAGCGCCCTTGCCGCTAAAGACACCATCGCCCCCAACCACCAAGGAGAGCTCTAAATGTCAACATGTAACACCAATTATACCTTAAATCATATTTACCGCTAAATCATTAACAAAATTGTTCCAAAAACAAATGTTCCATCACGTAGGCATATCTATAATCAATAAAACATCTATCATAACCAAAGAAGAAACTGATCAAAAAAAAAAAAAAACAAAGAGAACTTCCCTAAGTTTTCATTAGAGTCTACCATTTCGCTATTTTTTAGATAAGCTAAATTTTATCAAAAATGCATCAAGGGCATTACCACTCATACACGAGAAAGCGAGGAACATAAAGAAAAGCCAAAACAATAAAGCATCTATATCCCACTCTAAACTTCAAAAACATCTATACTTTTTTTATAACTTCAAAAATATTAAGCATGTCAAAGCTTGATCCACAGTAGAGTCGCACTCCCTTGACTCGACTCCCGAATAAACAAAGTGGAAGGAAAAGGATTCTTAATTTTGAACAAAGGCCTATCGTCCCTATAGAAATATCTTCAATTCTGTACTTTGTTCCAACTTGTTGATCTGATCATTTAGTTATAGGAGTACTTTGTTCAAGGTAGCATATGCATATATGACACCTTTCTTACGTACGCTATATATCCATTGGGGTGCCAAGTGTTGCCCTCTTAACTTCATGATCAATTCCCTCCATAGTTTTCGGTTCTAATGCACGTTCAATTAAAACATGCATATAATATCTTTTACCACAAATCTTTTGTTTTCCAACACAGTAATGCAAATCCAGCATTATCACGTAGAAAGAAAACAAGTTCATCGTCCTCGCGTCAATAATTTTATTTAGAGACCACCCCTAAGTGCAAGCACAAGGTGAAGTACAGAGCCACCCTCAATATTGTAATCTTTAGCTGTTTTGTCATCTCCAAGCTGCTTTCCAGCATAAATGAGCCTGCAAAGATTGGATACATCAACAAGAAGCAGAGGAACATAAATTCTGCGTGTTTAGCAGTTAAACCACATCTAATAATAGCCATACCAAAGGAACAATCCAACGAAAAGGCAATAGCCATAGAGATAACACACTGCACTCAACCACATAATAAAACGCAACTTCAATTAGCATAGGAGATAATACTAACCGTTGCTGGACAGGAGGAATTCCCTCTTTCTCCTCGACCCTTTCCTTGATCCTGTCAATGGTATCAGTTGGTTCGATGTCGATTTCAATTTCTTTTCCAGTAAGAGTCTTCACCTTAATCATAGTTCCACCCCTAAGTCTCAAAACCACATCAAGTGTTGACTCGTTCTGGATGTTGTAGTCTGCTAGAGTTTGGCCATCAGCAAAAATCAATCTCTGTTGATCCGGCGGGATACCTTCCTTGCCCTGAAAAAACAAACAACTTTGAGCTCCAGCTAATAATCAACACAGCAACTCACAGAAGAACCTGAAGAAAGGTTGGATAGTCCCAGGTAGACAACTTGCCCCTATTGTGGAGAACCCAACAATCTAATAGCTAGGTCCAGCCATGGATTCTCAAAGTCATAGAGCAATACATTTATTAACTGGCAATATTAGAATAAATGTTCAGCTGATTTAGAATAACGATACAAGCTTATTCCTATATAAACTTCAAATCAACAAAAGAAAAACCTATAAATTTCTAGAAATCGCCAACAACAAATAGCTCAAATATAGTTGACGGTTAAAAAACAACACCAAAACGTCATCGCGACGAACTACAAGTTCAAAACACTACAAAATTGTGGAAAATGAATGAAAGAACTGCTTCTACTTTGCTTTTAGCCTCAATCAGTTAACAGCGCACCCAACATACGCGAAGTCTAAATTCTATCTTTTCCTCCACATTTTTAGGCCGCCAAACAAGATAAACATGAAAACCGTAACACGAAGTGCACAATTGAAGCGAATTTAGGTCCATAGAGAGAGAGAGAGAGAGAGAGAGAGAGAGAGAGAGAGAGAGAGAGAGTAGAGTAGGTTGCTCACCATTGCTGCGGTCGAAGAAGGATGCCACAGAGTTTTAGGGCTTCTAGACGTGTGCAAAGGCCTTTTTGACGCTCAATACAAGGCGTTTATCTGTTTGGGGCTCTTTGTCAACCGTGCATAGGCCCAGTAAAAATAAGCCCAATTTTGAATGATAGCCCAAGTTCGACAAATTATTTTGACCGTGTTCGGTTTACAGTTTTGGGGCAATTTTGGTTTTGATAACATTATTATTTCTCTTCTTTTTTTTTTCTCTCTTTTCACTTATTACATCTGCTTACATCATCAAAACTAAACTAAACATGCTAATCAAACAAGGCCTTTGCTTTTCTTTTTTTAACATCTCTTATTCAGAAATTTTTAGATAAAAAAAATTGATATTGGCACGCCCAATTTTCTCTCTATTAGGTGAACTTACTAAATTATCCTTGTACTTTCATTTTTCTCTTGCTTTTAAAATGTAATAAGGGTGGTTTAGTAACTTCACCTAATAGAGACAAAAAAAAAAATAGAGTGCCAATATCAATTCTCAAAAAATATCCCGAAATAGAGAAAATGAGTGTCTACTGCAAACAAAAACAAGGTCATTAAAAGTTTTCTGCATTAGTGAGAAAATCTTAATAGGTGTGAAGAAAATTAGAATACTTTTTTTTTTAATCTAAAAATAGCACACGACTTTGAAAAAAGACAAAAATCTATGGGATGTCGACTTAGTTTGTTCCATTTCCCGACTTAAATCAAGAATTGGCTTAAATTAATTTTTAATTCGATACATTATGAGAGAATGACATATCTCGTAAAGCGTAATTAGTCAATTTTGACCCTCCTTAAGATTTGAATCATGTACCTTTTGGTTTAACAAGTTTGTACGTGCCAATAAAGTCAAAACTCAACATGCATGAAAATATGGCATAGCTTGAATATAATATATGGACGTTGTACAAGGAAAAATCGAGCTCTAGTTTTTGTTTAAATTTTGAAGCCGTAAAGCAAAGCTACACTCTCGACTTCAACACGTGGCCTACCCTACATTTAAGAAACTCCATTGAGAGGCACCGTGCGAGGAACATAAAGAAAAGCCAAAACAATAAAGGATCTATATCCCAATCTCAATCTAAACTTCAAAAACATCTATACTTTTTTTACTTCAGAAATATTAAGCATGTCAAATATTAAGCATGTCAAAGCTTATCCACAATAGAGTTGCACTCCCTCAACTCCCAAATAAACAAAGTGGAAGGAAAAAGACTCTTAATTTTGAACAAAGGCCTGTCATCCCTATCGAAATATCTTCAATTCTGCCCTCTCCAACTACACCAAGGACAATGCGATCAAAATTCATAGGTTTCGTCTTTGTTGTACCCACTCTAGCTCCATACCATTCTTGAAAAAGTTCCCTCACCGTCGCAAAGAAAACCCACGACATATATCATGAAAGGAAAACCGCACTCCAAAAGATGTGACATGACAAATGAACAAGTGTGCTACTAACTCTCCGTCTCTCAAGAATATGCAACAACGATTTACAATAACCATCCTAGATCGTACTATAAAATTATATATAGTGAGAATCTTATTCTTGGCTGCACTCCAAGCAAAAGAGAAACCTTGGTTGGATCACGAGTTCCCCAAATGGCTCTTTAGGGAAAGGTGGAGTTTGCTTCTCCAATCAATATTTGGTAATGAATTTTTACTCGAAAAGTCTCATTTGCTGCTGAGATTCATCTCAAACAATCATCCCTCTCCAATGTTCCTCGTCGCATATAGTTTTCCCAAGTGTTCCAACAACTCCTCCAGCTTCCTATCATATACCTCCTGTGAAGCATAATATCCTATCAGATGCTCTCCCCGTGCATCCTGAGATAGTCCACCACCACTGCACCCCCATCTGCCACAAACTAAATATAGAAGGGTAAACAGCTTTGAACTGATTATCTCTACGCCAAACATGCTCCCAAAACTTCACTCTTCACCCTGCCGCGACCTTCATACTTGTATGTCTAGAAAACTTACCCCACCCTGTCCTAATTCCTTTTTAGAGACCCACCCCATGTGGCAATCATTTTTCGAACACTCACCCCTACCTTCGTCATGCCTAGCACCCACCACTTTCCTCCATCAACTATCGCTTTCACAAGTAAACCTTTATAACCACTTCCCCAATAAACTTTAATTGAAAACAGAAAGCCTCCTCACTCTTACCCCATTATCGAACAAATGTACAAACATCCCAACCATAAGATGGTAATTAAATTCTTCCACCAAACCACCCCAAAGGTAATCTCTTTGCACCTTCTCTAACCTGTTTGTCAGTGAAATAGGTATAGTGAAGATTAACATGAATCATGTAGGGAAGCTCAACAAATTGCCTTTGATAAGGGTCATCCTTCATCCTTTCGACAAATACTGCCTCTTCCAACCCACTAGCCTTTTCTAAAATCTCTCAACCACTGAATCCCAAACCACTTCAAACTTGAATATGGCACTCAAAGGAAGGCCCAAATAGGACGAGGGAAGAGAACCAACCTTGCAGCTCAAGACCTCAGCCAACGAGTGCACATCATCAACCTCACCAACATGAATGATTTCAGATTTCCCACACTCGCCATGTGACTGGACAATGCCTCAAAACATATTAAAATCCCTCTAATATAAGTTATATAACCCAACTAAGAGTGCATTTGCACCACAGAAAATATTATATCAACAATATACAGAGAATGAGAAACTCACACTACCTCCCCTAAAACCCTCTGACTTATTTTGTGAGTGTCTAGAGCATTTTTTTAGAGTGTCCATAGAGTGCCCTTGAACAACAAAATAGGACACTTTGGATTTAAGTGTTGGACAAGTGTACAGAGGCTAATGGTGTCAGATAAGTGTCCGACACTGGCACTTTGAGTGTCCCTGGAGTGCCCTTGTGAGTGTGTTTTTCATTTTCAGTCACTTTTGGATTCTAATCCTACTGGTATTTGCATGAATCAAACCATATGATCATAGACTTTAGTTTTGATTTGTTCATCTCTCCTATAGTCCTACGTATTTCTCACTTTGATACGTATCTTTTGATTCTTTTTTCTTTTTGTTCACTCTATTCTTATTGTTTAAAATCAGAGACGCACCAGAGAATAGTTGCAGAGAGTTCCAACTTTCTTATTAGCATCAAGATTACCAAAGAACTGAGCCAACGTTTACAGGATTGGGAAATCATGGTCCTTTTGTAACTACCCCTCTCTTGGCATTTATGCCATAGGAAGTAATCAGGCAAACCCACCGTGTTGAATAGCACATAAACGGGGAGTTTCACTTTCACATATTATCCTTCAATTTATTAAGCCATAAACCTATCCATTACCCACCAGGGCTAGAATGTTTAAAGAAAGAAAAATAAATTTCATTTCAAATCTAAGCTCACTTAACAGAAACTATGATCCCATCACAGTTGGCAAATGCAGCTACCTAACTGATAAGTCTAATGTATTTGGTAATTGGAGTTGAATCCGTATAAATGCAACTAAGTTAAAAGATAATGATAATAAAAAAATAAAAAAACTTGAAGATGCCTACCCCTTCCTAAAATAAACTAGTATATATCTTGTTAAATGCAGTACTTCCGCTTTGACCATATCAATTCTAACGGTCTTCAGTTTTGAAACATATACAAAATGGGTATTCTCAATCCTCAGAGTCTCAGACAGGATAACAATTAAACCATATAGCAAAAACTATTTCCCGAAGTAGATTACAGAGAAAGGATCTAACAACCTGCAATTATATGTGCTTCATAATGCAAAAAAGGCCTCAGATTACCCAAAAAATGGTCATGGTGATTTATGACACCAAGTAAATATTGCCCGCAAAATAAAAAATTAGATCGGTTCTCTATCCCTAGCACTGCTAAACTACTATGAAATTCCAAAAGCATCCCAACAAATGGAAAGGGGATAGAGTGTGGTCTATTAGGACAAACTCCAAACCTGTTGCTGTCAATGCCACGTCAAATCACCTCACTTCAGCCTGGGTAGTGGTAGTGGGTGCTTTTTCTTGGACATCTTGATTTGCATCTGAGTTTTTAACAGCTGCAAGTCTCTCAGCTTCAGCTTTTTCAAGCAAAGCCTGTGATTGCATTGTTTTCACCATCTCCCTCATTGCCTTTTCCTCTCCTTCGAGCTGCATTTTCATTACAATCTCAGCCTCCTTGTCAAGGGGCTTGAAATACTCATCAATAGCTGTCTCCTGTGAACAAGAATAGAATTAATCAAACCACCATAAGTCTAGATGGAAGCTTCCCCCAACACCTTTTCCCTCATTAAAAATAATACAAAAAAAAGGAGTAATTTAAAATAATACAAAAAAAAGAGTAAATTTTTATCCAAAAATATCAAAGATATCATTTTCTTCTGGGGTAAGTTAATCCATTGAAAATATTACACAGGCAAGAGAATCATGATGAAACTAGCAGCTATTTTAGTCATCTGGTTCACCTCCAAGGCTCCAACATTAATGATGAACACAGATACGGAGAAATTAGAAGAAAAGCACAACTCACCGTCTCTTCTAACTTCTTATTTAAAGCTTGCATCTCCTCAACCATCTGGCGAACTTGTGATAAAATCATCTGTTCAGGCATTTTTCTTAGGGCTACCTTCCTTTCTTCTGCCTGGAGAGAGAGAGAGAGAGAGAGAGAGAGAGAGAGAGAGAGATCAACAACAGGGAAAATATTAATCTGGAGTTCCTAGAGAATAGAAACAGAAAACAAGAGGGAGAGAAGAAAATGAACAAGAGTTATGAGAAAGCAAAAATGAAACTCTCAGATAAATGCCACAAACGTGTATAAAAAAACTTGTATGGCACCAATAAATCAAACCCCTCATTTGAATGCTATAATTTCACGTTATGGAACAAACCATTAACATTTTAAAAATAGACATGGAAATGTTGTACATACATATCTGAGCACAAACCAGTAGTTTACTCTCTAATTCACAGATTTTTATTACTTCCAGGCCTTGGCATAAAATACAAAAATAAGCTTACATGCGTATTTAACCCCATATAACTTCTAGGGGGAGTTCATGATACCCGTTGGGAAAAAACCTTCGGAGTATGTAAATTGGTCCTTTGGCAAATGTTTTAGCGACACAGTGTGGTGCTCATTGGAATTACAAGATCTTCAACAACTCATAGTTGCAAGCTCATCGCTCCAATGCCCCCCGGTGTATGACTTTTGAGCCACATGTGTCACTAAATATATAGGCACAAGCTGACTATATCTTTTTTTAGCATAACCAATGAGTTTATATGATTGTTGTCTCAAAGTATGTTCCTTTCTGGGAAAAACCTTTTACTTACTCAAATGGTAAGGTCCGCCGATTGGAGCTGAACAATACCAGGATAACTCTTGAATGGAGGCATGGAGCACATAGGTTATGCCTTATTCTCAAATATTTATAATTTTTGGGTCTTAATTCTTATACAAGGTTTTGTTTATCGTCATTTAGGGTCATCACAAACCAAGAAGCCCTAGCAGAGTATCTTGACCTTTCTTAGGGTTTCATAACTGTTACCAAGGACTTTGAGAAAGAACCCCTTGCTCAAGTAATCTACGCTTTGAATTACCAGATATTCACTTCTTGATCATTATAAGCTCTCTCTCACACTAAAGGCAAAAACCTTGACAAATGTAATTGACACATCCATCCCTTTGCCGTTTGGGAACAAAGCCATACAATATGAAGCTCAAGGCGAGGAGATTGTGGCTTTCTATTGAACAGAAGAGGCTGATTGGCTCAAGGGAGTAGAGATAAAGCACGAGGAATGTTTTTGGAGGACTTCTAAGTTAGGTGAATCTGGTAAAAGAATGTAATTTTCCACGTCCCAAGTAAAATCTTGATTCAATAGCGACCTTGATGTTTAGTGCACCAATGTTTCTTATCTCGTGAAAATGTTTTATCATTGAGTTTTCACGTACAATCCTTGGGACTTGTCTCTTTACATAATTGTAGGTTGTCAGTTTTCGTCACAATTGGATTCCGAATAGGAGTAGTTTAATTGATTGGCAAACCGTAAACTTAAAATTAGAGATTGAATTGGGGTAAGACCCATTCAACCATCCTCAGGCATAATCAATCAGGACCATAATCAACCCCACTTTTTTTCATAACAAAATAAGCTCAATAGGTAGAGTATTAAGACCTTTACCAAGTGTTCTTATCAGCATGAGCTACCTAAACCTGGAAGCTAGATAGAATTGCTTTCAGCTAAATTACCACCAATTGTAACACAATCACAAGCAGTACTACCTCTCATCAAATCATTCCAGCAATGACAACACTACCCAAGTCAGTTCTAGATTTTTAATTTAACTCAGAAAATTCAATTTAGATATGGAAATAAAGACAGAAAATGCAATTGAAAATGTAATCATAGATATGGAAACAAAGAGAAAAAATTAATGAAAGTGAAGGAGGAGGGGGGATGGAAACCTGTTGGAGACGCTTTTGAAGCTGCAATCGGTGAGATCTGATCCGACGCTCCTCGTACCCAGATAAAACCCTAACGTAAAAGATTGCTTTCCTCCCAAACTCCAATAGCTTGTTCATCTTTCTGAATTACCAGAAATTTATATCTTATTTATCGATCGATCGACGAAATCGATACGATTAGCAGAACTTGAACCGAAAACGTATGCGGAATTGGTATGCAACAGCAGGGATGATTCAGTTCATCCTCAACTGTGCTCTTCAAGCATATTCAATTCACCCTGCAAATCCACTTCTGAGTGTGTGTGTGTGTGTGTGTCGCCGCTGTCCGATACAGCGAATTATAGTTATTTGGGGTCGGGTCGGGTCGGTGTGAAATTATCTCTCGAGTCTCGGGTGGGGGTTATTATTAAGTTACATTAGAGGAAGAAATAAAAGTAATAATTGAAACTTAATGATTTGAGAGATAGGGAGTAAAAGATAGAAATGAGTAATTTACCACAAAAAAAAAGATAGAAATGAGAATGGTATTTAAAAATAGAGATAATAATTAGAGGGAAATATTAGTAATAATCGTAAAAACTAGTCTCAAAACTCACAAGAAATAACTACCAAACTTCCAATCCAACCAAATAAAGGGTTAAATCGTTGAGTGGGTTGAGTTGGCTGGGTAAAAACAAAAATTTTTAGCGGTCGGTTTGGGTGTGGGTAAATTTTTTTAGGGTGAGTATTTTGTTTTCATAAAAGCAAAACTTTTAACATTCTCATCTCTCATTTACTAAAAGCATCAATGTCATTTTAGCAAAATGATAATGTGAGAGAAAATTGACTTTTTACAACTTAACTTTTAACTAATGAGAAACAAAAGTATTTTTAGTAACCAACTAACCAAGTTAAACTCAACTTTTATGGGAAAACTCAATTTAGCAAATACTCCATGAAACAATGCCTAAACCGCCTTTAACTTGACCCACCCGCCGAATGTATACACTATTCAATGAAAAAAAACACATTTTGGACAATGCTAATTGATAAAAAAAAAATCACATTATACCTTTTTTCAATACTTAAAAAAAAATGCATTTGACCTCCCTCTCCCTCTCCCTCTACGTCCCTCAGGAAAAAAACTCCCTCCCAATCACAAAGCTTGGGGGCAGTTAAGTCTTATTTGTTTTGGTTTTTAAGAACTAGTTTTCTTAATTATTATTCTTATTTTTATTTTTCTCTTTATTTTTATTTCTCTCTAATCATTAATATTTATTTTTTAATTAATATCACTATTTCTCTCTCTAATCATTATAAAACTCAAACCAAACACAACCCTGATCAATTATCGAAAATCTAGGCTTCTCTTCCACGAGAATACTAGTCAAGCAAAAATGATATATACACCCCTGTGAACCGCTCTCATCACACCTTCTCTTATAAGATGTGGTCTCCACATCTTAGGCCCAATTTTTCAAATGATTTTAGTATCCGTTACTAAAATTATCATATTTCAAATAAAAAAATGAAGTGATTTCGTGTATCGCTTTTCGATTTTTTTCACACCAAATTAAAGTACTTAAGGAGTTTTTTAATTTGGTGCGAAAAAATCGAAAAACAATACAAAGAACCACTTCATTTTTTTATTTAAAATATGATAATTTAAGCAACTGAGTGCTTAAATTTTTTGAAAAACTGACTCTAAATCCCATACCCCATATGAAAAAGAAAGAGAGTCACTGGGAATGGCTGAGGGTGGAGCCAATGTATCGCCGTTCCTAGTCAAGAAGGATGGAAGGAACATCACTGTTATGCTGTTACGTCCTTACCAATACGCATGAAGAGTAAAACGCCAATGGGCAATGGCTAATTCAAAAGCATCAACAAAACATGTGAAGGTAGGTAGTTAGTCATGTTTCGCTTGGCGTTTCCATCACCTAAAACTTCAATTAGAACCATAACGAGATCACTCTCTCTCTTTGCCTCTCTGCCACCACAGCCAACGCGTGAACCAGATGACCGAGAAGTGAGCATAACCAACAGGAATTACTGGACCAAAAAGATTCACAGACTCTGCGCCGTCGACAATGATGTCGACGGAGCCCTTCGCCTTCTTGACCACCTACGACTCAGTGGCTACCTCCCTGATTCTCTCAATATCAGCAGTATAATTCACGCCCTCTGCGAGTCCCGCCGCTTCTCCGAAGCTCACCATCACTTTTCCCTCTTCATTGATTCTGGGTGTGTCCCTGACGAGCGGACGTGCAATGTTCTCATTGCCCGCTTGTTAGATTCAAAAGACCCATATTGTACATTGCGTGTTTTTCATCGTTTGACTGCGGTGAAGCCTCATTTCGTACCTAATTTGGTGAATTACAATCGTTTTATGGATCAATTCTGCTGGTTTTCTCGACCCGTTGCAGCGCATCGGTTGTTTATTGACATGAGGAGGAGGGGACAGTTACCAAATGCTGTTTCGTACACCACACTCATTAATGGATACAGCAAAACTGGGGACGTGGTTTCTGCCCAGAAATTGTTCGATGAAATGTCCCAGTGTGAAGTACAGCCCAATGCTCTCACATATAGCGTCTTGGTTCGTGGGATTCTACGGAAGAGAATGGTTGGACGTGGGAAGGAATTAATGGGCAAGCTATGGCAGAAGATGGTAGATAAAAATGATTCATCAGTGAACAATGCCGCTTTTGCTAATATCATTGAATCTTTGTGTCACGAAGGGTTATTTCAGGATGTGTTCATGATTGCAGAAGATATGCCTCAAGGGAAGAGTGTTCCCGAGGAATTTGCCTATGGACAGATGATAGACTCGCTTTGTAAAGTGGGGAGATATAATGGTGCAGCACGAGTTGTTTACATTATGAAAATGAAAGGTTTTATTCCAAGCTTAGTATCATATAATTCTATTGTCCATGGTCTCTGTAAAGAAGGTAGTTTTATGAGGGCTTACCAGTTGTTGGAAGAGGGAAGTGAATTTGGGTATTTGCCTTTTGAGTACACTTACACTGTTCTGATAGATGGTCTTTGTCTAGAAGCTGATCTTTGTAAGGCGAAGGAAGTTTTTCGAATCATGTTGAAGAAGGAAGGTGTGGATAGAACACGGATCTACAACATCTATTTAAGAGCTCTTTGTCTTACGAATAACCCAACTGAGCTTTTGAATGTGCTCGTTTTCATGCTTCAGTCCCAATGCAAGCCTGATGTCATCACCCTCAACACCATTATTAGTGGGTTCTGCAGGATGGGGAGAATCGAAGAGGCTTTGAAAATAATGAATGATATGTTGGTGGGAAAGTTCAATGCACCAGATGCTGTCACCTTCACTACTGTTATCTGGGGCATGTTAAATGTTGGAAGAATAGGAGAAGCTCTTAATTTATTGCATAAAGTTATGCCTGAAAAGGGTGTTAGACCTGGTGTTGTGACTTATAATGCAGTTCTTCGTGGATTGTTTAAACTACATAGAGAAAGTAAAGCAAAGGAGGTTTTCAGCAGCATGGTGAGTGATGGTGGAGTGGCCAACAGTACTACTTACGCTATCATGATTGATGGGTTTTGTGAGTGTAATCAGATAGAGGAAGCAAAGAGGTTTTGGGATGATGTTATTTGGCCGTCAAAGATTCATGATGATTTTGTGTATGCAGCCATTCTTAAAGGGCTTTGCCATTCAGGCAAGTTTGACAAGGCTTGTGATTTCTTATATGAATTGGTGGATTGTGGGGTTTCCCCGAATATAGTGAACTATAACATTCTGATTAATAGTGCTTGCAAGTTAGGTTTGAAGACGAAGGCTTACCAGATTGTGGGAGAAATGAGAAAGAACGGGTTGACCCCGGATGCTGTAACTTGGAGGATTCTTGAAAAATTACATGGTGGTGGTAGGAAGCAGGTTTGTGTTGATGGTGCAAATACACATTTTTGAATTGGGTTTACAGGGATTTCATTGCTGAGGTTTTTTGAAGTGTAGCAAACTTTGATTGGATGATCATAATCAAGGCAAAAGCAGAATGGTTTCTATTTTGAGGATAGTGGACGCATCTAATGGATCTTTTACACCGCCTTCAATGGTTGACTGCAATAAATCGTGGCTTAGAAATTTGAGTCTATTACAAAGCTGACCTTGGCTAAATGGACATGGGCGAGGTTGGGTTTTCCATGGAGCAGGTGTGGAAAGACATATTTGAAACTAATTGGAAGAGTTTTATAGAGTTAGCAATCTAGTGGTTGACACATTTTGTACCGATAAAATAAAAGCTGTAACTGATATGCAGTTTAAATAATTATTTTTTTGGTTCTGGCGATGTTATCTGCAATTTGGAGGGGATCATTTTCTGGATTTTTTTCATGTAAGAGATGGAGATCTAGTACCGTTTCAAGAGGACCTAGTTATCAGTACGTATTGTGTACATTTTGTTACTGAGAAAGTAGTGACATGAAATGTGCATTTTTCATTCTTGGGAAAGCAGTGAACGTACGTGGATCTAGCTATGTAAGATAGATATACGTTAGTGTCTTCTTTATCTACTCCTAAAGTAACAACAAGTGCAATAGTTCCTGTCAGCTGCTCTTACTGGCATCATCTCTCCAAACACAAGGGTATGTGTTCCGGTTACTCAGTTCACTTCAGCATAGGATCGCAGAGCTCTTGATGCCTTGTTGACAACTATGCCTTCTTGATGCAGGATGATTATTGTGTACCGATGCTCATTTGCTCCGAGTCATGGAAAAGTTGGTGCTTTTCTACAAGTCGACAACCTGACAATGTCTTGCCCCAGCTACATGGGGTCAGTACTGCTGGTAAAAACTTCGAACTTTCCTTCAGGAAATATTTAGAGCGGCTGAAAGTTACCATGCACTTACGATGATATATTCATGATTTAAGTTTTCCAGCATGACTATCATTTTCTCTTTGATTCTGATGTTATTATCTTTTAGGTAACAAAGTTCAGGTATATTGATTTGATTGGAATGCATTTTTCATTAAGTGGGAAAATGTTTAGTATTTGACGTACTTACAAATTTGCTTTGAGGAGGAAACTTGTCTTCTTCGTAAGTTACGGGTTCATCTACATATGTGGCATTCAGTCGTATTAATTTCAGCTTATTCTCAAAGTTAGATAGGATTCCTTGGTTGCTTTCTCAGTTCCATCTGTTCTGAAAATGAACGAAATTTTACGCCTAGTTGTCAAGCATGAGACAAAGCCAAAGGCGCATATTCGCAGTACTTGTGTGTCTTGACTTTTCTCTTTTCTGTTATTTTTTTAGCTGTTCTGCACAAAAATATTGAGTATATGTGAACATATAATTACCAAAGGCGGCAAACTTGATCATATTGATTCATATTGTTACCCTAATTAGATTTTTCTTAGACTGGATAATGGAGTATATCGGTTTGGTTTGTCTTTTTGTGCCAATTTTCCTATACTCACCAGAACTATTGCAGCTTAATAAGTGAAAAAAAGGAAGCTTTTGGTCTATGGTATGTCAGGTTTAGATTAAGTAAACACACCTCCTGGAGTAAGGGGAAGCTCGGTCCCTACTATAGAGTGAATCAATTTAACATAATTTGTTTGGTTTTTGTGGGATGTGCAGAGATAGAGGGCTTTCTTGGCTTGAAGAAGTTAGGTTGAAGCCTATCAATCGGAATTCATGTTACCTATTCAAACTGCTTGAAGTTGAAACTGCATTAGGTGGTATGAAATCTTCTTTTCCTCCTAAAGTAAAGACACTTTTTTTTTGGTATATTAAGCCATGCGTTTGTTACATTTATTAGGGTTGATAGAATCACCAAAGGATTCCCAATGATGTCGGTTCATGCAAAAAAAAAAAAATGGTATTCTAATTTCTCTTATTTGAATGTAGTTATCTAGCATAATACATGTTTGTTGAAATGCTTCAATGACTTTGTTCGCATAATTAAAAAAATATGAGATTTTCCTAAAAGAACGTACGTGGTTGGGCAAATTCATCATCTTTTAGACTTTTACTGTCTTATTATTAGTTTTATAATGGCGTTGGATAAAATCAGTTATGTACTTATATCCAATTGATTCAACATCATAACCTGAAATGGGTAGATATTTAGGACCTATTATAGTTTATTCAGTGGTTCTTAATGTTGCTCTCTGCCTTTTTCTTTCTCTGAATTTTCTCTTACTCTGTGTGATTCATAACATTACAAGATAGCCAATTTTATAGGCAGGAAAGAAGACGTCATAATAAATACATTTACTATTGGCAACTTCATCTATATATGTGGCATTCAGGTGTATTAATTTCAGCTTATTCTCAAATATATAGTGACAGACTTACAGTGTTTCTGTATTGGGCTAACGTTCAATAGAACATTGTGGAAGAAATAAAAATGTACCAGATTTGCTCATCTTGTGGATCCGGCCACAGCCCTGCTTGGCATCCTTTCTAGTTTCTGAATGTTTGGTCTGTGGAAATTCTGTATTTTCCCCATTATCTTCCAATGTCAAAAGCAGATTTTTCTGTGATCATTAGCTAATTCAAAACTGGGTTGTGTTATCATTTCCGTTTCTATCTGAAAACTTTTTTTAAAAAAAAGATTTGGAGTCATCTCTATGAATTTTTTATGGCTTTGATTATTTTCTTTGTATCATGTATTTTTTGAGCATATGCATTTGAATGAGAAAAAAAGGAGGCGTTTAGTTTTTAGTTTTGTTTAGTTGCTTTGACAGATGTTTGTTCTTGCATATAATTGGGGGTGGTGAGAAAAATACTCATTGTCTAAACGGTTTCCATAAGAAACTAATTGATGATGTTTTATGTGTTCTATAATTGTTTGAGTTTTGTTCTCTGCGTTTGTTCCTTGAACGTGTAGGAGGAAGTTGGGTGCTAAATCTTGGCCTTTAAATTCATCTGAAAAGAAGAGTTTGTTTGAATCTCCTGTATCTGACGGAGAGCTTTCTGGAATTTATGGAAGTGGACAGCCGAATCTGTTAAATCATCTGGTGATTTGTTGGAGATAAAGAACGAAATATGTCATTTAATAATTAGTCGTTTTCATCGTACTATAGGAAATGAACTTTTGGTGGATAAGATAATGTGGGAAGAGCTGAAACTCGGGTTGGTCATTCACATTACTGCAAGGATGGAGCAAGAGATAGCGATGGAGAGTGCTGATGCATATGAGGCTACGCAACAATCAAGTGAAGGAATTCACTTCAACCCACATGTTGAAGACATCACTGAAGCTTGAAGGTATGGTTGGTTCTATTGTTCTCTTATATTTTACTTTTGAGATTTGTTAATTGAGGTAAATATTGAAAGAAAATTTAATGTATATATTGGTTGATGCTTGTAAGAAACATATATTCATCCTTTGTTTTGAAAGTATTGACTAAGTAAAGGATCAGGTCAAAGCAATTACTAAAAAAAAAAAAAAAAACCCCAACTCTATCCTTCTAACCAGTTAAGCATTGAGGAAGGAAAAGCTGAGGTCTTGTTAATAAGTTACTTTAGAATAGCAAAATTAAGCAGTGGGAGTGGCATCATGCCATTTATGTATAGAAAGTTCCTAATCCGGTTACGTTTCTCTTCAAGTTGGGAATGCTAGGAAACTCCTTAACCATCCACCATTCGACCTGTACAATCCAAACAACATAGCGCTCTGTGTGTGTGTGTGTGTGTGTGTGAGACACATTTAGACCATTTAATTTTTGCGAATAATCTGACAATATTTGCGTGAGGGAGACTCATTTTTGTTTCTTTTGTGCTGCAGGTGTATGCTCTAATTGGTGGATTTTGTGGGTCTCCTGCGAATTTTCAAGCTAAAGATGGCTCAGTACAAATTTCTTGGGGAAAATGGTAGTGCAGTTGGACAAACTAAGGTTTGGAAGATGATATCTTCTCAAAGCCAGAGATGTTTCCATTTTCCTTTTTGAGTATTTGAAACTGTACGGCTCCTCTTTATTCGTAGCACACATGGATTGATGAAATTAAGTTGTGCTGTTTTTCCTCAGGCCCAGTTGGAGATGATCATGTCTGTCCGCGTAGTCGCTATCAAGAAATCCAAATTAATAGATGGGGACCTTATAGAGCAATTCATCAATAAGTTTTTTTATCCTAACACAAGTTAACCATAGGAAGGTTGGGAAGCTATTGGGGTGTTGTTTCAATCAAAGGTTCCCGAGCTTGTTTACGAATATGTATCAAATTGCACACTATTCAAACATATTCATAAGACATTATCCTGGTTTACATTAGAGTATTGATTGAGAATAGCGCAGAAGCAGCCGGTGCACTTTCCTATATTCACTCTGCTACTTCAATTCCAATCATTCACAGAGACTAAGTTTGCATTGTATACATGTAATTATAGAAGTATTGATGATTTGCGCTCTCATACAACTGCTTATTAATTTGCAAAATACACAATGTTGTGAATGTCTGGGTATCAAAGCGCTTTCTTGTGTTGTGTTTTGCATATTAATAAAGGATTGCTAATATGTTGTAAATTCTGTTTTCCTTTCACCAATCCTTAATTTTGTAATTGGAGTTGTCTCAATTCTTCCATTATACTCCCAAAATTTAAACCATGCTTTCCCAAGTTTTTTGACTCACCTTTGCAAAAAAATAGCTAATAAGCACGCGATTACATGATTCAGGGCGAGTTCCCTACCATACTTGATTATTTGTGTGGATTATTAGCTACTAGTCATAGAAAGGGGGTGCTAGTGTGCATTCCCTGATGTGCGGCATCAAGGCTGTCGAATGTGAATGTGTTAAAAATGTGTTTTCAACGGCTCAAATTTTATAGAAAGGTGGTGCTAGGTGCATTCCCTGATGTGCGGCATCAAGGCTGTCGAATGTGAATGTGTTAAAAAAGTGTTTTCAACGGCTCAAATTTTATCTCGGTACTGTGTAGATCCGAGCTGTCCATTACCGAGATAAAATTCTAACCGTTAATAGCCAAGATCAACAGCCACGACGCGCACACCAGCCAAGTATGTCATTTGCCACCTTATGACGCACACGTTTGGATTGATTTCTCATACTCAATTTGGCCAAACTTCTTCCATTCTTCGGACTAGTGACAGATACGTTGATCGTCAAAAAAAAACTTCTAGCTTTCGATTTGCTCGTAAGGTGAATCGAACTCTAATGAATTTTAATGAATCTAATCATGATTCTCTTGGATTTCTTTTAGTATGATTTAAATCAATGTCGAATGAGCTCAAATCCAAACATGCACATCCAAACATTTAAGATTTTTACGAAAAGGATAACACCAAATATGTATCATTAGTCATGAGCAACAACAGCCCACTCTCAACCTACAAATTGCAATTTGTTTAGCACCATTCTCAGTTGTGGAAGGAACCAAAAAAAAAAAGAACCACCAAGAATATAGACAACAGAAAAGATCCATTCAGTCCATAGTTATAATCAAGATTTCCCAGCTGATTGATCAACTTCAATTTCTTCTCTTCTTCTTCTTCTCCTGCTTCTCAGAGTTCTTCAGCTGCACAACAAAAAAACCAGTCAGTATCGAGATTATTCCAAGAATGTACATAGAAACAAATGGTGAACCCCTAACGAATGCCATCTTGCCAGCTATCTGAATCAATAGCAAGGCATGACTCACCATGATTATAAGGATCCGGACAAAAACAGCGGCAAAATCAGTGAAAAGGGTCAGAGCATGCTTCACGTAGTCCAGATCCCCAAAGTGTGCCTTCTCAATTATATCTTGGGTATCCACAACAATGTAGCCGACAAACACCAGAAGCCCGAAGTACAACTGCAACAAAAAAACATAAGAAAAAAACCATCGAGGCAAAACAGGTACAAGGCCATAACCCATTTTTGAAAATTCTAGACTACCATACCAAAGGAAACATGTTAATGAGCGAAGACTACTAATATACCTCAAACTTGAAGAGAGTGGCAGAACCTCCGAACAAAGATGATGCAAAGTGCAACCAGAACAGGATGGAGAGACCAGATGAAAGAAGACCACCAAGGTAAAGGTATTCCCTGCGCTTTGCCAACATGGCTGCCATTGAGAAGCAACCAAAAGCCACAGCACATCCCACAAAAGCACTGACCAGAATGCTGCAACCAAAAACTCAGTGTTAAAACATGATTGAAATAATGGCAAACGTCAATGACGTCATGCACCCGGAAAAAAAACACAAAACTGCAATTCATAGTCTTTATAACAATGCTACGGCATCAACCAACCCTTTTAACTAAATTGAATACTGGGGTAAAGAATCCACATGCCGTGACAAAAGTCAATGAATGAGAAAGCACTATAAACTTCATCAGGACAAAGAGAATAATGCAATTACGACGATAGCAACGGCAGTAAGAGAGGCACAATTATTTAAGAAGCATGATCTTCTAGTCCAAGGGAGAGACCGCGCAAAACTTAAAGCCTAGCTCCCCCTCAACTTTTTACGCTTATTGGTTTTTGACTTAAATCAATTTTTACGTTCCGTGTTTCGTCTCGACAAGAACTTTTTACGTTCTGTGTTTTGTCTCGACAAGAGGAATACGACCGAAACTCAACCAAATACAAAACCCTAAAGCGCTTTTAGTCCAAAAAGTCACAAATAAATTATGTGAAACAACCCCTAAGTTTCATCGAGGAACTCAAACGACACCTAACGACCAAAACTTGCAACTTGGACCAATACTCCCATGAAATGGCAAAAACGAAAGGTTTCTGGACAAGTTATGTGTCACTCAAAACTGATGACAGTGGCAATGTGAAAAAAAAAAAAATGAAGAAGAAGAAGACAGTTAAAAGTGTTGACTTTGACAATCCAGCCATCCAAAGTGACAAGACATGATCCCAGAGCACAGAAACCCATTAAGTTGTAAAACCCAAAACCTATGAAGCACAGGTAATCCAAAAAAGACACCGTACGAGCACTGGGTACTGGCCAAAACTAAAATTTCCAGGAGTTAAAACATCCAAATCACTCGTCAATTCAGAGGGCAGGTAGAGGAGAATTCAAGGTCTCCGTGGGTGTTTTAACTTCCCATCAAAACTCGTGACCTGCTCATGATGTTAGAAGCCCAAAAAAACAAAAAACAAAACAAAACAAAATGCCAACAATTAACTAAGACAAACCAACCATCCAGCCAATCAACCAAATAGATACAACTTTCAAACAATTTATAGAAGTAAAATAGATGGAAGAAACACTTGCCTTGGATCAATTTCAATAGCCAATTCAATCAACGGACCAATTGAAGCTCCTTGCAAGAGGGCAGATGCCATAAAGAGTGTGACTCTCTTTTTCTGCGTGCCAAGAAAAGATAAAGTTGAGGATCGTGTACAAGACAAACAAAGTGGCGAGATGTAAAAGAAACAGAAATCAATGTCTTACCTCTTCATATGGCGGGGTTGAAAGAAGCCAAACGATACTTCCCATGCAAGCAAGGGTTGTAAGGAGGCCACCAATGTTCCAGAGGATATGCAAATAAGATCCAGCTGCTGCTGAAATCAGAGCGCAACATAGTGAGAGATAAACCTGCAAAACAACAGCAAATTCAAATAAGGAGATAAAATTAACCTGTACACGAAGAAAAAACATAGAAAATCTAAACAAAGATGATCACTTTCATCTATCAATAAGGACTTCGTATACCTTTTTTTTTAATTTTTACTTTATTAGTATTATTGTTTTTATTTAATGTTTGGGTAACCGGTGATGACGATAGCAAGACTATCACAGTATATGATCAAACCCTACCCCACACCCCACCATTCCCCCCATGGAAACAAATGAACCCAAGCCCTCAGTCCTAATAAATAGGGGACGGCTTTGTCTCAATTGAGCTATGTCCAGGGCATCCTCTAATCATGATGTCCAAAAAAAACTAGAAGAAGAAGCGCTATAACTAAACATATTTCATTACAAATCAAATTACTTGAACGCAACAGACCATACCACAACCCAAATAATGCTTCTTCATAGCTACCAAGGAAAAACACCGAAAAGAAAACATGAAAATGGCACTTAAAAGTAAAAGGAAAAAGAGACCCAAAAACTATGGATAGAAAAACCAATGTTTCAAAATCTAGAAACCCGAGTAAACTGGAAAAGGAGCCGGAAGGACTGGTCATCAATTGAAATTGAACAGTAACATCATAAGTAATTAACAGATTTTACACAGTTCTAGCTATACGGCAAAAGGTTGACCAGATCGCTTCAGCGGTTTTAACCACTGGTTCAAACGGTTGGGGTGGTTCAATGCAGTTTGAATCAACACATGGGTTTGTAGCGTTGAAAGGACCGGAACACAACCAGTCTGACAGTTCAACCAGCCAGTCAATCTGGGGTTTAGAACATTGCTTTGAACTTTACAGACAACAAATTTAAGAATAAAAAATCATAGATCCTCTCGTTTTACAGGAATTAAACCGAAAGGAGGCAAAATAGTTGACTTCTTGCAAGTTTATGGATCAAATTGGAAGCCAAATTGTAACAAAAGACCAAACAAATTAAATACCGCAAACGAATTGAATCTCTAGGAAACTGTAAGGCACGTAAACAGGGGGAGAAAAGTAGAATTCATTAAATCAAAACTCCAATAGAAGTATCAAAACCCTTACCACTTTGGACTCACCAAATCTCGCCATTTTTGGTGAGATTGGGTGAGAAAGGGAAGGAGCCAATCAAAATATGATCATTTCTGTACTTTTCTCATCAAAACACTCCATCCGAATTGAGTGATTTGGCAAGAACCCCAACCGTTTCTTTTCTTTTGCCCTCAAATCCCTCAATACAGTTTCTCTCCAAGTTACTCGGTGGTTCAAACAATTAGGTAAAATGGCGAGAAAAGTACCAAAATGAAATTCTTGATTGACCCCTTCCCTCTCGCACCCTAATTCTTTGCACCAAAAATGGTGAAATTTGGAGAAGCCCCTTTCGATTGTGAGAAAGGGTGAGAAAAATTGGATCAATAAGCCCTAATTTTTTTCCCAACTCTTAACAATTTTACTAATTCAAACCACAAGTGATAGGAATCTCCTCCTCCTCCTTCTTCTTTTTTTTTTTTTTCCTTTTTCTATCCTTCCTTGAAATCCAAAGGAGGGGGGAACTTGGAGTCTTGGATCAGGTAACGGCAATTTCATCCCCGTCAAGATATGAAGAAAAAGAAAAACAACACCCGAAACAAAACTACGAGGGATTTTTCATCTCTATTACCAGATCGATTTCTGAAAAAGAGAGAGTAGAAACCTGTTTGAGATGATTTTGAACGACGGGAGAGATCTGACGGAAGTTCTTGAGAGAATCGTAACTCCAACTGTTGCGAGACCCCGATTGGCTTTCAAAGAAGGACGAGAACGCTTCCATTTTTCTTGTTCTTGAGAGAGAGAGAGAGCGATTCAACGAAGGGCGATCAAATTTGTTGCAGTACGTCGTCGATATATCTATATCTATTTATATATAGCCCTAACGAAAAAGAAGGGTGGAATTTATTGTTAGGTAACTTCCGCGAAGCTACTGGATGATTCCCAACTTATCTTTCGAATATTTTTCAAATGAAAGTCAAGTTTGGGTTAATTTCACATTTATCCCCCCGAACGTGTTCTCTACTTTGTCAACCCTTCTTTTAAAGTCTTGCGTCTATTTTATTTTATTTTATTGATTTTTTAGTCCGTCTTTTAAAAAGTATCAAATTATGATAAATTTTAAAAAAAAATTCATTAAAGACAAAAATAATTTAATTTTTTGAATTACTTATCTTTACTCACAAAATTTTAAGTTTAATTAATAATTTTGACATAACAATAATCGGATCCACACACTAACAATCAGAGCCGCTCAAAACATGTTTATAAGAGTTCCTGAGTTTTCCATTTGCTAATTTTTTTTTTTGATAATCATGTGCTAAAATCTTAACATTTGATAAAATCAAACATTGATTTTAGCAAACGAGGAGAAGATTTGCTAAAATCAACTCCTCATTTAAGCCTAATTATAAAAAAAATAACTTATTTAGATATCGATAAAGATTTGATCAGTTCATTCTATTATATATGTATATGAATCCATTCTAAAGACACATAAAAAGTCACTCCATTGGCCTTGTTTGGTTTAGTTCTTAAGAACCGGTTCTCTCAATTATTATTCAATTATTACCCCTATTTTTTATTTTTATTTTTATTTTTCTCTCTATCTCTCTCCAATCATTAATACTTATTTTTTAATTATTACCCCTATTTCTCTCTCTAATTATTATAAAAATCAAAACCCAAACTAAACACAACCCTAGAATACATTATGAAGAAGAAAAAGAAAACAAGTTGAAACTTGAAGCATAACCCAGCAAGAGGGGCATCTGTGGAAATCGAGAGGTCGCTTCTGGAAAATTCCAGGAAGTTCTTAGACAATATCTTTAGGAGATGTTTGTGTCAATAAGGCTTTTTTTTAGCACGTGGAAAATTCCAGGAAGTTCTTAGACAATCTTGTGGGTCACTGCACACGCGTAGCCACGTCTCACTACCAATCAAACAATGCCATGTCACATGGAAAATGTATACAAATTACTACTCCCTCCGTCTTATAAAATTTGATTACTACGAAACTACATGTAATTTTTAAGTTAAAAAATAATGTGCTTATGAAAATAATTTTGATAGTCAATATGGATCTTATTTGATAGATTTCATTGAGAACTTTTATACGATACAAAAAAAATTCAAAAATTATTTTGATAAATTCATTATTTATTAGTAGTTTGAAAATTACACGTAATTTCGTAATGATCAAACTTTATGGGACGGATAGAGTACTATCCAGTGGTAATTATTCATGTATTATTTACCATGTGCTAAAATAGAAAATCTCATAAAATCGATGTGTTAAACATGGGAAACAAGGCATTACTGGTCTTCAAGGTAGTGTTTTGGGAGCGTTCTCACAAACTCATTAGTGTGGGAGCCACAAACCCGTCTAAAAAAGTAATCATTGCATTTCAAAAAGGAGGGTAAATGTGCAACTTTATATATTTTAAAGAGTGATGATTTTGTCTCCTAAAAATGTTGGATTCCCATAGAAAGACTAAAATTTGAGAACAGTGGGACTAAAAAATATTTAAAGAAGGATGAAAGAGAAATAATGTACTATAATAACAGATGATATGTAATATGGAGGGAGTTTTGATAATAATAAAAAATGTCTAGCTAGCTACAATAATATGTGCACTGTACACTACATACATTAATGTTGGGCATGCCATTAATGGTTCAGTTTGTTTTTGTTTTTTTTTTTTTTGGAGAAAGAGAGAAAATTTTCGTTAACCACCAAACAAATTCTATTACAATTTACAACCTACTAAAAAAAGAAAAAAATAAAAGGAAAATACAGAAAAAAAAAAAGTACCGAAAAAACAAGAGAGAACAACTAATTCTCATGGTTTTTAGAACTTTGTATAAATCAACTAATTGAAGATATAAATAATTTAAAATCATTTAATAAACTACACTGTTTTAAAGGATAATTTTGGAACACTAAGATAATAATTTTATCTTCTTAAAAAGTTGTATTCTCCAAACGGGATAAGGAATTTGGGACGGAGGGAGTATTTTTTTTTTCCCTACTTCTTTCACTTTACAGAATACCGAAAATTAAATATAGAAAGCGAGAAAACTTTCAAACTCTCACTTACTAATTTTTTTTTTTTTGGTTATATTTAATGTTAAACGGTAAATCAATGAGGGATAAACACCATCAATCAAAACAGAATATCTCTTTGCCCTCGTGCATAGCATGAGTACTGCGCTTGTATTACAAAAACAAAAGTAAAAATATCGATCAAGAAACAAATAAGCAATGGTTAATTACTTTACAAAGAGAAGGGAACACAGAAAGAGCAAGCTTCCTAATCACAAAGAACATAAGAATAATACAATGAAACGTCAAGAAAACTAGTCTCCAAAAACTGTGTAGTGGGTAACTTTATTCTGCTGAAGGCAAGGCAAAGAAAATTTCAAAAGGAAGCCAACCATGGTTCCAAGGAGCCCAACTTAATCTTAAGGGGTTCGCAAAGTGGTTTTACCTTGGAACTCAGAATTTTGCTTGACCCTTAAGCCATAAGCAAAAGCCCCGTCAAACTATTTGAAGTCGCCGTGCAAAGACCGGCGTGGTGGCTTAAAGCACGACACTAGTAGGATACACTTTAGCTGATTGATTGGTATAGGAAAGAATAATGCACCTTCTAAGTGGCCCAAGCATTGAACGGTAGGAGCACTAGTAGAAAGCTAGGGCAATCCAATTGGGAGCAGGAAGGGAAAAGATAGGACGCCCTTCTTTACAATGGTATTAGGCAGACAAATATATGACCTTCCCTACTGTAGCATTTATTTATTTATTTTTTATCAGCAGCAAAAATTTATTAAAGATACTCAATAAATGGTACATTGAGGGGGAGAAAAGATTTAACTAAAAGTTAGAACAGCTTAAGGGCAAAGTCCGAACACTCAAGGGCCTAAAATGCTTGGATAAAATAATGAAAATACACTTGAAGGCTTGAAAGTCCAAATATTACAAAGAAGCACAAGCCCAACAAAGAAAACCCAAAACCTAACACTAACCAAGTGCAAAACATCCGCCATTGCTGCCAACCACCATGACTACTTATAGCCACTGACCCCACCACCATCAGCCACCGTTACCACAAAACCGCCATCGGTTAACCAAAATGGAGACGGAGCCAACGAGCCCAAACAATCCAAACTGTCTCGGAAGCTCACCTAGCCGTTAAACAAAAACCACAATACCCAACAGAAACCGTAGAGTGAGACCACGATAGCACCCCAAAACTATAGCCGCAACCCCTGGCTGTTAAGCAAAAGCCAGAGAATGTAGCAGTTGATCCATATGAGTTTACCATTTTAGAAGCAAAGAATGATTTGTTCATGGAAGGACACATTGCTTTTATCACGAGAGGGGGAATGCATATGCTACCAAAAACTTGTACCCTAGATGTAGGGGGCATGCAGCAATATCTATTTCTACAATGTAAGAGTAAACTTTTGGAAAAAAACCTGCTGGCCAAGCCGATGATTGCAAAACGACACCTGAAACGATTTTGTTTAATTACTCACTACATTTGTTGTTGTTGTTGTTTTTTTTTTTTTCTGGCTTTTTATACTCATGTAGGTCCTTGCTAAGTGGTATATTTGTGTTCTCTATTACTGCTTTGTTTTGCTTTTGGGCCACAGGCCCAGTCCACACTCTGAAGTACTGATTTGCAAAATTTTACAGTAATTTCCAGACGTTGGTATGTTGCATAATTAACTTATGAGAACATCTTTTATCGAGTAATCGAAATTGAACTTTAGGTAAAAACCCATGGATTTATGTAGTGCCTGTTCTAGATGTATTTGTTGTCCTAGACTCTTGGCACTTACTGATTTTGCTAAGTAATGGTTGTCTCGTGTATTCACATCATGTTCGAATTATCTCTTCTTTCACTAAAATTCTCTTAAATATTCGACATCTTATACGCATATAGAGTTAGCTCGAGATTTTTCTACTGGGCAAGTGTGTGCTTGATCCTACCATTTTTAGGTACAAATCAAGATGCATTGCTGGAGTGCTTGCTGTAAATGACATGTCATCCTTTTGAGAACTTCAATAGAGAGTTATTTCATTATTTTGTAAACTTTATTTTTTGAAAGATGAAGATATAACTAAATTTTTCTACTTTGAATAGTCAATGGATGTAAAACTATAACTTCTCATTTTCTCTCCATTACTCATGGCATCTCGAGCTGTAATTTAACTATTTACATTGGAAAGCATAATCTTGTTTTGGGAGAATGACGTGGTATGACATCATATACTTGAAATATTGGAAGTTTTTGTTATGGAATATGGTATTGTTATGACAAAACCGGGTAGGGTCTTACTTTGTTGATATACAATATATCTCAATCCAATTTAAAATGAGGGAGATATAATCATTTTTCCAAAATCACTCATTTTTTGACCATTTGAGGGTGAAATAGTCACTTCTTTTGATATATAAATTATATTGGATCCAAACTACTTGAGTTAGAAAGTTCACTTAACAAGCTTTCCAAAGATTTAAACCATGCACAAATCGGAGGTCGGCAGTGTCCACAGCAAGCCGCAAACTTTGGCCTCCTGTCTATCTAGAAGTAGCGGCCGCTGGTCCGAGTGTTGCCGCTAGTCCAAGTGGCGGCATGCACTACGAGTGGCAACCGACACTCATTTCTACAAGCATCCATAGCCATACGTGCTAGTACTCAATTTCTTTGATTTGAATTTGATGAAGACACTCATCGAGCCTCCATTTATAGAGTGGTAAAGGAACCATGACCTCATATTGACTAGGGGAAAGACTTTGGTTTTGTAGGTCCCGTCGTACAAATTCCACCCATTCAGGGTCCTAGTCAATAGAAACTTCACTTCTACCCTGTGGGGTATTGTATTGGAGCTTAGGCCACTCGAACGCGTCTTTTTTAGCAGCTTTCATCTTAGCCTTGAAGGAAGGAAGTTAGGCACTCATCTCAGTCTCAGGGACATGCCCTGAATCAACTGCTGGTGGAAGGTTTGACGGAGGAATTGGACAACTAGGCTCTTAGGAAGCTATTGAATCTGTCCTACACCTTCCAGAACACAACTTTACACCAGACACGTTTTGGTCACCCTAAACTCCTCATGGCTAGCTATTTTATTTGCCCAACATTCCAAGAAAGTATCTTGAGGAGATTTGGTTTAGTGTTTTTTGATTTTATTCACTTTGCATCAATACTCTCAAACCATAGTTTACAATCTATAAATATAAATAAGGGTCTCTTTCTAGGTTTGCAATAAATCTCATCGTTTCCTCTCTACATACCACCTTTTTCGTCATCTTTCACACCCAAAGCTGTAGCTTCAAACCCTACAACACATAACTTTGAATTCCATACACGAGAGATATTTGTGAGCAAACAAAACACACAAAGAGTGTCTGAAACCCTTCAAATTGATAGAGTTTGTCGCTATTCATCGGGTTTTCCACCTTTAATCTACAGCAGAAATTCCAGATTGTAGCTCCAACTTCGCAAGCTTGCCCCAGTTTCGTCTGAACTTGGAATGATGCGGTTCTTGAACCGTTGCGAAGCTCTATAAGTCTATTTTCAAATCCAATTGATCTCATATCCATAGCCTCTGTATTTTGAGAGAAATAACCCTTTTACCATCAATGTGTCGGATTTGCACTTGCCAATCTTTCATATTTTCATGTTGTACTCTTAGAAAGAAGGAACAAAAAAATTGTTGAAACATAACCGATAAGGGGCATTTGTGGAAATCGAGAGGTCGCTTCTGGAAATTCCAGGAAGTTCTTAGACAATGTCTTTGGTTGAATCGGACGGAGATAATAACAAACTAACTACCTAGAAAAGAGATCTCATACGTTGATGTTTGTCTCATCAAGGCTATTTTTTATTTACTTACATGACAAGCAAGCAAAATATTAGATGCTTATTATAGGATGTCTTGTGGATCACTGCACCCGCGTAGCCTCGTATAAATGCCAATCAAACAATGCCATGCCATGTCACATGGAAAATGCACAAGTTTCTATCATAGGTGGCTTGATTATGCGGTGTTCATCGGGGGAGTGCTTGTGCACACCAGGGCAGTGCACACCAGCGCTCCCGAGTTCGTGTTTTAGGACCATTCTCAAAAACTCATTGGTGTCACACTCCCATCATGGGTTTAAAAATTATTTATCCCTCAAATTTTTTAAAATTACTGATAATATAATAATTATTTTTAATAATTAGCATAAAAAAATCTCTGAAAATCTAAATAATTGTGATTTGACATAGTTAAAATTAAAATAATTCTACATTGTCCCGTAAATTTTCCTCAATTCCTTTCACAAACATAAATAATTGCACGTGTGTATTGTAATTGTTGACCCAAAAAAATAACAATGTCAAATACAAACTACACAAGTTGCACGATATGTTGAGCACATTTTTAGTTGAAAATACTTTTCTTAAGTCGGCCTAAATTTTTTTCTTAGGGCCCCGAAAATTACAGGACTGGGTCTGATTTGTATCCTCATAAATTTACAATTTAATACTAAATGTAGCCGTCGATGTGAATCTCTGTGAAATTTCAGTATTTTTTTGATGAAAAGAGGAGAAAACGACCATGTAATTTATACATGTGCATGTAAATTTGCGATTTACAATTTAAAACTTATCTTAAAACCAATATAATAAAGAAAGAGGCCAAAAAATAATCTGCCCACTGATACAAAAGACATCATGAAAATTTAACCATATAAAAAATCAAAGTGATCCACTATAAGCAACCATCTCAACGAATCATGTTTTTTACATGAGAAATGAATAATTCAGCTTTCAAAAATAATATACGCATAACATCCAAACACAACATATGAAGCACAAGGATTGACGTGGCGCGCTAAGTGTACTGGTGGTGTTAGTCTTGTTTAAGCCAAATGATGACCACATGCTTGGTGGAGGGAGAGAGAGACCTTTGATTCACTTTTTTTTTTTTTTTTTTTTTTTTTGTGCCATAGATGATCCTCCCACAGCCACAACCACCACCAACCCATCCAAAACTTCTCCTCTCTTCCCAATCCAATCAAAGACCCACAAAAAGGAGACTCTCATAAACCACCGTACTCTGCCAGATGCAGCGGCGGTGCCACCTTGTTTCCGCAAGCCCCAGCAACAGTGTTGAGCTTAAATTGTCAAGTGTATGATGAGATCCGAGCCGTTGAGAGCTCCAATCAGATCCACAATTGCAGAACCACGCCAACGATGGACCTGAACAATTCTTCATTCGATGCTGAGTTAAGTTGGTTGTCAAACAGAATTTGGTGAGTTTTCACGTTATTTTTCCCTGGGTTAAGTTGGTGGGCCCCACCAGTATACATGGTGCGTCACATCATCCGTTGTTTCATGTTGTGTTGGGACGTTGTGCATGTAACATTTTTGTTCAACTATACCAGTTCAATTCTCACTACAAAAAAATTGAGTTTTAGTAACAAAATAAAATAAAGAAACATAAAATGCCTAAACATCTCCATCCCATCCTTTTATTTTTTATGGAAATAAAAATAAAAGAAAGCCCACTCATTGATCCTCTGTCCTTCACGGTTCATTCTAAAAAATTTATTTTCCACTTTATAGAATACCGAAAATTAAATATAGAAAGCGAGAAAACTTTCAAGCTTTAATTTTTGTACATTTAATGTCATATGGTAAATCAACGAGGGACAAACACCGTCAATCAAAACAGAATACCTCGCTTCCATGCACGGGTACCGCGCTTGTATTACAGAAACAAAAGTAAAAATACCGATCAAGAAACAAATAAGCAACGATCACTTTACAAAGAGAAGGGAGCACAGAAGAGAAAGCTTCCTAATCACAAAGAACATAAAAATACTACAATGAAACGTCAAGAAAACTAGTCTCCAAAAACTGTGGAGCGGACAAATTTATTCTGCTGACGGCGAAGACAATGAAAATTTTAAAAGGAAGCCGAACATGATTCCAATGAGTCCAACAAAAACAGAAAATTTGAAGGAGAAGCCAGCGTCGCTTTTCCGGTTGCTCCGTCTCTTCAGCATTTCCTGTGAAAAAATAAATAAAAATTAGAAACCATAATATATCAGTCATTTGTGTAGCAACCATTCTAGGATAGCAATTGCAAGATTTCATCATCCCATGGTATATGGTAAGTTGGATCAAAAATAAAAAAATGTGTGGCACGGTGTTGGGTATGGACGTGTATCTAGGGGTATGACCTGTCAAATCTTTTTATCTAAGGATATGTGAACTTAGTAAAATGAATCACAGTTCAACTGATTTTGTAGGAAAGATATAACGTGGAGTGGGAAAAAAGAACTTTTCGTCATTTTTCCCCTAATCATGAATTAAGAAATGTTTGTATAAAAAAAGTGTTAAATGTAGGGCCGATAAGTGTCGGACACATGTCCCATACCCTCGTCCAGGTGTCGAGTGTCAACACGGATACTTAATTTTCTGTCTAAAGTACCCGTCCATTATAACTCAGTTAACGATCTCGAAGTTTGATCGGATTGACCCTGTTCTGATCATCTGTTTGTGATGTCCCATACCCTTGTCCAGGTGTCGGGTGTCAACACAGATACTAGATTTTCTGTCTAAGTACTTATCCATTATAAGTTTATAACTCAGTTAACTATCTCGGAGTTTGATTGGATTGACATCTGTTCTGATCATCTCACAAACAGGTTCTCTAACTTCTCTTCCATGACACGAATAACAGAATGATTGCGTATAAAACCGCATTAAAGGTGGTAATTTCTGGACCACAGAAGCCAACTAAGTGTCTAAGGCTCTGAGCACATTAAGGATTGCTCTTCCAAACTTCTTATAATATGTTCAGGCTTCCTCCAGGTAGGTCGTCCGGTTGTGTTTGTGTCTAGTTCTGCAAGTCTGGTGGATGATCCCTAGTACATTCTTCTATGGTTGCCATTCTAGTTGTCAGTACGTCATATCTACGTGTGTCTAAGTTAATATAAGTAATGAATTACCTGTGGGTAAAAAGAAAGAGAGCAGACTAACCAGTTCCTGCAGCAGTTGCCGTGTTTGTTGCACGGCTGTATCCCTTTCGTCCTTGAGACGCTGCAAAGCCTGATTCCGCAATGAATTTATAGATTACCAATTGCCCCAAAAGATTACACTGTTTGGAAATGTGTCCAACCATGTACATCAAGTTACATATAGGACACCCTTCTTGGATGCAACCACGTGGCAAGGCACAAAACTGAACTAAATAGTTGTGCAAACAGACACGGAAAAGTGGACCATAGGAGGATAATGGGGTAACCAACACAGATAACTAACTTGAACTAGGACCTCCAAGAACTAGACCTCCTATGGCAATGTTAAATCGCCAGTTGTCCAAAATGCTTAAGCTATTAGGGAAGAACCCCAACAACATATATCAAGCAATCTAACAACAATATTTGCAAAGATTTATCGGACAAAGGAAAAGTGCTGATATAGGACTAATGAAAGAGGTCACTAAACAAGTATTTTTAAGAAATCACTGTTGCGCCTTCAAATGAGACTTAAAGAATAAACTTAACTGTATAATAAAGAGAAAGATATGAGTAGCTTGAACTTAGCATTTACATTGTAATGTAGCAGGCAAGAAGCATTTTTTATATGCCCGGATGTCTGGAAGCATTACATAAATAAATGGGAAAGGACCAAAATTCTACATCATTGACATCAAATCTAACCCGCATACCACAGTTTAGAGTACATATCACTGTATCAAAGACTTCAGCAATCTGTTAACGAGGTTGAAAAACAGATGAGAAAATGAAACAGATCACAGAAACTAGAGCACTAACATGGCCCATAAAGAGGTTACCACATAACAAAGTTGAGGAGCTGCAGGTCTACCATCCCAAAAAAAGGAGAGGAAACTATGGCCCAGGAAGTCTGGAAAACTATCTTTCACGCCAATCAAGAAATAAAAAGGTCTAATGGTTGCTCATTTTAAATCATTCTGACAAACTGTGCATATACTACTGACGTTGTCACTAAAAAAAGACGGACGGAGGCAAGCATTGAAATCGTATGAAAAGAGATCTGCCATTGACTAAAACAAGGAGGAGAAAATAAAATTGTACCAAAATGTGCAAAACACACCAAAATTAAACAAAAGAGCAAGAGTAGAACTCACGGAATTGCTATCCAAACTTCGTTTGGAGTCCTTCGATGCTTCATTTTCTGAGTTTCCTAATGCTGCTTGAGGAGACAGATAGACAACCCTAAGCTTGCATTCCTCTACTACTTTTCCACTATCCTTAGTAAACTGCATGCAACAATGTCCATCGTTTTGAAGTGAAAACAGTATTCATTGCCTTTTTCTACTCCAAACCAATGTAACCGTGCCACAAAAATGAAGTCATTGTTCTGAAGAAAAGATTCTTACAGTATCTTGTGGAAGCTCATCGACCTCGGTATGTGGAGCCACAATGGTGCTCTGTAGCAGAAACTTATCTTTGGATTGCATGTCTGGAGGGTATTCTTTTTGAGCTTGAAGGGTGACTACAGATACGGTAATTAGTCAAAATCAACATTAGAAATTCATGGTGTCTGAACGGCAGTGGAACTATATAACATTATAACCACAAAACAATCCCACACTGCCATGCAATCACCCAAGGCTTGTACATATCATAAATAAGAAAAAGAAACCCTGATCTAGGAGATCATCTATCAGGTACACGCTGCCCATGCTCAGACCATGCATGTAGCATGAACACTTCTCCTGCTTGGTTTGGCGTATGCTGAGCATATCCTGAAGTCCTGCACTTGCCTGAGTTTTATGAATTTCACTTATTTCTCAGTAAAATAGTCTAAACTGACCTAAGTTTTGTGACAACTACAAAAACCTTAGCCTGTATGCACGATTCCCTCCTCCGCTATCCAGCCGTCAAATGATTTTAGTATTTAGAGTTTTATGATCTTATTCATTTTAATCGAATTCAGTCCTCGGTAACAAGTTATTTAGTTTTGTTTCAGCATGGTGAATACACAGCTATTTCTGCTTAGTGTGCCATAGAGAATGTTTGTCCTGAAGTACTCTAACCTTACTTGCAGCCTTGCAGGAACCTCATATGTGGGTGGCGAATCTACCTCAGAACCTTGCTCCCACGCTCCCAACTCAAGACTCTCATAGAACCTCGCTCCCATTGAGAAAGGAACTCGCTCCCATTGAGAAAGGAACCCACTCCCAACAAGGATAGAACCTCTTAGGCATATAAATCTCAAAAGAAACAAAAACAAAAGATACCAAGCAAGCGAAAAGACAAAGTGATGATATGCTATTAGAAAAATATCAACTTAAAATTTGCTCAATTACTTTATATAACCATAATATTACTTAGTTACTAAAACAATCTTTGCAATTGACATGAATGATGCATACTAATTTTTACTTGCATTACATATTTATATTTTCATGTATTATTCCTAAAGGCTCCCCCTCCCGAAAGAGGAGCTCCTATAATCCTTCGCCCCTGATCCCGCTCCTGCCCCGACTTCATGCAACTAAGATATGGAGAACAGTTGGAATCTCGTATTAAAAGTACAAATAATTTTATGTTTTGCAATCTAAGAGGTAGAATAATATTTTCTTTTTTGACATTTAACTATCGTAAAAGAGATAAAAATATTTAATTAATTTTCCCTAAATGCTCCCAATGGTGCTCACACACTTTTATGATCATCCCCTCCCCCACCCCAGCTCTTGCTCCCTCTCCCGCTTTGTGCAACTAAGACCGACACAAATTTGTTTGGCTTACGCACCATGCTCCCAGATGGGACTTTGTTAAATAGCAAGCTGGGGGGTTGCAAATGACAGGGAATGTGTTCTCTGCCTTGGAGGTATTGAATCCCAGAATCACCTATTTTTTGAGTGCCGATCTTCAGGCCACTTTTGGAAGCAGATGTTGAGTAGATGAGGAGTTTTCAAGATCCTATGAAGCTGGAAATGAACTAGCTTATGGTATCTCAAACTATAAGGGGACTCAACCAGAGTCTCAGTCTACAGATTAACCTTTGTTCCACCTTTGTATCATATATGGCTGAAAGGAATTGCAGGGTTTTCGAGGAGAAGGGGCATGGATTTAAAAGGGCTCTATAAGATGTTAGAGCTTGCTTATGCACTTTGAGGAATGATAGCCCCCCATGGAGAATAATCTGATCCGTGCTACCTCTGGGCCTGTGGCTCGACTTTCTGGAACTAATGGTTGAGTAGGCGTTGCTGGTTGTGTAGCTCTAGTCTTTGATCTGGTCGTGTTCTGTTGATGAGTCCTTTTGCCCTGCGGACCTCTTTTGGGATTCTGAAGGCTATAACCATGATCTTGATATGTGTATTGGGTTATAAGCCAAACTTCCCCACAAAAACATACAGTACGTCAGTTTGGAAAAAGAGAGCCCACCTGAAGCAGGGTTTGAAAGGACCCATTCCATTGAGAGAAACTTCGGGAGAACAGAGGGGCTAGATACAAAATATACAATCTGGATTTAAATATGCCAGATCAACAATGTAAATTGGTAACAATAAAACCAATAACATTTAGTCATCACCTATCATTGCAACCAAAACCTACCCCCATTACCTATGTTCACAACCAAAAACCCCATATGCTGACCTAGAATTCCTGCATCCAAACCACGGCAAATGATGAAGAAAATGATAACCATCGCTACCAATGATCATCAGTTCATCACACCCAACAATTTGTTTACCTGCCACATTATGAACATGTGGCCCAGCAAGAATCCCCTTCTTAACAAACCAGTAACCTCCCATGCATAACCTCCTTAACAACCTACGCTAATATGAGCACCATCACCCAACCAGCAATACAACCCAACTCACTTGATCTTCTATATTCTCCCCATGTAGCACCACATCAATCCCTCCTCCAAACAACTCAGTTGCTTTCTGTACTCATGCTCATCACCACAAACTTGTATACCAATACTTGTGTATGAATCTAACTAATGCCACTACTTTATTCCCTTTTGAACCATCTATATAACCCAACTAAATCCCCCTCTCTCTCTCTCTCTCTCTCTCTCTCTCTCTCTCTCTCTCTCTCTCTCTCTCCATCATTTATCTACACAAAACTTACCAAATCAAAAGGCAGAACTATAATCAACAAAAAAAAAAACTGAGTTTTTCTGTTGGTGAAAATTCCTGTCATACATGCATGGAAACAAGCGTTTGTACATTAAGTTCATTGTCCATGTTCACTTCCACCTACATGGAATATGACTTTAGTTACACATTACAGCAATGAAAACGAACAAAATATCCAAAAGATTGTCGCATAGTAAGTATTGATGTATAGTACCTCTTATGAAACACGAGTCCCATGGCTGTATAACACCAGTGTTCGGTCGTACAAAGTATTTCTTCGGTGAAGTGGTTTTGACCTAGAAAAGAAAATGACAGAAGCTTATTGAAAATAAAAAAACAAGAGAAACAAATAGATATACAAAATTAACAGAGGTCCAAGGAGCTGTACAAATATATCCTCAACAAAGAGTGATTTTAAATATGGGTAAGTATAATAGAAAAGTACCTTGAAAGCAACACAATGTTCAGTGTTGTTCGCAACTTTAAGATCACAATAACTTTGTTTCTCTAGCTCAACTGTTGTACAAACAAATTATCAGAAATCCATTGGAAGTTTCTAGAACCATGGATCAGAAAAAACTGCTTAACTGTTTGCATAAATGTGCATAAGCGCAAAGCTGGATGCACACTAATATGCAGGCAGAGGAATACAACTGGTAAAAAAGCTTGCTATAAGCCTATATGTGGCATATTTACCTCCGTATATTCATATTAAATATGATCAAGAAGAAACTAATACAGTTCCCATTCTATCAGTTTCTCAAGTATACTTCTTATATCAATATCTAAAATACTACTAGACAATGCCTTTTAAGCTCGTACTTAACTATTTAAGCCATACACACCAGCTCCCCCATTTTGACAAATTTAGAGCCAGACTGATAGAGTTACACAATTTTGTACCCATAAGTCCACTCCAGGTTCCAACAATATTCGGATTCCTTTTACTGAACTACCTCTCATCTTGATTTTTTCATGCTTGTGACAAACATTGCCAACCACAGTGTTCTAAAAGAAGGTCTGGAAGGCTGAGTACTCACCGCCTAGGCACTAGAAGGCCCCTCGCCGACCAGCCTGACTAGGCGTCGAGTACTTGGCCCTGGAAGCTAGAAGGTGCCTAGCAGCCCTGGGAGCGCCTAGCGAGTTTTAGAAACTTGGCCAACCAGCCAAGCTATTCTTTTTTTAACACCGCCCATGCATTACCCCCTAGCTTCCTTCAAACTTATTTGTTTTTATGTGCTTTGTGTGTCACACCCGGTCACTGCCTAGTGCCTACCAGCTATCTTATTCTCACCCCCATCTGAGGATTATCTCTAGTCTTTCCACGCCCTTCCATGTTTCCCCAAGTTGACCAAATAAACTTTAACACATCATTAAAAAGAATGGCCTCATAATCTAGATAAAATGCCATCATTGCAGCCTCCAAAAAGGCAGGGACAGAGGCATCCAACAAAAAGCCTTAATTTCATTTCTAGCTCATATAAAGGCACGCTATACATACTCCTGGGTTCTGTGAAGAGTAGCCAATACAAGTAATTCCCGGAACAAGACTTTCCTTGTGCATTAAGAGAATGCTTCGAAAAATCCCAATGGCATTATTACAGACAAAGGCACAACAAATTTGGCTAGTGGTGTGGATCTCATGATGGCAACCCAGTCCCTACTTATTTTCTAAAACCACTTTCTCTGATAAGAAGCGGACAAATATTCTCTTTGGTTGTGTTAGTTGTTCAGGTTAATTCATAATTGGACCCTAAAAGTCCCTTGTATGAAAAATTAAATATTAAAACAAGTATATACGTGCAGAAAGAACTCCCTACAATTCTAAGCTATCAAAATTTTTTTGGTCACATGTGTATAATAAAATGATGGCTAAACATACACACACAAACTTAGACCTACCAAATACAAATATATAAATATGAAACATGATTTTCGTTTTCTTTAGGGGTTTGGCCCCCCACTATACACAGATCCCACGTCCGGCACCATCTCTGATAAACTAAAGTTTAGGTTCACTGAAATTTTCAAGAGGGAAAAGAATTACATTCTTAGCCAAAATTAGCGAATGATGGTCCCATTACACTTTAGTCTGTCATTTTCAACAAACCAAACACCGGCCAAATTACCAACTACTATCAACATTAAATCCCGGGCCATCATTTCATTTTCCCATCGATTGAGTAAATTTGGTAAATTCAATTAAAATTACATAAAATTCAAACGTGAGAGAGAGAAAGAGATAGAGCGTACACTGAAATTGGAGCTCGTCGGGATGAACAGAGATCAACTGGCCAGTAGTACCAGCCATGATGATTGACGATGACCACCGCACCTAATCGTTACCTACCCAACAAAGATTCGATCAAACCCTGTTAGCAACACAAAATTAGACATTTAGGCAGAAGAAAACGAACCCTAAAAGAGTGTAGAGAGAGAAGAAGCACCTGAGAGAGAATTGAGGATCGAAAGCTGTGGGCGGGAGAGAAAAGCGAGAAGGACGGTCCACTTTGGGCGACCACTTGTCTTCAAAGATGGTGCAGCCAAGGCCACAATGATCGGGGGGGCTTCCGTAATTCTAGAGAGAGAAAGTGTCAAGCGGAGAGTGTGTGCTCGCAAATAGCACGACAAGGAGAGGATGAACGAATGATGACGTGAATAGTAAAAGCGATATAATTGGAGCTAGTGGTCCTGACTGATGCGTCGGTTTTTTTGGGGACAGGATGTCCTTTATTTACCATCCGGTCCGGTTCAGTTTGGGCTGCTCACACAGTAACGATAGAAACTATTTATTTTGTAGAGTTTGTCGAACATAATATTATGGTTGAAATAAATTAGCTTCATGATAGGATCGTTTTGATTTTGTAGAGTTCCTCTATAACATAATCTTATTGTTGAAAGAAATTAGCTTGATCTAACATCGCAATAATAATAACAATAGGAATCGTTTTGATTTTGTAGAATTCTTTTAACAAAATATTACTGTTGAAATAAATTAGCTTGATCTAACATAGCCATAATAATAAGAATCGTTTTGATTTTGTAGAGTTGGTCTAACATAATATTATTGTTAAAAGAAATTGAGTCTTGCTAACGTGTGCCTAATTGGTACACAATAAGCACACAACAAACAAAAACAACGCACACTTCAATATGCATTTTACACTTTTCAATACACTTTCGTATATCCCTATACACTTTTTCAATCTTAACGTGGGCCTATTGGGCACACATTAGCGTTTCCCAAAGAAATTAGCTTCATCTTACATTGCAACAATTATAGGAATAATTTATTTTGTAGAGTTCGTCTATCATAATATTATGGTTGTAAGAAATTAGTTTGATCTAGTATCGATTGCTACAAAAATACACAGTAATAGATTTGTACAAGACAAAACAAAATGAAAAAAATAAAAATAAAAATTGGAACTGTAAATGCTAGCAGCTTGGCACAAATTTGTTTTGTTCATGAAGTAATCAATGCTCGGTTAGGCTGATTTATTTTATCGGAATAATGTCCTTGACGAGTTCTACAAAATAAATGGTTTCAATCATTATTGCCCATCTTTGTCCCACGGCATCTCAAACTGGACCAGACTGGATGGTAGTAAAACTTGACTGGACCGACCTTCATTTTTGGGAGCCATCTGATTCACAAAATGATATCCCTTACCATGAACAAAGTTGCTCCCTCAAAGATATCCACAATCCAATATGGGAAAAGCAAATATCTGTTAGAACATGTATGAAGATGGTTAGACCTTAATATACAATTGGACGACTAAACACTTACAAAATTTAGCATTTTAAGTGGATATGAGTCATTTAATGTATATTGGGCCCAACAAATGTAGTGGACTCCGTGGATACTCCCGAGAAGTTTAGACCTTGTGCATGTTGGCGCAATAGAAGCGATGGCGGGATCATCGTACAAACTCCCAACAAGTGGTATTAGAGATAATGGCTGACGATCTATGGCAGACTCTCGACGCACCATGAATGGGCTTGTATGGAGAACACTCTATGGAGCGGGAAATCAAATTGCGCAGGTAATGGGGTGTGCCAGGTGATGCAAGCGAATGGAACACAAACCGGCTATGGTACCTTGATAACCAAAAGTTTGGATTATCTCGGGGTTTTATTTTGGAATTGTTCGAAATTGCTTACAAAAATTTACCAATAGAGCACTATCAACAAATTCAAACAATTAATTGCTTACATGGAGGACTGAGATTTTGGATTTTCTGATCCAGCCCAAATTCATTGGGTATATATGTGTAGACAATGAACAAATGTTCAGACACAAAATTGGACATAGATGTGGTCATAATTGTTCGATACATGCAGGTCCAATACACATTGGAGAAGGCTCCAGACATGTCTATCTTCAAACATGTGTGCCCAAGTAATTTCCTTAAACTAGTATTGTTTTGTTTGTCCATTAAAAAAGTGGACAATACAACTCAATATGTGATTTACACATAATTTTATTTTGACGATCATAGTTGTTCAATTCTTAAGATTTTATTTTTTAATAGATTTTTTTTTTTTTTTGGGGGGGGGGGTGGTGGATCCCATGTGTAAATATTTGGGGAAAAAAAACTTTTGATTTTGAATTTTAGACCTAGAATTAGTGATTTCATTATGTTCATTGCAATGCAACCTCATACAAGATGGCCAGTGTGTATCGCATCAGCGTGCCCTATAGACTATTGCGGCACATCTTTAATCGGTAGTGTTTGTTGTCTAGGGTGCACTTTATTATTTGGAGTCACCACTTAGTTATATGAATCATGCAACCTACTACAGAAATCGGAATTCTAGAGCCAATACTATGACGAGGGGAAGGTGTTAGACACCCATCTTCATTCAACCCCAAAGGTTGCGTCAAGTTGTTTGACATAAGGCGTTTCAAGAGCTTATTTTTGTCTCAAAAGCAGGACTGCAAATAAACCGAGCCGTTAATGGACTATTCAAAGTTGATTTCATTGAAGGCTTGTTTCAGTTCAATTCGTCTCCTAAAATGAATTGAAATTGAACATTAATTTTAAGCTGTAAGTGAGATGAACTTGAATGTAACAATATCCGACTTTGTAAGTGAGATGAACTTGAATGTAACAATATCCGACTTAGTTAAGCTTACAACCTTGGAGTGTATATGTATATATCTCATGAGAAAATTTCAGATATATACACAATTTTTTTTATAACTTATATGTGCAAACTTTCACAAGTACTACTATAAAGTTACATATGATGTGTTTTTATAGTTTAATATGTATGAACTTGTATACGTGCATATTTAAAAAATTATTGGCAGCCCTAGACTTGCATAAGAACTTAAATACTTAGTATTTTTGGCTTTTTAAGGCTAGTGAACAAACTCGATTCTAGCTTGGCTCGTCAAATTTTTATTGAGCCCGAGTTCAACAAAAACTTAACGAACGAACATAAACATAATAAAGCTAGGCCTGATTCGGCTCGTTTGTAGCCTTACTCAAAAGTTGTTGGAAATTTGTGGATGAATCCGGGGCACTCGGAGGGTCTTTTGAAGTAACCGAGGAACCTTTTCCGAGCTAATTGCACTTGGAAATTGCAGATCAAGAGCCAATAGTTACGGTTGGTTAATACCCCTCATGAGTGGAGGGTTATGGCTGCATTACATCTCAGAAGTTGCAACATTCATTTGCAGCCAGCAATTCAAGAGTTTTCTTTAGCTAATATATAGGGACGGATCCAAGGGGGGCATGTGCCCCTGCTGACCCCCACTTGTCAACGTAAAAAAAAAAATTGGATGGGAATAAGTTTCGTATATATGTGTGTGTGTGTGTGTGTGTGTCGGGTTTAGTAGCATAACTAGCGTGTTGGTGGTGGTAAGTCGTGTTGCCTCCAAGCATTAGGTTGCGAGTTTGACTCCTCTCCCTTCTTCTTTTAAGCCACAAAAGTTGAAATGTTATCAAATAAGAGTGAGACCTTTGGTTCCAAAACTAATTGTCTTCCCTCTTTGCCACTAGACCAACAACAATCTTTGTACAACAACTTGGTAGTTTTATTATATATTTTGAACCTATAATGGAAATAACAATTCCCTTAGCATTTTTTCCCTGAATTTTAAATTTTTTCCCTTCTTTTTTAGAAAATGAGACAAAATCATGAAAATTTTGTTTAACTTAGATATTTTTTTTAAATTATAGAGATCTTTTACAATGGTCTCTAGCCTTCAATAATTTCTTATTTGATATGAAGTTTAGAATCAATCTTCCACGATTTCTTGTCCCTAACAAAATCGTTGACTAGGAAAAAAATTGCACAATTATAATTAATAAAATGCCCCCACTGGATTGGATTTCTGAATCTGTCCCTGCCTATATATCTATTGAATCCGATTTTTTGTACAAGGCACTAGAAATCCGTGTTCCACTTAGACATTCTGAAATTTGGTTCTTGTGTGAGAGAGAGAAATATGTGATTCGTTTGACAAGACAGTTGGCGGAGGTGTTCTGGCAACTTGTGATTTGTCGTTTTATCCTGGGAGATAGACACCGACTAATCTTACAACACCCATGGCGAATGTGTCTAAAGGAGATTGTTTCTAACACGTGACTCGATTCAAAATTTCTACAATACTGTTTGTATTTCAATTATGTTGTTTACATTTCAGTTCTGTTCATGCATTTGTAACAATGTTCTATTATAAGAGAAATTGTCGATGAATCTCCCATCGAAGATGACAAAGCTAACAGTCAACACAGGACATAGATGGAAAAAATAAAAAAGCCCGGAAAGGCAATTTTGGTTATGTTTGGTTTGAGTTTTGGGTTTTGGTTTTTAGTAATAATTGGAGGGAGAAATAGAGACAATAATTTAAAATAGAGGTTAACGATTAGAGAGAGAGACAGAGAAATGAGAATTATATTTGAAAATAGGGATAATGATTGAATAATAATTGAGAAAACTGGGTTTTGAAACCCACAATGAACAAGATCTCTATGATTTCACACCAAAACATCAAAAAGACAGAAAACCACATCCCATAACCCGAAAATTACAACTAAACCAAAAGAGAATACACCTACACAGAGGGCAAAATTGGAAAGCAATGCCGAATGACCAAACATAAATTAGACACCAACTCTTTTATGAGCTTCCTATCATGGACAAGAAGTAACTAACTAATAGCCATTAGATAGTGTGGAATAACAGAACAATAAATACTTACAGGGGATTGGAGAAATGAGCCTGCATTAAACAGAAAGAACACCGTTATGGGTACAGACAAGACGCATACGTCAAATGTACGTAATCCATCTCAACCGTCTATCTCATAAATCAATGGTCCGGATTTTAAATAAACTATTTGTGCAAATAAATGAACTATTCGGGCAAATAGTTTATTTAAAATCAGGACCATTGATTTCATGCACGAACGGTTAATATGCACTGTCCGTGCATATTGCGTATGCATGCCTGTGTACACGAAGTAATTTTGAAACAGAAAAGAACAAAAATATAATTAGAACCTTTTTGACATTAAAGGATTTGGCGAAATAGCGGTTAATAGTTACATGCACACCATATTCGTGCACACCACATGCACACCACTCCATCTAGACCATCTAAACACTTTTTGGACGTTATGGATCTGAAATACATTATGACCGGTCATTGTAAATGGCGTGCACACATGTGGTGTACGCGTGGTTTTTTCCAATAGCGATTGCGATGTGCAACTATACAAAATAAATGATGATGGAAGGGGTTAGAAAATAAACAGGTCAAATAGGGGTCAGTTCCCCTCACACTTAAAAAACACACATAAAAAAACATATGATTTTGTTACAGGCCTCACTGTGATGTTCTGAACCGTTGATCTTGTTTAAATGAGTAAAATAGGAGGTCTTGTTAAAATTCAGCTTAATCAGATATCGATAAGTGCTTGATTCACATAGCTTTGTAAAAAATGTGACAGGAACTAGTGTTTTTAAAATTGTTTGGATCAAACACTTACCAATATCCGATTGAGCTGAAATTTTGCAGGACCTTTTAGTTTACTCATTTAAACAAGATCAATGGTTTAGAACATCACAAGGGGGTCTGGAAGAGTGTTGTGTTTTTTTTAAGTGTGAGGGGAATCGGCCCTGGTCAAATATGTCCAATCTAGAGAATGAGCAAACATCTCACCTGGTTTCCTCGGTTATTAAGGGGTGCTTTGGCTAAATTTGGTTTTTTGGTTTATTGGATTATTTGATTTTGTCCTTATTCAATTTTTTTTGCATTTGTTAGTTTTCGGTTGATTTTTTTTGAGGGTTTACAACGGCATGCCGGCCGAGAGGAATCTAAAAAGTATAAAATTATTAGCCAAACTTAAAGTTTTGTGAATAAAGACAAAAATAAACCAAAAAACCAATAAACCAATAATCCAATTTGGTTTATTTTTGTCTTTATTCACAAAACTTTAAGTTTGGCTAATAATTTTATACTTTTTAGATTCCTCCTCGTCGGCATGCTCCAAAAAAAAAAACCTCAAAAAATCAACCTAAAACTAACAAATGCAAAAAAATTTTTGAAAGCGACAAAATCAAATAATCCAATAAACCAAAACCAAATACCTAAACTCCACCTTTTTCATTTTTGGTACAAAAGGTTTTTGTTTTTATTAAAAAAATTGCGTTTGTTAGTTTTTTAGTAGATTTTTTGTGGTTTTTTGGTTTTTGTCTGCCGGCGAGAGGAATCTAAAAAGTATAAAATTACTAACCAAACTTAAAGTTTTGTGAATAAAGACAAAAAATTATGACAAACAATCGATTTTTTTGGTTTTTTTTCGTTTTTATTCACAAAAACTTTAAGTTTGGCTAATAATTTTATATTTTTTAAATTCCTCTCGTTGAGACAAACCTAGAAACCACAAAAAATTGACCGAAAACAAACAAATGCAAAAAAAATTAAATAAAGACAAAACCAAAAAAACTAAAAAATCAATTTTTTCAATTTACCCAAACCACCCCTAAGGACACAACTTATCGCCAGTGGTGATGGTCGGACACACAGTAGTAAGGGACAAGGGTATGAGGTTGCCGGGGTCAACATTTCGTTATTCTGTTGCCATAGTCGTCTCTCCATCGCCGGAAATTTTCGTACCAAAACACGGGATAAGAATGTACTTTAATTCGAGTGTATTGGAAGTATTTTTAAAATGAGTTTTGTTAACGTGTGCCTAATAGACACACAATAAACACATAAACAAATAAAAACAACACATACTCCAATGCACTTTTTACATTTTTTAATACACTTTTCACACATTTCAATACACTTTTTCAACTTTAACGTGTGCCTAATAGACACGCATTAGCATTTTTCTTTTAAAATATAGGGTGAGCCTGTGGCTTTAGGAAATGTCTATAGTAGACATGACACTGACTGGCCCTAAATAAAAACTTGCAAGATTGCATTATCCCATTAGACGACTCAACCTCCATCTAATTTCAAATTCCACGAATTTCTACACTCATTAAATTCTTAGGCCCTAGCAAAAATAAATACTACTACTATATATTTGTTCATTTTAATAAGAAAGCAGTGGCAAACAAAAACAAAAGCAATTTTGGATTTCAAGATCTTTCTTCCAGGTTAGGAAAATGGCGAGTATTTGGGGAAAATGTCGTTCTAGAAAGTCCAATTATTTAGTGCTCCCATAGCAAGGTCAAGAGGTGCATTAAAATATTCCCCATACATTTTTGCAGGATTCTAGGCTAAATATATATGTATTTCGAACACGATGAAGTAGTACTCCCAGATGAAACGGACCCGAGGCTCTGCTGTCAGCAGAGAAGGTAGGCCCTATCAACCCATCCGAGTCATCCATCTCGACAATTAGTGGTTTAGATGGAGAATATATTTTATTGCTACGAGTTCAGATGCGAATCTAAATCGTTGATTGCGAAAATAGACGATTTGGATGAAGAGTTCACAGGGTTCAAATGAAATACTCTCTGCACATTTTCGCAGGATTTACGACTAAGTATATGTATTCGCCTATCCGGAGCCCAAGGAGTTGTGCTCCACACTAAAATTGTTCCCGCTCCTCACAAACAAATATAGCTTGCGTGGCGCCAACGCACAGGACAGAAGTCAGTTAAAAAGCTCTGGTTGCCACGTGGCCCCCTCTTCTTTTACGTCATCTCTTTCCCCCTCTCCCGCCAACCTCGCGCTCCCCCACCCCTCTCTCCTCACACACCACCTACTCTTCCGGCCTAAACCCTGGCGGCTAGCGCTCACTACCGAATCCTCAATTCGGGAAAATACTATCCATTTTTTTCGATAATCAACCGTCAATTTGCTACGATAGACTTGTATATCTAGCCTTTTGTTTTCTTAAATTTGTTCAGAATTGTTAATTGTACATTGAAGAAGCTTCAATCTGATCGAATATGAATATCCTCTGTCGTTTTTAAAGAGAATCGAACGTGTTTTTATTTAATTTTTTCCACGAGTTTGATTTATTTTGAATTTGGGGATATGGGTCGGATTTTGGATGCAATGAGGGGGCCTCCGCTCGGAATTTCGATTATTAGAACAATTAGAGGCAGGGATTGGAGTCTAAAAACGTATAGGTACGTGGTTTTGTTGGTCACTTTTATTGCATACACTTGCTACCATGCTTCTAGAAAACCTAGTAGCATAGTCAAGAGTGTTTTGGATCCAGACCCCAAGAAGGCGAATGGGGTGATAGTGCGGCCCTGGCCTATTGGGGAATTCTTTGTTAAGAGGGATTATGAATTGGTGGAGAGTGAGATGAATAGAGTGAGGAGCGAGGGATGGGCTCCGTTCAATGGGACGGATGGGACTTGGAAATTGGGAGAGATTGATGTTGCGTTTCTTTTGTGTTATGCTACTGGAATGTATGTTGCCGGTCATTTAGGGGATACATTGGACCTCCGTTTGTTTTTGACTACGGGGATGATTGGGAGTGGTATATTTGTTGGGCTTTTCGGAATGGGTTATTTTTGGGATATTCATTGGTTCTGGTATTATCTGGTCATGCAAATGGTGGCTGGGTTGTTTCAGGCTACTGGTTGGCCTTCAGTTGTTGCTGTTATAGGGAATTGGTTTGGAAAGAGAAAGAGAGGATTGATAATGGGCGTTTGGAATGCTCATACGTCTGTGGGGAATATTACCGGGTCTCTCCTTGCTGCTAGCGTTTTGCAGTATGGTTGGGGTTGGTCTTTTATACTTCCAGGTGCTTTTATAGTTCTTGGAGGGATAATAGTGTATCTGTTCTTGCCTGCTTATCCTGAGGATGTTGGGTTTCCTTGTCCACATGGTTTGTCTGTAACTGCTGAGACAGTGCCCAATGACGAAGAAGCTCAGATAAGGAAAGGAGACGGTGTGGAAGCTCCAAAGAGTACCACCCAAAGGTTTGCATCGGAGAACAGGAAAAGCGTTGGCCTTCTACAGGCTTGCCTAATACCAGGAGTGATTCCCTTTGCATTGTGCCTCTTCTTTGCAAAGCTTGTGGCATACACGTTTTTGTACTGGTTACCTTTTTATCTAAGTCAAACAGGTAATTTATGGTTTTCCTGCTCCTTTTTCTTTAATTGGATGAGACAAGAATCTATGTAACACGTATAAGATAATTACAAATGTTTTCACATTTCTAGTATAGCTGTGAATTTCAGTTGACGGCATGCTGGTATCATGATTTCTGTCAAGTAAGGGGATTGACCTAAAAGAATTCTGGTTGCTAGTTGTTACATTGCATATAGTTCGGGAATATGGTTTGTATGAAAGTTGGATGGATAGTAGTTTTGTAGTATGCGTACGACTCATTTTTGCATTTTAGATAAACGGCTTGGTTGAAGCTGACTTGCATACTTTTATTTGCTTATTAAGGATCACAATAAACATAATTTCCTTCGAATCAAGTGTCAATCTCTGTGCATTTTGGCAATACTATGTTTGGTTGGCAGTTTTGAGGAAAATATTTTGAGTAATATTTTTGAGAGTGTTTGGTTTGATTTTTAGAAATGGTTTTTGGGATAATGATTGGGGAGAGAAATGAGAGTAATAGTTGGAGAGGGGTAATAAATGGAGAGAGATAGAGAGCGAAATGAAAGTAATGATTTGAGCGAGGGGTAATGAGTGGATAGAGAAAGGTGAGTAATGATTAGAGAGATGAATAATAAGTGGAGAGAGAAGAAAAGTGTTCCAAAACTATTTTAGAAAAATTTCCAAAAGTAGCAACCAAATAAGGTGATTCTAAGAACACCTCATTTTGCAGTAATTTTTATAGGATTTCAAATTCCATAAAGAATTAGGCAAGTTGGCACATATTACACTAATATGTTTTGCTTGATACTGACAATTGCCTCCTCTGTCTCTGTCTCTCCCTGTGATTATCAAAGTAATCTTTGTTGAAAGATTCTAGCAAAGCAAAAAAGACAATGTTACATGAAATTGTTCCTAAGGTTTAAGCTCAGATACAGGACAACCTACAACTAGACCACATGAAAGTGTTTCGTAATTTATGCCAAGTAACAGATACCCATTAATTTTATGGTGACGTTCTTCTACTTCATAGATCCTAACATGCTTGGATGACATTACACAGCCTCATCCTTCGCTGAATATTCTCAATGTTAGTTAATGCATTTCATTTCAGTATTGTCAGCTTACCCACGTTCATGATTTTCCAGCTATTGGTGGGGAGTATACATCAGTAAAATCTGCTGGTAACCTATCTACCCTCTTCGATGTTGGGGGTATTGTTGGTGGGATTTTGGCTGGCTACATATCTGATAAACTTAAAGCTAGGGCAACTACTGCAGCCAGCTTCATGTATGCGGCCATCCCTGCTATGCTGCTATACCGCACATATGGAAACATTTCCATGGCTGTTAATATTGTGCTTATGATGATTGCTGGTTTGTTCGTTAATGGGCCCTACGCCCTTATCACTACTGCAGTCTCAGCAGATCTTGGCACGCATAGCTCTCTCAGAGGGGATGCTCGAGCTCTGGCAACAGTCACTGCCATTATTGATGGTACTGGATCTGTTGGTGCAGCTCTTGGCCCTCTTCTTACTGGTTTCCTTTCTACAAGGGGATGGGATGCAGTGTTTGTTATGCTAATGGTTGGTGCTCTTGTTGCTGGTCTTCTTCTATCCCGTTTGGTTATAACTGAACTCACTGAGAGATATAGCGAGCACAAATCTTTAACCAATGGACAGCACGCTTTTGGAGGTAACATATGGCCCCATGTTTCCATCCTTCTATTTCATTTTGAGAAGTAACACAAAAATACATCAATAACATAGAGTTGTCCATGCAACTGTCTTAGCTATCTATATTCAGCTTCATAATGATGTGTATCTGGCTACATGGAACCAACCCGTTTTGTTTAACTCTCCATCGTCATTGAAAATCTGTTCCCCTCTAAGACCATCTTTGAAGATCCGTTTTATTCCTTACATGGTGTTTGTAAAGATAGAGTCAAAGTACCTTTGTTTATATCGAAATTAACTGGGGATTTGCATCTCAAGCTATGTCAATTTTGAATTGTCAGTACAGTTATAAAATTCCAAATACGGAGCACTAGCGGTTTCTCGTATTCGATTTGTAAACTAACGATTCAAAAGACTCTTTTCCCGTTGATATGGTTATTCTGCCATGTTGAATTCAGTTGGTGTAAATCAGTTGACATATAGAACATATAATTATCGCTCTAACTGGGCTGTGTTTGGAAGTACTGATTAATTGTAGCCTTATGGGAAAGATGTACCGCGTTATGTGACTAAGAAGGAAAAATTACAGCCCACCTTGAAGGATTGTCAATTGCGCAGCCTTGTGGGTGTTGTGTAGGAGTTGTTGTGTGTGTAGCTTTTTTGGTGATCAAATGGCAATGGCGGCACCTTCATACAGGTCTCTAAACACATCGATATACCCGTTGGTCACTCCTTTTCTCTTCAAAACCCCCCATATAATGTCTCTAGGCACCATATCATAAGCCTTTTCTAGGTCTATGAAAATCACATGGAGATCCTTCTTTGTTGACCTGTGTTTTTCTACCACTCTTCTTAGTAGGTAAATAGTTTCCATTGTTGATCTCCCAGGCATGAACCCAAGCTGTTTCTCTGACACCATAGTCACCATCCTTAATCGATGCCGAATAACTCTTTCCCATAATTTCATCATGTGACTGATCAACTTAATACCTCTATAGTTGTTGCAACTTTAAATATCCTCCTTATTCTTGTAGATAGGTACTACGGTACTCCTCTTTCATTCGTCGGACATCCTCCTAGATAAAATAATCTTGTAGAAAATCTCTGTCAACCAAGTCACCTAGGCTTTTCCACACTTCAATAAGGATACCATTTGGTCTAGGGCTCTACCCGGTTTCATCCTCTTCAAAGCCTTGGCCACTTTGGACTTTTGTATCTCGATAAGAACTCGTATTCTATTTTCTTGCTTGGAACATCAACTTCCTCCTCACCACAACCACCTTCATGTTTCTCGTTTAACAACTTTTTGAATTATGTCTTCCATCTATCCTCAATCTCCTTTTTTGTGTGGATAATTTCCTCGATCTCCTCATTTTTCACCAACACCACCGAATCGGCATCACTACATTTTATACACTTAACTTGAGAGAAGTCTATAGCTTTCCTTTCTCTTAGCTTGGCAAGTTTATAGATATTATTTTCTCCATCTTCACTATCGATTCTAGTATAGAAATCCTCATGAGCTCTTAACTTAGCCTCCCTGATGGCTTTCTTAGCTTCCTTGTTAGCTTGCTTATAACTCTGAAAGTTTTTCACATTCCAGTCAGTTTGCCACTTTTTTTTTTTAAAACATTCCTTCTTGGCTTTTACCATCCACCACCATGTCTCCTTAGATATTGGACTTTTCCCCTTTAACTCCCCAAGAACTTCTTTCGATATTCTTCTAATACCGTCCGCTGTTGTCTTCCACATACTATCACTATCGCCTTCCATTCCCTACTCAATTTCTTGGGACATTCGTTCCTTGAACACCTCTAGTTTCTCCCTTCTTAGGAACTACCATTTAGTCCGTGGGCTTCTAGTTTCCTTTCTTGGTCTATTATTCCCCTTAAGACTAATATCTAACACCAAAAGTCTATGTTGTGCCACTAGACACTCTCCGGGAATGACCTTGCAATCCTTACATAATACATACCAAGCGATCTGCGCCTCTAGCAAAAAAGTAGTTGATTTGGCTTCTATTGGCTCTGCTCTTAAAAGTAATTAAATGTTCCTCATGCTTCCTATAGAAAGTAATCCCAACTATAAGGGCAAAAGCTACCGCAAAATCCAAAATCCTCCTACCATCTTCATTTAGGTCTCCAAATCCAAACCCACCATGTACGTTCTCATACCCTTTGCTTCTGCACTCCCACGTGACCGTTGAAATCACCTCCTATAAATAGATTCTCTCCAAAAGGTATTCCTTGTACCACGTCATCCATCTACTCCCAAAATCTTTCTTTAATAAGATCATCCAAGCCAACTTGGGGTTTGTAAGCAGTAATAATATTAACTATGCTCTCTCCAATCACAAGCTTAACTAAAATAATTTGATCTCCTTTCCTCGTGAGTGTGACTATTGAATCCTTAAGGTGCTTATCTACTACAATGTCTACCCCATTTCTATGTCTATCCTCACCCGTATAATAAATCTTATACACTATATCCTCTATCTCTCTAGCCTTCTCCCCTACCCACTTAGTCTCCTGAAGGCAAGCTATGCTAATCCTCCTCCTAATCATGGCATCAACTAGCTCCATAGTCGTACTCATTAAAGTCCCTATATTCCAAGTTGCTAAGCGGACCCTATAGTCCTGGGCTAGCTTCTTTACTTGCGTTGGTCCAGGCACGCGCGGGAACCCTAACTCAATTATCACCACACCCGGGTGTCGGTGTGACACCCCTTGCTCATTTTTCGAAGCACCTGAAGGCAAGCATAACATGTCGCATAAAGGGAACACCCTAGCATGTCTCTAAGATTAAGGTTCATGTCATAGGGATGTGACAAGTCTTTTTATGTGCTGGCTAACAGCTACCTAACCCACAACCCTCCTCCTTGATCCGGGCTTGGGATCGGTTGGGATCTAAAAATAAGACTTTAAGAGCATCACAGGTGGAGTTATGTATTATGCAGATAAATACAAAACAATTAGTAGTGGATAAACTCCATGAGGGAAGATCATGTATTCTGTAATTTGCTTAATTGGGAAATGCTCCCTAAATCTAACGTGTGACTAATAATGATGTCATTCTTTTGGAGGAAATACTTTCGTGCACACATATTTATGACTGTCGAGTTATGTTCAAGATTTGGGAGTTGGGGGGTCATAATTGTTCCCTCCACAGATTCCTTCATAGATTGAACTTATCAATGCACAAACAACACGTGTTTAGGGCCCTCTTGTTGTTGGATCCTTTTGTAATTTGGGTGGTATTCCCATTGGCTTTGGTTTCTGAAGTATACACTTGAAAAACAAAAGTTGGAGCTCTGGGCCATCCATTTTGGTTACTCACCTATTTTTTCTACCTTTAATTTGGTAGTTGTGGATAGTAATTTTAAAATGTGGAGGTGTTCCCTAAGACGTGGATCAATGTAATGATTCCTGAGCGCGAGTAAGATTGTATTTTCTTGGAAGAGCATTATTTCTTAGGGCAGTGGGGAATCAAAACTGCATGCTTGTTAAGTTTCAATATAGGTGTCTCGGTTTCATTTCTTGGATCACAACATGGTGCATTCTCTCATCCTAGTCCTTAGCTTATGTGTTTTTCCTGTGTGTGTGTTTTTAATAGAGTACTAACCCACAGCATTTTTCATCATTGCTGCCAGTTCCGAGTTTTATGATTGTACTCTTTGTCTGCACTTAGTTGGAAACTGAGTTTCTTTTCAATCCTTTTCTTTGCCATCATTGATTTTTGTGCGCTAACTGGAATTGTTTTCAAATGCAGCTCCTGCATCTCAACCCCTCCTAAGTGATCAAAGTTGATCAGGTAGTCTCTCATGAAGCATGATCGTGGTCAGAAAATCAAGAAATCTTTTATGGTCATGTAATTAGGTAATTGTCTGAAATAACTATGTGATCTTTTGTATTGTTGAAATTCTGATAGCCTCAGCTGCTGCCTATAGTGAAAATTATGGTGCTTGTTGTACACATGAATTGATAAGCAACATCGGAAGTTATCTCGGTTCTTTGGACTTTTCGAACTCATTTTACCTTCCCTTGATGACCAATTTTAATCCTGTTCATAAATGAGAATTGGAAATTACTGCTGAGAGTTAAATTTTTGTTGGGAACATACCAAAAGTTTTTGTTGGGAACATACCAAAAGTTTACATTTTTGTTTTGCCTCAACTTGGTTACATTTTTGTTGGGAACATACCAAAAGTTTTCCTGGTTTCATCAGTTTGATTCATTTGATTATCTTTCATTCTTGTCTTATAATGATATAATCTGTGGATAGAATCTAATTTTGGACAAAGACACTAGGGATTGCAGACTTGCAGTATTGCTATGAGCATTAAAACTTGTTTTTTTGCCTTTTACCATTGATTTCCTCTAGTAGGCAGTAAAATATGTTGTTGAGGTCTAAGAAGCACAGATACGGGATACTGACGTGACACGATACGTATAATTCAAATTAGCAGTCCGCGCAAGTATACATGAACTATACATTGGTCAAAGTCTTCACTCATGGCTGCGTTTTGAGAATGAGATTTTCACCTTTTATGTGTCCTTAGCATGTTCTACGAGTTTTGCCAACATGTTCTAGGGTATCTACAATGTATTTGAATAAAAGAAATACAAGAAAAGAATTAGACAAGTATTTAAGCATGTCCGGAGAGTGTTGTGTCGGTGTTTGTGTCCGGCGCCGCGTGTCGGACACGGATATGTGAGTCCTATAGACCTATCCGTGCTTCTTAGGTTGAGGTACTAGAAGCCCATAGGCAAGGAGACAAAACAAGAAGATGGGAGTTAATCTCCAATGGGTTACAGAACTTTACAAACTAAACAAGTTGATTTTTTATTTGGGGCTTATTCTCAAGTACGTGAACTGCTACATCACTTGCTATTAGCTGTGAGGCAGATTAGAGAATGTATGAGTAATAAAATCCCATAAGAATGGTATGTGAACATGACGATGCATCCCAAAATGTTGATATACCACATATTTCTTATTTTTCTATTTTCCTAGTTTGTATATTTCCTTGAGTGTCTAGTGTACCGTAAATTGTTTGACTAGGTTACCCGGTGGCCACTCTAATATGCCTATATAAGCTCTATACTAGACAATATTTACAACTCAATTCAATTATATACACCATATCTTTTCCCACATATGGGAACACAAAACATGAGATCTTATTATTAACAGAATATATCAACCGTGTATGTCCCTTTTGAGACCTCCAAAGTTAGACTTAGACCTACCATCAATCTATTATGCTGACAGGCCATTCCTAATTTTCCGATAAATTCCGACTAGTAATTGACTTCACTTGTCAATGGTCATGTGGGAGTGCAGAGGCAAGGGTATGAGAAGGTACATGGTGGATTTGGATTTTGCGGTAGCTGGTGACCTGATAGTTGGGAATACTCTATATAAGAAGCGTGAGGAACATTTAATTACCTTTAAGAGCGGAGCCAATAGAAGCCAAATCGACTACTTCCTTGCTAGAGGCGCAGATCGCTTGTAATGTAAGGATTGTAAGGTCATTCCCGGAGAGTGTCTAGTGGCACAACATAGACTTTTGGTGTTAGATATAGGTCTCAAGGGGAATAATAAACCGAGAAAAGAAACTAGAACCCCACGAGCTAGATGGTGGTTCTTAAGAGGGGAGACACTAAAGGTGTTCAAGGAGCGTATGGGCCAAGAGATGGAGTGGGGAGGAGAAGGTGATAGTGATACTATGTGGAATACAATGGCTGACGGGATTAGAAGAATATCAAAAGAAGTTCTTGGGGAGTCAAAGGGGAAAGGTCCAAGTTCTAAAGAGACATGGTGGTGGAACGACAAGGTTCAAACCATGGGAAAAGCCAAGAAGGATTGCTTTAAAAAGTGGCAAAAGGACCAGAATGTGGAAAATTTCAGAGGTACAAACAGACTAATAGGGAAGCTAAGAAGGCCGTTAGTGAGGCTAAGTTGAGAGCCTACGATGATTTTTATGCTATGCTTGATAGTAAGGATGGAGAAAAGAATATATATAAACTCGCCAAGCTAAGAGAAAGGAAAACTAAAGACTTCTCTCAAGTTAAGTATATAAAAGGTAGTGATTCGGAGGTGTTGGTGAAAGATGAGGAGATCAAGGATAGATGGAACATGTATTTCGAGAAGTTGTTAAATGAGAAACATGAAGGAAGCTTTGGTAAGGAGGAAGTTGATGTCCCTAGCAAGAAAATAGAATACGAGTTCTATTGGAGGATACAAAAGTTTGAAGTGGCCAAGACTTTGAAGAGGATGAAACCGGATAAGGCCTTAGGACCAGATGGTATCCCAATTGAAGTGTGGAGAAGCCTAGGTGACTGGGGGGTGACTTGGTTGACAAAATTGTTCAACAAGATTATTTTATCTAGGAGGATGCCCGACGAATGGAGGAGGAGTACTTTAGTACCTATCTACAAGAATAAAGAGGATATTCAAAGTTACAACAACTATAGAGGTATTAAGTTCCTGAGTCATACGATGAAGTTGTGGGAAAGAGTTATTGAGCATCGATTGAGGATGGTGACTACGGTGTTGGAGAAACAGTTTGGGTTCATGCCTATGAGATCAACTATGGAAGCTATTTACCTACTAAGGAGATTGGTAGAAAGATACAAGTCAACGAAGAAGGATTTCCATATGATTTTCATAGACCTGGAAAAGGCTTATGATAGGGTGCCTAGAGACATTATATGGTGGGTTCTGGAGAGAAAGGGAATGACCAGAGGCTATATTGACGTGGTCAGAGACATGTATGAAGGTGCAGTCACTACCATTAGATCACTAGCAAGAGCAACGAGTGAATTTCCCATCACAGTAGGAGTGCACCAAGGGTCAGCGTTGAGCCCGTACGTTTTCGCGTTAGTTATGGGTGAATTAACTAGGCAGATTCAGGAGGATATCCCATGGTGTATGTTGTTTGCAGATGATATTGTCCTTGTAGATGAAATGGCTAGTGGTGTTAATACTAAATTAGAAATTTGGCAGGAAGCATTACAGTCTAAGGGCTTTCGGATAAGTAGGAGTAAAACTGAGTATATGGTCTGCAAGTTTAGTGATACCAAAAGTGCGTATGAGGAAAGAGTTATGATCCAAGCTTAGGAGCTACCAAAGAGGGACCATTTTAGGTATTTAGGCTCTATTATTAGTCAAGATGGAGAGATTGTAGATGATGTGACTCATAGGATCCAAGTGGGGTGGCTCAAGTGGAGAAGCGCTACTGGTGTACTGTGTGACAAGAGGGTACCAACAAAATTGAAAGGAAAATTTTATAGAACTGCCATTAGACCAGCGATACTTTACGAGACAGAATGCTGGCCTATTAAGAAGCAGCAAGTGAACAAGATAAGTGTAGTGGAAATGAGGATGTTGAGGTGGATGTGTGGTAAGACTAGACGAGATAAGATTTGAAATGAAACAATTCCCGAGGTGGTAAGTGTAGCACTATAGAGGAGAAGTTAAGGGAAAATATGCTAAGGTGGTTTGGGCATGTCTATCGTAGGCCAACGGAAGTAGTAGTTAAGAGAGTGGATAGGATAGCATTGGGTAGAAACGCACAAGGGAGGGGAAGACCCAAATTGACATTAGATGCGGTAGTACGCAAAGATCTAAGTATACTAGGTTTAAGCGATGAAGCAACACTTGACAGAGCTCAATGGAGAAAAATGATTCATGTAGTTGACCCCAATTGATTGGGACATAAGGCTTGGTTTGGTTTGGTTTGGTTAGGTTAATTGACTTCAATTATCACTTTTAAAAGGTCAAAAGCAATACAAGCACTTCTACATTGTTGTAGACCCCTCTTGTATCAATGTAGAAAATGGAGTCTTTTGTACAACTCACTACAGGAGGAAACAAGTTTAAAAAGGTACCAGTAAGAGAGCTTTTAAAAAGCAGTTTAGAGCCTTGAAAGATAGTTTCCTTGTTTTATTTTGGAAAATGAAAGACAGAGCTCCTTGTTAGAATCAGTGTTTTAAATGGCTCACGGCACACCGAGACGCAAATGGCCCCCTGAGCCGTGGTGCATAAATCAGAGCGAGGTGCAATTTTTTTTAAAAAAAAAACTGAGCAGAGCTTGGGAAAAAATGCTGGAAAAAATTACAGAGAAAAAAGAATGAAAAATAGAAGAAAGAACAAAGCAATAAACAAAAGAAGAAGAAGAAGCAATAAATGAAACGAAGAAGAAGAAGCAATAAATGAAACGAAGAAGAAGAAAACAAATAAATGAAAACGAAGAAGAAGAAGTAGTTACTTGGAACAAAGGCGAGGAGAGAAGATTGACTTCAAGTCTCAAAACTCCAGGTTGGCTGCTGCTGAATATCGACAGAGGCATCGAGCAGATCTAATTTTAGGGCTAACGTTTACTTCCTCTTTACATTTAAGGAGATTATCCAGTGCATTTAGCCCACCTTGATAATAGTTGAGATTGATTATGGCCTAATCTAAATAAAGATGGCTAAAACATCTGTGAGGCACGTGCCACAAGCGCCACAGCTGCGCCTCTCTAACCTGCGCTTCGCCACGACTCCCTGTGGCACCAAAGGTGCGCCTCGCCTTGCCTCACCATGGTGCGCATGGCATGCACTATTTAAAACACTAGTTAGAATGCCACGTGCCATTTAAAACACTGGTTAGAATGAAAGCATAACAGGTAGTTTTAGTTTCATAATAATCCACTGATTAAAGCATTCTGGAACAGTTTTGTTACATAAGACCTACAAATTCAACTACAGAGAATAAAGAGGTGCATGGCATTAAATTTGATTGTCATACAATTTGAGTATTTCTCAGCATACAAAAGAATTAACACTTCGCAACAACTATACACTCAAAATGTGCATTTTACTTGTGTGAAATAGGACTGAAAGGGACTGGTCAGTAAATACTAGGGTTAGGGCATTGTTACAGTGCTTTCCTTTTCTTGCCTTGTCACAGTGCCAACCCCAACGGGCTATGGTTGGCAGAAACTAATGTGTAATAGCTGGAAGACAGAAGGACTATAGTAACCCCAGAGCTGCAGAAAATTTTCCAATTCATACATGGGTGGTAAAGGTTGATCACAAAAAATGGAATATGGGCATGTTATGTCTTTTTCTTGTTCCAGTGTTTTCTAGGCGCTGGGTAGCTCCTTTACCTTCTTCCACTAACATACGCCACTTGTCATTCCTCAGCACCATAGGAACAGTATCATCAAGATTTTTCCAGGCTTGGTGGGGACTTTGGGCATAATGAAAGGTTATGTTCCTAAGGCCAACAAAATGGTACCAGATTCCTAATTTTGTGTACCTTTGTTGTTCATTTCCCCGTCATATTTGGACACTTGGGACATAAATTGACTTAAGAATCTTGTAGTAAGAAAGGATAAGAGTTTGTGAAGTCTAGCCACCCCTATAGACTGTTGACAGAGCACAATGGCACAAATGACTTGCGTAACTGAACCCTGTTCGTTCTGGTTTAGCTATTTCTTAAGGATAAGGATTATCATTCATCATATAAGAGCAGAAACATCAATGGAAATCCCCTTGAATCACTAAGTAGTCTGTTTTTGGAATAGTAGTTCTCGTGATTAAAGGCAGCGCCACGTGTTTGGAGGGTGGATATACGAAATACAGTTGAAGAAATATTCAAGATGCAAAAGTATGTATGAGTTCTTTTGTGGTCAATGTGTGTACACAGTTTGTGAAACCCAGTAATGTATTTACGTAATAGTTGTTCTCCCAGGACTTTCTAATTTGCAAAGTCAGTTCCAAAAGCTAAAGACACAAAAATCACCACCACATAAAATCTTTGGCATGTATCTTTCATTCTTTTGCAACCATCTGAGGCATGAAGTCTTCATGCTTTTGAGGACAAATAGGAAAGGCATGTTCTTATCACGCGGTTCTTGATTTAATATAGTACGAGTTTCAGTTGGATTGAACTTCAATTTTGAATCACATAATAGGGGGTTTCTGCTAAAGGATAGTACTTGCTAAAATTTGTGATTTCTATGGCCTTTTCTATAACACTTCTTAATAAGTATGCCAGACACTGGTGTTGGCTTATCAACAAACCTTAGCAAAATAGAAGTGCTTAGCCACTAATCCTCTTCTTACACGTGGCCACATATCTATTGCTTTCATGGAAAATCAGTGCACTCTGTGTGAGGGCAAAGACAACAATTCTCAACTATCCTTCCTCTTTATATCAATCCTCTACTTCCATCTCTCCATTTCCTCACAATTTACACATTTGTGTCTCCATTACCAAAGGTTAGGTCTGTCTTCTATCCATCCCCCGCCCATACCCCCAATTATTGGGGACTAAATGGGTTATGTTATTGTTGTTGTCGTCTCCATTACCATCTCTCTCTCTCTCTCTCTCTCTCTCTCTCTCTCTCTCTCTCTCTCTCTCTCTCTCTCTCTCTCTCTCTCTCTCTCTCTCTCTCTCTCTCTCTCTCTCTCTCTCTCAAGAGTCATGGCTCTCATGCTAGCCCTGTTGCTTGCCTTTGTGGGAATATCCATGGCTCAATCTCCAGCTTCACCTCCCACCACCATGGCCGCATCAACTCCCACCATGGTTTCATCACCACCACCAATGGCCGCATCACCACTACCTAAGACAATGGCTCCCACCCCAACCATGGCACCGCCACCCATGACAATGGCTCCCACCCCAACCATGTCACCACCACCTATGATGTCTACTCCTCCAGCCATGGCCCCTGGCCCCTCCATTAGCTCACCACCTGCACCCATGTCTCCTGCAGCCCCACCAACAATGGCAGTCTCCCCGCCTGCACCCTCGAGCATGGGGTCGCTGTCGTCTTCCATCGCTGACACACTGGGCACCCCTCCCTCTGGCTCAGATACTTTCATCCCTGGTTGTAGCATGGGAATGCTAGCATTGTGTGGAGTTTTTGCTCTCCTCGTTTAATCGAGTTGAGGTTGAGTTCGAGTTTTAGGCTCGTATGGTTAATGAGTCGAGTTCAACACTTTAAAACTCGGCTCGACTTGGTTTTAGTTTTAAGGCTCGTGTAGTAAATGAGCGAGGTTCAACACTCTAAAGCTCGGCTCATTTTGACTCATTTGTATGGGCTCATTTAAGAATTACACTCAAGTTATACACTCATTTAGTTAAGGAGAGAAGCTCGAGCACTACAAAGTTCGGCTCGGTTCGGCTCAACTCGGTTCATTTGTAGCCTCATGTAATGGTCTGAAAATTTCGTCCGTTCGTATTTGTAGTGGTGAATGGTGATGTCTAGAATGTAGAATTGCTCCATGAATTGATGGAGTCTTGTATAGATTTTAAATTTAACTTCGTGTATTGATTAGAGGTGAATTCGGAGTCCAGTGAAATAATCCAACATTTCTTGGTTATTAACATCTGTATGAATTGTGTGTCCTTTTTGGATCCTCTGCAACCACGCCTTTGATTGGCTTTATTACCCAACCTTCTTATTGGTTTGCTTTTGCAATATGTCATTGAGTCTTGTTAGTGTTGTGTTCGGGTCTAAATTGTTTGACAGTTTTGATTCATTCCATTTTATTGTGATGAAGTCTGTATTGCCTTCGGGCTTCTGAATTCAAGTCGTTATAATGACATTTGCCTCTTGTTAAAATAAAATAAAAAATCTGTATGAGCACATAATTTCACATGAGATTGAGATTGTTTGGGTTTTCTATGCACATGGAATTACACAAATCCAAACAATCATAAAAACATTATAAAATAAGAAATATAGATAATTTTTTGAGAGGTGTGAATAGTAGTTTTGGATATCTATTTTGGACGGAGGGAATACTAGCGACTTATACTTCCAGAAATTTATGAGTAGCACTAAAATCATTGATGTTTTTTTTTTTTTTTTTCTTTTGGAACACAATATGAGTACATAAAATCAAAACATGTGGATGGATGCGATTTTTTTTTTTTCTTTCTTTTTTTCCCGATGATAGGACATTAGGAGCTAGTTGTCAGTGGTTACAACAGGAGTCGATTACCTTTTCCATAAGGACTAGAACTCATGACCTTAAGGGAGACTAAAGAACCAACCACTCTTGTTTGTTGTGTTCCGCGGTGTTGTTCCTGTTAAGGGACCATTTGTATGATTTCATGAGAACCATAAATACTTCATTCATTTTTGCTTTCCGCCGTCCAATACCTTACCAAATTTCATTGTAATTTCTCAAAAAATTTATAGTAAAGATCAATGAATCTGAAGTGAGAGATATTTTGATGACAAAAAGAGGTAAGGATATAGAGAGAGCAATGCAAGTAAAATTGGACTAGACCAAGGGGCACTGCAAATTATGGAACTGACTTGGAGCCCTAACCGACTTGCATAAATGAAATGATTGGACAGCTCTTAAAATACTGTCACATGGCTGTACTCAGCCTACATCTCAGCTCTCCAAAAGAATTTTGGATTATCCGAATTTTTCAGAGAGGAAAAGGAGAGAGAAGAGAGGAGGGAGAAATTTGAACATCTAAAACACTTTTGAACGATCGAGATGTGCGCTCGGATACTACGCCAATCATATGCTATTTGCACTCAAGTTTTTCTCGTCACTCATACCCACATTACTGTTTAAATGACATGTGTTTCGGAGCTTCATATTTTTTAATTTTTTTTTGCATTTTTTTTTTTTTTTTGGTTTTTTTGACTTATGACCATAATGTATTATTAATAAAGTAATGCTAGGGGTATGATGTAGGCATAGAGAAATCATACAGACGGTTTGTGAGGTCCACTTTTGTGTCCCACACGAATAATCCTACCTGTTCTTGAGAATATTCCCGTGTTCCATTCAAAATTCAAAATCCTAAATTTTAATTGAAACATGAAAATATTGGATCAACTATTTACACATATTTAATTGAACTAATTTATTACAAGAATAGTCGAAAAATTATTTTAAAATTAATGAATAGTTTCAATTATTCGCGTTGGGCCTAAAGAGTAGGCCCCGCACGCCATCTATACAATTTATATACCCCTTTTTTTCGATACCCATAGTCGTCCTCGTCCTCATCCCCATTACAACCATGTAGAGTGTTTAGGAGATAGGAGTATATTGAGAATCCATTTTGCAATAGGAATAAATTTTGGGTGGTATTTACAAAACACATTTTATAGGTCTTTTATACTAACCAAAATGAAAATAAAAAATAAAAAATGAGAAGTCAAAACCTTCTCTTCTCCTTCTTCTAACTTTTGTTCTCTAAAGTCTGTTTTTGAAAACATTCTGCAAGAATGCATATTTACATTTTCAGCCAAACACTAAAAACCCAAAACTAGAAATTTGATAATGCAATAATCCAAAAATATTTGGCTCCTAAACACCCTCTATACTCTTCAATTCAAATGCTAGAAAACTGTATATATCCGGGCATTCAGAATTTAAGCAACCAATCCACTTGAGAAGATTCATAGACATTTCGGGGGGACAAGGAAAAAAAAAAAGGCCACCTCCCTCAACCTGTTCAAAGTTCAAACGCATGCCTTTGTAACTTCCAAAATTTAACCAATCAACAAAATAAAATCATCCAGGATAAGTTCATTTAGCATAGAATCCCAAATTACCTTATTGACCCAAAGGCAAAAGATGGTTCGAGTCAATCGACTAAAAGGATGATCTGGGCTTCACCTTTGGCAATTTAAAGACAGAAACCCAACTTGGGAGGAGAGGGGGAACGTAAAAGTAGCCTAAAACTATGCATTTCATTACCGCATGGACTTGTTACAGCATCTCTCAACTGCTAACCTAAATGCCTACTTTGGTTTCCCAGATGATGGTTTTTTTCTGAGTGGGTTCCCGGAATGGAAGTTCAAAACCCGAGTAAAGGAGTGTGGGGTAAGAACTTTGACGTCAATTACCTAAATGGTGCCAGTGTTATGGTACTATTTTTACTTTGAATTACTTTCTCCTTTGTTTCCGACGGCACTCGAAACAATCAGCGCACGGAGATGTACTACCTGAGTAGCTGGCTTTTAGTTTGCTCGGTGGAATATTAAGGTCTTCCACCAATATCCGGCGAAGCTTCTCATTTTCCTTCATAAGATCCTCAATGACTTGCTGGTGTTTCAACACCTGAATACACAGAAAATATCATGCTTCCAATGAATACCCATTCAGCATATATCATCCTAGTTAATTGAATAATTTAGTTAGCTTAAAACAGTGCACCAATTGCATTTTACTGGAAACTTCGCAAATTTGTTATCGGGAAACTCTTGTAGTAGGATGTCCTTTTTCTCCTTTGTCCCCCATAGGAAGAGAAATGCTAGAGGCACTAACTAGTATACTAACTAATGTACTAAATGTAGATGTGGCATTCTTTTAGTGGGTGAGTGCATCTATGTATTGCATCATGCATTTATGTGGTAATGGCATGCGTACTTTTAGTGTACCGTTTGTAAGTTAATTTAGTGCCTCTAGCATTCCTCTAAAAGGAATAATTATATAGATAGACCCGCCTCTGTTAGCGCCTCCGTCAGCATGTTCTAAGCCGAATTTTTGGTCCTTCCACAGCATACGATAATTAACATCACCTCATTTAATTGACTTAAAAAATGGAGAAATATTCATAATGGAAGCACAAAATTACCATATGAAGCATGTTGTTTTCTGACCTCAGACGCCCATCCTACAAGGAGAAATCCACCAATTACCAAAAAAATTATTTCCCATTTGAGATGACAATTTCAACTCAAAACAAACCTATGCGAAGGGAGAAGATAAAAAGAATTCAAGCCTTGTTTTCTGGGGAGAAAACACTTCAAGCCTAAAACATGGTGCCACGGACCAGCGATAATTCAGTACAACAATAACAACAACAATAACATAATCCATTTAGTCCCCAATAATTGGGGGTATGGGCGGGGGATGGATAGGAGACAGACATAACCTTTGGCAATAAATGCACAAAGTGGCTGCTCCCAGAATACCACTGAAACAGATGGATTTGAGACAGACCTAACCTTTGGCAATAAATGCACAAAGTGGTTGCTCACAAAATACCACTGAAACAGTGGTCCCCCGATAATTCAGTGAACAACTAAAACATGTACGAGATGTTGGAGAATATCCTTTGGCTGTATTGTTCTAGGTTCTGTGTTAGAGACACAAATGAAGCTTACCATTTTCGGTTGAATTGCTGAAACGTAGGCAAATAAGCAAATTCCAAATGCACTAATCTGTTAACCAAGGGAATTATTTTGGCAAGGGCCACAGTCATGAACAGGTGAAAATGGTGCCAAGTTGATGGGTGCCATATCCCCTAGCAGATTCCTAGATAGTCCAACCTATGAGCGTACTTAGTGAAGTGAAATGAAATATCAATGTTTTAGCAAAATGTAGGAGGAACAAAATTTCAGGTTTGGAATTCACTACGTACCAGTTCATTAAGTTCACTCCCCTCATCCTTTAGGAGTGGATTCTGCAGAAAACTACCAATAACTTCCTCTGTCCGACTCCCATGTGATGGGTTTAGTGAAGACTTCTTTGATGTAGAAGTTTCGTAAGAACCTGCACTCAAGTTTCCAACTGCGGGGAAGCTTTCAGAGGTGCGGTCAGGTACTTTTGTTGCCAATTGCATGATACTTCCCACTGGATTTTGATTGGAGGGCATTATGCTACTTTGCAGAGAAGCTGGAATGAGGCCTTGATCAAGGGATAAATTAGGAGCTATTCCAAACTTCAACATCATCATTGTCAGTGCTTGCTAGCAAATGTGGAAGCTCAACTTTAGAACCCCCCCAAAAAAAAAAACAAAAAAGAAGCAAGGAGAGACACTAGAAGGTGCCATGTATGACAACTATGGTACATACTACAAGAGAAGATTGGATTTGCTTCACCACCCCAGGCTTCACGGCAAGACCTGCCATAGAAAAATCAACTTTTTAGCCAAACATGTTAAGAAGAATGAGCATGGTAGCGACTTTTCACAAACATTATGCATGCTAATAGACTGATAGTGGATTGGACACTTAGACAGTGCAGCTCTACGTTGCAAGGCCAGTGCAGTACAGTCGCAAGATCCTTGAAAAAGTTTTCCACAACATTTTTCTTACAACGAATCCTAGTTTCTTTTCTTTTTTTTTTATTTTTTATCATGATTTAAGTTGAAATAGAAAAATAATGTGTTTCTTTCTTTCATGTATATCTCCAATAACCTATTATCCAAAAATCTTTTAGCATCAAACGGAAGTTCAAGTGGCTCAGATCATAAGCTAAGAAGCAAATTTGAGCAAAACGAACTTTAAAGCCACAATTCTAACATGTTCCTGACTGAAGTTCAAAGACTCAAAAAGATAAAGTATATACAGATCCGTAAGGAAAAATCCAAGACAACATAACATACGATAACCCAAGTCGGAGAACCATAGATTAGATAATAGGGCAAGTCTAGGGGGAAGGAAAAGGCGCATTTAAGGATGCCTATAGCATGATTTAATGATAAACTAAGTCAGGTATTTCATTACTCTTTGCATACAAAAACATAAGCAGATATCAGTATATCAAAGTCATGCACAACACTGAAACAACACAATCTTTCCTCAAACGTACCAACTCCAAAACCATGTCCAAAACCAACTCCGCAGCCGATGCCTGCTTCAATGTTCTTCGCTCCCAACTTCCTTAACTAAAGGATAAGAAATTACAAAGGTTAGGGAAATGTTTTGCTGTCAGAAAATCTAAATGCTAAAACAAAAATTCAGAACTTAGAGAAAAGAAAAGAGATAATTAACATACAGAGTTATTAACATGTCTACCAACACCAGAAAAAGCATCTGTTGCACCTCTGGTTGCACCCATGACTTGGTTCAACACAGGTATTGCACCTAATACAAAAATTAAATTCAATAAAATGGTGAACATCTAGCTGATGGTAGACATACACCAATTGAAAGGTCATAAGGTAATAACTTAAATGAAGAGGTTGTTATGCGGCAGAATAGCCAGTTTTATCCACCCTAATGCTATGGCAGTTGACTCACTGATACAACTTTTCTCTCTAAGAAGTAAAGCAGAACACTTACGAGGCTACTACCTCTCCCAGACTTTCTCTTATGTGTAGACCTTGTGGACATGGACGAAGGTACATTGGTACCAAGGGAGGCCATGGCCACTCCCAAAGCTTCAATTACACCTAGATATGTAGTAGTAAAAAGTTTTAACTCAAATGGGTATTGGCCTCCAAGAACTTGAAACTTTTTAAAGTTGGATACCAATTGAATTTTTCCCTCCCTTCAATGGCCCTACATATGTTGTAAAAAAGTTTATCTCAAATAAGTATTGGCATCCATGTACTTGAAATTTTCAAAACGGAGATGCTATCTATATCATTTCTTTACTACAAGCGGCGGAGCATGTGGTTTAATTCAATAGTCTAGTTTGTTCTTCTGGTTGTAACTTTTTACGTAGACTTCTTGCCCACTTAGACAGCCAAATCCTGTTAATGCCGTGAATACACTCGAATGAACTAAACTCAACAAAAAATTTACGGAAGAGAACCAATTTCTTAGGAACGTTGAAACTTAAAAGGAATCTTTTAACAATTCAATCAAATGCAGCAAAAGATCATAATATAACCACATTTAGTCTATGATCTTCTTCTTTCTCTTAGGCAACTATTGAAACTAAAGGATAAATACTCACCTAGTTCTAATAAATGCTGCTGAACAAACCCAACTAAACATGAAATCAAAGATAATCCACATTTCCAACTCAAAGTAAACAGTAAAATCGACAGAAAGTACTGAGGGAGAGAACAAAATGTACATGGGATTTTAGCAGCCGAAGAATTTTGATCTTTGGGTTTGAAGAACCCTCCGAAATCCATCTTCTTTCAATGATTTCCACAGCGAGAGAGAGTAAAGAATTGAGAGAGAGAAAGAGAAAATACCTAAATTTAAAGGGCGGCCAACGCCGATACCAATACCACAGCCGATACCAAACCCCGTAAACACTTGACCCACCTTCAAAGTAAAAGGCATCTCTATTCTTCTTCTTCTTTCTCTTGTAACGATTACTTTACTGCTCTCCATTCTTCACCCACAATACTCTCTCTCTCTCTCTCTCTCTCTCTCTCTGTAAAGCTAGGGCAGAAAGACTTTCCAATACTAGAACATAAAAGCTAGGGCAGAAAATGATGCTCCAGGAACTTCTTACGGCCGATGCCTCTCTCTCTCTCTCTCTCTCTCTCTCTCTCAGTCACAGTGTATGAGCAATTAAGCAGTGCAGTGGTTGGAGCAGAGCTTCCGTGCATGTTAGGGTGGGGCGGAAGTAGGCATAGGCATGGGGACGAATCGGGGTCGAAGACTACTATCTCCACCTCTATTCCCCAAACCCTTTACTCATATTCATTTTCTATCCAATCTCCAACGGGGATTTGTTTTTATCCTCCATCCCCGTTCCAAATGGAGAACGGAAATACCCACGGAGATTTCGGGGATCCAATCATTTTCCCTAGAGTAACAAGTAAATAGTTATAGAAGCTCAATTACAAATCATTTTACCTAAAATCCAATTACTGAGCAAACCCTGAGCGTGTAAAACTACACGTGTTTGTATAACAACATAAAGAGTGCAGAAAAATAGAAATTATGTAGAGTTCTTATGTATATTCATGACATTAATTAAAATTGATTAAATGCAACATGGGTTGTTTAGTAGATAACATACATAATTGTTTCACAGGAAAAGAGACTACAAGTCTACAATTCACTGTTGATATGCCCAAGAAACATTTTTAAAGATTGTACTATAGATATATTTTGGGACATTTACCATCAGGTCACCCTTGGATCCCATAATTACCATCAGGTCAAGCCCAAGTTTAAAAAATTCTCATCAACTCCCCAACCCGTTATATAAAATTTAAAAATGTAGTATCCTATGAAAGTGCATAAAATTCCTGGGATACCCTATGAAAAGTGTTCTAAACCACTAAACCTTATAATAATAGAAAAGTTGCACCCTAAACCTAAACTCTAGTGGTATTTTATGACAGCATTCTTATTTACTCGCAGTGACCTTAAACCCGCTTAAAATCCTTAAGACATCTTTACGAAAGTGCTTAAAATTCTAAAGTAAGACCCCTACCACTAAGCTTATCCTATGAAAGTGCTTAAAATCTTAGCAGATCCTACAAATGGTGCAACCCCATAATGTTGCCTCCCCAAATCCTAGCAGATTTCTATGAAAAGTTGCCTAAACCACTAAAACCCTATAATGTGAAAAGTCAAGCACCTTAAACCTAAACTCTAGTAAGACACTTATGACTAGGATACCCAACGAAATCCACTGTGACCCTATGAAAGTGTCTAAAATCCTAGCAGACTTTTAAATTTAGCTGCATTTTCATGAAAGCTCGCCTAAATCACTAAAACCCTATAATAGGAAAGTGTACCTTAAACCTAAACTTAAAAAAAGATTGACTTACCTTAGTGGTAATTAAAAAAATGGACTTACCTTATTGGTAATTAGACATCTCTTTTCTAGACCTAGAGGTAATAATCTCATATATTTTTTTGTGTAATCAATCACATGAATGGTCATTTTGATTGCAACATATATGTTAAAATACCATTGCAGTGGATGAAAATGCTTCAATTACCAAACCAACCTTATGCACGAAGAAGGAAATTTTTGTGTAACCCCATATATATTGCAGAAAATTCAGTGAGACCCCAAAGTTTCATAATTCGATGGAATAAATTTTATATTTGGGGATTCCGAAGGCGGATGATCGGGACGAGGCGGGGCGGGCATGGGGATGGATCGGGAACGGGAGTTGAGCGGATTCGGGGCGGGGACATGCCTATCTCCACCCCCTATCCAATCCTCAAACATTTTCAAAAAAAATCTCCATATCCTATCTAACCTCCAAACAGATCTCCACATTGCTGATCCGTTTGGATCGGAGATCGGATCGGATTCGGACGGGGCGGATGAAATGACCAACCCTAGGTGGAAGATCCTTCGTCCCACAACCATGTCTGACCTGGCTGTCCCATCCAGGGCCGACCCTATAATTTGGATTGCCCAAACCTGGCTTCCAATTTTGTTGCCTACTTAATACTACTTAAATTATAAAGAAAAAACATACAAGTCAAAAAAGAATTAAGGCTACATTGTTCTTTTTACCTTGAATTATTTTTTAAGTGTGATATTGTACTTTAATTTATCCAAGAATTCATTTTTAAGTAAGATCATAGTCAATCCACTTAATCTCTCTCGTGACAAGGTAGCACGTGAATTTGTTTTTAACAATTTCAACTTAGAAAACTACTCTCAGTCAAAGCAACTGTAAGTTGCAGTGAGGCTCCAACATTTTAGGGAGCCAAACAAACTCTCAAATGTTGGACTCCCTACATCTTCAAGAGTTTTTTTTTAAAAAAATTACAATAATACAAACTCAAAGAAGCTATAAAAGATAATCACAAAAAGGTATAATTATAGGAGTTTTTTTTTGAAAGAAAATAAGACAGTATCCTCATATTTTAACTTTGGTATGTATGAAAACTCACAAATTGTGTTAGCTCGATTGTTGTTTTTTTGCACTTTTCCACCATTGGGTTTTTTTTTTTTTTTTTTTAATGAAATGTAAGAATATATTACTTGTACATTACTGTTGTGTTCCTTAAATGCAAAATTTCTAACATTGTAATTGAATAATGTGATTTTTGTAATATTGTGGATTGGTAGGGAAAAAACACAAAGTTTAGAACCACCAAAACTTCACACATTTACCCAAACACACAACACCACCAATTTGTTTGATCTCACACATTTAAGAGTGTTTGTACATTTGGGTGTGTATTTTTAGTGTGGTTCTAGACATATTGAGGGAAAAAAAAAACAAAAAACAAAGCAAGAGGTTTCTAAAAGAGAACAAAATCAAAACATAGGGCATGCTCATTGGAAATGGAAAAATAAACAAAAAAATAAAAGGCGGAACAGAGGGAGAAGTCGGTAATCGATCCCAGCACATGGGGAACCTTATTCCCATCAGGCAACCACTGCACCAAGAGCTCTCTTTGCGCTAGAGTTGGAAACTTATTTTAATTTATACATAATTTACATTTTTTTTTGGTCCCGACTTGGGGGGTTGCCCAAGCCTGGAGGCTTGCTGGGCTTACCCCTGGGCCGACCCTGGTCCCATCCATCCACACCGGTTATCCAAACAATCAACAGCTGGAATGTCATTTCGGCACTGAACAGATTTGAGTCATCCATGCTCATCTATAAATCCGAGCCGTTGATTTCTTAAATGGCCAGTGAAAATGGATGAGATAGGGCGGTCAGATAGAGTCAGTGGGACAGAGGATTCGACTCCGCATGTTAGAACTTCAGTAGAAATTTTGAATTTTACTACTATGCAAGAGTACATTATTTTTAACTTTTTGTTTCACCGGCGGGTCATGGGTGGTACAATTTTTTGGACAGAGAGAGTTCCAAATTTATCTTAACCTAAAAAGTTAAAAACTACGCTCCAATTGTCACTGACAGCGAATGGATATGATGGTTTATTTTTTAGACTATGGTGACATGATGGCCTTTGAAACCTTTATAAGGTGTTATTTTAACGAAAAAGTTCACGGTTTCAATTCGATCCAAAGTTGAGGGGGTGTAAGTATCCAAAAATGAAATTGAAAGGGCGTGTTTCAAAATCAGTCAAAGTATAAGAGTGTCAAATCCAATTGGTATATACTAAAGCTTTCGCATGAATGATGTACACATACAAAGTTAAAAACTAATTAAAGAGCTCAAATCATCAGATGAGAGCTTGAAACCCAAGCTTTCAAGTACTGGGTGGTCATAATATAGCAACAAAAAGATTTTACAATTTCAAGGTTGGGTATAGGGATGACCATTTTGTCCAACCTGTCTAGAAACAACTATACAATAAGGTGAATGTCCGACCATACTATCTTAATATAGAGGTTCACAATCGAAATTCGTATGTTCCAACATAGGTCCGAGCTTAACAACCTTGGGTATTATAACATTGTTGCGTACCGAACACACTGCTGGGTTATCCCATTGCAGAAGTGATCCCACAAAATTTGCACGCACCGTTAACGGGAACACACGGGGCCATCTTTCATTACCATAGGATTTTAGAGCATCTTCAACAGTTGTAGACTCGGTTGTGATCGCACTAGCAAGTTTTCTTGCCAGAACAACAGCATCTTCCAGCGCACAACAAGCGCCCTGACCAAGATTTGGAGTCATTGGATGCCACGCATCGCCAACCAGCACGATTTTACCGGAAGAAGCAGGAGGGGTTATGTTGGGCCACAGCCACCGGTCTACCAATGGGGTTCTAATGATTGTGTCATCTGGGGTGAGATTTATTATGTTCAAGAGCTCTGAGGGCCAGTTTCGTACTAGTTCTATTGCTTGCTTCTTTAACACTGATGGATCAGTTATCTTTGGACCTGCCATGAGACATGTTTAAAACTGTTAGAACAATCATTTTTTTCCCTGGGCAATTAGAAGTATGTCAACAAATAATAATAAAATCGACAAATAATAATAAAATCGATCTGTTTATTTGCATTCTTTTCGTCGATTCAACTTGGGAAAGTAGCATTCAATGAGACCGATATGCCCAATCCATTAGACTTGAACAAATAGGGCTACGCTATGGGGTCCATCACAGTTCTTTCAGAATAACAGTTCCTCGAGTATAAACCTATGCATAGTATGGCTATTATACCTGGTGTCGAGCTGTTAAAGCAGACAAACCAGTAAACTTTAGTCGGAGAAACAGGAACAAATCCAGCACGCACTCCTCTTCCGTAGATGTAGTTTACTCTTGGCTCAAATGGCTGTCCGTCAGGGTAGAATCCAAGACCACGAAAAGCACAATGGCCTGCGTACTTAGGCTCTGCGAAGCCCATCCACTTAGCAACTGGTGAGCGTACCCCATCACAACCAATCACAATCTGTTGAAGGTTTTGAACCCAGAATTTGATCTTTGGCCAATACTTAAAGAATAAGTCTAAAATAACATAAGCAGAAGTTAAATGAAGAAAAGAACATTATCAGATATCAGACAAGGAATCAAATAAATCTGATTGCAAAAGTTCTATGTAGAACAAAGAATCAACTAGACAAGCATTTGACAAGCTATAAGTTCAATGCATATTGGCTCCAGGCTTAAGGTTAGAGCTAATACTGAGACAGGCAGTGACAGAAAAGTCACTCTAAATTTTCTGCTAATTAAGGAATAAAGTCTGAAAGTACCCTACCCAGAAGTTAAATGAAGCAAAGAACATTAGGAGATAAGGGATGCGGTGCATATGATGGTAAAAGTTCATATAGAACCAAGGATCATCTAGACAAGCATTTGACAACCAATAGCTCCCAGCCTCCCGTGGATATTGTTCCAGTTATAAGGTTAGAACTAATACACACATGGGCAGTTACAGAAAACTCACTCTAAACTTCCTGCTAATAAGTTGAAATAAGCTCAACAGATAAACTAAACTTAGTAAACCAAAGAGGAAAAACACCTTTGCAGATATATTTGATCCATTCATCAGTTCCAACAAAGTTCCACCCGATTCAGTTCTTTCGATTTTTCCCAATTTGGAGGCAAAACGGATTGAATCTGGTGGCAATTGATTGGCAAGAGTCTCCAGAAGTATCCTCCTCTCCACAGCGCGAACCTCTTGGCTGTGACACCATCGTACTAATCAATAAAGGTTTGACATGTTTTGGTGTGACAAAGAATAGGGAGATGACTAGAATGGAGTATTACCTTTCATCTTCATCCTTGAACCTGAATGAGCGCAACTCCCTTCCATCTTGTGATTTTACAATCATCCTGCACAGCTGATGCTTTGAAACATCATTCAGGAGAAAACAAGGCAAAGACAAACCCGAAGGAGAAGGAAAAGAAAAGAACGTAAAGCTCTGAAATATTGCTTTTTAATTTTTCCTTATCTTCAACAAAATCGTTTCCCACAACCACAGCTTCATTTCCTCGTTGAAACTTTCCCATTAATTAGTTCCTTTATTGGGTGATGCTTTTACTGCCCTTGGCCTGGCCCGATTTAACTTCTGGAGGTTCGGGAGGGTGGCACCCGGACATGGGAATTGGGCAGGTACTATTAAAAGTGCCGGCCAGGCGGCTAGGGATCAGATACTTGAGCAGGGCCTGGGCTTTTCTTTCTTTTCTTAAACGGCAGTTCTCTCTCACTAGAGGTGGTCTGAGCAAGTGATTGGTATTGCAGACGAGTAAAGAGTGGCTTGACCGCGAGGAAGTCCCTGTTAAGGATAAAGGGACATTCAGTTAATTTGCCAATCAATAGCTGAAGTTAGTTGCTCAGTTTAGGCAATACAGTTGCAGCTGCAGAGTCATGTTCAGGAATTCTGTTAAAGCCCTCCGAGTCAGCAAGCCGAGTGAGGTCAGGATAGACAATGAGAGGAATTTGTGGTGCTGGTGGGTAGTCAATGTCAGCAGCGATCCGTGTCAAAGGCAAAGGCGCACCGAGGCGCAAAATCCTGTGGGGACTAAGGCGAGAGGCGAGGCGCGCACCTTTTTGAAGAGAGGCGCAACTACAACAATAACATAACCCATTTAGTCCCCATAATTGGGGGTATGGGCGAGGGATGGATAGGAGACAGACCTAACCTTTGGCAATAAATGCACAAAGTGCCTGCTCTCAGAATACCACTGAAACAGATGGATTTCAGACAGACCTAACCTTTGGCAATAAATGCACAAAGTGGCTGCTCACAGAATACCACTGAAATAGTGACCCCCTGTTGAGTTTGCTGCGGAATCATACCCTCAAATCAAAGCCAAAAGACATCAGAGAGGCCAGACCCAAGAATCATTTTGATTTATGTGCACATTATCATGCTTCTTTCATTCAGCATCCAGAACATTGGCGTTGCACAATGATGAAGACAGGCGCAACTATGTAAAAAAAATTAGAAACATATAGCAATACTTTAACTAATACACTAAGCCAATGAGTTTTAGATAGCATACCATCCAAAAGATACATAAAAACATCTACCAAATAGCACATAGTTTATGGTTCTCGCATAGAGTAGAACTAATACATCGAAATCAACAAAACCCAAGCGTCCACCATTTGAAATAAAATTAAAGCAAATAGTTATTCCATTTTAAAGCAAGTACTAATACTGTTTTCTTTCTTCGTCTTTTTTTTCTTCTTAAAAATGAATTCAAAAATTGGAAAAGAAATAAGGAGGGCTGAAATACTAAAATCCATAGCGAATACAGTTCACGGCTTCACGCTGAAATTATAATTAAAATTGGAGATAAAGACTGGGGCTCTTGTCGAGTACCTTCCTAGCTTGGACAGGAATACAGGATCGAGTTCCTAGCTTGTTAGATGTAGTTCGATGTTATGCCAATTTGATCGACTTGATCTCTAGGCTGATGGAGTTCGAAAGTCCAGGAGACTTGATCTCTCAACTTGATCGACCGCGCTGATTGTCTTTGTTCTCTCAACTTGATCGACAGAGTCTTCGTTCTTGACTTCTTGCTCAGAGAGAGAGAGAGAGAGAGAGAGAGAGAGAGATGTTGGAGGGCTGCCGAGGCTTTTATTTCTGAGATAAAAAACCAACGGCCAAGATCAGATTTTTAACCTAAGTCACAAAATCAAGGGTTGTTATTAAACTTTAAAGAGGCGCGCTTTTTTTGCGCCTCTCGCCTTTGCACCTTTTGCGCCTTTTCGCGGCTTTGCATTGCCTTTTCAAGTCGCCTTGCATGGGTGTACCCCAGGCACAAAGGGTGCGCCTTGCTGCACCTCTCGCCTAGGTGCGCCTTTGACTACTGTGTCTATTTGTAAGGTCTTCTTGTTTGTATTTGAGACTGAGAAAGAGAAAAGGGAAATGAGAACACACTTGGCTTTGTCTTTTGTTTTTGTTTTTTTTTTTCTTCTTTTAATCGGCGAAAGTTGGTAGCTAGTAAGGTTTAAATCGCAGTCAAATGTATGGAGTGCATGGTGCATACCACTGGGCTACCCCTTTGCTCCGCTTCATCTTTTTCTATGCATATTCTTCTTTAGTCCCTATATGGATGATTGGTCGATGCCCACCCAAGCACGCTTCTTTCATGACAAGCCCTGACCTCGGAATTCTTCTTCCCAGCTTATTTGACTCTCCGGCCACAATTATTTAGACGGTCTAACCAGGATAGAAGAGATCTAATTCTTCTCGGAAACAACAAATGTGAAGTGGGTAAATAGAAATGGAACCTCAAAGAGGAGGAATGGTTAGCCTATTCCACAGTCTTGGGCCAAGAAGAGAAAGTTGGAAGAGTAGGGCTTGCTGGCAATAGCTATACTTTGATAAGCATACAGAGATCTATTTCCTCCAGCAACTGCTCTCTGTTTCAAACCTCTTGAAGCACACAAGGAGTTCAACGAATTCGCCTGATGTCATGGTAACCGCAATAACATGAGTTCAGAATCTTCAGACAACACACCATCCACTGTAGTCGGTTACATGTGCGTCTTTGCTGTGTAGCATGAACCAAATTTGACTGATCTGCAGGCATAGAACTCTGCTGATTCTTTCGCTAACCAGCATAAATGGTATTAACGTGCAACAATCAGAATGAAGAAAATTCAACACTAATGACCCTGATATTCAGAGAACCTTCTAATCCGTCCGTCTAAGGCTCTATCTGCAGTCCATGAATGGCTTCAGAATTTCTACCTTTGTTAACTTCATCATATCAACACCTTATAGCATCGGTCCAATCAATACAAAGTGTCTTGCATTGAGACAGAGGAGTAGCGTATTAGATGTGAGATGACGACGACGACGACAATAAGAATAGCAGAACCTATCTAGTCCTCAATCATTGGAGGTACGAACGGGGATGATTGAAGACAAACCTAACTTTCAGCACACCACTGAAACAGTGACCCTCTTAAATCTCCAAGAGCCGAGGAGCTATAGAGACGTTTTGCAGTAGAACCATGCCCCAAAATTAAAGCCGAAAGACATTAGGGAGGGTAGCCCTAAGACCCAAATCAATTTTTGTGCTAATTACCAAGCTTCCTTCATTCATGGTCCAAAGCATCTCGCTAATGAGCACTCACATGTGAGATGACAGAGACGTGTTAATGATGCAAACATTTTCGTGTGCCAAATCAGATTTTAGCATTTGGTCTGGTGTGAGGTGTCTCATGACAAAATGTAACGAGCCCACGTATCCTCGAGTTTTGGCTCAGAGCTTTACATGATTAGTGAGCCAGGAAAAACAAGCAGAACCGATCTGTGGTTCACGGATTGGTTTGGTTTAGTCCGTAGGATTTTTTGTCCGGACACGGTTCTCAATTTCTAGAAACCTTTAGGTTCAATCATCAAAATCCAATGACACTGAACCCATCTGGACCATGTGCACCCATAGGGGTGACAGGTTGTCAATCCGGGACAATGGCTATCTCGCAAGAGCACCTCTCAGCCGAAAATTTCACAAAGCAGCGGTTAGGTTACCTGTGGTTGCGCCCCCATAGTATTTTCAAATGATAGGCAGGTGATCCGCAATGGGACCAACCTTGATAAGGATGAACAAAATTGCACTCTGCGAAGGGGGTCAAATAGGTTTTACGAAAAAAGAGAAATGCACCATATGCAGTTCATTGAAATACAATGCGAATTAGAAGACATATTAATGGACAAAGAAGGCATACCCTTGAATTTCAAGAAATTGGGTCCTAAGATCGTTCCCAACCCCAATTGCATCCAGTACCCGCCACCCATTCTTGAACAATGTGAGTGAAGTTCCACCCGTCCTCAGAGACTCCCCCTGCTCCAGCACCAATGACCTTACTCCGAGCCTTCAAATTTCACATCAAAACACATAAGTACGTACCATGAATCTGAGATCTCACAAACTAGCACCGGAGTGCCCACTCACGACTGCTTGAGCTCCAGCTCTGGACCAGTAACTAGAATACACACGCTCATGTTTAGTTATGTGTCGATGATCACTTCAAAAAAAAAAGAACGAAAGAAAGAAAATGAAGTAGGGACCTAGGTATAAGATAAAATATATTGGGGAAAAAATTTAAGTATGTTTTTCTTTATAAATAGGTGTTCGGGCAGCTTCCGCACATCTTGACTAATTTCAACACTGAACTTAATAATTGGGCAAACCTCCATTGCTCCAAAGGAGTTGATAGCATGTGGAAAGTCTGGGAAAGTCTGTAATACAACCTCTAAGAGAAGTGTATATCATATGAAACTAATACGTGGTTCCCGTTGGGTCAAGTCATAAAAATTCCATAATATTTTGGTAAGTTTAGCAACTTTTATACTAAAAACTCGTAACTTTAATATTATAATTCATAGCATTTTCACTAGAAATCATAACCTTTCCTTCTCGTAACTTTTTAATAAAATTAATATATCATTTTCACTAAAAATCATAATATATTGGTGTGTTGTAGCTTTTATACTAAAAACTCACAACATTTTTAAGGTGCATAACGCTCAAACTAGGGGTATGGTATGTATTGTAGCCTTTTTTTCCGGAAAATTTTGAACAAGCAAACCCATAAGTGTGAAGCCCATAAGTCTGAAGGACTTGGGGTTAAATTTAAGTTTATCTACAACTCTAACTTTGTTTACAATAATGACTATGCAAATACTAACCTGTGAAGCGAAACAGCAGTGGCAAGGCCGGCGATTCCGGCTCCGACAATGACTATTTCTTCTCCGTTCCAATCAGTAGCCGGAGCAGCTCCGGCGATTGATAACCGGATGGGCCGCGTCCGGGTAGAGTAATCGGCATGTGAACAAAGGGTTGTTGGGAGAGTCATGAGGGATGGGAATGAAGAGGATGAGAGAGGAGAGTGGGGAAGGCGAACCATAGCTGAAAGGAGAATGAATGAGAGAAGATTGATGATGGGTTTTGCGAAAAAATGAACTTGAGTGTATTCATTTTGAAACTACCAATCAAATGGAGAATCTGATCGATTCGCCAACCGTTTAACCTCCGCCACTTGTTTCCCATGAGCCAAATTAGCTCTTGTCAATATTTTTGATAATGCGTTTTTTTTATTGGAAAAAGAAAATAAATTAAAAAGGGTTTTGTTAATGTGTGCCTTAGGGGCATATGTTAAACATCATTAAATGAGATCATTTAAACCCCACTACTATAGGAAATAGTGAAAGAAGTTAATGAGAAAAAAAACTTGTTCTAGTAAGACGAAAATATCATTTTACTTTTCAATTCCCTCCATTTTTGTTCTTTTTTCTCTGTTTTCCTAGCTCTTTCATCTCCCACAAGTTTCTTTATTTTAAAAAATTGAAAAAAAAAAATGTTACGTACTCTAGGTAGAGAAGAAGAGAAAGAGAGAAAAAAAATAAAAAGAAAAAAAGAAAGGATGTTAGAAAGGTTGGTGGCGTGATTGAATGTAGCATTTTATCTTTTAAATTAAAATATCTATAATTTTGATTATTCTAAAAAATATTTTTTGAGGTTTTTTTATCCTACTATTGCACACATGTTGACATGGTCTGAGAGCTAGAATGAAATATTTGCCAATTGTACTTCCTAAGTTTTATTAATCTGATTCGAATTTGTTGAATTTTTGTGTGTAAAATTTCCGTTTTTTTTTTTCTAATATTATGAATATTGAGGGGGTTCAATTGTTTGGGGACCTTTGAGTACTTGCAGATGATTTGTAGAGATTTGGCGGGGGAGGAGGAATGAACAACAAATTAGGGGTATTTCTGTCCCATGTTCAAAAAAATTAATCTTGTCAAAAGAATCAATTTATTACTCTACCATAATCTTTATATTCCCCATAAAAAGAGAGTAGAATAGAGGAGTTAATGCAATCTTACCATATGCCCTTAGGGCACATATTAACAAGACCCAATTAAAAAAACTCGATAGAAATACATCGAGGGAAGGAGGAGACTTCCAACAAGGTCAAAAGAAAGAGAAAAGAAGGGGAAAGAAAAAAACACCAAAAGCACCAAAATGCACTAAACCCAAAACAGTCACCAAAAACCCCTACGCTGCCCCCTGGCGCCTATTGCACAATCTTAAGCCACTACAGCCCAAACAAACAACGAACCCGAAACAAACCCTTGCTGAAACCACCAAAAACCAAAAGGATCCAAATCAACATTGGAGAAACAATAGAAAACCTTCCAAAATTCAGCCATTAGAGGGAGTTCTTTTGAGATTAGCTTCAATCATTTCCTTCGATAATGTGTTATGCCGCTATGCGGCTTATGAGTTCGTCCACTAATAATCTTTGTTCTTTAAAAGTTGAGGAAAGAACTGAAAAAAAAAAGAAGAAGAGTATTTAGGAGGAAAATTAGGAGGAAAGTTGAGAATTTTCCTTTATTTGGCTGTGTGAAGAAAATAGGAGGAAAGTTGATTGATTTTTTTTTGTTTGGTCTGAAGAGGAAAATGAAAAAAAAGGAAAAGAATAATAATAATAATAATAATAATAATAATAATAATAAAAGGTTGCTTTAACTAACTTTTTCAACTTTTAAACTCACGAAAAAAACCCCTATTACTGTTTCTCGTGTCTTCACCCCATGTTCAACTAACCGCATTCCAATTTTTACCAATGTTATCTACTCCCATTTGGTGTCCTCCACTAATCTCCCATTTTGGCACCCCATTTTCTCTCTCTCTCTCTCTCTCTCTTCCCCATAATCTCGAGATTTCCTCCCTTTTCTCTTCCCTTTCCCTTATGGGACACGGGGTTATTCAAGATCATCATCCGGTAGTGGATTCTTTCGGATAGGCAGCTAGATTTCATCCCAAGATCTTTGTGATCCGAATTCTTATGTCATTCATCCGGAAGAACGGACGGCTCGGATACAAGATGCGAGAAGAACCCCCGGTGTCCCATAAGGTCACAGAGCTTCTGGGGCCCATCCGAAAGCGGCGGATGGCTCGGATGTCTGACGTGATAGGTGTTGCAGCAAAGAACCCCAAATTCTTTTATTTTGCCTTCTCTCCCTACATCAAAAACCAAACAAGAGAGAATTTTTTTTAACATATTTTCCCTACCGTTCCACTTTTTTCCCAACTTCCAAATAGAGCCTAATATTGTGGCTCAATCCCACCGCTTAGAGCAAAAACAGTAGTAGTGAAAACTGTAAATTTGGGCAAACTAGACAAGAGGATGAAGAAAATGGAGGTGCAACAAGTAGTGTATATCACTGTTCACCAGCCATATATGAACAGGACCATGGTAAAGATAGCGTGGTATTGTTCACCAGCAATCCCATATTTTATTGTTTCTCTCTCCTCCCTACAGCCAGAAGCCGGCGACGATTAACGATTACGACCATCGACGAATATGGAGATTGGCGGAGACCATCGACGCAACAAAGGTAACAATCGACGAAGACGAAGATCAATCAACGTGATGAAGCTCTTGATCGACGCAATGAAGCTTTCGATCGACGGCAATGAAAGCGATCGACAATGATGGATCGACGACCGCCATAGCCTCAGGTTTATCAGATCGCCAAACCCCAAACCCCAAACCGACGGTGATTTGAGCTTTCAATCGACGACAACATCGTTCGGCAGCGACGACGATCAACACGACAACAACGTTCGTGGCGACAACGATTAACGGTGACATCGACCATCAACGGTGAAGAGGTAACGATCGACGACGATCTTTGGTTGGTTGTGTGTATGTGTGTGTATATATATAAATAATATTTTGTAATATTTAATATAAGTGAAGAAGATGAGAGAGACTGTTGGAGGACTGATTGAGATGGGGTAGCTAAATCTACTGTTCATCAATAATATGTTGTTCTTGCTTTGAGATAGATAAAAGGGTTTATTAGTTAAAGCAAGTGTCCAATTGAAATTATGTGGTAGCAATATTGTTTAACCTTTCTCTTTCAACGGATAGTTTGCAAAGGAACCATTGATTATTTTCTATACATTTTTTATTTTGTACTACAATGATGAAAAAATTAAAATAATAAATTTAATTTGTTGGAAAGGTAGCCAACTTTAGCCAATACCTAAACATTTGCTAAAATTAACTCATGCATTAACCTATCCACTACAAAATGAAAATAGTCAAATACTCCCTCCGTCCCTTTTCAAGTGATTCACTTGGGAAACATATATTTTTGCAGGCGTTTAAAAATGTACTTTCCTATATCGTTTTTAAATTTGTTTTGCACAAAATTAAAGTACTCAATGAGCACTTTAATTTGATACAAAACAAATTAAAAAGTTACATAGAAAAATATTTTTAGGATGTTTGAAATTACACGTATTCCCATATGTATCACTTAGAAAGGGATGGAGGGAGTACTAGCTAAAAAGTTAACATTTTGCACTAACTTGCTCCTAGTACTATTTAATCTATGTATGGCAGATGCTCTTACTTACGCACATCTCAATTAAGGTCAGAGCAAAATTCTGTATGAACTTCTTAATTACGGTGGGTTTCCAGTTTGCTAAAATCTTTACTTTTAGCACTTTCGATTTTCATTTGCTAAAAACAACAAGATGATTTTAACCACTTTCTTTTAACAAAAGGAATATATGAGAGAAAATTGAATTGTAACGAAGTTAGTTTTTATCTAATGAAAATCAAAAAAGATTTTAACAACCTTGCTAAAACTCAACTTTTATGGAATTTAACGGAAACATAGCCTTAATCTTAATCCACATTCCTAGATGCTTCATTCCCTTCATGTATAGTAGTTTTGAATATTCTAAAGTGAATAGACCAGAACCAGAGGACCAGCCACTCAAATTTGACAAAGGTTGCTTAGTAGATAAAGGCTCTAGAGGAAGAATTCATTTCCGATCCGAATTCTCACCTCTGGCATAGCTTTAAGCGTGGGATTCTTTCCCTATAAATACCCATCAATGATCGTAGATCTTTCCAATACAAATTCGCCGTTCGTGAAGTAGTAGGTCATTTGCCGAACCACATAAAATTTATTGTCTCTGTGTCTAATCGACTGCGTGCGTTTATTTTCGTGTGGTTTCCCAATCAAATCTTCTATCAATTCATTCTCCTTCAGCTATGTTTCTACTTTCCCACTCTTCATTCCCGTCCCTCCTGAGTCTCCCAACAACCCTTTGTTCACATACCAATTACTCACCCTGGGTCCAAACCTGGAAGCGGCCCATCAGTGCATCGATCGCCGGGGCTGCTCCGGCTACTGATCGGAAGGAAGAAGGAATAGTCATTGTCGGAGCCGGAATCGCCGGCCTTGCCACTGCTGTTTCGCTTCACAGGTTAGTATTTGCGCATAGTCATTTTTGTAAAGAAAGTTCGAGTTATAGATAAACTTAAGTTCAACCCCAAGTCCTTCAGATCTTATGGGTTTACTTGTTCAAAAAATTTCACATGCTATCAACTCCTAGATCAACCGGAGGTTTGTCCGATTATTAATTCACGGCTGAAATTAGTCAAGGTGCATGCAATTTGACAGACACTCATTTATATAAAACTAGTATTGTAACCGCGTGAAACGTTTTTGAATTGGTACGAGGAGAGGCATTGGTATAGACGTATAGTCCGAAACGTTTTTAAATTGGAGCTATTGCCAAAGAATAAAATAAAGAATTGTTCTAAAGTCCATTATAGCTTTTTGTAACATGTCTAGTCCACCTCATATTTCCATAACACCTCTAGTCCACTTTTTTGAATTTCTAAGGTGCGAGATCCACTCTTCATTTTTAATAAACAAGTATACCCTCACATAAAATTCAAAACACTGTACACTCTCACTGGAAAGTCCGCCGGAAAAATCACCGAGCCGGAAAGTTTGCTGGTGCCGAAAAAGTCACCCGAAAATTGGACTTCGCCAGAAAAGTTGCCGGCGTAGATAACCATATTTGAAATTACAAGATGTGGTTATCTAGAGTCACAAGATGTGGTTATCTCTACTCTATCTCTTTTAAAAAAGTCCATTTTGGATCACATATGGTTATCTTAAATCACAAGTTGTGGTTATCTGGACTCATAAAATGTAGTTATCTATTTAACAAATAAATGTTCTAAATGCATATCACAAAAGATGCTTAGATATAATTTAATGGTACTGTATATAAATAAGTAGTACTAAACCAATACTATGCTACATCATTTCCTCTCCTGAAAAAGTTGGGATCACATCTTCATCCACCCACATGTATAACAATTCAAAAAACATATTTGATTTTGGGCCTATTTTGACTAATAATCCAATTATGGATTATTCGTTTTGTCTTTATTCAAATTTTTATTGCATTTGTTAGTTTTGCGTTAAGATTTTGTGATTTCTGGAGTCCTCTCAACAAGATGAATCTAACAAGTACAAAATTATGGTTAAACAAAATATTTTTTTGAATAAAGCTGAAATACTTAGATTATTGTCAATAATTGGTCAATAATCCAAGTATTTTGGCTTTATTAAAAAAATTGTGTTTTGACTATAATTTTGTACTTGTTAGATTCGTCTTGTCGAGAAGAGTCTAGAAACCACAAAATCTTGATATAAAACTAACAAATGCAAAAATTGTTTTGAATAAGGACAAAATAAATAATTCAATAATTCATAATCCATATTATTAGCCAAAAGAGACATTTGTTTATTTTCTACTTTTACTTTTTGAACTTTAAAAATTAAAAAAAAAAAGTGTACAATGGAAGTAAAGCCACCTGGGGGCTTCGAATAGAACCAACTGATGGCAAAATGTAAAGCCACCGGTGCATACTCCCACGTTTAGAATCCCAAATAGAAGACCGTCAAAATCCCAAATTCCCAATTAGCGATGGGAGTATTTTAGAGAGAGAGAGAGACATGTTCTTCCTCGTGAAGAAGCCACCAGAGCCTCTGGGCCGCTTCATCGCCGATTGCCTCTCGCCATCGTCTCACTAGATATGCTCGATTGGAGCATGTCTGCACCAGAAACACGTCGCCAGACACCGACGACCACCGGCGAGTTTCGCCATCCCGCCCTTATTCTCTTCTGAAGCTTTTTTTGGAAGCTCTGGAGTCTTGAGAGACTCGATCTGCACCAGAAACACGTCGCCGGACATTGAAGACCACCGGCAAGTTCTACCGTCCCACCCTTGTTCTCTTATGAAGTTTTTTTTGGAAGCTCTGGAGTCACGATTATGCTTGTCCGCTACGGGTAGTCACGAAATAGTGGGGTAGTTGTGTCTTTTTGTTACTCTACTGGACCTTATGTCTTAGAGAATACTACTATTTGGGTGGATCTTACAATATAGAAAATTGCTATAGGGACCGATACCAACTCTCCCGGAATAAAATATATCTAAAACTAAGGATAATAATTTTGTAGCCGAAAATTTTATAAAATCACTCCAAAAATTGTTCTTTGGTGCTTAAAAGACAAAATTTGGAGTGCATTTATAATAAAGTGGAGAGCAAAAATCATTTTTCTAAACTAAAGGCATATATTTTGAAGCCAAAGCAAACTTCATTGAATAGTTGATATGTAATGAATACCCGTTGTTATATGCTTCTTAAAAACATTTTATGCAAGAACCAAGATCGGGTTTTTCTACAGACACAAATCCATTTTCCTTACACTTTGATGGAAATAGCTCCTTCTGATGGCTATCGAAATCCGATCAAATATACAACATGCTATTCTCTATATGCCCTACAATATCTGTGTTTCAAATCAATAGTATATTTGGTACACAATTATTTATCCTTTTCTTTTTTCAAAATTCATTTAGTATTTATGATCCTAATTTGTTTTGGTGAAAACTTGAAAGATTGGAATAATTAATTACAACTAATACCACACTAATTATTATTTTTAAATTATTGAACGACTCAGATTCATTGTGCAATGTCCCTAAGTGGGCCCACACAACCATGTGTACCATAAGGGAGGGAGAGGGAGATTGCATACAATAGAAGCCTTTTGTTCGGAATGGAATTGCATTAAATGTTAATCACAATTTGTTCATACTTGCCTCTCCCAAAATCCCTGAAATCCCCTTTGATATATAGACAGTCCAAGAAGAAAAAAAAAGGACTGAAATCCCCTTTGATATATATAGACAGTCCAAGAAGAAAAAAAAAGGACGGAGACGGAAACCTCGAAAATCTAGTAAGGGCAATACGGTAATCATGCAAAACTTGTCAAAATGACTTAACTACCCCAACTCACAAAGCCACAACACCTTGAGTTATAGAAAAAATAAGGCTAGTTTACTAAACATGAGCGTGTGAGGGGTGGAGCTAGAGGGGGCAGTAAGGGTGGTCGGTCCTAATGAAAAAAAAACATCAAGTATTATATAGGAAAAAAAATCATATAAATTATACGGCTCATCCCTACAAAGTATTTTGAAAATAAAATTCGTCCCCAGTATAGTGGAATTCCTAGCTCGTCTCTGCATGCGAGTATTCTAGTTACTGATCCAGAGCTGGAGCTTAAGCTCGTGAGTAGACACTTTGGTACTAGTGCATGAGATATTGGGTTCAAGTTATTTTATTGGTACGTACTTACGTGTTTCAATGTGAAATTTGAAGGCTCGGAGTTAGGTCATTGGTGCTGGAGCAGGAGTCGTCTCTGAGGACGGGTGGAACTTCACTCTCATTGTTCAAGAATGGGTGGCGGGTACTGGATGCAATTGGGGTTGGGAACGATCTTAGGACCCAATTTCTCGAAATTCAAGGGTACGCCTTCTTGTATACTGTAGTAGTTTAATTCAATTAATATGTCTTCTGACTCTTATTGTATTTCAATGAATTGCATATGGTGCATTTCTTTTCTTTTCTTTTTTTTTTGGCAAAACCCATTTAACCCCCTTGTCAAGGTTGGTCCCAACTCCCTGTTGGGGTGCAGACAACCTTCAACAGTGGTCTATCCCGGGAGTGTAGGAGGCACTGGGCAGCGCCTCCACCAAGGGTTTGAGGGGCGGAGCCCCACGGGACTGTAAACGATATTTTTGGACCCCGGGATGTAATTTCGGCCATAGGCCCGACCTATTTATTTAGCAGTTAGTTAAATTTTAGGGTTATCAGTTTTCAGAGAAAATAGAGAGAGACGAGAGAAAACACATATATCAGAGGGATTGCGAAAAGACTTCTACTCTTATTTTCGATTTCATAGTGGATTGGTGTGACTCCCGTGGTTTTTCCTTGCGTTGAGGTTTTCCATGTATATCTTGTGTCTCATTTTTCTTTCTTATTTTTTATTACGCACAACTATTTGTGTTCCGATTTCCTAACACTCCCATGTTCGGATCCTCCCTTGGGTTTCCTAACCGTTGTGAAATGTTCAGCTTGGAGGTGCTCTTGCAAGATAGCCATTGTCCCCGGATTGACAACTTGTCACCACTAGGGGTGCACATGGTCCGGATGAGTTCAGTTTCATTGGATTTTGAGGGTCGAATTGTTACCAACGGTTTCTAGAAATTGAGAACCGTGACTGGAACTAATTAACGGAAAAGTTTCAACAAGGAAATGAAGCTGTGGTTTTGGGAAATGATTTTGTTGAAGATAAGGAAAAAATAAAAAAGCAATGGCTTTGTTCGGTTGAGAGTTTTGAGAAGAATTTTTTGAAAAATATTTTTGAGATAGTGTTTGAATGAGTTTTTGAAAAAAGTAATAATTAGAGAGAGATAGAGAGAGAAATGATAATAATAATTGGAGAGAGGGGTATGAGTAGAGAGAGAAATGTGATTAATGATTGGAGAGATGAGAGATGTGGAAAGAATCTTTTTGAAATTTTTTTAAGAAATATGAAGTGAACACAATGAATATGTCGGAGCTTTATTTTCTTTTCTTTTATTTTCTTTTCTTTTATTTTCTTTTCCTTTCCTCTTCGGGTTTGTGTTTGCCTTTGTTTTTTGCTTGAAACAATGTTTCACGGCATCAGCTGTGCAGGGTGATTGTAAAATCACAAGATGGAAGGGAGTTGGGCTCATTCAGGTTCAAGGATGAAGATGAAAGGTAATACTCCATTCTAGTCATCTCCCTATTCTTTGTCACACCAAAACATGTCAAACCTTTATTGATTAGTACGATGGTGTCACAGCCAAGAGGTTCGCGCTGTGGAGAGGAGGATACTTCTGGAGACTCTTGCCAATCAACTGCCACCAGATTCAATCCGTTTTGCCTCCAAATTGGGAAAAATCGAAAGAACTGAATCGGGGGGAATTTTGTTGGAACTAATGAACGGGTCAAGTATATCTGCAAAGGTGTTTTTTCCTCTGCTGTTTCATAACTTTAATTAGTCTCCTTGTTGAGCTTATTTCAAAGTATTAGCAGGAACTTTAGATTGAATTTCTGTAACTTCCCATCATTTTTGTTGGTTGTTGACCAACGGAAAGCATGGGAGAAAAATGCACAAACGAAAAAAGGCGTGTGTGTTAGTTCTAACCTTATAACTGGAACCAATATCCATGGGGAGCTATCGGTTGTCAAATGTAGAGCGAGTTTTCTGTCACTACCGATCTGGGAATTAGTTCTACTGTAAACCTGCAGCCAATATGCATTGGACCTATAGCTTGTCAAATGCTCTTCTAGTTGATTTGACGTTCTACATAAAACTTTTGCAATCAGATTTATTTGATTCCTTGTCTCGTACTGTTCTTTTCTTCATTTAACTTCTGCTTATGGTACTTTAGACTTACTCTTTAACAAGTATTGGGCAAAAATCAAATTCTGGGTTCAAAACCTTCAACAGATTGTGATTGGCTGTGATGGGCTACGCTCTCCAGTTGCTAAGTGGATGGGCTTCGCAGAGCCTAAGTACGCAGGCCATATTGCTTTTCGTGGTCTTGGATTCTACCCTGACGGACAGCCATTTGAGCCAAGAGTAAACTACGTCTACGGAAGAGGAGTGCGTGCTGGATTTGTTCCTGTTTCTCCAACTAAAGTTTACTGGTTTATCATCTTTAACAGCTCGACACCAGGTATGATAACTATACTCTGCACATCGGTCTTCATTTGTAGACTGGATAGGTAGTATCAAAAGAGTATGATCTTCAACTCACAATCCATGGTGATCTCACTGAATGCTACTTTCCTGAGTCAAATCGATGAAAAGATTGCAAATAAACAGATCAATGTTTTTGTTATTTGTCGATATACTTCTAATTACCCGGGGGGAAAAATCTTGTTCTAACAGTTTTAAACATGTCTCATGGCAGGTCCAAAGATAACTGATCCATCAGTGTTAAAGAAGCAAGCTATAGAACTAGTACGAAACTTACCCTCAGAGCTCTTGAACATAATAAATCTCACCCCAGATGATACAATCCTTAGAAACCCATTGGCAGACCGGTGGCTCTGGCCCAAATTAACCCCTCCTGCTTCTTCCGGTAAAATTGTACTGGTTGGCGATGCATGGCATCCAATGACTCCAAATCTTGGTCAAGGCGCTTGTTGTGCGCTGGAAGATGCTGTTGTTTTGGCAAGAAAACTTGCTAGTGCAATCACGACTGGATCTACAACTGTTGAAGACGCTCTAAAATCTTATGGTGATGAAAGATGGCACCGTGTGTTCCCGATTACGGTGCGTGCAAATCTTGTGGGATCATTTCTGCAATGGGATAACCCGGCAGTGTGTTCGGTACGTGACAATGTCATCATACCCAAGGTTCTGAAGCCCGGATCCATGTTGGAACATACGAATTTCGATTGTGAACCTCTATATTAAGATGGGTTTTGTTAAAATGTGCCCCACAGTCACATGATAAGGTTCATTAAATGAGTATAATTAAACCTTTGTTTGCATGGGAAATCTAAGTTATAAACAATAGGCACAAACTCTTTTACTACTTATTGCATGAGAAATCGAAATATATCAATTATTTTTACTAGTTTCTAAAAAAGTAGATTTAATTGGACTCATTTAATGAACCTTATCATGTGCCTGGGGGGGCACATTTTAACAAAACCCTATTAAGATTGTGAACCTTTTATAGTATGGTTGGACATTCAGGTCATATCCAATTTATTGTATGGTTGTGAATCGGTAATTCTATGTTCTTGATTTACAGAAATCGGAAAATTCAAAATAGAAGTAAGGCTCATACATTTTAAATGAGATCCACATGAATAAAATTTTAAAATATATAATGGTGACTATAGCTTGTCTAAAAAATGTATCTTACTACCCCTCATCACTCTAATGGGTCTGGATTTGCCAAATGCTTTGCTGATTTAGAGTCCCTCAGCTCCAGGTCTGGAAGCCAGCTGCTTGCGGCATTGTCATCGATATCTCCATCAACTGTTAGGCTCTCAATTCTGGCAATAAATGGATCATCATCTTTATGCACCAAATCTACTGCTGTGTGAGAAAGCAAATACCCTTGGACTTTGGGGGAAAACAAAAAAGATTTGCTCAAGCACGTAAACAGTGTTCTCCAAGTTGCTCAAAATGCAAATACCCTTAGATGTTTTGCCTTTTACTCGAGGTGGCGGTTGGCGGTCGAGGTGGTGCGTACAACGGTGGCCGGTGGATGATGGATGGTGGGTAATAATTTCACTTTTTTTTAATTACCATTAAAGTAAATCACACTTTTTTGGGGTTTAGGTTTAGGGTGCACCTTTCTATTATAAGATTTTAGTAGTTTAGGCACTTTCACAGAGTACCCTAGGATTTTATGCACTTTTATAAAATACCCTATGGTTTAGATTTAGGCAATTTCATAGAGTACCCTGGGGTTTAGGTTTTAGGGTGCACCTTCCTAGTATAGGCTTTTAGTTGTTTATGCACTTTTATAAGATATCCTAAGGTTTAGGCTTAAACACTTTCATAAGTTACTGCTTAAGCATAAGAGGAAACTTGTGGTCAAGTACTAAAACCAGAAATTCCAAACTAGATGTTCTGCATTTTACTCGAGGTGGGCGGGTGGCGGTAAAGGTGGCGCGTACACCGGCGGGAGGTGGGCGGGTGGCGGTAAAGGTGGCGCGTACAACGGCGGCCAGTGGATGATGGATGGTGGGTAATAATTTCACAAAAATGTTGGGCGAAATGTGGTCTTTTTAACTCTATATAAACTAAACAATAAGAATCAAATAAGGAGCTTTTGAATTCTCACACCCTTTTGCCATGTTTTAGGATATATATTAGTGCATTCGAGAATCTCTTCCAAACACTCCAAAACACAAAATTAAGAATTCAGACTTGCCAAACACCTTTAAATGGGGTTGTGGCGTTGCGCAACAAATATACAAAGCAAATAAATGGGTTCTCGTCTACCAAAAATCTGAAATCATTTGGGGCTGCAAAACAAATACTACTGACAAAGCAATCTTTTAATCTTTTTTATCGCTTGCATGTAATTAATAAACTTCCTTTTTCGTTTTTAAAAAAAGAAAAGAAAAAACAAATATAACACGTCTACCAAAAATCTGAAATCAAAGGAGTTTTGCAAAACAACTACACCCACTGACCCGAAAAATTCGCGGATACGTGAAACGAGAACTAATATTATTTTCAAGAAAAATTCGGTTATTTTTTTTAAATTACCTCTATCTCATTTTGATAGTCCATTTTGGTCTCCAATGCAGTTTTTAAAATAGTTTTTAAAATACTAATATGTTTTGATCTATAATGAATTTTATGTACAATATCCATCTCATATGATAGATCTCAATTAGTTCTATTATATGAAAATTTTAAAATCTTTAAAAAATTGTAGAACGAAAGATGTTAACAATTAAAAAATTGTATTGGAAACCGAAATAGTCTATCAAAATGGAACGGAGGGAGTAATAAACTCATAGAACTTGGTAAAACTAGTCGCAACAAGTTTGGAGGCTATCCTCGATTCTCCTTTTACGGACCGGACAATCTTTTGAGGACTGAGGTAGTATATGGGTTATCTTTAATTCTCGTTTTACGGACCGGACAATCTTTTGACTACGGAGGTAGTGTATGGGTTATCGTCTACCAAAAAACCTGGAATCAATTGGAGCTGCAGAACAAATACTACTGGCAAAGCAATTATAAAAAGCACATGGTGGGTTGCAAAACAAATAGACAAAGCAAAGAAATGGATGGGTGACCTCACCTGGGGTGGAAAAGAACCAGAGGATGAAGACACAGAGGAGGAGCAACAGAGGGATGAGATGGACGGCGGTCTCAGCTGATTTGTGGCGATTCCTCTCCTTGTTAGCCGCGTGAGATAGGGGATTGTATATGGGTAATTGGTCGGTGGTGGCGGCGGCGGATTCGTCTGAAACTCGGTTCGCACTCGACGAACGGTGCATATTTTACTGGGTCAAATTCGATATTCCGATGACACACGGCTGGGAGAAGAGAGAGAGAGAGAGAGAGAGAGAGTTGCACGTATCTCGGTGTGTGTGCTCGTTGTAGTATTCGTTTTGGGCGGCTGGTTGTTTTACTCGGTTTGGGAATTTTGCATAAACCTCCCCTCAAGTCTCCAAATCGTTTTGCTCTCTGCATACTCAACCAGTATTTTGCAAATGGTGGCTCCTTATGCGGTAGAACTTTGCTAATGATATCTTGCTCATGCTATAGAGTTTTTGGATGTTTTATATATCTCGGAATTGAGTCTCATTTTTCGCTCCCCAACGTACTCCGTAATAGATTAGGAATGACGAAATAACAAAAAAAAAACATATTTTTCCTTGATTTGGCTAATTTGAAAAAATTGGTTTTTTGGTTTTTTTCGTTGTCTTTATTTAGTTTTTTTTATGCATTTGTTAGTTTTGCGTTAAAATTTTATGATTTTTGGATTTATCTCGTTGTGACGAATCCAAAAGTATAAAATTATGGTCAAAAGTAATAGTTTTTTTGAATAAAGCTGAATAATTAGAACACCCATATTAAAGCTAGTGTAGATGTTTTTAAGTTGAGGTGTGAGCAAATTAGTTTGGGCATCTGTTTATTAAAATAACAAAAAGTGTATAGGTTTCTTCAAAATGATTTTGAAGCCATTGTCAGCAGTGTGCAAAATGTATTATTCTATGTAGTGCACTGCATCCAATTATCTATTTTGACAATGTGTGACTCAGATTTAATTTAAAGAATAGACGGTCAAATTAAATCCGAATTATTCATTGTCGAAATGGATGGTTAGATGACGCACAATGTAGTGCGTCCAATCCCACTTTTTGGCAGCGAAGGGTAATTACGTGTTTTAAAGAAAAAATGACATAATTTGTGAAAATACAAATGAGCAAAATTTTGATCCAGTATTTAAAATTTCATTCAGAATATGGCTCCTAATTTCAACCCATAAATCCACATCAATCCGAGTATTTAGTTTAAAATTTAGATGCCTCTGATGTTTAGCTTCAAATTTTTAAATCCCCAAGTCCTCGTCAATAGACGTCAAAAAAAAGGAACTTACTTGTTCTGAGGACGACCCCCTATCTGCTTGTATTCTCCGTCCCAATTTTAAATGTCCATTACACAAGACCGTGCAAGTTTAGGTTTAAAAAATAAAATACTTTCGGAACTATTTTTCAAAATTTTTTGGTACCGTACAAAACATCTCAACGAGTACTTTTGAATGGTGTAAAAATTTTTGAAAAAAAAATCTAGAAATATGTTTTATTTTAAAGTCAAAATAACACGATATTAATTAAGAGACATTTAAAATGGGACAGTATTATCCTTGCAAACTTGCGGCCTGTTTGGAACTTGGAAAGAAAAACGAAAAGAAAACTTTAGGAAAGAGCAGAGAAAACTTCACTGTGTGGAGGAAAGTTCACTTCCAAACCAACCAAGAGAAAATAATTTCCTTCCATTACTTTTCCATAGGATCCAAAATAGCGGACCTTGGGGGTGCTGTGCATCCCATGCACAGCACCGTGCTGTGCGGCCATGGCATGACAGCTCCAGCCTCATTCTGACGATCGAAGAAGTTCATTGCGTAGAGTTAGTTGAGTACTACAAGTGTACCAAAAATAAACTCGATTGGATGTCTTTAAGTGCCTCATCGGAACACAAATAACTTAAAAAGAAATGGGACACAAATATACAAACACAGGATCAAAACCACTTTTTAAGTTATTTGTGTTCCGATTAGGCACTTAAAGATATTCAATCGATTTGATTTTTGGCACATTTATAGTATTCGACGAGCTCTATGCGGTGAACGTCTCCGATCGTCGGAAAGATGCCGGTGCGACCACGCCATGAAGCCGCACAACACAGTGTTGTGCATTGGGGTGCACAACACCCCCAGGTTCCCAAAATAGCAAATGGCTTTGCTACGGGAAATTTTTCAGTGCTCGGTGGGTATTGCTCATATGGTACCTGCTCGGCAATCTCAAACTTTCAAAGCGCGATCTAACGGTCTAAAGGGAATCAATTTGGACCGTCCAAAACCCTTTTGGACTGCCAAGATCGTGCTTGACATGGACATGTAGTACCATTCGGGACCTAAATTTTTGTCCTTTACTACCCCCTTAATTCTAGTTGCTATTAGCTGTCGCTTTCTATCCAACTATTCTGAAGTTATTTTTTTCCCTGCTACCATACTTTTGATTAGGTAATTTAACATAATGGAATCTTGTTAAGAAGTAGCTCCTAGTCAGAATTGGGGGAGGTGTTGCACAGTCCTGTATTGCGTAGCGTGCAGTGTAGTCTCGTTTGGCACTGTGCCAAAATCATTTTGACTATCAGAGACGTCCAAAATGTAAAGCTCGTCGAGTTCTCCAAGTGTATCAAAAATCAACTCGATCAGATATCTTTAAGTGCTTTATCGGAACACAAAACAACTTAAAAAAATCAGAACACATAAAACTTGAAACACTAGATGAAAACCATTGAATCCATTTTTTTTACATTGTTTGTGTTACGATGAGACACTTAACGATATCGGATCAAGTTAATTTTTGATACACTTGTAGTACTCAACGATCCCTACGTAATGGACATCTCCGATTGCCAAACAATGCAGCCACGACGCCAAAAGGAACTACACAGTTTGTTGCGCAGCACGGGGTGCCGCTCCCATGCTGCGCAACCCCTCCGTAGTGAATGATTATTAAAAGCTCCAAGTGACTGGTTATTCAACTTTATCAAAAAGATAAAGTGATATTGTCATGTAATAATTTGAAGGGAAATGATTTTCACACTACTCATTTTACAATTCACACTCCTTTTATTTTTATTTTACGTGAATTTACAATATTACCGTTGGATGTATGAAAAATGACAAAAGGAGAGTGTGAATTGTAAAATTGAGAGTTTCGCGGAGGACAAAAGGAGAGTGTGAAAATCATTTCCCTAATCTCGATAGATCACAAAACAAAATGTTTCGCGGATGAGACATCAACGATTTTTTTAAGAGAAAACAAAATCCGAATACAAGATAGTTGCAAGAAAGTTAATGTCCTTTGTGGCTTTGTGCAGCTGTAACAATAGCTTCTTTAAAAATAAAAAAAAAGATTCATGTTGAAAGCCAATAGAAAAATGTATGGGTTTTTCTTTTTCAATTACCAAACTGCCTAATAAGCTCAGAAAAACAAACAGATGTTTACGTAAAAGATTTAGCCCTGCTCAACTTAAGAAATTTTTATGTTTTTTTTTTTAAAAACTTTTCATGCCTCACTAAATAAATTATTTCCTTCTTATACATCAACTCAAAAAGCCCAAAATGCTAATAAGCTAAAGTTGGTGGAACAATAACCATAATGTACCTCAAAGGAAGAAAGATAGCATAAACTAAAGAAAAATGGAAACTTTTTTTTTTTTTTGCGTCTTCTGACAATAAAACTTACAGGTTCACAAAATTAAAAAAATGGCATAAGCACATAAATGATTTAGAAAAAGTTAAAAACAGGAGCAAGATCAATCGGAGAACTTACAGATTGCAATTTCCTTTCCCTTTCCCTTTCCCTTTCCCTTTCCAATCCTATTGCACCGTAAAGTAGCGTGCTGTCCCTTGACCTCATATAAACAGTCTAAAAAGATATGAGCCGTTGATTGCTGTGGACGGATAACCCTTAAAGGACAACATGCTCTCCAAATCCAAAAAAAATACTATATGCTTCAAAAGTCAGAAGACCGTCCAATATCCACCTATCAATTTTGTCTCTGTCTCTCCCGTCTTCCATATTCACGTGGTACCCGCATGTAGACATCCGGCTAAGCCATCCATTTCGATTTTGGACGGTCCGGATTTGGAGAGAGAAATAAGAGAGAGAAGGGGGAGAGAGAGAAGGAGAGAGAAGGTTTCAATTTGGACCGTCCAATACACTTTTGGACGGTTCGGATGTAGCGTTTGGGTAACACGTAGGCTTGGTCACGTGATACCCATTCGGCAGAGGCGGCTCCAAGAAAAAGGTTGGGTGGTCACCTGAACACCGTGGATTTTTTTTATAGGAATACATGTAATATATATATATATATATATATATATATATATATATATATATATATATATATATATATATATATATAATTTTTATCATTTTGAAGAACTTGGCCAAAAATGTTTGAACACCCTGCCTAAAAAATTTGAACACCCTATCTTAAATGTTTGAACCTACCCAAAATGTGTGAACCGAAAAGAAAAAAAATATTAATCTCCTTTGGACCCTTAATACTATGCAAAGACAAATACAGAGAATGATATGTAATTAATGAAAAAGAAAAAAAATTTGTAGTTTATCTAAATGAAAAAGGAATGGGATGAAAGTGATGAAACCTTTGCGGAGGGAATTTTTTTATAGCTATTTCGGCATTCTTTGTCCATCACCGTCTTCTATCGTCTCCGAACTCTCATTTGAATCACTGAATTAGCCAATCGCCCAAAGGTAACAAGCTAGACCCCTTTCCGTTTTTTTTTTTTTTTTTTGATAATCTAGTGTTTTGAGTGAGTTCTCAGTTTAGGTTTGTCCTTTGTCGATGGTCTACAAACAACTCTACTATACATGTAAATTATATAAATCTAAGGTGCTTATGGTCCACCACTCCACAAATTATAATAAAGAAATAAACTTTCATTTATTGCTTACATGACATATGTGCTTAATGCTTATAGCTATCCACTGATTATAATAAAGTATAATATATGTTAAGCTTACTGTTTAGTATAATTTTTCTACAGTATAATAGCAATTTTATTTCTGTTTTAATTTTTGTTTGCTTAGTTGGAATCATGAACAAGTTTGTGATACGAAAATCAAGACCAATGCAAGAGTCATCTCCTATTAAAACTTTTAATGATAGCAACCCCCAAAACTTGTCAAAGCAAAGCTGTATTGACTTGCAAAAATTTCCATCGGTTAATGAGGCTATTATTCAACAGTTTCAAAATATAAAAAGTCGTCGAGGGCAATTGATATTAATAGTTTTTTTTTTATGTACAATTAAGATTTATAGAGGACTGTAGTAGAATTTCTAAACATCCTCATGAGAATTCCTGGAGCTGCCACTGCCATTCAGTACCCAAATTTTTTTCCTTCCATAGGGTTGAAATGGCATGCTTACCAAAAAAGCTCCCATGCAGCTGTTAGCTTGGTTATGAAATCAGTAAGGGTACCATATACTCAACCAAAAACAAAAATCCTAACTGGACCGACCAGCATGCACCGCCCATACGGGCATGTGGGGTCCACCTCAGGCCCCGTATTTGATGATCCAAGCTGTTCAAGAATTAAAAAAGAAAAAATTGATTGGACCCATGGAAAATCAGCTCAATTCGATATGTATAGATACTCGATCCAATATTCCATTTTTTATTGAGATTCTCTGATCCTGTAAACTTTTTAAGAGTAGTATCTTTTTTAATAGTAGTATCTTTTCTTTTCTTCTTCTTCTTTTTTTGCTCGGCAATCTTTTTTTTTCTTCTTGGTTTGCATTTCTTGATATGTTTTTCTTTGACTCTCTTTTGTTTATGCTTGTGTAAAATTTATCGTCTCTACTCGTAATCTCACTGCAACTATCAAAGACCTCATCCCAAGTGACCGTGTCGTTCCGAGTCAAAATATAGTAATTAATAATCAGAAATTAACTTTTATTCCGAAGAATAGCGGTTAAGTTTGAGTGTCGATCCACGGAAACAAACTAGCTGAGTTGCGTTACTTCCAATTGACTTCTAGTTTAATTCGGTGAAAAGATGTTCAATTGGTTGTGAAATTGTTAAGCTGAAGAGAGCAATAATTAAAAATAATTTAACTTCACTCAGGGAAACAAATCAAAAGGAGAAAATAAGACCAGTATTTTCCATAAAAATTACTACTATAAGATTTCTTCAATTCTGTGAATCCATTTGGCGAATCTGAAGCTTAGATTTCCCAACGGAAAAGTACGATAATGTCATTTAATTTCAGAAATATATATGTATATGGAGTCTCATTTCTCTCAGGGAAATCCACACTTACTGATTCGCTTGTGGCTGTTGCTGGTATCATTGCTCAAGAAGTTGCTGGTGATATCCGGATGACAAATACTCGGGCGGATGAAGCTGAACGTTGCATCACCATCAAGTCTACTGGCATCTCTCTCTACTATGAGATGTCTGATGAGTCACTAAAGAGCTAAAAATTAAGGAGAGCGTAATGGGAATGAGTACCTTATCAAATCTAATTGATGGTGCGCTTGTGGTGGTTGATTGTGTCCAAACATGAACTGTTCTCCGGCAGGCTTCGAGTGAACGGATCCAACCGGTCTTAACTGTTAACAAGATGGACAATATCTTTTCTGGTTCGGAGAGGCATACGTGTGGTGGTTGGGGTGGTGGGTGGTGTGAAGAGGTGGAGGAGAGGGGTTTGGGTTTTGAGAGAGAGAGAGAGAGAGAGAGAGAGAGAGGGAGGTAATTTTAGTGGCCCTGTTCATTTGGGGTTTTCCCCCAGTTTGACACTATTCCAGTTTTGATTACATTATCACTTTTTTCACTTTTTCTCTCTATCTCTCTCTACTTATTACACCTGCTTACATCATCAAAACAAAACAAAATAAAACAAAACTACTCAACCGAACACAGCTAGTGTGTTTTCTTCTTTCTTTTCTTTTCTAGATAGGTGGGCAAATATATATATATTGTGGGAGCATCATTTTGTTTTTTGTTTTTTCTATGTTTCATGAGGTGAAATACCATTATGCCCTCCATTTTGACGGAGAATGTGGATGGAGTTAGGGGTGGGGATATTAAATCGACACACATTTTAAACATTGAGGATTAAATTGGACAAATATATACATTAGGGCCAAATTGGCCAATCGCTAATACATTGGGGATTTAAAAAGGTAAATAAGCCCTTATTATAACCTCGGTAGACTTTTTTGCTAGAAAAGATTTGTACCTCTTTAATCTTTTAAAGATTGTTTCATTAACTTTCTAGTTTAAATTATCTCATAAAGGTGTTTCAAATATGCGATTAATGATATAAATATTGAACTAAGTTCAGAGTACCATCTTATAAGATAACAGATTTTGATGATACCAAACGTAGGACAAGGTACCATCTTTATAAGACAACATATTTTTTACTTTTAGGACAAACGTAGAGTCCTATTTTACATTCTCATCCAAGATCACGAAAATCTCAGGGCCGGGCCTAAGGAATACCAATTTGTCAAAAGTAATGTTTTTTCAAAGTCACATGAATTGCAACCTCCCTAGGCTTCCCCTTACAAGCAGCTGAGTCTTGTATTTGTTGCGGAGAGTAAATGGTAGGGAAAAAATCGATGAGTACACCACTCATGCACAGTAAATATACAATAAGCTGATTTTTAAACGAAAGAGTTAGCTCTTACATGGCTATTAAGGCAGAATGTTGCCGAGTAACATGATCAAAGCAGAGGCCATGGGTAGAGTGTGTACCAGCTTGTCCTCGTGTCTCCTTCGAGACTAATTAAAAATGTTAGGAGTAGTCAACAAAGGTTAGTGTCTGTGTCAAAATTATGCTTTCTTTTGCTCTGGTGCTTTCGTACGTGTTATGTATATATGTCTGTGTATTCTCCACGCGGCATATTTGCATTCCACTGAGGCTGTATCTGTACACATGTGTTCTCCACTCAGCATATTTGAATTCTAGTGAGGCAAAATATTCTAAACCTTGGGCTGGAGTCACTTGAGGATTTACCCGATCGTTAACCTCAGGATTCCGAATTTAGTCGAGGTTCACATTAACCTCAGGATTCTGAATTTAGTTGAGGTTCACAGAAATTGACACGGATATGCGATCAAAAAAGAAAAGAAAAGATGACAACCCCATCTACCCATTACCCCTAGCAAATTGATTTCTTCTGACCGGAACATGCAAATAGCTAACTATACCTACATTAGTACTCGCAGCTGTTTGATGTCACTTTCTATCCAATTGTCAACAGAAGTTTTTGTTTTCTACTAACGCCTTTAACCTAACAGAATTAGATGGTGTTAGTTTTTGGCGGATGAGTACAAAATTCAATATATAATAAGTAGTTGGAAAATGCTTCAATATCTCTCTTTATTGTGTCGCCAATCATAACACGTTACGCCTTTTAAAGGGGAATTTTATGCCACTAAATGATTAGTACTGTAATACCATTGAGTGGTTAATGTTATGAGGGACTTGTAGCAAGAAAAGTGATCATAACATGTTATATCATAATATTCTCTCGTGAATTCCTCTCTGATACCACTTGATGCAGTGGAATTCACGAGAGAATAATTAGCGTACTATTCCAAATGATGATAGGTTTAGAATCCTCGAGAGTTATTGAATCCACAAGAAGTAGGAGTCCTAGCTAAAAGGAAATTACTTAGAGTAGCGACCAAGTAAAGCATTACTTGGAAGCCTACACTATTAGCTAAAAGGAAATAAAATAATATCTAACCAAAACTAAACTAGGAAAGTGTGAAATATGTAGTACAAATAAAATCTTCTAAGAATCCTTCTATATTAAAAGGAAATCGTATGGTTGGACTTTCGCTTCAAACCCGTGTCTAGCATTAACGTTTTCTCACTTTGTCTCGTTTTGTCCCGCGACAACTGTATTTTCCATCCAGTCTCATCTTGTTTCACGCCTCTCCCAAGTTCGAAGTATCTGAATAACAGTTTTGAAGGCATCTCTACACAGCTCTCTCTCCAAATCATAGTTTCTACGATCACACCTTTCCCAGGTTCGAAGTATCTGAATCACAATTTTGATGGCTTCTCTACACAACTCTCTGTCCAAATCATAGTTTCTACAAGGATCAACGATCAAGGTTTCAGAGAGAGAGAGAGAGGGAGAAATGAAGAAGCAAAATGGAGAAACCAAGCTCGAGGTGGAAAAAAAGATCACCTCGGTTGAAATTGGGCATTGAAAATGGATTGAAGTAGTTCTCCCAGGTTCGTATGTGGAGCTATTGTTGTAGCTTTTCATCGTTCTCCAAGCACAAAGTGTTCTCCAATAACTATTAAATGCCAATCCAAAGCCTTCACAAACATACGCAAATCGGTCAAACGAAAGCAGCGATTCACTTTTGACACAGTCCACTCTTTAGTGCCCATTCGGAAAACAATTTCAACAACATCTTCATTTGCCAAGAACCCCTCGAAACGCACTGCGAGTGCCTAAGAAAAGCCAAAAAAGAAGAAGGGGAAATTACAAAACAAAACATGACAAAAACATAGGACCAACACTTACTGAACTTTACATACCTAATTAAGAGAGTGTCTTGCCTGACCAACATAGCTAAACTCAAAGACATACTCATCACTGAACATGACGGAGGGTAAACAGGAGGTGCTAATAGCAACTAGGGCATCCTTGAAACATCAATTTAGTAACAACCGCAAGACGTGTAAAACAAATTAAAAAAATGGAAGGCAGAAAAATAGCCTAACAATAAATAAATAAACCACAAGATACAAACCAGATGAAGGATGTGGATTGACCAGGTGATGATGAACTACATTCCAGTGGTAACTAACTCGCTCTAAACTCTCATTCAGAATAATAACATCGAAGATCCATTTATGCTCGCCACCCAAAACCAACTTGAACCCGGGCCTCAAGCAATAATCACGCCAAAAATTATCCCACCCAACCTCAAAACGATTGTCCACGATCTGAACAAGCCAAACCTGAGCCCCACTCTTGAAGAGAACCCAAACATTACGATTGTAGACTTCAAAGAGATCCTCGAGGCTAGCAGGCATTAACTAGGGAAATAAGGGACAGCAGTAAAGAACATAATTGGTACTCAAATATGTAGCAAAAGTAAGAAATATATGGGATCCATTATAATTGTGCCGCTGGTAATGGCAGCGAACAAAAGGAGTGGGAATATCCATTACACTGCATTAAACCACAAAGGAGAAGAAAGGAAAGGGAGACAACTGAGAAAGATCGAAAGGGGAAGGGAAAAAAAAATAAAGATTAAAAGGTAACAATAGCCCGCCCAATGAACAAAAGTCTCCGCTAGAGAGCTTTGGCATCGGTATCATTCAGGGTCGAAGAGGTCGTGTAATCTTGGGACACCTCTGAAAGCAAGAAGAAAGAGATGATCACCTCGGTATTTACTCAACAACTGAAGCTTGCTTCAGAGGCTGCCTTTTGGCCTTAGGATTTCCCACTTTGTATATTTAGCTTCTTCTGGATAACCGATTCTCCCGTTTCCAATTTAGCCACTCTATCTCCTCTTCCGGACTGTTGGATTGCGTTTTGGACGACTGAGATTACCGAATGGGTATCACGTGGGCAATAGTCACTCGACACTGAAAAATTACCAAACCCAAAAGGGGAAAAGGAAATGGGAAAAACCAATTAATCATGACTTTTTCTATTTGAAATTGCATATTATTTTTTCAACAAGAGATAATGATATTGCAAGTTTGGCCCTTTGATATTGTACATGTATTGTTAGCTTATTCTACACAACTCTTTTGCTTCATTAAATTTTTTTGTCTTACTTGAGTAAATAAGAATATGAGTCATGCCTATATCTTTACGTGAATAACTAAAAGAGCAAAAAGGAGGACAAATTTGTCCGAAGTCTCTGGGGCTAAATTGGAAACGGGAGAATTGGTTATCCAGAAGAAGCTAAATATACAAAGTGGGAAATCCTAAGGCCAAAAGGCAGCCTCTGAAGCAAGCTTCAATTGTCGAGTAAATACCGACCTCTTTCTTCCCTTTCAAAGGTGTCCCAAGATCACACGACCTCTTCGACCCCGAATGATACCAATGCTGTTGGAACTTGTGGCTCATATAGAGAGGTACTAAGGAGTTCTAATGAACGGCTAGATGCCGGAGCGGAACGGAGCGGAGCAAAACGAAGCAGAGCAGAATGGAGCAGAGCGGAGTGGAGCGACGGCATCTGGCCCATCGCGGGTTCAACTGTTGTCACGTGTGGCCCATATGGCCGAATAATTGGGGGGTGCAGGGGGGCGTAGCCCCCATGGTATAGTACGGAATTATTAGGGTTGAAATAGAGTACGGCTATATATACTCTCTATTGTAAAACCCTAGCCGATTTTTTTTTTATAGAATAATACAGACTTGCTCTTGCTCCCGTGGACGTACCCGATCTTGGGGAACCACGCAAATTCCTGTGTTGATTTCTTTTACTGTTTTTGTATTCTGTTGTGTGCGTGGGATGATTAATCTAACAGATGCCAAAGCTCTATAGCGGAGACTTTGGTTCATTGGGCGGGCTATTGTTACCTTTTAATCTTTTTTTTTTTTTTTCCTTCCCGTTTCGATCTTTCTCAGTTGTCTCCCTTTCCTTTCTTCTCCTTTGTGGTTTAATGCAATGTAATGGATCTTCTCACTCCTTTTGTTCGCTGCCATTACCAGCAGCACGATTATAATCCAGAAGGTAACGGTGGTATTTATTCTCTTGTTACTGCTTGCGGGCGCTTGGAAGAGGTTGCGTTCTCTGAGAGCTTGGGAAGTGACCCTTTGATTTATTACAAATCCCCACGTTTCGTCGCCAAGTTCGGTCCCAAGAGTGGCTTTATAAGAGGGAAATGGATGGTTGGATTTCGAAGATAATCTTTTTTCTCATTCCTCCCTCTAACCTTTGAAAGTCAGTTTTTGTAGTTATGCTTCGCTATGTAGTTTGCTTTTTGTAAGTTAGTTATTTCTTCTGCGTTTCTTTTCGGCATCTTGTTCTTCATGTAGGCCTGCAATTGTTTTTATTGTAGATGATGAGGTCCTTTGGTTGGTGAAAGAGATCACTAATACCGGTGTTGATGATCAGGTTTGTATTTGGAGTGGGGGTTTATTTGGCACATGGCATAAAAACGTCAGCCCAAACCTGGAAAGCAAAAGATGTATTTGCTCGTTATATTATTGCCTTCATGATTATAACAGCATATGTTTAGGAGTTGTTTTAGGTCCTTTCTTACGTCCAGCAAATACATTGAATGCTTCCTAAAATTCATCCAAAATGAAAGCCACAAAAATCAAAGATGGACCAGAAATCCTGAATGAAAATTAGTACCCCAGCATCTCATCCTGACATTGTCCAAACCAGTAGAGTAATCCAATTTGGGTAGAGAATTTAAGGCTTGGTTTCAGCTAATGGTCGTGTTATGGGTTTATGGCGACGACAGGTGTAAGAACGGCGGATTTTTTTTTCCCCATATATGTCTTACTCTTGCTACATATTTGAGTACCAATAATGTTCTTTACTGCTGTCCCTTATTTCCCTAGTTAATGCCTGCTGGCCTCGAGGATCTCTTTGAAGTCTACAATCGTAATGTTTGGGTTCTCTTCAAGAGTGGGGCTCAAGTTTGGCTTGTTCAGATCGTGGACAATCGTTTTGAGGTTGGGTGGGATAATTTTTGGCGTGATCATTGCTTGAGGCCCGGGTTCAAGTTGGTTTTGGGTGGCGAGTGTAAATGGATCTTCAATGTGATTATTCTGAATGAGACCTATTCGTTACCCAAAAGATATCCTGAACACCAGACTAACTTATACTAATATTGTGACTTGGCCAGACAGATAAACAAAAAAGCAAACATATAGAACTGGATCCAACATATAAAGCCGAAATTATATTGCATGCTCTGGCAATTTCTTCGTGGGATATATGTATTTCTATAGTTGTTGCATTGTGTTGTTCAACATTGTGCACACTTCTTCCATATGCTTTATGCCGCCTTAAGAATTTTGCTATATGATGAAGAATAAGATGGAGGATCTACTTCTTGGATTTCAATTGCCCATATATGGAGAATGATAATGTCAGTTTGTGAGATGCGAAAGTTGTATTTGCTTCATAAAATGGGGAATAATAACACGTGTCTCATATTTATGTTGCACCTGATTTGTTCTTGGAACTGCAAGTACTATTTTTGGTGACTTATTTTGGCTTCATAAAATCTTTTCATTCATGCTTTTTCCAACATTCGTTGAACTTCAGCTAAGGGCCACATCTTAATCCAGGCTTGTTGATCATCCCAAGGTATTAGTTTCCTGAGATTTTCCTATGTTAGGACTCTGCAATAAGGACTGCATCATTTGTTCATTATAAAATCCTGCTTCTTTTGGTTACAAATTTAATTTCGGTTTTATTTCTAATATGAAAACAGGAGAATAGGAAATAACATTTAGAGATTTGCAATATTTTAGTCTAACAAAAAATATTGGGTGGATTACTAAATTTTTTTATCATAAGGAAATTACAAATCAGAATAACAAAATGCCTCTTATTCGTGGGCTTCCGGATGCCGGTGGTTTAGAAAGAAAAAAAAAGAAAGTTTTCTTGGGGCTTTATGGCTATTCTTAAATCGTACACCATAATAAAAGAGAAACAAGCTAAAAAAAACTAAAAAATTGATTGCCTTGCAGTTGACGAGCTGGACATCAAGCCGCTAAAGCAACAACAAAATACGTGAAGGAGATGAATCTTGCGAACACACAATGAGCTTAACAGTCCGTGAGTGCACGGAGTTTTAAACTAGTAGTTGTAAATAAAATTGCTACAAAAATAATGTGTGACGGTAGCAACTTGGACTTGGCCGAACAACCGACTTTATGGACTTGCATGCAATTTTTTTATTATGTTACTACCTCTGTGTGCGTATGTTGGTACTTTTTGGAGTTTGTATTACTTTTTAAGCATTTATATCTTTATTTTATAATATTTTTCATGATTTTGAAAAACTTTAAATGATAGAACTAATTGAAATTTATAAAATCAGATCGATGTCGAATACTTTTTGAGATCCACGTTAAAATATAGTAATAAATTAAAAAATATCCGAAATTCCAAAAAAGGATTAACATACACGAACGGAAAACGTATTGTACGAAGACTAGCCTCCCATAATGGTCGAACACCGCGCACACAATTATTGAACCAAACCCCAAGTTAATTACTGTACCAGCACAGTGCAGGACACGACGCGAGCACTATCCCAATTTGCTACGCTACCCCCACACATTCCCACCTCCTGCATTTCAGGCCCTTTAAAAACAAATTTCAGAACTTCTCCCTCTACCCATCTCTCTCTCTCTCTCTCTCTCATAGTCCGTCCAACTCTCTCCGGAAAGACTTAAAATCTGCGGTGTGTTCGCCATACCGTCGACTTATTGAATCGATCTCATCACCTCACAGCCATGAACCCTGAATAGTAAGTTTCGTTTTCTGTTTTTCGGGTTTTTTCCCCCTTTGTTTCGTTCTTAGTTGGTGGCCTATGATGAAATTCTGCTAGATCTATAATTATTTTTGCGAATTTTCGTTACTTTTCTTGCCTGATGGTTTAAATTCTTGATTAGATACGTTTGTTGGAGTCCTGTGATGTGATCCATAAGCATGTCATGATATGGTTTCAGATCTAGTAATTGGTTTTTGTCAATTTTATTATCCATGGTCAATAAGAACGTTTTTTGAACTTCTACAATTATGAATTACGCCAATTGATCGCTGTTTCACTGCAATCACACCGTCCTTTGTCCTGCGAGTGCCCTCTTGGCTTCTTACTTCCGGAAATCGTGGAATTTCGATGAATTTTTTGGGAGATATTGGAATAGCCAGCGTATATGTTTTAACAGCAGGGAGAAAAACTGTTCTGAGAATTGATGTAGTTGGTGGCTCTAGCTGAATGATAAAAGTATTGAATTTTGGATGTATGTGAAGCTTGCCATGTGATTTGGTATTCAGAGATGCTTGTCTTTGGAATTTAATTGCCGAAGCTCGATCATTGGTTGTGCAATGGAGGTGCTGGCTTTACCCAGTTTGTAAATTATTTTAGAGAGTTGGAGGAGGGAATTAGTTTTCTTTTTATGTGCTGCTCTAGGTAACAAACTAGAGAATAAGATGCTCTTTGACATACCAGCAGAGTTTGGTAATAGTGCTGAACTTGTCTTTAAAATAACGTGGGAAGGGAAAATTGCCACTTCCTATGATAATTAAAGTTCTAATGTAATAATGCCTGCAATGAGAATAATGAAAAGGAGTAAAGGACAGGCACTGTACTTTGTGCGGGCTTATGAGTCCTGTAGTCCTCGTACAATCTGGGCTTGTCACTGCATCGTGCTGTCACTTCATCACCATCTCCATGTGATTGGTTCCCAGGTGTTGGTCTTGTGAGGTGACTCTTGGAGACTTGGACGAATTGGAGGTCTGCATGTGCCCTGGTACTCCTCCAATAGGTCTCAAGCTAGTATGCCGATGAGGATATTGGTTGTAGGCTACCATCAAGCTGAGATAGTTGTGGTCAATTTCCAAGAGGCCCTCCCTAGTGTTGCTATATCTCTCTCACTCAGTTTGGTTCAGCCATTTATGTCTCCTTTCATAACAGCATGATGCTTATTCCCTTGGCCTTGCCAGCTCACCTATACGTGATCTTGTCTCTCTTATACCTTCTAGTCCTTTTCTGCAATGTTACCTTGCTATCGGTTCAATGGTCCTTTATAGGAATAAGGCATGGGGGCTCCTTCAAGGTTTTGTTTTTTCCTTTTTTTCTTGTCTGTCAGGACTCGGGCCTCAAGCTGATACTGCTAAACTCTTTAATGATCAGCTTAAGTATAAAACAATTACAATCTGAAAAAGAATGAAAAATTTAGTGGTTGTGTTATGGTTTCTTTATTCATTTCTTACATCGTGGAAATCATATAAGAAACAAATACTTATGATATGTTTGAATCATATGGAATGTTGATCTATGGAAAATTTACCAACCATTACACAAAACAGATCATGTTAAAGTCTGGATCTTCTTCATGGTGATAGTTGATTAATGTGTTTGAAGAAATTTTCTCAAAAAATAAAAATAAATAATAAATAAATAATTTTGGGAACAATCTTCGATGTATTACGATCAATGCAATCTAACCCCAAGGGGTTGCCCTGGTGGTGAAGGCTTTGGGCTTTGCTCCCTCTTGGGTCTTAGGTTCAAAACCTCCATGGTGCTACCAACTCTTGTGAGGTTAGTCCATACGTCGCTTTGCTTCGACTTTAAATTGCCCCCTGCTAATGGACAATGGGATTAGTCGAGGTACACCAGCTTGCCCTGGCACCCCGAGTCGTAAAACAAACAATGCTTTCTACTTAGAACTGTAATTACATGAGATCTTTTAGTTTTAAAAGTGTGATGTTCGTGGTTGGAGGCACTTAAAATTGTCGTGCATTGTGAATAACTCTATTGATTCTTCTAAGCTGTGTGGATTCTTTATATTCTGCTTTGATTCGTTGTAGCTTTTCTTCCTGATTCTATTTTGTGTTTTTGCAATATTTCTCTGCTTGCAGATGTCTATTGATTTAGTTGTATGTGTAAGGATTTATTTTCCTCTTATTTATGGGTTTGGTACAAAATTCATTCCCTACATTTTGTCCTCATTTGCAGTGACTACCTGTTTAAGCTTTTGCTCATTGGAGATTCGGGTGTTGGCAAATCATGTCTCCTTTTGAGGTTTGCTGTAAGTTACTTAGTTTATCTCATAGCTTTCTGCACCCTGCCCCCTCGAATCTGGATGCCAACTAGTTAATATATAAGTTCCTGTTTATGGGTATTGCGTTGCTAAATTGCAATTAGTTGGCCATTTACTTCATGGCCTATGAGCAGTTATTCGAGCTAAGTGTATTAATGACTCCTTTGAAATCTTGCAATTGAGATTGGGATATACTTCTTTGTGTCTCTTTGTAAGATCTTTATCTGCTAGACTGCTATGAAAACCTATGTTTTAGACTTGTAGTATGGGTTCTTTTACTGTAGGCACTTGGGATTCTCTAGAGCTTCGTCCGTAGGTTCATGTTTTAATTGTTGGCTGAAAGAGTCGGATTTGCGTAATTTACCATGGCAACTTCAATGGTGTGGAAATTAGCCAATATTACGTAGAATGTGCTCATATCTTTAGACTCAGCAAAACAACTTGGTGAGTTGAGATCCTCAAGGGTTGAAAAACCAACAGGGTAGCACTTTACTTGGCAAATAAGGCCTGTCCTGTTTGAAGCCTGAATAAAATATCTGTTTTGCTTCATATAATGATATGAAGCTTCATTCCTCGATGTTTGTTCATGCAATTGTGTTGTTTTTTCGAATTTCTGGAATCTGGAACAAAAGTTTAGGTTGATAACAATTTTTACCCTTTCTATAATCAGGATGACTCCTATCTGGAAAGTTACATTAGCACTATTGGAGTTGACTTTGTAAGTAATCTCTTTCATTCGCTTTGCGTCATTTCATTTGTATTCCTGTATTGTCAATGCAAGGTAGTAATCATTTGCTTGTCCTCTGCGCAGAAAATCCGCACAGTTGAGCAGGATGGGAAGACCATAAAACTCCAGATTGTATGTTTTAATCTTTTCACTAGGGTTTTCCTATTTATTAAGGATTTAATTCCATCTCCAGCTCTAATGTTGGTTTTGATAGGATTCTGTCTATAAACATGTCATGCTCCATTGAGAAAGTAATTTATCCAGAAAAAGTGAATAGCTTTGCCTTTGGAAAACAAATTCTTGAGATTTTCTATTTTTCTCTTGCCCAAATTTGTGTTGATGCTTTTTTTGTTGGAAACGGGCTGATGCATTGTTGAATTGGGGGTCTTTTGGCCATTTGATCATGTTATTGGTTTCTTGCTAACAACTCTTACCCCACATTTTCTCTTAACATGCAGTGGGACACCGCTGGACAGGAACGATTTAGGACAATCACCAGTAGTTACTATCGCGGCGCACATGGAATAATTGTGAGCATTGAATTTTCTTTTGGATCATCATTCTGGAGTTTGCTTTACGTGCTAGGGATATATCTCATAGTGTATTTTCCTGGAAGGTTGTTTATGATGTGACAGATCAGGAGAGCTTTAACAATGTCAAACAATGGTTGAATGAAATTGATCGCTATGCAAGTGAAAGCGTCAACAAGCTTCTCGTTGGAAACAAGTGTGACCTGACAGCACAGAAAGTTGTCTCGTATGAGATGGGAAAGGTAATGCTAATACATCTTGTTACTGACGTATTTTATCTATTTGTGGCAGATCTATTTTAATGGTCTTTATAGGAGGGCAGAGCCTAATGATTGGGCTTCCTTTTTATTTTGTTCAGGCATTAGCAGATGAAATTGGAATTCCTTTTCTGGAAACAAGTGCGAAAAATGCGACCAATGTGGAACAGGCTTTCATGGCCATGGCTGCTGAGATCAAGAACCGGTATTATACTCTATCCAATGTTGCATTAGTTGGTTGTGGAAAACTGATAATTCCATTTGGACTTGTGGGTTTTATTTTTGATCGGCGATTAACCTTTTTTTCAACTTGGTAGTATAGTTTTATTTCTCAAGAATGGGTTTCAGAGCTTCAGATTGGTGGATTTGAAATACCTTATGATGTTTAACCTTAAATCCATCATTTCAAACCCAAAACGCCTCTAAGCAAAGCTAGAGTGGTTCAGTTTTCTTCCATAGATAAAAGTTACTAATAAACATCCAGCTTAACTACTTTAAAAACAGTCGCCCAGCCTAACCATCGTCTTTTGCTTTTTATTTACAGGATGGCAAGCCAACCGGCCATGAACAACGCCAGGCCTCCCACAGTTCAGATCCGAGGACAGCCTGTCAACCAGAAGTCTGGTTGCTGCTCTTCTTGAAGGGGTAAAATATTGTAAGCCACTGCTAGAGATATGCCCACATGTGTCCACCATCACATGTGAAACTTTTTTCGCTTTCTTAGTGCTTTGATGTGAAGAAGACTGTTTGTCGTGATTTCCTTTACTTTGTCCAATTTACCTGCCTCACTGTTTAAGCTTCCATTCTTTTCAATGTATTCGATTTAAAGAATGTACAAAGTAGGAATATTGGTGAAAAATCATTATTTGCTTTTGTTTTCTTCTCCTCCTGTTGCTTGTTTGGTCTTCACTGCATTGACGTTGGCTGGCAATGATTTATCAACCAAGCATTATTTTGAATTCGTCGAATCACTTGACCAAATTTAGGGTCATTTGCTCTCATATTCATGTCATATCCGTCGTGCCCAATGATAGAAGGAATCGGTGACATTGTAAGGCGATTCCTGCAGGGTCCAAAAGGTAGATGGCCTCACTGAATGAGGAAGAATTTCACCAATTTTATTAGTCAAATTACCCATGGTATAAGGGTATTGTACAGTTAAATTGACAACTGTAAAGCCCAGGAATAGCTTTCTTTCCAATCCCATTTTTATTTAATTATACAAATTGGGTAGCTACAGAGCTTAATGGAGAAAAATGATTCATGTAGCCGACCCCAATTGATTGAGACATAAGGGTCGGCTTGGTTTGGTTTGGTTTGGTTTGTACAAATTGGGTTGCTATGGGTACATGATATGGTCCATTCATTTTATAGGGCTCACATAGTTGATCATACAAATTTCATGGCAATCAAACGTCATAGCTGCACGACCAAATCGTATTTCACGAACCTATTTGCTATCACCAACAGCTGTAGCCTGTAGCCTCGGGACCTTATGGTGGAATTTTACGAGTCGGCCAAATTTTCTCGACCATTTTGAGATTGTGTTTGGATCAGAAATTGTCAATCAGCTTATCGAGGATAGGAGAATATAGAAGCCAAGAGATCAATATCTCCTTGCGCCTTGATACACCTTTTCATTTCCCTCTATTGAAGAATAGGCTTGCAATGCGTGGTGTTGAATGCCATAAAAAAACTTAATTGAAGCCCTTCCTAACACCAATTGATTTTAGGAGATGGTGGAAAAATGGTCCGGCACAAACATTCACTAACTAGAATGTTGAGGCCTTCTTGTATTCAAACCTTCTAAAATGCGATCATCCTCCATTTGTATCTCATCCATCTCCGGAATCCAAGCGCGAGTAACTGCAATTTTCATGGTCACCAATAATCACCATAAGAGCAATTCCAATCCATGAAATGGCGAGACCTAGTAGTATGCCTCAAAAGGATTACCCTCTTCTCAATCGCCGATATCTACTTGTGGTGCCTTGTGGAATACGCTGATTGGAGTCCCCACCGGCACTCTGATCAGCTCTTCTACTCGGCCCCATATCATGCAATGTGAATTGCAGATCCGGCACATACCCTTCCAACTTCTTTCCTTCTTCAACTTATTTAGTATTTCATGTATCAAACTCAATTCCGGATGAACTCTATCTCCCGATTGGAACTCATGAACCGCGTTCTTCACTTCAATCCAGCTATACCCAGGTGTTTTAATTACCTTATTGTCCTTCATTGATTGTTGGACTCTAGAAACGTGGTCCCACTTTTTCATCGCGGCATAGACATTGGCGAGTTGGACATAGCCGTCTGAACTCATAGGGTCAAGACCAAGCAAGTTCTTGGAAGCAAACTCGGCAATGGGTAAATTCTTGTGGATCCTGCAAGCACCCAAGAGGGTTGCGAATATTGCGTTGTGTGGCTCGAAAGGCATTTTCTTGATCAAATTAACAGCTTCAACTAGCTTCCCTGCTCGACCAAGAAGGTCAGCCATGCACGTGTAATGGTCTCGTCTAAGCCTCAACACCATAATCCGTTAGCATTGTATCGAAATGACGAATCCCTAGGTCCACTAATCCGGCATGGTTACAAGCAGATAAAACTCCGACAAAAGTAATCCAATCCGGTTTGATTCCCGTGTTTCTCATCTCATCAAACAAAGAAAGTGCTTTTTCAGCAGCCCCATGTTGAGCATACCCAGAAATCATTGAATTCCATGTTACAATATCTCTACGCGGCATCTCAAGGAACAAAATCCACGCGTCCTTTAAATCTCCACACTTGGAGTACATGCTAATCAATGAAGTGCCAACTGTTGTATCGAAACAAAAGACAGATTTACAGGTAAGCTGATGAATTTGCTTGCCCAATTTCAATGAAGATAAATTATTACAATCCAATAGAACACTACTCATGCTTGATGGATTCGGCTTGATTCCCAAGTCCACCATTTTCCTAAAAAGCTTCAATGCATCCTTTGCTTGGCAATTTTCGACATAACCTGCAATCATGGCATTCCAAGTCACCAAATTCTTCACAGGCATCTCTTTGAACATTTTCTCAGCCAATACAACCTTTCCAAACTTCATATGGCCAGTTAAATTGCAGTCCGGGCAATCACACTCTTAACTGGAGCTGCCCAAAACAACTCCACAGCCAAATCCAAATCCCCCATCTCGACATAACCAGATATCATAGCATTCCATGAGACACTATTTTTCTCCGGCATTGCTGAAAAAAATTCACCGGCTTCATCCATCATACCCTTCTGAGAAAACCCCGATATCATTGTGTTCCACGACACAGTGTCTTTACCGGGAATCTGTTGGAAGAAAGCCCTAGCGGACACGATATCAGAATTGTGCACATAACAAGATAACGTTGCGTTGTATGAGAAAGTATCCGGTTCAGGAATTTCATCAAACAGTTGGCGGGCTTCTTTAACTTTCCCGGGTCTTTTCAAATACCGGGCCAAGATTGAGTTCCATGTAACTGTGGTCCTAACTTCCATGTTCTCAAAAACTCTCAGAGCTGAATCTAAATCCCCAGACCTGATACAGTTGGTGATCATCTTGTTCGATGAAATGACATCATTGAATTTGGTTGGATTACAAGGTGGAGACTTGTTTGAAAAATGGGTTTTTGCCATGTTAATGGTGGGTGCCAAGAGGGTTTGTTGTGGACAAGTGGTGGGAAGTGTTTGTGTGATTGAGTTGGCATCTGGTTTTTGGGTTTTGGAAGTGGAGAAGGGAAAATGGGTTTGGTGCTTGGCTTGTTGGAAAGTTTTGGAGAAGGCCAAGAAATGATTGTGGTTCCTTGTGCGTCTGAGATACATTTGTCATGGTCAATAGTGTTTCAGTTTTTCTTATTTTATGTCAATAGAAACTGGATTGGTTTCCGGATTAATCGAGACGCGCGTACGTCCAGAAACTTGATTTAGCAAAAAAAAAAGAAGCAACTGGAGACATGGCGGCTCTGTATATATATAGATGTGAATTTCGAATTAGGGGATTTAATGTCTCCGTCTGCCTTCGTTGATGTGCCATTTTTTATGGCTTATATCTTTTGAAATAAATCTCAAAAAATATGTAATGTAGATCTTATTTGATAGTAGATATCAATTACTTCTATTATACTAAAATCATAAAAATCATTATGAATTGAAAGATATAAGCAATAAAAATGACACAGATTTTAAAAATTGACTAACAAAAGCGGACGGAGGGAATATATGGTTACCCCCTTTCCAAAAAAAAAATAGCTACTACGCATAATGATAATTTGAAATAAATTCTTTTAATTTGTGGAAAAAAAGTTCAAACTCATTTTCGACCAAAATGAATTCTTCTCATTTGGGCTCGTCTGATAATATGCATGTGGTGATAGAGACCAACATGTTCCTTTTTTAATTGTAGTCCGGTGTTTGTTGCGCACAAGATTACAAGTGGAATTTGTTTGGATAATTTCATGAAATGATGTCTCTGGAGAGTGATGTTAACTAGTCTGCCCCTTTCGGATTCGATTCCCATTTTTGAGTTTGGAATTTGTTAAGTTTGGATAATTTCATGAAATTCATAATAATAGCATTGGATTTGCTCTTAATTACTTGGGTAATTTAGGAACATAAAAGTTGCCATCTTTATACTTACCACGCATATGAGCAGTATCACAAGGGCAAGGGCCGAGGCGTCAATCTCCAGATCCAAAGATGTCATTTGTACCGTTGAAACGAATTTTTTTACCAAAATGGGTATCGATGTCCACGTCTGAAGACGCATCTCAACCGGCCCAAAAGTATTTTTAGATTTTAGATTGATTCTCTCTGTCTCTCTCTCTCTCTCTCTTCTCTTACCTGGCCACTCTCTCTCCTTTTCCGAATCATTAGACTGTATTTTAGACAGTTAAGATTGCCGAGCGGGTACCACGTGGGCAATACCCACTCGGCACTAAATAATTTCTCCGTTGAAACAGATTTCAAAATAAAACAAATTGTTGAATGGTTTGAGTTACCATTGACACTTTCACTGGAAACTCTCTCTCTCTCTCTCTCTCTCTCTCTCTCTCTCTCTCTCTCTCTCTCTCCTCTGCAAACTCCATTAATCTTGGTACTTGAAACCCCCTACAATTTTTTCGACAATCTTGGATCTTGGTTCTTGATTTGCTAGTTCTCTCTCTCTCTCTCTCTCTCTCTCTCTCTCTCTCGATATGGCAATTCTCGGGGACCTCACCGACAACGTTTTGAGAGACATCCTTTCGAGGATTCCAGCTAAACCTGTGTACGGATTCAAATTGGTGTGCAAACTCTGGCTTGCCATCATCGAAGACAATCATTTCATCCGCTTCCACCACTATCGGGCCAACGCCCAGTATTGCATTATATTCTCAACCTGAAACTCAAAATTCCATGGCCTCTATGATGGCCCTATTCCCCTTTGGAATTCCTACCTCAATAGCATAGTTATTAAAAACCTAAGATACATGATACTACGTATCTTACGATTCTTATTGTCTCCTATGTATCTTACGATTCTTATTGCCTCCTGCGGAAAGCGATACGTATCCCACCTCGTATCCTATTCGTATGAAAATTCTACGATACATTCGCAAATCCTACGGTATACACGCGTATCTTGATTCGGTACGTATCCAACGAATACTTAAGGGGTGTTCCACTAACTTATTTTTTTTTTTTGTTTTTTGTTTTTTGGATGTTTTAGTTTTACAAAAAAACTACTCCCTCCGTTCCAAAATAAGTGTCCCTTTTGGGATTGTGTACATTTTCAATGGCTTATATCTTTTAACGTGAACCTCAAAAAATATGCATTATGGATCTTGTTTGATAGATCATAATTAATTCTACTATACAAAATTTTCAAAAATCATAAAACTATTATAAATTAAAAGATATAAGTTGTTGAAAATGCACGCAATCCCAAAAGGAACACTTATTTTGGAACGGAGGGAGTAACTTGTTTCACTAACACGTTTTTGAGAAAATTGGGCCAGAGGACAACATTAGTGAGCTAACGGGCTATTAGCCCAGTCTAGGTTTTTACATTGTTAAGGGTCCAATGCCGTGAAATTATTCATGCGAGAAGTACAAACAAGGACCAAAATACCCTGAGCTTATATGTCGACCTTGCTCTTTCCCCCGCAAAAATGGTAGCAGTTGCACCGCTGTTGGCACATCTCAGCCCTCACCCGAACACCAGTGGCTGCAATGAGGATCCGGGGAGGGTGTTGGGCGCACAACATGTACCGCGCAACACCTCCCCCAGATTCCCGCAATGATCGAGTTGATTCGAAGAGAGAGAGAGATATTGAGATGTGTTTTGGAGAGAAATTATAGAAATTGCAATAAGTTTCGGCGAGTACCCGTATTGTAAAAAAAATCTCGGAAATCTGATGGCAAGATGAAGAAGATGATCAAGCAGTCTGTTGTTCATCCCTAACGATCTTCCAAGATTAGGAGTTCCCAGATGAAAATCCAAAGGTCTTTTTTTAGCAGTAATCCACTGGTTCACTTTATTTGGAAAATAAACAAAATCTAGTCCATTTTTTTTTCTTCCTTGTGACGGTAACTCTGTAAAGTTTTTTTGGGAAGGTACAAAAGGTTGTTGGTATTGAATTGAAAGTATTGGAGTACAATTTAGAGCCCGTAATGTCCATTTTTTTTTAAGATGTACTTCTCCCGTTCCTAATTATTTGTCATCTATGAAATATCGTGTCATTTTCAAATAAAAAAAATTAAGTACTTCCGTATATAATGTTTTTCAATTATTTGCACCAAATTAAAGTATTAATCAAGATCTTTAATAAGGTATGAAAAAATTTGAAAAATCATACACTTAAGTAGTTGATTTTTTGGCATGAAAATTGGCAAGATGAAAAAAGAAACTAACAATTAGGAATTGAGGGAGTAGCATTCAAGGTTGGTGGTATTGAAATTGGATAAGAACAGGGTTTTGGTTTTGTTTATTTTCTTCAAAGGCCAGTGGGATACCTTGGGTTGATGGGGCATTTGGCAGGGGAGATGGCCACGTAAATAGTACAAGAAGAAAGAAAGGGAGGATTTTAAAGGGGAAAGGTGGACTAGGGTGACTCTAAGTAGTTCAAGGAATTATGTTTTGTGGGGCAGTTGACATGGGATTATGCAAGGATAATATATTTACAATTACAATCTTGTCTCTGCTGCTGTTTTTGGCGTCAAACAGAGGCAAGATTGCAACAGACTACCATATTTGTATGCATCGTTGACATGTTACTTAAGTACAGATCTACACATATTTGGTAATCTGTTGTTATTATTGACATGAACCAAAGGCCATATTGCAACAGATTACTATATATATTTTCTATGGTGGCATGATACAAAGTATAGATCTACACAGATTAGGTAATCTATTATTGTAAATGGCATGAAATGGAGGCCAGATTTCATCAGACTACCATATATGTCTGCTTTGCTGACACGATACAGATCTACACATATTGGGTAATCTGTTGTTATTAGCATTAAACAAAGACCAAATTATAACAGATTACCATATAAGTCTGCTTTTGATGGCATGATACAACGTACAGATTTTCACATATTTGGCAATCTATTGATTTTATTGGCATGAAACAGAGGTTAGATTGCATCATACTACCATCTATGTTTTCTTTATAGTATTATGTCGAGATGCCTTAATACTTAAGTTCAAGAGAGTGCACAATATTCTCTTACTCCTACAACTCACAAATTCTTAACTTACCTCCAAGCCTCTCAAAGGTTTTTTTTCAAAAAAAATAAAGAGAAAAAAAAACACTCTAGCGCATTTATAATGACATTTTAGCATTATTCCGTACTTAAATATTGAATTGAAATGGGTAAATACGAAAAAGAACTAATAAACACTCTAGGCCCTTGCAGAGTATTTTTGTCACCTATTGGCCAAATGTCCATTTGGCCTTGTTGGAAAAGTTGATGTCCTTATTCCATTAACAACCCATAAACTATGCCTTGCTTGAAAAAGCCCTCTTTGGTTTTTTGTTTTGCAAAAAAAACTAACTTGTTCCATTAAACTAATTTTTTGTATGTTTAGTTTTGCAAAAAAAAAAAACTAACTTGTTCCACTAATTAGTTTTTTTTTGGCTTTTTTGGTTTTTAGTTTTGCAAAAAAAAAAAAAACTAGGTGGTTTTTTTGTTAATGAAATGAGATAGTTTTTTAGTTAAAACAAAACTTTTTTTTTTTAGCAGAACGGGGCCTTATTGGGAAAAAGTCGGACCTTATTTTAAGATGTGTAACCCCAAACACTTTAATCTAAGCTATTTGATGTAATTATGGAGACCTTCAAACCATTTGATAGAAAATTCAACTTTAATGTTGAGTGTGGATAAAAGAAAGAAGTATACTTTGATTGTGTTTTGTCTGAATCATATTATTACTCTTTTTTTCTTTCCATAACCATGATAATAGAAAGCCTTAGTGTGATAGACCCTAGTTGACAGACTTGAAATTTTACATTTTAATTTATTATTTATTTTTAAAATGCAAGCATAGTTTGTTGGTGTTATACTTTTTAATTGTATATTAATTACTATATGTTTACCTTTCCTGAAACATAAACTAGATTTATTTATTTTTAACACGAGAAAGTAAAGTTCAAACAAACCCAATTGATAAAGCCTACATATTTAGATATTATTGAAGGCGGTAAGAGATTTAGATATATCTAGATTATTTTGAGATTTAGTCACGTGTAGTATCTAGAAGCTCTAGGATAATCTTGTGAAATGTCTAGAAGCTCTAGGATATTCTTGTGAAATATCCAGATTTTTTTTGTGAGATTTAGTCACATGTGTAGTTCTAAAATCTACCTATTTATCTTGTATGAAAATATCTTCGGACTTAAGCCTTTCCATGGGGTAGTATAAACAAGGATGGATTCTAGCAATTTTGTACCAAGCCAAAAAAAGTTTGAGTTCAAGTGTATTGCATGCAAATACTCTCATTCCCTAATCTTGTAGTACTTCTTCATTTTTCAAAATCTTGTCCAATTGAACTTTATGAACTCCTGCTCTTCCACCCAAAAGTATCTTAAGATTTGCAATACGTATCCCGAATCGATTTATACAATGAAAAAATGATAAACGATACGTATCCCAATATAAAAACATTGCTCAATAGACCTATCTTTCATCGACCCACCCCTCACAAACTTCTATCATATTGGTTCAAGTCATGGCATAATCTGTCTCACTGGTTTTTTATCCACTATTATCCTCTGCAGCTCGGCGATACGAGAATTCAGGGCACTCCCTCTACCTCCGCATCATTTAACGCTCACTAGAACCCAAGGGTTTGGTTCCAATTCGGAAACCCATGAACATCAAAGGAACGCTGCCCATGATCATTGGTTCATCTGTTTTGTTGAAACGTGGATTGCTGTTGAGAATTATTTAAGTAATTGTCTGCATGATCAGAATTTTGAAATCGTCGTTGGTTACGATTTTGACCAATGAAAAAACCCTAAACCCTAATTTCAGCCACAAATTTCCTCGCGACACTTCACCACAAAGATGGCAAGGGGCAACGGTAATGTTTTGAACAATACATCTTTTGTGTTCAAGGACACAACCTGGTAGAGCTTAGAAGAGTAATCATACAACAACCAATAGAAGAATACCACATCCCATGAGGTGCAAGGAATACCTTGTCTCATGGTAGGGGAGATGTAGTAATAATCTAAAGTACGATAACGGATTCTTGGGAAGAAACAATTGCCCCACTGCCCAAAAATTACTACATCTCCCTTACCATGGGACAAGGTATTCCTTGCACCTTATGGGACAAGGTATTCTTCTATTGGTTGTCGTATGATTACTCTTCTAAGATCTACCAAGCTGTGTCCTTGAACACAAAAGATGTATTATTCAAAATAATACTGTTACCCCCTGCCATTACCTGTGATTCAAGTTCTATCGTTTGTTGCATTAAAGATGCTCTGTCAGTTTGCGCGGTGACGAAGTACGGAAATCACACAGAGTCTCGTTTTGACATTTGGTTAATGCCCGACGACAACGGAGTCCAGGAGTACTCTTGGAGTAAAAAATATACTGTAGAGTCCCCCTTTGGACTTCTGCAAGTAGATTAGGTTGGGCAAAACAATAGGCTTATCATCATGAGTTTAGACAAAAGGAGCTTCGTTTCCTATGATGTAAATATGGGTGAGAAGCAAGAATTCTGGAATCTTCAAGATTCGGTCAGTCTTGCGCATGTTTTCCCCTACTCTGAGAGCTTGGTCTCGGTGAAGAGGCAAGCTGATGGATCAAAATTTGAAGAATTGGCTGAAACCATAGGATCAATACCTGATTCTATTCCTGCTCAAGACGAGAATGAGGTGGGGACTAACATCAAAGAGGGTTTCTTTACATTAAAAAAAGTAAAGGTAAAAGAGTATTAAAGACTTAAAATTATTTGTTATTTGGTTCCATAGTCGAAGATTTTTCACCACCATTTCTTTGTTGCAATTTGTTCCTGCGACTGTATGCATGTTCCTTTCTTAGGGTTTTAATTATTGCAATTACGTAAAATCATAAGGGTTTTTTTTGGAATGACATGGTGAGGGTAGTTTGACAAAGTTGTCTTTGTTTCAAATCAGTTAATTCACCAAGGTGTTGGACTTAAGGATGTGTGGTTTTTTGATTGTTTTGGATTGGGGTGGTATATAGTTGCACCAACACTTGTTCTCCTGAACTGGGTGTAAATGATACTCCATTTATTTTGCTGCAATATTGCGTGTATTGGTGAACTTTGGCATGTGTGCTGTTAGTGCTCAAGCTCATGTAGGGGAAGGACTCATGATCGGCCTTGTTTGGTTTGATTCTTAAGAACCTGTTTTCTCAATTATTATCCTTATTTTAAAATATTTTTATCTCTATCTCTCTCCAATCATTAATACCTATTTTTTAATTATTATCCGTATTTTTCCCTCTAATCATTACAAAAACCAAAACTCAAAACCCAAACCAAACACAACCGATTTGTCCCAAATATGGAAGGACCTATACAGTTTGATAGAGAGAAAAAAATTCATAATAACAGCTTAAATTAGGCTCTGTTTAGATCTTTTTAAATCCTCCTATTTAGGTGTTTGTAGAAAATTGGGTAAATGTGTTGCTCCCTAAATCGATTTTCAGCAAATGATTTTTTTTAGAAAAACTCGGTAAGTCATTTTCCAATATGAAATCTTCATCCCTGATGGCCGATGCTTCTCAAAATGGAACCAATCACTCCATCTATAACCCACTTAATCAGAAAATTAATAAAGAAATCATCTATTGTCAAGAAATAAAATTACTATACATATTAGATTTGAAAAGACTTAATATAATGTGAAAAGCACGGACAGAGGGGAGTGCTGCGCGGCCTTGTGCTGCACAGCATGCTGCGCGGAGGCTTTAGGCGCCGTGCAGGTATCGTTCCAACGATTAGAAACGTTCACCGTGTAGAGCTCGTCAAGTACTACAACTCTGCCAAAAATCAACTCGATCGAATATCGTTAAGTCCCTCATTGGAACTAAAATAACTTGAAAAAAAATGGATTCAATAGTTTTCATCCAATGTTTAAGTTTTATATGTTATATTTTTTTCAAGTTATATGCATTCCGATAATGCATTTAACAATATCTGATCGAATTGATTTTCTGTGGAGTTGTAGTAGTCGACGAGCTCTACGCGATGGACGTTTCTGATCATCGAAACGATGCCGGCACGACGCTTAAAGCCGCTACACAGCATGCTGTGCAACACCTCCCCTCTGTCCGAAAAGCACATAGATAAAATAGTATGAAATCGTTTCCTTCAAATTGATTGCATTGCGCCATGTGTCCATATTCTACTTTTTGGGACCACTATTTGGACATAAGGTGCAACGCAATCGATTGGAAGGAAACTTTAGTTTACATCGTCGGTGTAAGATGTAAAGAAGGTTCTCCCAATTGGTTAGCCCCTGCCTGATCTAAGACCGAATCACGTTAAGAGACCGTATTTTTCAGCTGCTTTTGTGAGGCCCAAATTGCAATGGCCTTTTGGGATTTTCACGTCTTATTTATTCTAACAAAATTTGATTAGATTTTTGGATTTTCAATATTATCCCTTCTTTATTTAGCTTGAAAACGTGGTCACTATAAATCAGTAATTTTTTTCCCAACTTCTTGAATAAATATTTAGGGAAATCTTCTAGTCCAAACCCTCCCGAGAATAAGAAAAAAAGATTTTTTTTTTGTTTTGTAAATTATTTTTGAAAAATTCAAACCATCAAATGTATTCAGAATGTTTTCAAGGGTCCACACAAGAAATGTTCAAAAAAATACCAGGAATGACTTGATCCAAGCAGTTACAGTTTTTGCAAAAAACTGCTTAGATCAAGCCCTTCCCGGTATTTTTTTTTGAAGATTTTACGCACAGACCCTTGAAGACACCTTCTGAACACATTAGACAGATCAGATTGTCAAAAAAATGCTCGGATAACGGAGTCCGGACTAGAAGTTCTCCTCCGGGATCCGGGACTCCGGACCTACATGATCCGATCATTTCTTTGACGATCCGAGCCGTTTAATGTGTTCAAAAGGTGTTTCCAAAGGTTCACGTGAAAAATCTTCAAAAAAAATAAATACCGGGAAGGGCTTGATCGAAGTAGTTTTTTCAAAACTGTAAAATATACAGTTTTTGCAAAAAACTGCTTGGATCATGCCCTTCCCGGTATTTTTTTTGTGAAGATTTTCCGCTTCGACTCTTGAAAACACCTTTTGAAAACATTGGACAGCTTGGATTTTTCAAAAAATAATTTGCAAAACAAAAAAAGAAAAGAAAAGTTTTTTCTTAGTTTTTTCTTACTATATACATATATAGATATACATCCCAAAAATGTTGCAAGTGAACAATATGGGACTGAATTCAACACAAAAGTAAACAATAAGAAGTGAAAGGAGAGTTCTAGAGAGAGTGTGAGAGAGAGTGGGCGGTGGCCCCTCCCCAGGTGGCCGATCCACACCCCTCCCCCTTTGCACCCCTTCCACTTGCCTCCCGACCTCCCTTTCCACTCGACAATCTTCTTTATGGCAGCACTTCTCTGGTGTTTAGAGACTCCCCGTGGCTCCGTTTCGGTATGGATGACCACGCCTGATTTTTGGACTGGGGGAAGTCGGATCTAGGGTTTCCAAATCTAGACTCCTAACGACAGCAGCGGTGGCAGGCAACAGCTCTAGGCTCTGGCGTTCTTTTATTTTATTTTTTGAAATTTTTTGTATATTTTTGTTGTTAATTTTGTAGGCGGTTTTGGCCAACCGTTTATTTTGTAGGCGATTTTGCGGCCATCAGTTTTTAAAGTATTTTTGGCTGACGGTTTCGCAGCCATGGTTTTTGTTTAATAAAATTTCTTCTACGTACCTTTTTGCCTAAAAAAAAGCATGTTTTGTTCCTGTAACACAGCCACATTTTACGGTAAAAAAATGAATAAAGAAAACATTTCAACATATGAAATTGCACTCAATTTGCCAGCATAATGCCTGTATATACAATTGGAAATAGATGGTGAAGGTGACAAAAAATTTACCTTGTGCCATACAAAAGCAACCATAACATTCACCAGCAAAAAACACTACACTTTAAAACAGGGGCACCAAAATTGTTCTCAAGCAACACCAACACCAAAATTGATCCAATAACCAAATTCCCGAATACAAAAACTTCTCATAAAGCCTTAAGTACAGAAAAAAGAGTATCCACCAAAGAGGACACAACGGACACAATAACCCACAGAAAGGCATCTTACATTTACAACAACTTGGGATGTAAGAGTTTCGAGATATCTTAATAATAATTCCTGTGGATATCCATCCGTCGAGGATCTCTCTAAGTTATCATAAAAAGCCAAAACAAAAAGGGGAGAGATAAAAGAGAGACATCACTTAGCACCTAAGGAGGGGAACTGCCCAACATCATCAATGGGTGGGGCTGCGAAACTGTTCGCAGTGTAGCTTCCACTAAATCCTCCTCTTGGTCCCCGGCCACGACCACGGCCACGCCCTCCAGGGTTGTTATACCTGTCCCCTTGAGGCTTCAGAAACTCGTTTATGCTCACAGACTGCACCAGAAAAACAGAAGCAATCAATAAAAATTTACCAATCGTGCAGGTAGTTGAAGTGGAACAGCATACAAGTCCATACCCATTTCTACATTTGGGACCAGGCAATTTAAAAGATAAGATAAACCACAAGTCACAACACAGACAAATCACAGAACCAACAAAACAGAAGTAGTACTCTCATTAAGGACAATTAGTGATAAAATGGGTGATTAAATCTGAAATTTGAAGTACATAAAATCTAATTGAGAGAAGAAACTAAAATTATCAACCACATAATTAACAGTGGAAGATTAATCTGTAAAGGGTATTCGCAAATGGAGTAGGATAAATCGTAGCAGAGGGACACGCCCACAATGCTGCTATCTACCCGTGAGTGAATCATCACACTAACACACCAAACGAACTTTTTATCAATATGTTATAGAGCCATAACTTTGAAATTACTGCACATTCGAATACTACAAGGAGAACTCAACTGGCAGAATCCAAAAATTACAGTACCAACAAAAAGATACAGTAACAAATGTAAATAAGGACCATGGTGCGGAGACTACGATACCAGGACAAAAAGTATAAACTTAAAACCAATAAAAATATCCAAATAATAAGTGGACACAAAAGGTTAAGGATCGCTGCAAAGATGAGTTCAAATGCATCCAAAAGTAAAATATGACCTGCACAATTACATGCACAGCAAAAGTTGTGGATAGAACAAATACCTTTTTGGCTTTCTCTTCCTTCTCAGCAGCATCTTTACGTTTATCTTTGTCAGAACCCTGATGACCAATCAATTCGATGGAATTAGACCTAAATGACTGATAAAATAAAACAACATTAATTACCAAGTCATTCAAATGCCAGTGTGTTACCAGTTTCACAAAGATCTCCTCATCACTCTTCTTGCTTGAAAGCTGTTGCATGGATTCCAACTCTTTGTCCAAGACAACCTTCCTTTCCTCATTTTTCAGTGCCACCAATGCTTTCCTCTTCTCTTCAAGTACCTTCTGATACTCTTCCAGAGTCATCTCCTATAACAAATGGAACAAAGTATTTCATACACAACTAGACTAGGGCTTCGTTCTTCAACAGAATTTTGTTTCATAAAATCTCACATTTTATGACACTCAAATCTCAACACATAAAATGTGAGTGATTTTATAAGATTTTCATAAAATCCTCCTAAAATCTATAGGAAAACCACTACATTTTATCAATTGGGAAAACTACTCCATTTTATCACCCCTACATAAAATGTTCATTTTATAACCCCTACATAAAATGTTCATTTTATAAGATTTTCAGAAAAATGTACCTAAAATCTTTTGGAGAACAAGGCCTAGGACTAGGATGAATGTACAACGAGTCGCTCTATGTCGAAAACTTGACTGAAAATGTATCTCCTGGACCCATCACTCACAAATGTCATTATGTACAAGACATAACAATATGATTCCAATTCATAATCACACACACACACACACACACACAAATAACCCTCCTGTCAATGCACTATGTAATATCGTCAATTATGGCAACAGGGTAATTTAAACCAAATCCCAATAAAGGATGACACAGAAGTCCAAATTATGTGTCCAAGAAGCAAAGGTGGGAGCCAATACTTTTTCCTGTTGGATTTTGTGCAGACAAGTCTTATGCTGTGTGGCGGTTGGATTTTGGGCCAGCAATTCTTATCCACTCCCCGCCTAATTGACAACCAGTCAACCACTACCAACACCCCCACTGCAACACACATATTGAATGCCATATCTTAGTTGGACGAAGCGGGAACGGCAAGGGGGAGCAAGAGGATATAGAAGAATCTCAGGTTAGTAGCTTCTATAGGAGCATGTCTATACAACTCAAGTCAGACAGTCAAACTTGGACACTATAGGGAAGGAAAATGTGGGATTCCTGAGGACAAGGATATCTAGCACATTACGTCAATAAAGTTACCTTGTTCTCTGGTTCCTTCTCTTCAGGCTCATCGACAGGATTCTCCTTGGTAGCATCCCCAGCACCTTCCTGCACTGTTTGCTTTTCTGAATCCACATTCTTCTCGTTGTCCTTTACAGGTTCTTCAGTCTCCCTGAAAATAGAACAATATCAAATACCCTTGATACATATTTGCTTATAGTTCCTGTCATGTTTAAAAGCCAATTGTTGAGACAGACTAACAGATACTCACGGAACAATGTCATCATTGGGAGTTCCCCAATTTCCTCGACCAGCACCATCACGTTTAAACTCATTCCTGCACAGCACCACTTTCAGAAAAATGTGGAAGGCACAATCCCAAGAACAGATGACTATCCAAACCACTATTCAAAACTAAATACTAAGTAACTCAAATGTTTAATAGAAATGGAACATCTCACAAGAAATACTAACCCGCGTCCAGTCCCACTGCGGCGCTCATATGGCCTCCGATTTTGTTCACCTTCTCCAACTTCTCCATCGTTAAAACCACCACGGCGCTCACCACGAAAACCACCACGAGGCCCACCATATCCATGTCTTTCAGATTGCTTTCCTCCATCTCCATCCTCAGAAGTTCTGTAACATCTAGAAAAACCAGAATGCCTTTCAGAGGGGGGCTTACCACCATCTCTATCTTCAGAAGGTTTGTACCCCCCAGAAAATCCATTATCTCTGCTGAAGGTACTCTCGCTACTTGCCAAGTCTCGATTAAATCCGCCTCCACCACGTCCACGTCCAAAACCACGACCACCGCCACGACCACCTCCACGAGTAGCTTCACTCTTGGCCTCCTTCACTACTCCCCAACAAGGAATGAAAGAAAAAAGAAACTCATACATGTTATATAGCCAAGTTAATGGAAAGGAGCATTTGTAAACAAGAGAAAGATAAGACAATTTCATTATGCAAGAGAAAGTAGGAGTGATGATAGCACAAGTATCTACATTGCATGCATTATGTTCCACAGGCACGAACTTGATAGTGATTACTTGGCAAAAAAATAACCAAACTAACTCGTGACAGGATCCATAACACATGTATACCTCTGAACCTATGGCATAAACTAACAACTAGTAACCTCAGGTGCAATGGAAATAAATTTTTTATTTTATAAGTAAAAAGCTTATTGAAAAGGCATCAAGGGGATGCCATCCAGAAAAACTATGATCATAACTCGAAGACATTAAATTGTTAACATCTCCCAGAAAAAAGGAAATGACAACAATCATGTGAGGAAAATTTGAGGTTGATGAATAACAGTAAGGACCGGAGACTGCCAAAAAAACCATCTTCACATTTAATGTACAAGAAAGCATTAAACCTTCTAGAGCAGAATGAGCAATCAAAACAATCTATAAGTAATTGTAGCACTGAGCGAGAGTGGCCCCAGGGATTAACCAATCTAAAGCGACACTGGAGGCTAATGGGAATTACAGATGATAAATCTATGACCGCTGAGGCACCTCAAAAGCTATCGCCTATCTGAGATGAAGATAAAAATACAAACAGTTCAACTCTCCTGAGTTACAGCGTCAATAATGCAATGACAGCCAGTCTTTCAAAGTGCATCACAAGGGAGCATGTGTACTACTACTTTTCGGACCAGCTGTACATTAAAAGGGTTCAAAAGCTTTAAGACAGTAAATTAAAGGAGTAGTTGTAGTAAGGACGGTCATGAGTCTGGTGACAACTGGATCAGCAGTTAACACGGGTTGTCTGCAAAATGATGGAGGATTTGTAATTTCAAGTACCGTTGGTATCCTATCGAGTCACTTTGCTACTTCTTAAGTGCTTATTGAGATAATTTGAATAACCACCTCCAATGAGATATATGCAAATCTGCTTTTGAAAGAAGAAATGGAATCTTTAATTCGTAAATAAAACACCATTCGCAGTCTATAGACATACTCCATAATTATAGGAATTAGATTAGAAGACTCTCCTTTTATACCTCAATTCATTTTCTAAGAAGTTTTCGAGAATTCAAAAAAGGACATTCAACGTTCTAAAAATGTGCTATTCCTCCCCCCTACAAAATACTCAAAACCCGTTTCTGAAAAGTGTCAACCAAACAAGTTTCCAAAAAATAGTAAGCAAACCTAATTCTGAAAAACACGACCCCAACTTTGTGTCAGGCTTGTGAATCTAGATTTGGGTCACACGTTGCTGGGATGGTCAAGGGTAGTGTCCCCCCGAAAGCTAATCGGGAGTATAACAATAGTTGGTGATATAAACCCTAAAACCTAGATTATAAATACTTTCTATGAGCAGCATGAAAACTGGTGTGAACTGTGGCTATAATCGACATTCAGTTGGGAACCACATAAATCTATGCGTCTTGCGTTCTTGATTATTCTTTCCGCAATAGTGTATTTTTTGGTTTGGCCTAATTCTCAACATAGTGAGCACTAGTTCCCAATTAATTTCATTTCCTACCGTCCATTCACAGAATCCAACCAAAGGCAAAAACTTTACACTAAAACATACACATAAGTTTACAAAGTCAGTCATTCAGATATCTAGATACATGTATATGTCCAAATAAGAGGTTTTTACCAGCTTGAGCTGGAGGAAGAGGCTTGGAGGGCATCTTAGCCGGCTTGGCCGTCTGACTGGCGGCTGCTGATTGAGCCGGAGCTGGAGTTTTCTTCGACGCCAGCGCGAGCTGAGCAGCGATGAGCTGACTCGGGTCGTCGTTGTCATCTTCACCCAGAAGATCGAACGGGTTTGCGGTTGCCATTTTTGGAAAATATAGATAGATACAGCGATGTAAAGCTCGAAGTTTTATTCTCGAGAAGCAACCACGAAACCCTAGTTCTTGTTTAATTCCATGATTAGATTAGATCTTACTAAAACAGTTATTATTCAGAAATGATGTAGAGAGAGAGTATAGCGAGATGTAGAGAGAGAAATGGGAGCTCTGAAAACCCTAGCCGGAGCGGAAGAGGAGAGAGGTGTAGCGTTAACCTAATCTTAAAAACCCTAGTGGAGGGTTTGGGTGTGGGCGGGTTCAGTGGATCACCCGGTGGGCTTTCATTGTGATTCACAATTGGTTGTTGTGGGTTGGCTGCAAGAGGGCTGCTAGGTGACCCGGGCCCGACTGGTTGGTTCGGTTAAAAGTCTAAAACCTCAAAATTGGATTATCCGAACAAAAATGGGTTTAATTAAGTTCATTTAATGAATATATATTATCTTGTGCCTTAGGAACACATATTAATAAAATCCGAATGTAAAATAGCGCAAACAATTAGTTTTTATCTTTTTATTTTACTATAAAGAGATACAAAAGTCATACTCTTTTTCAAACATTCTGAACAAAGTTTAATTGTTGGTAGATTAGAGACGAAAAGACGGTGTAGAAAAATGAAGATATTGGTAGAGTTAAACCAAAAGAAGTGGGAAAGGTGTGGATTAACTAAAGCAGTAGATGAAGTAGAGACTCAATAGATAAAGAAGAGACTCGTAGATAAAGTAGTATTAAAGAACACAAAATTCGTAGTAACATGTTCCACATGTGTGTTGTTTTGGTTGTGAACCAATACACTACCAATTTTGTTTGGGCGTGCACACTTACTACTATGATTGGGCGTCGAAGTAGCAGTTTCAGATAGGAATACAAAAAAATATGAAAAGATGAATTCCAATCACATCCCCCGGGCTCCGGTTGAGGTCGAGAACGGGGTGTCTGAAATTGCCTATGACTCTACTCGCAAAATTAACTTTACAATAAGTACTTGGGCATTTTTTTCACATGCATAAAACCCAACTAAATTCGAATGTACTCCATATTTTGAACCCCAAATATGTGTTTTTTAGTATATGGCTTGTACTTCACAGTTTCATGAAAGTAAAACCCAAATTTTGACTTGCACTTTACTTTTCAAAACCACAAAGCTTAAGCCGTCACAGAACAAGCAAAAATTCCAAGCCAAATCATTGCTTTATGCAGAAACGAAAATTCCAAGCCAAACCAATGCCTTTTTCAGTCAAAGCCAAACTTGCAGATTTCCAGTTACAAAACAAGCTACTTCAAGCTGCATTTTGACAAGATTTCCAAAAATTAGACGCCAAGAGCTGAAATTACCGAGATTCAACCAAGAAATGGTAAATCACACTGGTGTTTCACTAAGGCGGTTTTTTGAAAAAACTAGTTTTTCATGTTTTTTTATGTGATGTATTGTGAGAGAATGACTTGTCTTGGTTTTTGGAAAAAACAGTTTTTTGTTAGTGGAACACCCCCTAAGGTTTAAGGTTCGAAACCTCTCGAATGTTATCAAATTCTTTTATGGTAAGTCCAAATGGAGCTTTGCTCCAGTTTTAAATGGGTTGGACAGTGAATTGGGCCTCTAGAAAAGACTTTTGACCAAAGTTGGATTTTGGACTCAAATTTGGGTAAAATAATGAATTGGAGATGCTCTAATACCTTGGTGTGGTATAACGGCCCACTGGTATTTCAATCCAGTCCAGTAGCCTGCAACCGATCAAACGTGGCCCAGTGATAATAAAAGCATCATGTGCATTTGCTAATGGAAAATTCTAAAATAGGTTCATAAAATTGTCATTAAGGTTTAATATCATAGTTAATAGACAACGAAAGGTTTTTTTTTTTTTACATTAAAAAAGTATTTCGAAGCGTCGAATTCAAAATAGACACGAAAAACTCTGCATACCTCCATGTAGGGCTATTATAGAATTAAGTTACTCTGAGCAGCTCAAGGCATGACTCGGCTTGTATAATAATTGAGAGGAGCTCAAGCTCAAGTTTTAAGTTCATTTAGTAAACAAGATGAGCTCAACACTAAAAAAACCAGCTTGCAAAAGCTCGGCTAATTTGCGTAGGCTCAACTCGTTTAGTAAATGGTCAAACTAGACTTGGCTTGCATATAGTCAAGCCAAGCTTGAAATAATAAAGCTTGACTCATTTGCACCCCTACCTCACAACTCAAGAGGGCTCTACGTAGATGCCTCGATAAACATAAAATTTGTATAACAAACAAAAAGGAAATGTTATATACCAATATGAAGGTGAGAGCCAATAAAAAGTTCCATAAAAATAAAAATGCTAAAAACCTAAGTCGCGCATCTCAACTAGTTCCCTCTAGGGTTCTTCAGAGCCAAAAAAAACCTTTTTTCCTGTTTCGATAGTTAGAGGTGTTCGAGTCAGCTTACGCGCAACTCAACTAGTCTCCTCTCATGTCTAGTCTAAAAACTTTCTTGTAGTCTAATCCCAAAAATTAGACCATAATTAATTGTGTGATGTGTAAATCCACGAACTAACCGGACTAACACTTGGGCAGGGCTAGAGCAGAAAGACCTTATAATTACTTCACTAGATAGAAAGTAACGTGGGCATGTGGGACAACTAGTCTATGCGACTGAATTACTCCATTTGTTGCTCAAGTAATCGGTGATATACGCGCAATTGAAACATAAAAAACTCAATACTACCATAGAATAAAGTCAAGGCCAAGTTGTCTACTTCAACATGGTCAAGGTCCCATAAAAATCCAAGTTCTTATCTTCGGGTGAGTTCAACCTAGAATTGTAGTATATTCGTACTAGATTTTGACCATACATGAGTCAATACAATTTATTGACAAGAAATTTTTTGAACATGTGGTGGCGGTTCCAAGAAATTATAGCGGCGGTTCCAAGAAATTATAGCAAGGTCTTCAAAAACTGTACTACATAAAAATCTTCTAACTAATAATATTGTACTAAGCCAAACCATGAACTCAACTGTTCCTACCGGATCAGTAGCCCAAGTGAGAGTGTGGCCTGTCTCGTGTAAGCTAATGAGGTTTTTTTGAACACCCGGCAATAACCTTCGGTACATTGGCAATAGCAAGTTTGAGTAACCTGTCACGAACTTTTAATTAGTCCAAGAGAAAACCTTGTGACACTTCATGCATGATATCATGGCCATTTTCTTGTTAGTTTTTGGAGTTTTCCCACTCAATTTCCTTTCTGTCCTTGTTCCTTCCACCCAAAAAAAAAAGAAGGGCTTTTCTCTCTCATTACTTCCTTGGTCTTGACTTTTTGTGTGTGAGTGTGTGTGTTTGGTAACACTCAGTCTCGAATTGTTGTTTATTTTGCTAAGGATATTCAGCTATAAATTACTTAAATTCTAAAAATCAATCTATAGTCCTCAATTGACCTTTTTGTTTGATATATCCTTTTCAAAAAATTATGCACCAGCGCCACATATATATATATATATATATATATATATATATATATATATATATATATATATATATATATATATATATATATATATACACACTAAAAACTTCTAATCCGGACTCCTAGATTGAAGGTTTTTTGGTATTTTGAAGCTTTTTAACAATTGTTTTTGTAAGATAAAATACAATTTTGCAAAAAAATGCTTGGATCAAGCCCTTCCCAGTATTTTATGATTTCTTGCGGGGACCCTTGAAAACACCTTTAAAACACATTGGACAGTTTGAATCGTCAAAAAAATCACGGGAACGTGGATGTCCGGAGTCCGGACTAGAAGGAGACCATATATATAGTGCATTTCCAGTCAGGGCTCCTGGATTTTTAAAAAATCCGGACCTCAACTTTCCGAATCAAATTTCGACGATCCAAACCATCCAATGTATTTAAAGGTGTTTTTAAGGGTTTCCATGAGAAATCAACAAAAAACAAATATCGGGAAGGGATTGATCCGAACAGTTTTACATAAAAACAAACATATACAGTTTTAATGAAAAATTACTCGGATCAAGCCCTCCCCGGTATTTTTTTTTGTTGAATTCTTGCGGGAACCCTTAAAAATACTTTTTAAACACATTGGATGGTTCGGATTGTCGAAATTCGATCGGGATCTATGAGGTGTTGATTTTTTTAAAATCCGGGAGCCCTGACTGGAAGTGCAATATATATTAAAAAAAAAAGCCTCCGACTATCACTGCAATGTCTCATAGACCTCCAAACTTCAATAAATATTAATTGAACCTCCAAACTTTACACTATTATTTCAATTACACCAGTGCCGTCAATTTCCATCAATTTTCTAATAGAAAATGCATACATGGACCTAAAGAAAAGAGGCAACTAGTAGTATGGGAATTCAAAAGTAATTTCAAAAACTTACTTAAAAATCAATTGTAGTGCAAATTCAGAGAGAGAGAGAGAGAGAGAGAGAGAGAGAGAGTTCTTTAAATGGGCATAGGGGCTCCTAATTTTAGATTTGCCACAAACCACCTACTCGAATCGTTCTATTGTTTTGGTCAATCCCCTTGCGTCTCATTTCCTTAATTGGGTTAACCTTAATTTCTTTTATGAAAGGATAGGCTTGATTTCAAATTCCTCTTTTTGGATTTTGAGATTGATTTCTTTGTCTGCCCTTTTTTTTATGCAGGGAGAGTGAGAAGGAAAAAGAAGAAGAAGAAGATAGTAAGATACGTTAAAACATCTGGGTTTAACTTCTATATAGTATGTAGTATAACAGTCGACTACTGATTGGGTTTTTGGAGTAGGTTTCAATATATTGTTGGATTTTATTGTTAACGGCTTCGTTTTGGACTTCTAGATTATTTCTCATGCACCACATTGGGTCTGCAGAGAGAGCAAAGAAGAAGAAGATTTGAAAGTGTCAGGACCGGTGTTTTTAAATGTTTTTCTAGATATAAAGTTGAGAAAATGTGAAGAAATGTTTTAAAATTGAAGTATGGGCCAATGTCAGTTTAGTATTGCATTTGGGTTCATGTGAAACACATTTGAACATAAGGGGTGTGTGTATGTGCAATTAGAGATATGTATAAAAAAATTGTGTTAGGGCAAAATTTAAAAGAAAACACTCCCTTCTCTCTCCTTCCTTTCTCTAAAATTTCCTCCACTCCTCCACAAAATCTACCTCCCACACTCCATAACCTCAAGATCCAACCTCAAATCCATCATCTATGCGCTATTTGGAGTCCGATTCTCTTTGGTTTCACTTGGAGAAGGGATATTTCGATTGGGGTGCAAAAAAAGGGCTAGGGGTTTCTTCTCTCTCACATTTGTAGCTTGACATTTGAGGGAGGGGACAAATCTCTACTCTCTTTAAATGTATATTGTTGATTTGTTGCTCTACTCCTTGCCGTGCCCATAAATTTCTATTAGCTTTTGGAAATCACCATGAAAATGGGTTTTGATCTTGATTGAGCTTTGATCTACACATTTAGTTGTTAAACCTCTCAATTGATTGATGTTTTATCATCCCTCTATGCTAAATTATTGTTTGGAAGCATCACATTTGAGTTTGGACCTTGTAATTGACCTTGGGTTTGAAATCCCCACCTTGGGTGAAAATCTACCAAAAATCTGATCGAAGGGAATGTGTACCGATAACAAGGTTACTTGGTATCAATACACACTATTCTTTTCAATTCCTAATGAGTGTGTATTGATACCTAGCAACATTGATATCGATACACACTGCTTTTGAGGCCCCAAAATTTATTTTTATTACGGTTGTTTTGTTTGGTCATGTACATGATCGATGTATTCATTCTCTAGACCTCATAACTTGCTGAAATGTTTGTTTCTAACCTATCTTTGTATAGTTAGTGGCCTCTTTGATTTCCAAGATAAAAGCATCCATCAACGTACACTTGGCACATTTTAACTTAGTAGAAATCGACAATGCACATGATTTTGAACGAAATAGAACATGTTTATGCTTTGGACACATGAGGAACACTTGATGATTAAAAATGGTGATGTGAATACTAGGGCCACCATTCAATGCGTCCCTGGGCATGGGTAATGAGGCCTGTGTAATTTGATAAGGGTGAACAGAGCCCACAATCCAGCAGAAGTGAACAGAGCCCATGAAATCCGACAGAGAGATAAACTCCCTATACTTTAAGCTGATTGATATTGTGAATAAGTTAATAATGCGAAAATAGAGGATTGACTCTGAGAATTGGCAAACCTGGACACTTAGACATGTTTGATGTGGTATAATGGTTAACAAATGGATTTGTTGGACACTTGAATACTTCGTGGATACTTGTCACTTAGTTTGATAATCCATGGTATACTTGGGTCTTTTGGTTTATAATTGTCATCTCGTTTGTCACGCCCCGCCCCACAAACGGCACCCGTGGTGGGCCCAAGTCGGTGCGGCCACATGGCATTCCGACACAAAACCCAACATCACCTTATAAAACTCAGAATAAAAACACAACGAAAAACTTCATCATATAAACAAAGTATCAACGTTAAACCACTAATTCAACACCCTCAATCATCTACTCAGAAACAACTTAAGCATTACATGAACTCAAAATGTTTTATACTACAAGTCATAAAAGTACTACGCGACAATGATCGAAATTCATTCGACACCAATGCACAACCCAACGTTGACCGGTACTGGACCCCCTCTACAACCCCTGCTATCTAGTAAACCATAAAGGAAAATCAAGAGTGTGTGAGACATAGAAAAGCTCGATAAGATACAACCAAATCAACATCTAAAACACAGCAGTATTATACAACAACTATCAACATGTATATAACCAATCACATGCAAGTGACACGTCTGCAACATCCTATGTATCCTAGGTCACTGTGGGAGCACACCCCGCTCGTTGTCACCGGTAGCTAGCCGACACAACGTACTCGCGGTGTAACCCAATCCACAGCCCATTCATAGATACCAACTTTCACACATAACATACATTCATATCCATAGCTAAAACGTCTATTAGCATGATATACATTCACCTTCACAACAGCACGTCATCATCACATGATATACATCCGTCTTCACAACAATATATCATCAACACAATTATATGTTATTGAACATAATCATGTCAAACACACTCACCTTTGATTTGACTGGAGTATGCCAAACTTGCGATTTCGGCACCTCTCGATGACCCGACTTGTCATCTAGCCACAAGCTAAACCATATCAGCATATGATCATCTTTAAATATTAACACAAATGCTTAAGTATGGAAATATAAGGGTACTATGGAACTAATCAACAGTCAACAACTCCGTGAATTAAACCGTTTGCTACAACACACAAAACTTAACAGTGACACACACTTGTAAAATTCGTCATAATTAGAATATGCATCAAAATGGGCTAACACTTGGTAGACAACGCTACCACATGCCAAAGTTAATCCCCGATTTTTCATAAATTTTTATAAGCAATAGAACCAAGTTGAATTCTTGCATAAACTCAGAAATTCAGAACAGCATATCTAAAATCCAGCCAGGTAGTCTGCCGTATTTTGGCTACAACTTTCTGTAGGTTCGAAATTAGGCTATAAGACCATCACCATTAGAAATTAGACTTCAAATACATAGATTTCGATATAAAATTCACCATAATTAGAGACCGGATGACCAAGATATGCTTTATAGAAGTCACACAACAAAAACACGAGATTACAAACTCTGCAGAACCGTCTGCCTTCAATAATTCACCAAAAATCATCTACTCAACATTTTCCAATGATTCCAACTCTAAAACATCACCAACTTATCAATACATAAGACTCATGAGGACTTGTATCCGTTCATCATGCTTAGCTATAACAAATTTAATGAAAAACTCAACTTAAAAGGCTGCCCAGATTTTTAGAATTCCTCAACCATCAACTTCAAATCAAAAACTGCTATTGCCTATAAGAAATTAAGGCACAAACCCTACATAGTATCGTAGATATACAAGTCTAGTTTCCAAATCAAAAAGCGGTTCGCAAAACGGATACCTGAGCTATGAGTTATGCCCATTTTCCCAAAGAGTGTCAGTGCTGTCTGCACAGACGCGAACTCGACAGCAACTCGGTAGAACATTTTTCATATTTTCTGTGTTTTGAATTAAACTTTTAAAATTTAACACAACATATAAGACATCCATGGGTAGCTACTGTATAAATATCATAAAATTAAGAGTTCGGGAACCATATCTAACAATTCACTCAAAACCATGGCAGATTCGAGTTCATCCACAACCAAAGCTTCTAAGCTATCTTGGTCACAAATTTTCTATAAAAGAAACCCATAAACCTTCCTCCCAACTATAGAATACCATATTCTACCACCCAAAAACCACAAAGATTTACAAATTAAGATCAAGAATCAAGAACCTTACCTTGAATTAGGTTTTCCCCAACTTTCTTCTTCTTCTTCTTCTCTCTCTCTCTCTCTCTCTCTCTCTCTCTCTCTCTCTCTCTCTCTCTCTTCTCTAATAGTCTAATGAGGATTAGACCAAAGAAATTGATATTTACACCAAACTACACTTCACCCCTTCAACTTTGATTTCTATTAGCTTTAGGCCCAAACTCCATAACCACTCCAAAATGCGAATTAAAATGTAAATACTCAAAATAGGTATTACATCGTTGGTAAAAAAAACGTTGCCTAGTGGACTAGTGAGCTCACCCAATCAATTTAGGTAATTGGCAAGGACCATGACGTGAATGCGTGGCGTGCAATTGCATATCTTTTGAAAGTTCATTGACAATGAGTTATTTGATCATCTTTATAAATTAATGCTTTGAAAAGATGGTTTTGTAACTCTTATTTATTCAATCTTTTGACAATTTGACAATGTAATAACTTTGACATAATTATCACTTATGTATTTAGAGTATGGATACCCGTCGACTTTAGATTATGTATGACTTTATGCGAATGACTTTGGGCTTGACTTTTGAAAATGTCTACTTAGCATTTTGGGAAGTTTTTTTTATTTAATTATGTGATAGATTTGAGAGCTTGACAGGAAGGGGGAAGAAAGAGAAGAAATGATTTGGTGTAATTGTTGTGCCAAACATGGTCTAAAGTGGGTTTTGTTATTTTGCTAATTTCTTTTGCCATTTTTTTTTATCTCAGCGTTCTTCCGTTAGGAATTTGACGAAAATACGCGGCATGGGTGCATTTGAAAAAATTATGTAAAGTTCGGAGGTTTACTTAACATCTATTGAAGTTTGGAGGTCTATGTGACATTGCAGTGATAGTTCAAAGGTTTTTTTTGGAATTTTTCCTATATATACATGGGAAATCTATAGTACGCCCCCTTGAAAAGGGATGTATGGTATTCTCATTTACCTATGTTTTTTTAATACTTTTTACGTATAATTTTGATACTTGTTACGTTTTTTTAAGTAGGTTACCGTGAGACTATTTAAGTGAATAGTAATTTTTTTGAAATCCATAATTGTTCGTAACAAGTAGCAAAATGATATGTAACAAGGTTACCATGAACAGTAATTTTTTAAAAAAAAATACGTAACAGTTCATAATTAACTTGAGCAAAATCATACATAATGGGGCGTACCATAACACTCTCCTATATATATATATATATATCATAGATTTGCATATCGGCAATTACATATAGTGACCACTACACCCTGGTACGTAACTGCTACCCAAACTTCACAGTTATATTGGCGAATTGTCGATACATATTGCACTATATCCGATTTTTTGACCGCTTCGTGTGCTCTGACGCCAAAAATTATTTCAAAAAATTTACGATATTCTTGACGCCCAATTCCCGCTATGTATTATTTGATACTCCTACCGCTAGCCCACTACACCGTTACAACTAATGTTATTTAAAAATTTGGAGTGAGTATATAAATATACGATAAATTGAACCAACTTCAACTCAATTTGTTAGAGAGTTATAGTTAATATATGTCCAAATAATTGGCGTTTTAATTTACTTTCTACTTGTTATGTAATTAACATCAAGATGGACTTGCCCACTTGGCAAACTACTAGATACAGGAAACCCCTCCTTCTCTATATTCAAACTCAAGTCCTTTGCCCTACTTGTGTACAGTTTTTTAACATTTGATTTTTGTTCATGGAGCAACTTCGCAAGACTTCTCTTGGCATTTTCTCTAAAAGGACAATTTGAAGACGAGAACCCATCCACCAGATGCAAATATGCCTCCAAGTCATGGCAACAAGCCACATCTGCATCTGGCTTCAAAAATGGTGACATCTTCGTGTCAACTCTCAACTCCGTCCCAACGTGGGAGTAAGCCCACGGCATGTTGTTGTCGAGCAGGTCGAGCACTCCGGCAGCGCTCGAGTTCCTCAACGACTTGTCGAGACCTTCACTGACAAACATGCCTGGAACTCTAGTGATCACGTCTTGAGAGTTCACAATTCGTAGCACCTTCACCTTGTTTGCGTTTATGCGATTTGCGAAACCTCGGTTACCGACACGAGGGCTCCCGAAGGAGAAAACAGCCACCGGTGGTGCTTCTGGTGCACACGTACTTAAATCGTCAGCCACTAGTAGGGCTAAAGCAGCACCGAGACTGTGACCAGTCACGGTGATGCTTAGCGTCTCGCCCTTGTATAATTCCATCAACCGTTGGATTTCTTCAACTACTGACTTTGATAAGCTCGACACGTGAGCTCCACTTGTTTTATGCAAACTTAAAAACCCGCATTCCACTTTGGGTTGTCCCCGTGTTGGGTCATTTTGACCAGGAATCTGAACCAGTAGATCTCGCAAATTCTCAACCCACTCCAGACACGTGGCAGTCCCCCGGAGGGCAATGACTATATCCCGTCTCCCCATCCGCGAAATCTCCCTTTGATCATCGCAGACAGCCACGTACCCGACCCAACTAGTCCGTTGGGTCATCCACCCGAGGTCTGGCGCCACGTCATCCACCCACTTGGGTAAGCCAATGGATGATGTGGCGTAGAGACTCTTCGTCACCCGGTAAGTCCTATCCGGCAACACCACATGGCGAGCGGACGGAGGTTCATCCGGCGACGTGGCAGGGTTCGAATGGAAACACCGGTACGCCGCCTGGATGAACTCTCCGTACCTCACCACCTCTCTCCTCAGATTCTCGTCGAGCGGGTCGAGTAGTCCGGCCCAATCATTGCTGCCGTGATACTCCCTCCACCGGCGACCGAGATTATTTCTCGGAGAATATTCCTGCGACTTTGACAAGAGCTGCTGGAGACGGTTAACATGCAACGGCGTAATTTGATCCTCTGCTGCCGCCACCTCCTCCATTTCCGGCCATACCCAAGAGAGGTTAAGGCCTTCAAGTAACCCCTTATAACCTTTACTAGTCCCGGGTGAACCGTCATTGGCGTTTTTCTCTACGGGGATCACGTCGGGTGGAGGGTCGAGATGCGACTGCTTCTGGAGGAGCTTTTCAAGCTTGGCAAGGTGTTTACGGGTCGACTCGGTCGTTGAAACGGGTTTAACCATCGTAGATGAGTTCAGTAACGACCCGCGACAACTGGAACTGGCCTGTCTGTCCTGAAACAGGGTCAGGTTGTGGGGCGGAATAGTTGAGCTTATTTGCATTTTAGAGAGAGAGAGAGAGAGAGAGTTAGGAAGGAGTCAAATGAGATATCTAGCTGGAGTAGAGATGGAACCGAATATACTAGGAATGAGTGGGTTTCATGGAAGTGTATATATAGATGAGGGAATCCGAAAATGTCCTTGGGTTTTCGTGGAATTACGCCACGAAACCTCCTGTTTGTTGGTTGATAAAAGAACAGGAACTGCGTTCAAAAAGTGAGCTTTCTTGCCGATTTGACTGAAATTGCTCTCACCGACTATCGGCTTAAGGAGTATATATCTGTACCAATACAAAGGAAAATGTCAAAATTCTTGTCCCCTACGTATTGGTTGACTAAATTCCCCGTGTGTTGTGGACTTTTCGTTTCGGACTTTACAAAGATGTCTCTACCCCAAATTACTAGTCTCTTTACACTATTTGGGAGCTTTTAGAAATTCGTTTATATTTTCTAATTTATAATACTTTATAAATCTAATATGAATTTTATTTGATAGATATCAATTAGTTTTACTAAACGAAAATTTTGAAATCCTTATATATATATAACCATGATTCGCGGTTCGGTCTATGAATTTTCATTAAAAAAATTGTGAATAAACCGAACTGGACTTTGAGAGTTTTATAAAAAAATAATATTGGGTAAATAATATTTTTATGGAATGTAATACTCCGTGGATAAAACCGTGAACCGAACCATGAATTACGAATTGGTTCGGAATCGGACTGTAAACTTTTGCTTCAGACACGAATTGCCTTTCCTTGGAATTGTGACTCCTGATTTGGTCCTCAAATTCATACCAATCTGGATCGTTAACACCCCTACCATTTTGTTTGTCAAATATCATTTGTCTCTTTTGTTTAAATTGGGCGTATCTTTCAATTTGTACTATTTTCTTATGACTTTGAAAACTATGTATTATAAAACAAATTGAAATCTATCAAATAAGATACAATATTACATATTTTTTAAAATTCATATTAAAAGGTAAAGACAATTGAAATAAAATATTCAAAATGAATAATTATTGAACAAAATGGGATGGAAAGAATACTTGTTAGGACCACGAATGATAAACTGATACTTTTCGATTTATTTGTATAAGAATTGTCGCACCATTTAAGGTTTTTGTTTGCTTCAAACTGTAGAAGATGTCACACCAATGAAGATTCATGACAACTGTTTAACATTTATTCGAGATTGCTTACCTATAAGCCATTCAAGACGTAGTTCTGATACGATGAATTACAATATTTGAGGGAGAGAAATACTCACTCTGTAAATGTTCATATTGAACTATTCAAATTTTTCAAAAAAATATTTTTATATTTTGTAAATTATGAGTAATGATTTTTATGATTTCAAATCTTTTCATTATAAAACTAAATGAACTCTAATAAACAAGATCCATTTTGTATAAAAATATATATATATATATTTCAAATAAATATAACTATTTTTTAAGATGTCCAAATAGCGACACATTGTCATTTATTTAGGGATGGAAGGAGTATAACTTACAAATAGAGTCTTATATTTCTACAAGAGTTAGAGTGCTAAATTAGGAATACAAAATCTAATAAAATCCGCAATCATAATCAAACATATATTTACAACATTAGGTGGACAGGTCAAGAACCAAAATCCACGAGATTTCAGTGATTTTGCTGATGTGGCGTACAAATATTGGTTTGCTGACAGAAACTGGATTTAGTTAGGGGTTCTTTAAAATAAATTAAGCTATTAAATATTCTTTGCTATACCTATTAAGGAATTGTTCACCAGGGCTACTTTATTTTTTAATATTTGTTGTCTCACTCCTCTCAAATTTTCTCTCTCTTCTAGACTATTGAAAATTTAAAAAAGAAATAAGAAGAAAAGTATGAATTGATTTATAAATGACGATACCCAAAGTACAGTACATTATTAGAGTATTGATAGAAAATCTGACTAGTTAAAAGAAGTTAATTATATTAACTTTTGGCTAGTTATTTTTGTACATTCTCTCCCTAACTTTTGGCTACATCTATGATTTCCAAGCAATTTTAGTAACACGGTTTAAAATACAATATCAGACACAACTGTTTTCAAAAATCCGTGTAATGCTTGAACATAAAAAGATGAGATATCGAATTTCTTGAATATGGGAGGAATATTATAAACTCCGGTGGAAAATAAAAATAAAGGAGGACAGACAAAATTCAGTGTTTGATTTGTTTTGTATTGTGACATGCATGCATTTATTTGTATTTTATCCTTAAGCAATCCGCGTGAGGGAAAAACTAGGAAGGATAAAACAATCACATCCACTTAGGGGTTGCCTCAGTGGTTCGAGTAAATGTCATGCTTTGGGAGTACTCCTCAAGGTCTGATGTTCAATTCCCATCTGGGCAAGTACCCCAATTTAAGTGCGGGGTCATGCCAGTATGTTGCTACGCTAGTTAGTTCCTTCAGAGGTTTGGGCTATGCAGTTGGATCCAAATGACCCAGCTGTAGGGCTATTCTCCATCATCAAACAAAAAATTAAATAATTTCACATCAATTAGCTCTTAATGAAGGGGATGTGGAATCCCACGAGATTTCAAATCCCTCGATGTAGACTTTTTCGGGAGATGTCTAGTTTAATAGTGTAGTAGATTAGCCGATCAAAGCAATAATAATAATAATTCAGTAGATCACGGTGAACTTTAAAGTCCGACCTGACATTACATATCCAATCTCACTTTCAAATAAATTAAAAATACTAAAAAAAAAAGAAAGAAGCCTTTTGGTGCTGTGAACTCTTTGTGGGGCCGGCTGATTTATATAGAGGTTTGTGGGGCCGATTTACATAGAGGTTTGACCTAATTTTAATTAGGCCCTACGTTAATGGACATCGGTTATAATTAGTCTTTCAAAATTAATCGAAATACTTGAAAACTAGTTCAGAGATTGTGAGTTATGAAAACAAAAACTGGCCGTTTTTTCTTCGTCAAAAAGAATAATAAAGCGGTTGTTAGTGGTCGCAGGGTAAAGGATGCAAGCTGCTATGGATAAGTCATAAGGATAAGTCATAGGCTCACCTGAGTTGGTAGAGTAAAAGGTTGAACATTGATTGTTGAATGAGAAAAGATTTAAGCTAAAAGTAAGATTGTAAGAATTTAATTCAGTCAAGTGCTGCTAAATTCTATCAACTGATATTACGTTCCAAAGTTTTCGTGTACGCTTACGTTAAGTTTAGGTAATTAAAGACCAAGCATAGCCAAATGAAGTATCTTGACATGCACAACATTTGTATAAACAAGAATTTATGTATTAATTAGTATATATATAAACAAGTAACCATCTATTCATCTCTTCGAATAGAATAAGGCTACAAAGATTAAAGGGATCAAAGGAAAAACTGTAGAAACTCTTTTTCTCATATATTCCGGCCCTGAGCATGCAAGCTAAATGTCTTTTCATGTTTTCTTTTCATGTAATGTACCAGGGCTCTTAACTGCTTTCCTCTTGTAAAGTATGTGTTATTTAACAATTTATGTTCAAAAAGTAATGTTTTAAAAGAAAATCTACATTTAGGTACCAATGTAAACACATTAATTTCTATTAAAAAAACAAACAAAACCAATATAAACGCATTATTTGCAACATCAAGTTAAGTCAGGGTCTTAGCTTGACTGAAGCATGGACAAATGTGAAAGGTTAATAGTAGAAGTAAAATGCAAATTGTGTACTGTATTGCATATTAAAAAATTTACATTCACAATTGATATGTAACCCGACAAGTTACTACTGCATAAAATGTCTTTAAGAGGATAAATTAGTTAGTGATCTGAGACTATCGGTTCCAAAACCTTAATTAAAACGAAAAAGGTCTGGGATCAATGGACCGGACCATTAACTGTTTATCTCTTGTCAAGTCGGTGTGTTATCTCATTTAACGATTTCTGTTCAAAAAGTAATGTTTTGAAAGAAATTTTTTTTAAAAATACTTGTACTATTTAAACTTGTGAGTACCAGTGTAAGCACATTTCTATAAAAAAAAAAACCAATGTAACATCAAATTAAGTCAACGTCTTAGCTTGACTGAGACATGTACAAATGTTGAAGCTTAACAAAATAGAAGTAAAATGCAAATTGTATAGTGTTCTGTTAGGCTCCGATGCTCCTAGTAGAGACTCTGGTTTTACATTCCAATTTTGCGTGATTCTTTTTGTCTTTTGCAGTATCATAGGTTTGAAGGTGGACCCTATGATAACATGATCTCATTCATATGATGTAACGCCTATAACCGGATGTCCCGGGTAACTTGCGCGAACCTCGATTATTTTTAGGGCTCTGGAAGTAACGACCGGACATAATCCCTAATGACATCAAGAGTTTGTTGGCAAAAAGAATCGAATCTGAGACATTAGATGGGAACAAATCCTTTAATTTTAAGATAAGACCACTTTGTCAACCCCTCTCGGGCTGATGTAACCCCTATATTAATTACAAAACCGTTTTGTTCATCTCACCGTCCACAAAAGGCATATACAAACATTTGGGCTCCATCTTACCGCCCACATGAGAAAAACATTGTCCAATCAAGAAATAGTCTCCATTTGCTTATTGTTTTGAGATTAGATTTTGACAGGGTACCCTCACCTCCCACTGTAATGTTTGAGGTACTAATTGATCTTAAATATTTTTTACCCAACAATACCCTCACTAACTAGTAGCTAAGATTCAGGGGCGTTACTACAAGGGGGTACTTGGCCCTTGCACAACTTCAAGTATTCTCACGTATTACACTAGTTTTCAGGTTAATTAAGAAAAATTCTATGGGATTAGACTCAGCAAGTCCTTTAAGTGAAAACAAATTCGTAAAATTTCAATTGGTGTGGGGTAAAACTCCTAAAATTTTAAGTTATTAATCCTTTTTTGGGTTGCTTTAAAAAATTAAGCGGTTACTACGCACGTGCACACAATATCGTCTCTTCTTTGGATCCCGCAAATAGCTATAAACACTTACGAAATATTATTTCCTATGAATATGAAAATACATGTGATTTGGCTCTTGTGCCCACCACTGGCTAAATTTGAACAAGTGTTTCTTACCCAGCGAGTTTTGCATGTTTTAAAAAAGAAAAATGTTTCATCATCGGAAAGCAATCCGAGCTATTTTGCTTAAAAAATCACAGGGGTGGTCCAAGTTTAGGGTGGGTGTCTACGCTCTACACTAGGGATGGCAAAATGTCCCGCCCCGCCCCTAACCCGTCCCGCCCCACCCCGATTAGGGCGGGTTTTTTATTGAATTTTCGGGTACCGGGGCGGGTACAGGGTAAAATTACAAAAACCAGGCTGGGTTCGGGTTCGGGTCGGGGTCAGGTTTATATTACCCCACCCTGTTACCTGCCCTGAAATATATTTATATATAAAATTATACTTTTATTTTAATCTAATTATCATTATACTTAAGATATTATATTTTTTTCATAATTTTATTATCATTCTACTAAAAAACTTTCATTCTTACCTTAATATTTTAACAATTACACTAAAATATAACTTTATTAACATATATTTACTTTTATTTTTCTTTTAGATTAATTTGTTTTTAAAATTACCTTATGAAGCGGGGCGGGGTGGGGTGAGTAAACCCGTCCCCTGATCGGGGTGGGGATGGGGGTACCCAAAAAATACCCGGTCGAGTTCGGGTTTACGTAGTAATTTTCGGGTCGGGATCGGGTATGCCAAAAACCCCGCCCCGCCCCATTGCCATTCCTACTCTACACTCCTATTGCAGGGTTATGTGACCTACATTGGGAAGCATGTGAAAATGATTTACACGTTCTGTTTTTCAAACAAAATACACAATCTTTATTTATTTGTTTTAATTTGAACAATCACCCTTTCCATTTGTGGAAAGGTATCAAGAGTTTCTACGCAAACACATAAGCTTCTCACATGCCAGCGAAATCTCTTTTTACAGAATTAATTTGTAAGAAGAACATAAGAACACGTTTGAGCCAGAGATACCTATTCTTTGGACAAACAATTTTAAGAATAATCCCATTTTTATTTATTTATAAATAACCACTTTTCTAATGTCACCCGTTTTATACTAAAAATCTAAATCCGAATTTTTTTTAACAAAACAGGAAATTGAATCCTGGTAAAGAGCACATGGCCGGAGGGTACCGTGCCCCTGAGCGTTCAATTCTTACACAATGACTCGTACATATGGCGAGGAAAAGTGATGAGTACTAGTGAAACAAAAAAAACAAAATGAGTGTGAAAAAAGAGGTCCACGTTTTCTTTCCCTTTCAGGAAAAGCATCGACCCTAGAAAAGGAGTCAATAACCTCCATCCAGGGTATAGGTCCTAACATATTAATTTGTGCTTTTGTCCTTGTTTGATCAACCCAGGTCGTGGCGGTGGCCGGTGGTGGCTCTTGCCCTAATCTTGACTCCTCCTCCTTTTTTCTTTTTTTTTTTTTTCTTTTTTAGGAAAATTATAAAATCAGCTTATTGGGTTGTCATTAAGTTTACTAAGTGTATTGAAATACGAGAAAAATATATAAGAATATGTGAAAGTGTATAGAAAAGTGAAAAAAAGTACTCCGTTCATTTTTAAGTGATTCATACGGCAATACATGTAATTTCAAACACCTAAAAAACATATTTCTCTATGTAACTTTTTAATTTGGTGCAAAAAAAATTTTAAAAACGATATGCGAAAGTATATTTTTAAACGTCTGCAAAATACACGTTTTTTAAGTGGATCACTTAAAAAGAAACAAATGGAGTATATTGGGGGTGTTTTTTTGGGCTTCTTTTTGTCTTATTGTCAGCTCAATGAACTAATTAATAATAAAAGAACCCTTTTTTAAACTTAGAACAACAAAAAGACGAACTTTATTAAATTGCAAAGATTAAAAGCACCCGGAGCACGAGGGCTTGAAAAAGAACATGTGAAAGATTTTATTTTTTTGTATTTCCTGTCACTTTTTCTTGCAAAAGGCGACAGAATATAGAATGTTTAATTCTGTATAAAACTGAAGGCATACAAAACATGCAGTTCTTTAAAAGTGTGACACGGTTAGCAAACCATTACCTTTTGTTTGTTCTTTTTGCAACACAAGAAGACATCCTTTGCCCCATTTTCTTCAAAGCAACTTTTGTTTTTCACAAGAAACGGTTTTATGGGTCCAAGAAAAATGATTAGTGTTACTAGAGCACCGTCGGGTAATTTTTACAGGACTTTTTCACTATACATTGATACAAGTTTCAACGAGCGAAGGACATTTTAACTATTCATTCGTATAAATTTCAACGAGCGGAGGACTTTTTCACTTAACATTCGTATAAGTTTCAACAAACAGTGAACCGTGAGCTGCATAGCGAAGCGTAACACCCAAAGAAAAGAAATCAATAGATTCCCAATTATTTTTTGTTTTAATTAACTACTTTTATTATGCCTGGTTTGTCTTGTCAATGATGATGTTGGGAGGCATAGGAACACTAACCAAATTTATGAAACAAGGTAATCATTTTATAAACTGGGACGCGTAGAATCAACATGAAAAACATCCAGCAGATATGAAGGTAAGAGGGAGACACTGGCTGCGCTTTATTTAATGAACGCCCATTGTTCATGACTTTTTGTTGGTGTAATAGCACTGTATTATTAAACTAGTACTAGAGTGTAGCTAGCTAGAGCTTGCAAGTTGCAAAACCAGAGAAAATTTTCCATGCCGAACAGTAGGGATAGCAATTTCCCTATATCCATTTAATGAATACCCGCTCCGCCCCACTCATATGGAGGCAGGGTTTATCCAAAAAAATCCCCAATAGTAGCGGGTATATTGAGATTTAAAAAATACCAGCGCGGATATGGAGCGGGTTTGGTATCGTTATCCCCGTCCCCGAATTCCTGTACCCGGTTAGATATACTATGTAAATTATACATATGCATATAGGTAGAAAAGAATCTTGAGTATTATTTACTTATAGAAGTAATTACTTGTAGATCAAATCATGTCAATTACTACATATTATAAATTACATAGTATATTAAGAATATCATTCCAGATTCTAGCTCCTAAAATGATGTTTTTGCTGTATTTTGCTCTTTCATTTTATTTTTTTTAATTTATTGGTTTATCGCTTTAAGAAACTTAGAAATTGATGTTTGATTGGATTGGTTTTTTATTGTACTATTGTTCTTTTTGGTTCATTAATGGTTAAAATAAGATAATTTGAAGTTTTTTTACTTTATATTTTTGTTGGTTTGAATTATCGGGCATGCACTTTGGTTTCAATAATGACTTCTTATATATTTTGGTTTGGCTATGGGTATATTTGGGAAACCCTGATATCCAGCGGGATGTGAGTTTGATGTTTTATCTAATATCCTCAACAGGGTTTGGAGCGGAGATAGTAAAAGACTCCCCAATTGAGGATGGATAGAATAGGTCCCCCGATTCATACTCTGCCCGTTGTCATCCCTACTAAATAGGCACCACATGGTGGTATCGATCCGTTGCTCATCTTGACTATCCAAAAAAGTATTGGACGGTCCGAATTTTAAATGAACTCATATAGAGAAGAGTTGAAATCTAGACCATTAATTACAGAAATAGACAGTTATTATAGGGTGTTGCGGGCACCACATCAAATGCTACGTGATAATCTATTTGCACCTAAAATTTTTCAAAAAAAGAGGGAGGGGGGATGTTGACTACTTTGAATAAAGCACACTTTTAAATCATCACTTTATCGCAATAACAGTTATTATATTAGTTATTTAATACATTAAATTCTTATTAGTGAAGGTGAACACAACATTTGTCTGTTACCCCTTAGATATGCCTTTTTTGAACAGCGAATTCTTTTTATTAATCTTTGAACAAAGGATATAAAGTTTAAAAGGTAAAGAATACAGTATTACAATGAGGCGAAACATCCCAACAATAAATTACAAGTATAATCGTCACTGCACTACCAACTTTTATGATTTTCGGTCTACTTTTGATAAAGTCCAATTGACAATGTGGTCAAGTAAAATGGACTTTCCACTTCGATTGATTGTTTTCTCCTTAAGACTTGGTTTTCCATGTGTCCAGATTCATTGGAGATAAAATCATTTTCTCACTTCATTTGCTAAAATCACTCATTTGATTTTAACAAATGAAAAACCAAGCCTAAGTTAGTTTATGTTTTGGGATAATTTTACTTTTCATCCCTAAACTATACTGGCTGTGTTTGGTTAAATAGTTTAATTTAGTTTTGATGATGTTATCAGGTGTAATGAGTGGAGAGAGATAGTGAGAGAAATCGTCACTGCACTACCAACTTTTATGATTTTAGGTCCACTTTTGATAAAGTCCAATTGACAATGTGGTCAAGTAAAATGAGGGGCAAAACGGACTTTTCACTTCGGTTGATTGTTTTCTCCTTAAGACTTGGTTTTCCATATGTCCAGATTCATTGGAGATAAAATCACCTCTTCACTTCATTTGCTAAAATCACCCACTTCATTTTAGCAAATGGAAAACCAAGCTTAAGTTAGTTTATGTTTTGGGATAATTTTACTTTTCATCCCTAAACTATACTGGCTATATTTGGTTAAATAGTTTAATTTAGTTTTGATGATGTCATCAGGTGTGATGAGTGGAGAGAGATAGTGAGAGAAGTGAGAAAAATGATGATGTCATCAAAACTAAAACTAAACAGGGAAACAAACATGACTAGTATAATCATGCAATAGGAGTTTACTTAGGCCCAATTTTTCAAAAGATTTTAGCACTCAAGTGCTAAAATCATGATATTTCAAATCAAAAAATGAATTGGTTATGTATATTGTTTTTTGTTTTTTTTTTTCTTACCAAATTAAAGTATTCCTCGTGTACTTTAATTTGGTAAGAAAAAAAATTGAAAAACGATGCACAGAACCACTTCATTTTTTGATTTGAAATATCATAATTTTAGCCACCAGTTTTGGAAAATTGGGCCTTGGTCACATCCCATGCGACACCAATGAATCCATCAATAATAAATACTACCTCCGTCCCAATTTTATAGTCCCTCGTTCTATTCTAACTGGATAAAAAAATGATTATATCTTTCAATCGGTAATACATTTTATATGCAATATGGATCTTGTTTGATAGATCTTGATTTAATCTAACAAATAAAGTGTTCAGAATCACCTAAAACATTGTAGATTATAAGATATAACACTTTAAAAAGTGGCACGAACTCCCATAAGGAACTATAAAAATTGGGACAGAGGGAGTAATAAATAAATCAATATACTAAGCAAAGTCTTTTGCCTTCAATACTCAATCAATAAACCCCGAATTCTAATTTTAGAATTTTAAGATTTTTTAATAAAAATAAAAAGAGATAGTGGGGAGGAGAGAGAGTAAATTGGGAGAGAGAAATGTGGGAAGTGAGACAGAGGGAAACATGGGTGAAGCATGTGTGTGAGAGAGAAAAAAAGAGGGGGTGTGATTGTGTGAATATGGAGGAACGGCTATTCTATGTATGTGGGGTATCGTCACGTCGTGTTCTAAATTCATTCTCCATCACACATAAGTCTTACAGTACATAGAACTCTGTTCGGTACACCAGGACAAAAAACAAAAAAAACAAAAAAGTGATTTTTGGTCTCGTATATCGAACGGGCACAACACTAATTTTGTAGAGAAAATTGTCTTATCATCATAACGTAACATAGTGCGGAAGAAAAAAATAGAGTTGTTTTCTTCTATTTTTCTGCAAATGAGGACAACTTAGTCTACAAGGTCTAGAATTCAAGTCTTGAGAAGCTTTACCCCTTCATGGGCCGACCCGGCTTGTACTGAATTTAGTCGGGGTCCAGTGGGCTTCCGGATACCGATGGTTTAGACCCAAAAAAAAAATTAAAAATTAAAAAGTCTACTTATCTATTACTTCAACAGTTTCATTAAGAGCATCTCCAACCCATGAGTCTCCAAAACTTTATTTTTGAGACTCAGAATACTATTTTTAATTCAAAAAATTAGATTTGGAGCTTATTATTCATTGAAACTCACAACCACAAATCTCAATTGCCATCAATTCCCTTACTTTTCCCCCAAAACTTACTAACATTCCTTCAAAATTCCAATTATCATTTTTTAATTTTCCTCTAAATTATCTAATATGGGTGCCAAGATATTGTCATCAACTTTTTAATTGTACAAATTTTATAAATGCAAGATCTATAATTTTGAAAGTTATTAAATAATATATAGAATCAAATGTGAAAAGTAGAAATGGAGATGGATCTCCATTTTGTGTTGGGTTTCTATATTTGGAGACCCAAAATGTTGTCTCCAAAATGAAGCTTGGTTGGAGTGCAGGCCAAGGCAGAACCAAGTGGTGGGGTGGGGTGGCACGTGTCACCTCACTTTTGAAAAAAGTTTTATTTTACGCTAATGGATTAGGCTCCTAGTGGTATCCAACCAACTTGATTTTGCAAACAAATGTTGAAAAAATAGGCATTTAGAAGATAAATTGTTCAAATCATAAAAAGAATACCTCTAAGGCTTTCATTTACCGAATATTAGAGAATTGAATCAAGTCTTTATTTTAGTTTTAACAAAAAAACAAAGCACAAGACAAAGCCTGACATTGCACTCAACATTTTTTTTCATATTTTTGTTATATATATATATATATATATATATATATATATATATATATATATATATATATATATATATATATATATATATAACACAAAGGTAGACTCTCATAAGTAGCGTCACCCCCTAACCTCAATCTTGGATCCCCCACTGTTGCAGTGCATTTGATCTCCATATCTTCATAATATGGAGACCTAGAGCTTGGTTGGAGATACTCTATTCATTACACAAGTTTGATCTGTTAGTTGACCCACTACAACAAAAAAGGGTCCATTTTGGCAAGAAAATACTGATTTGGTCATTAAGTTTTGTCGCTAAAACTCCTCTTTGTTGTAGTGGTACAGGAATTTCATGAGAAATCGCGCATCCATATTGGACAAAACATAGTTTGGGGTTCTTGTTAGTTGACGACAAGATGGAATGGAGAAAGATTTCGTAAATAATCCCATAATCGTGGCAGTGGGCCGGTGGTTAGAGGATTTCATACTTGATCTAGTTTTCAATTGTGAAAATTTTTCATCTTGTGTCATGAATTCTTTTTTTATTTTTACACAGCGATATACATCAACAGTTAGTAGTTAGTGGAGAAAGAGATTGAAGCCACCACAAGAGTTGGGCGATTGGGACTTGAACCTTGGCCAAATGAATGACCCAGACTTCAACCAACTTGAGAAACCTATTTTCCCACCAAATGGTACAAACTTGATTTGGGGGAGACAGGTGCAAACTTGGCAAACAAGAAAGATAAGAAAGGAAATTACAAAATGGGTACCAAAAAAAATAAAATATTTAGTTGATCGAGAACCACACAAAAATTAAAATTGACATTTGATCAAATTTTGACAGTTAGGCTAACTACTTGATGTTTTTATTCTTCGATTTCTTGGTGAAAGTGGTTATGGGAATTGTCAGAGGAAACTCCACAATTCACGTGAAAGAAAAGTTGAACTCAACTTCTGATTTCAACTCAAGCCATGTCGCTGGCAACCACTAGTAAATAATCAAGACTTATTAAATAATTAGCTGCCTGATTCAGATTGTTTGAAATATCGATTAGCTGCCTGATTCAGATCAATTGATAAACATGAAGCATTTTAAGGATTCATTGTTTTCGAGAAAAATGTAAGATCATAACACGGCTGTGTTTGGTTGGGAGGTTTAGTTTAGTTTAATTTTGATGATGTAAGCAGGTGTAATAAGTGGAGAGAGATAGATAGAAAAGTGAGAAAAATGATGATGTCAGCAAAACAGAAATGGGACAAAACCGGAGCTAAACTCCTAAACGAACATGCACCGATGTCCGAGCAATGAGATTTTTCCCATAGACAACGTGCACGTCAAGACCTACAAAATCAACGGTTCAAATTGTCCAAGTATATCATGCTCAAATATTTGACTATTTGAGAGATGTGTTGGTGTAAATACCCATCATAATACTAACAAATCAGACATTTGAAGAAAAGCACAAAGGGCGAAAGTCACTTCTTTCAACGCCAAGGGATAGCTCAAGTGGTAACAAAGATGAGTTGTAAACGCAGACATCTTGAATTCAAAACTTGGCAATCTATTTGGGTCAGGATGTGAGAGAGAAATCTATTGTGAATCCCCTAGTCCCGGTATGAATGACCTGCTTTTGACTGGATGGGGGAGGGGAATAGTTGATGTGTGCTAAGTTAACCTAGACACCCATACCGTCGAATGAAAAAAGAAAAGGTTTGTCTAGTTATTTAGTCGCTATAGTTACGCGTAGGTTTCAATTTAGTCCTTATATTTTTTAATGTCTCAATTTCATCCTTATATCTTTACATAGTTTTCAATTACGTCCATATATTTTAAATGTCTCAATTTTGTCCTCAAGTTTTGTAGTTTGCTTCAATCTAGTTTTTCTCTAATTACAAAGTTGCCCTTCACATTTATATAACTGCTTATCATGCCTCTAAAGTTTATAAGGTTTTGTTTACTTCCTTTAGTTAGGTATTTTAAACACTTTAAATTTTTTCATGGATTGTGGGGTCCTCTTAACCTGTAGATACTAATGCTCTGTTTGGTACCTTGGAAAGCAAAAGGAAAAGAAAGGAAAATAACAAATTTTCCCCCTTGGTTGTTTGGTTGCAACGATAAGGGGATGAGAAAGAAATCTGTAAAAGAAAAGTCTGGAAACATGAAATGGGGAAGAAAACGTGAGAGAAAACTTGAGATAAAATGGGTGCCTGATTTAGAAATTGAAAGTTAGCCTTAGTTTGGGTAAACCAAAAAACTTGGTTTTTGGGGTGCAAAAAACTGGGGTTGTTTGGATGAATGGAAAAAACCACTGATTCATCCAAACGAGTTTTTTGGTTTTTCAGTTTTTTACAGTTGGAGTCCAATTTGCATGAGTGGATTAATCCAAAAAACCAAAGGACCAAAAAACCAAGTTTAAAAGGGATTAAACCAAAAAAAAACCAAGTTTTTTGGTTTACCCAAACTAAGCCTTTAAAATTTTATTTTTTCTCCACTTTCCTCTTGAAACCAAACAAGTGAAATTCTTTTTCTCATTAATTTTCTTTTATTTTCTTTCTACAACCAAACAAGAGAAAAGAATCAACTTTCTCCACAATTTCCCTCTTCTTTATTTTCCTTCTTTTTTTTTCTCTTCCTTACCAAAGTACCAACCAGAGCGTAAATGGTTCCTACTTATACCTCCCTCTTTTTCTTTTTCTTTTTTAATATGCCTCATACTCGATGAAATCTTATTCGTACTTCTTATTGATGCAAGAGTGTATCTTCTACAATTATATTTTCTTTGACAGGGTATCATATGCTATTTTTATTTGAATGTTGTCAGCTTTCACGTTTGCCGTCTAGCTTGCTACACAGTGGGCCTACTATTGTAAATATATGTATCTCTTAAACTATTGTAAATGGATATGATAAATATGTTATGGCAAATATAACAGTGGCGGAGCCAGGAATTGAAATAGGAGGGGGCCAAAATTATGAAATAAATTTTGGTACCGTAATTTTTTCAAGACTAATCCGGTCATTTGAGTTTTTGTGGGACGATTTTGATAAATCAGAAAATTAATCTCAAGAATTGTTGTTATCATATTGTTTGACGAATGCAGTATTATTCTTGCACAGTATCATTGACCATAATTTAGCGTTCTCAAAATGAAAATTGTTTTTACTTTTTAATTATTTTTGAATTTTTATGAATTTTTTTAAGAATATATATATAAAAAAATATGTAAAATATACTCCAAAATAGAAAAATTGGGAGGCGCCGGGGCCACCCCGGCCCTTATATACATTGGTTACTGAGTGGAATTTAAAGAAATATTTATTGGTTTGAAGAAATCCACTCCAACCAATTAAAAACAACTTTTACAGTGTTCAAATCCTAACTTAGGGAAACAAATATTACCACCTAAATTTTAGAGACAATAAATAATATTATGAACTTGAAAGGACAGTTTAGTAATTAGAAAAAATCAAAGCAAACCAGCCACAAAAGAATTGAGGATGAATTGGAACATTTAAAATACATGGACCTAATTGAAACCTACATAAAATTATAAACACAAAATTGAGACATATAAAATCTAATTAACCAAATTGAAATATACTCATAAGTATAGGAACTTAAAAATAACTAGAGAAAGTCACTTCTTTCTATTGCCGCGTACTAAAATATGGCTAATGAAAGACAAAAGAGTGCATGGTCCACTAGAAACAAATGATACTCCCTCCGTCTAGATTTGTTTATTCATTTTTTTATATTACAGTTGGATAAAAAATTAGGGATATTTTTAAATTAGTAAGTAATTACATATGCAATTTGAACTTGTTTGATATATCTCGATCAATTCAATATTATAATATTTTAAATTACATAAAATATTATAAATTATAGAAATTAAAACATTTAAAAAATAGCAGAACTTCTAATACTATGAATTAGTAATAAATTCAGAAGGAGAGAGTAATAATAAATAAATAAAACATCCGACCCTCCAAAAGGTCATAATGCATCGTGATTTGTGCCTGTGTCCATCACTCAAGGTCATAACAGTACTGGTCGGTGGTTGTTCACTTGTTCTTTGACTCTGGGCCATAGCAGTGGTCGGTGGTGGTTCATTTACTTACTCTTCGACTTCTCTTTCCCCTCTTGGAACACACACAAGAAAAAGGAAGACAACGTGACAAGACAGAGTTAGCATCCAACTAAATTGACGTCACATTTTGTGACAATCATATGCCATACTGCTCTGAAAATATGGAAGAAAAAAAAAGTTGGCAAAAAAGTTAACCAGGGTACAATAGCAAAAGGGCCAAAATAGACCAAGACTATTTTCCTAGAAAGATATTGAAATTAAATATACTATTTTCCTAAGAAAATACTAGTTTCAAAATAATAAACTAAAATTTTAGTATTTCTCTAATAATTAAAATATCGACCTGCATGGCTGCATCACTACTATCCAATTTAGACACTCAAAATGCGTCAACAATCCCAACAGCACCCCTAACAAGACTCATCAAACTTATCAGGAGTAACATGCAGCAGTATCAGCAATAGCATTTACTGTTAGAATAGTTATTTCACAATATTGTATGCGTATGGAATGAAATATCACTTATTAACAGATGAGACATTTTTTTCATTGTCAATTAATTTTGAGTTGGATATAAAATTTTCACATGATATCAAAATAGGCTCATTCCACCCTAAATTTCATATAACAAAATTACATTAAACTCACACTTCAAGATGACAGACCCAGAAAAAAGATGCACGGAAGACCAAAAGGTGGTCAAGCATGGCAAACCTAAATGCCACTGCCCGGGGGGTGTTTTTGTTTTAGAGACGTAAAGCTTTTATCTCACATTGTTTTAGAATGGGAAATCACTTAATAAGTTAATAACATTTTTTTATTTGGATAAATTAGCTTGAAATAGAAAAGAGGCTAAAGTTATTAACATTTAGAATCTCTTCACTTATTATCAATTGATTTTGAATTGGACATAAAGTTTCTACATTTACTTCCAAACTGATAGGGGAAAAAACACCTTATAAAGAACAGGCATACTCTTTGAGACAGCTCGCATTCGGCTCAACCTTCCAATCCTCGGAATCTCAAGAGGCATATGATTGTTGCGGGGGGAGTGCCAACCATGTTGGAGTGTCATGTCATCCCCACATTGTGATGCTTTTTTCTCTCATCTTGTTTAATCTTTGTTAATTCTACAATTGATTTTGTTTAATTTTATACAATTGATTAATAAAATATCTTTTGTTGTTCAACAAAATGGAGTCAGCTCAATCACAGTACTTAAAAGTTTTAACTTTAAAAGTCAATAACATCTACGATATGAAAACCTGAAATGGCTTATGGTTTTCACGGTTGTCGAAATCCAAGCAAAGTATGAATCCTATTACTACTATCCAATACCAAGATTAGGGGTGGTTTCTCATTTTTGTTAAAAGTACTAAAACGAGTAAAAGTTTTAAAAGTAATTGACATATGTGAGAGGAGATGACCTGTTTTGAAATTCACGTCTTAGTTAGCCATTTTAGGACTTTGTTAGCCATTTTAGGACTTTTAGCACTTCTAGAAAAATGGGAAACCATGGCATTAATTTTTCTTTTCCAAAAAGAATTATCCCTTTCCAAGTGCTCGCAGAGCCGCTTTGGCCCCTCAAAAAATATATGTCAATTTGAGGGGCTTCTATTTTGGTATCCACTGCAAAATTTTGAAATAAAAGTCATACATAATGAGATTCATGCGGTAAACCCTAATGATAAGTCCCCTGTATTCTTAATAAAGAAACTTATCTCCCTTATTTTTGTCATTCATGCACGCATTTTTTCGCTTTTATACATTTGATATTGCACGTGGATGTATTTTGTTAGTTTCAGGTGAACTGGGTGAAAATGATGGGTTTTGACACCATGATTCAACCAAAGGAGTGCCCAAGCACCCAAGGATGAAGCACTAGACAAGGCTTGGGGAGACCAATAGGCCAAGAAATGAACTAAGGATGAAAGAAGAAAAAGACCCATAGATACCGGTAGCTTGAAAACTGAGATATCGGTATCCCTGAAAAAAAAACTCACGTTTGGAAGATAGATACCGGTAGCTACAAAAACGGGATACCGATATCCCCGAAGAATTTCATATTTTGATCAGAGATACCGGGAACTTAAAAAATGAGATATCGGTATCCCCAGAACAGAAGGTCAAGATAAGCAAGATACCGGTAGCTTGATTTTAGGGATACCGGTATCCCTGCAAATTTTTTGCACTTTTTGAGCTCGATCTAAAATATCTAGTGGCAATTTTGTAATTATTTGGCACGACTTTTTGGGGCTTTATAAGCCCAAAACTCATACTTTTAGGGTTAGTTTTTAGTTTTACTCTCTCTCCCCCTTAGTTGTTCTTAATTGTAGCTCCAACTTCTCTCTATAATTTCATGCAATTTCACTTAGATTCAAGGTAATTATTCTTCTTTAATGTTGTAGTACGTGTTGAGATCTTTATATAAATCTAGTTTGTTTCCGTTTTTATTGGTTAGTTTGTTTCCGTTTTTATCGGTTAATTCGTTTTCATGTTTTTCTAGCTATTTCGTTAGAAAACTCTTTTTCTTAGTAGTTGTTTGATTAATTTTCAAGTGTTAATGTTGCAGGCAAACCTAGGATTAATCATAAAAATCAGTTTTTAGAGTTACTAAACATGTTTTTAGTTTTCTTTCAATTCATAGGTTTAATTTCTAGCATAATGTGTGAGTAGTTTTAATAGGCTTAGTTATGGGGTGATTAAGACTCCATGACTTGGATTTAATCCGTCTATCTCGTGTATGAGACGTACATTGCTTGTTTACCGAAAATTTGGGGTTTCACTTTTATGTACCAAAGAGTGGGTTTGTTAATCCTTTTGATCACCCGTAGCCAAGAGCTTGGCTGCTTGGCACGTGTGGTGCTTAGAGCGATATCAACCCATCCGTTTGCAAAATGTACCGGAAACCCATAATCTTTGGTAAACACATTTTCTTGTAAATGGTTTTAAAATCTAAATATTCCGTTCGAGGGCATTTAACGATGCCCCAAGCCGGTTATTAAGAGGGGATGGATTAACCCGAGTCATGGTTGTTAAATACCCCTAGACTTTGTCTTAATTTAGTTAGTCTTTTTAAACTTTTGAGTCATTCTCAAAGTCAAGAGAATTCTACCAAACAAACTCCAAAAGCCAAGTTTGCCGCTTTAAGGCTAAAACCATCATTCGTGAATCAACTATCACGCGCGGCGCATTCGGTCTCTGTGGATTCGACCCGGTCTTACCGGTTTTGATGCTACGCGATAACTTAACCCTACACTTAGGGAAGTAACTTTTGCAATACAATCCAAGGTCGAAAGCACCTAACTAGGTTGTGATTAAAGTCAACCAACACATCAAACTCATTATGATTGTACTCTTTCATAGCTTCATTCACATAGGGTTCAAATGAGAAAAAAACATAAAGGCGTGTAGCATGCAAGTCACAGGGGGGGACCCAAGTGATTACCTAATATATTTCGGTTAAAAACTTACAAATATTTGCATAACTATTTTTTTTTAAAGAGATTTGGTAAAGACCGTATTTTAATAAATGGACGATTCAGATCATAACAGTATATTCTCAATGATTTTCATTTGAATGCCCCAAAAAAATTGAACCAAACTTTTATTCTTTTTTAAAAAAACAAACGTCGACAACACATTCTAATTACATGGATAAACACGCATCTTTTATATGAACACTTTTACGGGAAAAAACGCAATGACACAAATGGATTCCAATATATATACTAGTGTCACTCAGCGCATCCAAATCGCAGCCATATCGCTAATCAGACCCCCATTGTTTTTGGAAGAAATGTGCTGTATGGGTTTGAAGGATCATAGAAGGGATGATATTTATAACGTCATGAATGAAGTTATCTAAGTAGATCTTTTTATTTTTCAACGAAATTTGGTTTTTATTTTTTATTTTTTTTGTAGAAAACTGGGAGAAAATAACGTCATGAATGAAGTTATCGTTTTGGTGAAAAGACCCTTTGGTGAGGAAACCAAATTCCCTATCTAGAATGGAAAATACGGTAGGTCAAAATTATTCCCTATTAGAGATCGACGAGAGGATGAGGATGAGGACCGAATGTGTGAAACTCGCCCCGTATCATTCCTATATATCAATAGCGGTCTTAATTTATTCCTCCAATAAGAATTGACATTTGAACAAAATTTTGACAATTAGCTTAACTACTCATTCTTTTTCTTTCTTCGATTTCTTCGTGCAAGTTGTCAAGGGAATGGGCGAGGAACCTTCACATTTCACGTGAGAAGAAAACTCGAACTTTACTGCTTATTCATCACTGTCAATTACTAGTGAATAATCAAGGCTTTTCTAAGTAGTCAACTTTAAGTAATTTACCATTAATTAAAATAAATAAATAAAGACTTTTCTAATTAAATTCAGCTGTTCAAGTCTAACATACCAATGGAGAGGAACAAAAGAAAACGTATTTCTTTCCTTGACACCTCTGTCATTACATCAAACAAGAGAAAAATTAAAGGAGACAAATAGAGATAGCGGGTTTGCTCTACCGTTGAGCGTATACTTTGTGATGAAAAACCACACTCTTTCCTATTTCTTTTTTCACTCTCTAAGTTACTACACTCGCGCATTACCCACTTTATAAGTATGAGGCGGAATCTCCTATAAACTTCACGAATAAACGCTTATATTTTTTATGTTTGATTTGTTACCTTAGATTTTTATTGGATCGCATTACTTTTGAAGCAACCTAATTAAAACACAATTAGAGAAATTAGAAATTATTAAATATAAAATAAAGATTAACAAAAATAATAATTGCCAAAATCTTGAGTCTACTTCTTGGAAGGTACGTACCGACGAAAAAAGGGACCTCAATAAAGTACTTGACTTTTTACAAATCAATTCAAAGAATCAAAAAAAAAAAAAGTAATTGATTTTGGCACTTTATTTTCGTCTAATTACATTTAAATATTTATCTTTTAGTGTCCAAAATACACATTAAAAAACAAAAAATAGAATATGATTATAAAAACATGAAAGTGCCAAAATCATTTTCCGAAATCCAAAAAAAAACATGAAATTTTAAGTTTTTCATTTGATTTTAGCAACTCAGATGGTAAAATCATGGTTGATTTTAGGACGGAGTAAATAAGTTCACCAGGTGCTAAAATCATGGTCTCATTTAGCTAAAATCAACCATAATTTTAATATCTAATGAACTCATTTACTAAAACAATGTAGATTTTAGCAACTGAGTTAAAAGGAAAACTATGCCATAGTCAACCATCTTTCCATTGTCACCAACCAAAAGCGAAAGACGGCAGGAAAAGTGGCGAATAATGAAAAGTAAAAGAAAGAAAGAAAGTGTGCAAAAGGACCCTCTCGATCTCTGTCTCCACAATTGTTCTCTCTTTTGACTGAGTTTTTTATTTGATTTTAGTAATTTAGTTGCTAAAATTAATTTTGATTTTATCAAATGAGTTCACTAAGTACTAAAATTTGAATTGGTTTTAGCTTAAAATCAATCCAAATTTTAACACTTGATAAACTCATTTACTAAAATCAAAAATTGCTAAAATCAAACGAAAAACTCAGCCTTTTTTCCCCTTTTAAGAAACATCAACATTCAACAGTAGAAAAAAGGGAGTTAGAACCCTTCAAAAATCAAAGTATAAGTCAAACCTAATCCTGATTTTCCGCCCGGCTATTGTTACCACTCAAGCCAGGCATAACGGGGGCCGGTGGTGCTTCTTACACCAACCCTGCAATTTTTAAAGCAACATGCACTCCAATCTATATGACACTGTATTATTGGCGATTTTAAAGTATTTGTTTTTTCATTAGCTATCATTTAGTGTCACGGTGGTTTGGGGTGTGCTGAAGAGATGTATATTCCTAGTCTAGCTTGCACGAATTCAATTCAGATTATTATCATGACTTTTTTTTATCGTCAAGAAAAGAATTTAAAAAATCATTAAATATAACATACAACGACTAAGGGGAACTAAGGCAAGACAACATCCCAACAAAGTTGACCAACTCGAAAATTACATGCATCCCAATGAGGTTGGCACCCAAGACACTCAAACAATCACATGGCCATTTGCCAACCTTTATATTTTCTCCAAGGACTGGGAAAAAAAATCCAGCCCCTGGAAAAAACAGACATCTTGGCAAACTACCATTTACCAACAAAAAGATGAGTATGAGTTGTTAGTGATGAAGTTGGCTTTTGTCCAATCTGTCATCGATAACAAAAATGCTAGGGATACAATAGACTTGTACAACAACCCAAAACGCCTATTGTTAAAAAAGAAAAGGTAAAGAAAAGAAGAGGAACAAAATTACGCCTTCATAGTTTACATAGAGAAGAAAGGAAAGAGAGAACTGAATAGCGGACGACGAGCCACGACCACCACTACTGCCGACAAACACAACCCCCACCTCTCTCTCTCTCTCTCTCTCTCTCTCTCTCTCATAAAAGTTCAAAACTTTTCCCAAAATCGTATCCTGCCCCAAAATCAAATTTGGCCCAAAATCAAAATCAGCTCCATGCTCACCACCACCACCATTACCGACATTGACACCCACCACCACGCCACAAACTTCAATCCGATGCCAACTACGTTGGTTTGATGACAACGCCACAGACTGCATCGTCGCCAGACCAAACACAACAGATACCACTCACCGCCACCACTTCAGGATTGTCCTATCTGACCTTGGTAGTGATGGTCACCGGAGGTGGGGAGCCACAGGGGGTATTGGTGGTCGGCGGTGGTGGTCGTGGGTTGTCGTCGTTGTTCTCTCTCTCTCTCTCTCTCTCTCTCTCTCTCTCCCCCCACCCTATGTGTCGAAAGATTTGGGGGAAGAAGGCGTCTGAGATTTCAATTTTTTTTATAGGAGGCCCAAAACGACATCGCTTTGGGCTACAACTCCGTTGTGCCAAATCATTGTATCCTTAGCCTATTGTAGACCTGTAGGTGTTTGGTTCTTTTTACTTCTTTGTAATGGAAAATAATTGTGTGCAAGTGTGCCAGAGAGAGTTTTGAATCTCCTCCCTCAAATTAACTTTGAAAAACCAAATCTAATCAAGCAATTGTGTTTTATTGGTTCAATTACCTCAATTAAGAGGATTTTTCCTTCATAATGAAGAAATGCAAACCAATATACTTAGGAAATCAAAGAACAAAAAAGAAACAAGATATTTCGATTAATAAATCAAAGGTAAACTTACTTTGAAATTGTCTTCAACTTCAAATACAAGATAACAAGAACTTCAAACAATTGATTGTTGCAAGAATAACCGAAATCTACTTCCTAATCTACTTCGAACTTAGTCGAAATCCTAATTCTACTTTGCCAATGAACAAACCAAGCATCATTTGTTTGATAACTTGTTTGTTGAAGATTTGTCTGGGGGGTTTCACTCTTTGACTTCTTCTATTTATAGGCACTGCTAGTGATTTGATCTTTCCGCTCAAAGAATTTGAACTTGACTTGCTTCGAACTCCATCTTTACACTTTGAATTTGGCAGTTTCTTCCCCTCACCACGTCTGAATTTGAATTCCTCTAAACTTCCTTCAGAAGTTTTAATTTGAATTTGCATGGTTGCTCAAATAACTCAAATGAGTACATGTTAAGGAAATAACTGTCTTGCATGATGTACTCCACGTGTCCTAACTATCAGCTACCTTGTTTTATACGTTTACACGTGGAGTTCATGCATTTAACAGTTGAAATCATTGCTTCGAAGTCAATTTATTATATCAGTTTGACTTATAACTGTCAATAACAGATTTTCAAATATGAATATTAATTCGACATCGTATTAATCCATCTTTGTATCAATAATCCAGTGTATTTTTATTGACACATATTTGCCAACGTTTGACATTTTTAATTACGTGTCAATTAATCATTAAATTTGTTAATTTTATATGTAAATAGTAGGTCCACCCTAGGCCTATAACAGTGATGAGAATTGTTCATCTCAAAAAAATAATCTTAGTACCTAAATTATGGTTCATGCGGCGAGCTCATAATGAGAAAATACTACAGTATTTACTAATGCCCCTATTAACCAACAGCAGGGTGTCCTTACATCTACCTATATAGTAGTACTATAGTTTTCACTCAACTTCATTATTTACCGCAATCACGTCTTCCCCATTCCAAGCTCATAGTACTTTTTTGTCCTCCATTTGTAATCCGGCGAGGGCTGGAATTGACTGGAATTTCATAAATCACTTTGGGATTTTCTGTCAGGCGCTTCAACAGTCCATTAATTTAAATGCAGTAGGCTTGCTTTGAATTTTGGCTACAAAATTTATATGTAAATACTAATTCCATGGTTACCTTTAATATTTTTGTTGGAATATGGAAATTTAGTTCAACATTTTTTTGGCGACTTTGACCATTAAACTATAACGGGACCTAAACTTCCGAGCGATCGAGCCCCCGACTAAAAAAAGACGATAGATCAACTCTTTTCTTAAATGGAAAAACCTGCAATTATCTGATATGACTATACGGCATTGCGACCATTGATGACCTTGATTCCATTCCCTCGGATCTTATCGCAGGATGCATTTTTCAATCAAACTTGAAAAACTTGTGACCGCACTCGAGTCATATTGAACTATTTTCTACTATAAAACCGGACGTTAGTTAAACAACGTCTGACCTGATTCCCCTCTCGCGCCAAAGGATATTTAGGCAGCCAATTGTGGGTCTGGTCAACTTTTTCTATCTTCACTCAAAATTCACTATCAAGTAAACGAGCATATTATGTACTTGAAAAATGTCTTCAAACACTATTTTAGGCTGTCAGGGTTCCCGCGCCGGACCCAGCCAGTAAATCCAACTCTACATTAAAATGAACCTGCAAATTATGTTGTTTTCATTTCAGTCTCCCTAGTTAAACCCTCAACGTCTTCATTCAATTCACATACTAAGGATGGCATTCGAGCACACCCTTCGGGGCCGGTAGTGGTTTGTCCAAGCTATATAGGATAAAAAAATCTCTCGTGGCCTCCCGTCAGCCGTTCTCGGCCCCGGACCAACTTTTTACCAAAATTTCATAGAAAGATCCGTCGAGTCTCCAAAACATATTTTCAGTCTCAAAACTATACCGAAAGTGTCTCGAGCCTCGTCGCCATCCATTTTTCAGTCCTGGGCGGGAATTTTAAACTTTTTCTCAAACGACCCATAGTCTCCAAAACTTACTTTCAGTCTCCAAATATTGGGCCTGGAGTGCCACATGGATTTGGTTACACAATGTCACTTCCTGCGACCACTCTAAAAACAGACTTGCGGATGTAATGTCGAATGCCATAAAATAAGTAATTGAAACCCTTCCTACAACTAATTGGTTTTAGGAGAGTTGGTGGAAAAATGGTCTGACAAGTGGAATAAAAAAAAACCCCTAACAATATGAATGCGAATCACTAGTTAATACTACCAACAGAAATTCACGCAAGCAGTCAAATTCCACAGCACAGAGATATAGATGGAAAACCCTAAATGAGTACAAAAACCACGGGAAGAAATCAAAATCACTATAATATTGTGCAATTACGGATATACCTATCCAAACGATGTAAATCCTCACAACGTTCTAAGTATTACCTGATGAGTCATACATACACCACACTCAATGATCTTGATCGCCAACGTCTTGAATCGCACAAGCCTTCCTTGGATACTTTCAGAGTCCCACCAAAAGTATTCCTTAGAAATCACTTCTAGATTGTAGAGAACTTCTCGGAGATGAACATGTAGTTGTACGATTGTTCGATTGTGTTGAAACTCCAAGGTTATCGCTTAAAAGATCAAGAAACTTTTTCCCCTCTCTTGCCAAAAAGTGCAACTGCTGTAAGTTCTGAGAGATAATGAAAAAACCCTAACACATCGGTATTTATAGAGAGTTGTCCGCGCCCAACTTGCTCGACAGGTTGCTCAAGCAAATCCTGAAGTTTTCTGTAGATTCTTGGTAGAAGAGTTGTTGGAGATGTTCCTCGAACAAGTCTTTGAGCAACTTCTCAACTAGTAAAATAACACACCCAACTCACCACTGAAATAGATACTACCGCACTCTCAATCATTGCATAAACAGATGATTCTTTTTCACACCTAAACAGACACTCTAAAAAATAAAATTACAACTTGATGTAAACGTGTGTTTTGTCAAACAAAATTGTCAAAACAAAGAACTCTGGAACTTGGTACTTACACCAAATTGCACCGAAAGCATCTTGGTGCTCTTCGGCATCTATTTTTCAGCCCCCGGAATCAGATTTTTCTACTTTCTCTCAAACAACCCACAAAGTCGCGTATATTTGATTTCAACCTCAGAACTATACAGGGAACGTCCCAGGGCTCACCGGCAGCCTTTTTTTTTTTTTCCTTCGGCAATTTTTTACCACTTTTTTTCCAAACAATCCCGGTAATCTTCTAACTACATTTTTTTTTTTCTGTCAAAACTATTCCGCAAGTGTCCTGGAGCCTACCAGCATCCATTTTTTGGCTCTAGACCGATTTTTCCAACTTCCCTCTGAGTCTTACGAACATGTTTTAAACTCCGAAACTGCTCCAAAAGCATCCCAGGACCTCCCGTTACCATTTTGACTTATGGTGCTCTTGTTGGAGCTGACATATCACGCCAGGTACCGAAGGAAAAGAAGTAGAGCAATACAATTGGGACGAAGGATTTGCTGCTAATCAGGCACCCGTTGAAGATTGGGACCTGAACCTTGATCCTTAGAGTGCTCTGTCCTTTTCACACCTTATTTTGGAATAATGCAACTTAACTTATCAAACTCAAAGTATTTTGTTAGGTTGTAGGAGTAAAGGAGTAATTGATAAGTACTTTGGATATTTAATTTCATGTTTCCGCTGCAATTTAAGTATACTACGTGCTCGACTCAAGAATTTTCTTCGGCGCATGCAGGAATTGAGTTTCTCAGTCTCAGTTTCACTCAATTGAGCTGATATTTTGGCAAGGAAGGCCTCAGATGAGCAAAACAAGTTTGCAGATAACTTTGTTTTGACCGTTTTTTCTATTCTTTTCTATTCTATTATATGATAACTTGGGGGTGAAGCAGTGCCAGACTTTGTAAAAGGTTTCGCCATATTTAAAGGAGTACGTGGGGCTGTATTAAACCTTTGTTTACACCAAATACATCTTTCGTAAGCATATCTTTGCTTGAAACTGTACTTTTTTAAGTTCTATCATGGGTTCCACACTAGATTTCCATTTAATTAAACAAGTCTATTCTTTGGACGACAAAAACTTATTTTTCTCCCATTCTTCACCGCACCGGCTCGATCTAAGTGTTGATAAATCCTAAGGATTGGCCGGATCTTGCTATCAAGGTATGAAACTTAAGGGTTTATAAGCCTTAAGTCTAAGGTTTGAAACTCCCAAAATGCTATAAACTAGTGCGGGGCTAGGTCACGATGCTTGGGCGCCCAACATTAAATGAATTTTCCACTCAAAAATTGCAGCGTTGATCACTTACAAATTTGAAAAAATATACGTAAAATGACTCGAACACTTGAATCGTGTAAAAGTAATCGTGAGTTTGACTAATTAGGGACGTGAATCATGTGTCTTACCAGTTCTAATTTTATTCGGACAGGTGAAAATCTAGAGCTCTAGGCCCACAAAATCTAGTGCGTTTGAATAGTTTAATAGGAAGTGAAATGCGGCTGAAAAGTGGTGTTATTCATTCAACCACTGGTGTATTCGTTTTGAGTTTTTTCCTATATTAGATTATTATATAATTATATTATCTCCTTTGTCAAAATGCATGGGTTGACTTTGAATTACTAATCACCAAGTAGAAAAGGTCACTCATTTCCAGTTTAACGGAATTCATAACTATATTTGCGAATCATTTCGAATTTTTGGATGGTTGGCGTATGTGAGTCCAGATCTAGTCCGAGATCCTTAGGTCTGGAACTCATAATTTCGGATCAAATTTTCATGTCTAAACCGTCTAATATGTTTAAAACGTGTTTTCAAAGGTTCTCCCGAGAAATCATCCAAAAAAATACCGGGAAGGATTTCATTTAAGCAGTTTTTTTTTTTTTTTTGAAGATTTCTCACAAGTCAAAAAAATGCTCGGATCATAGAGGTCCGAAAGTCCAGATCCTGGTCTAGAACAACGTCCATATATATATGTTTATATAACAATTTAGGTGAGCCTCGTTAAATGTTTATATAACAATTTCTATTTTTGGGTTTACATGTACTCATAATTTTAGTTAGAATTCTAATTTATTAAAATTTAAGAGGGTTTTTAATTGACAAGATACACTCATTGAATTACCCTAAGTTCATAGCATTAGTCTCCAATTCAACACTTTCTATGTCAATTAGTAACATTTGGACATAAATTCATAACATTTATTTTGAGTTCATAATATTACATTTCCATGGTGTGAACTTTTAAACCAATGTTATGAATTTTTATGCAATGTGATAAGTCTTTATATAAATGTTGTGAATTACATACCAAATGTTATGACTATCTATACAAAATGTGAGGAACTCTAAACAATTTATATATTATGAGAGTGTAAAGTACATATAAATGTGAATGTGAATGTGAATGTGAATGTGTATTATGGCCTCTGTGTGTGTGTGTACACATGTACACACATATTCTCAGGATATGCATTTGGGTTATCTTACACACCTTGATCAAATATTGATCCTTCTGAGAGTAATTTCACAATCCATAAGCTGGGCTAATTTAAGGCCTAGTTTCCCAATAGATTTTATTGAATGAGGAAGAGATTTAATAAATCTCAACTTTTCTAATGGGGTTTATTTTAACAAATTTTGATAAAATCGTTTGGGAAACTCACCCTAGATGTAGGGCTAAAGTCTATTATTGGCTAATCCCACAATAGATGAGATTCCAAACTTGAAGATTTAGAAAGTGCCAAATTCTTAAGAGGTGCTTTGGCCAAAAAGAAGATCAAGGTTTTTTGGTTTTTTCATTTCGTCTTTATTCAATTTTTTTTTTCATTTGTTAGTTTCGCGTCAAGATTTTGTGGTTTCTGGATTTCTCCCGGTGAGACGAATCTAACAAGTATAAATTTGTGGTCAAACCAAATATTTTTTTGAATAAAGCCGAAATACTTGTTAGATTCGTCAATAATCCAAGTATTTCGGCTTTATTAAAAAAAATTGAATTTTAACCATAATTTTATAAGGCCTAGACCATAAGCTGCGCTCATTTAAACGTAAGGGTGAAGTCTCTTATTGCCCAACCCCATAATAGCCAAGATTCCAAACTTGAATAGTAGCAAAGTCCTAAGTCATAAAGCCTAGACTACAAGACGACGGGTTTGATATTAGGTTGGTAAAGGAAAGGCCGAACGGGTAACTTGTTTAACTCTTCTTTTCTTTTCTTTTTTGGCTACTTTAACTCCTTGAGCACTGGACAATGTATATTCCCCACATAACACAAAAGAAAAAAAAACATGCATAGCTTTAATTGCACCGGTATTTAATTTTCCAGCCCAGATAGAACCTTTTTTTTATGAAGAGATAGAAATTCCATTTAATCAAACAACCACAGTACAAATACGGATCAAAACAAAAACAAACTAAAATCTACCCAAAAAAGGCCTAAAACTAACCAAGTGACAAATCAGAAAACACAGAACAAACTATTGGTGCCATCGCTGCAGCTGTCACATTGTCACCTCTGCTTGCCGTCAGTGTCGGAGACCCAGATCGGCCTCCCTTTGGTCCAACCCACAAAGATAGACCTTGTTAAGATGAAGTTTGATTGATCGAAATTTGAATAATCTTTTTGGTAGAATTCCAAAGAGAAAATGTCGCTCAATAGAAAAAATAATCCAACTTGATTGGGCTAGGGTTGTGGAAAAGTGGAATATAGACCAAATGAGAAAACTTATTTATTTATGCATTTTTTTGGAAAGAACTACATTTTTTGTGAGTGAGTCAAAAGTTCAACTGGATCGAATTGTGCTTTCAGTCTGGTTACAGTCAATTTAACACAACCAAAGGTTCAACTCGTTCTTAATTTATTTTCTCTTTTGTAGCCCGAGTCATCATATAATAAGTTTCGTAATATGAAAGACATTCGGAGCACTAGGTTATTAGGTCTAGTACATGATCGAGTTTAATCAGTAATCTTTCTATCCACACCAAGGTTTTGAATACCGTATCGGCGCGAGTACTGGTTTTTCTATTGGTATGGTACAGTACCGGTACCGTATCGGATTTGCCGCAACTATATATATATATTGAGAGAAAGGGTTCAAGAGACACAAAATTTATCACAGAATATGACATTTTCAATCTCATTTTCTTAAATCCACTTAATCTATGTATATTTAGTACATATTTGTTGTATTTGATGTTTGGTAGTGATAGAAGTTAAACTCGTGCATCACGAACCCTTTTTAAAAAACATACCCTATTTTTTTATAATCTCCTTGTTCAGAAATCATAGTTTTTGGGTCACACCGATACCAAATTTAGAAAAAATGTATAACTACAATGTTGTAGATCTTGAAATTCTCTTAAATTTTGATATATAACTTGCCTTGATCGGAGTTCGGAGTAAAAAGTTTTGGCCAAAATATGGTGGCAGTTTTGTTCTGTCCGGTATTTACCCGGTATTTTCCAAAGACCGGGCCGGTATTCCCGTATTTTCCTCAGACGGCGGTATCCAGGCCGGTACCGCCGGTATTGATTTCTGATGCGGTATTAAGGGTCCTTGGTACCATTTTTATAGAAAAAACGGATGTAATACTTGCCGCAGATGCGCACGCGGTATTGATAACCTTGATCCACACCCTAAAATGCGGAACTTCCATCCACACTCTACTTTTCCGATCAAATTTTCATGATTCGAACTGTTCAATGAGTTTAAAAAGTGTTTTTAATTGTCTTTGTGAGAAATTAGCAGAAAGAAATATCATACAGGGCTTGATCCAAGTAATTTTTCATAAAACTACACTTTTTTTATTAGAAACAACAGTTTTTTGGATCAAGCCCTTCCCGATACTTTTTTTTTGTTGATTTCTCATGGAGACCCTTAAAAACATGTTTTAAACACATTAAGCGGTTTGGATCGTTGAGATTTGGTCCAGAACTATGAGGCCCAGAATGGGATCTAGATTTTTAGTGGCGTGGATGGGAAGGAAACTGCTAATTTAATTAACTAGTCACTTATTACTTACCAAAAAAAACTATTGCGTATTATTCATAAAATTAATCTCGTCATTTAAGATATCCATTAGGTCCCCTTTAGCGTAACTTCTTGACGACTTTAAAGTATGGTCCTTTTTTGTGTGGTTATTTTCTTTAATTTTTTACGAGATTGTGGTACAACTTTTACATAACATATTGTTCAAACCAACCGTGCCACACAATCACAAAAAAGAGGGTCAAAGGTGGGCCGCATTCCACTAAGTTAATTATTGGGTTGTTTACTTTCCACATTTTACAAGATATGTCATTCTTCTCACATGCAGGAGCGTACAGTGTACACTCATTAAATCACCTTAAGTTCATAACATCATTCTCCAATTCAACAATTTGGTATATCAATTAGTAACGTTTGGACATAAATCTATAACATTTATTTTGAGTTTATAATTTTGTGGATTTTTAAAGCAATGTTATGAATCTTTGTGCAAAGTGATGAGTATTTATATAAATGTTGTGAATTATATACCAAATGTTATGACTATCTGTTGGGAGTGAAGTTAACCCTCTCGGTAGTGCTACCAATGTTTTGGTGTAGCACTACCCATAGCCTAATTTCTGAACATAATGTTTAGGAGCGCTACATGCTTTTCCCTGTAGCGCTACCGAGACCTTAAAATTATTTTTTAGGGTTTTGGCCGACGGTGTGTGCGTGTTTACATCTAAAATCAACCAATTCAATGATTAATTGACGCGTAATCAAGAGTGCCAAACGTTGGCAATTACTCGTCGATACAGACACACTGGATTAAAAGAACATATTTGAGTAAATACGATGTCGTATCGTGTTTAAATATAAAAACGGTTATTAGCAGTTACGAACCATCATTATTGGAAAGAATTGACCTCAAAGCTATGGGATCAACTGTTAAGTATATAAGTTCTACGTGTGAACTTGGGAAACAAGGCAAATTGGCAGTTATAACACGTGGAATACTTATAGAAAGGCAGTTATTCATCTTAACGCTTAATCATTTGAGTTCGTTTGAACAACTGTACAGATTCAAAATCAAAGCTTTTAGAGGAAGATTTCAGAAGAATTCAAATTTAGACGTGGAGGAAGGAGCAACTGCCAACTCCAGGAGTGGAAGTTAGAGTTCGAAGCAAGCCGATGTTCAAATTCGTTGAGTGGGAAGTTCGAATCACAAGCAGCATCTATAAATAGAAGAATTCAAAGAGTAAAAAACCCCCGGACAAATCTTCAACAAACAGCTATCAAAAAACTGATGCTTGGTTTGTTCATTGGCAAAGTAGTTTAGGATTTCGAACTCAGTTCGAAGTAGATTAGGAAGTAGATTAGGATTTAGACTAGGATTTAACTCGATTGTTCTTATAACAATCACCCCTATCCCGATTGTTCTTGCAACAATCACCTGTTCGAAGTTTTGTATTTGAAGTTGGAGACAATTTCGAAGTAAGTTTATCTTTGATTTATTAATCGAAGTGTCTTGTTTCTTTGTTGTTCTTCGATTTCCTAAGTTTGTTGGTTTACATTTCTTCACTTGTTGAAAAAATCCTCTTAATTGAGGTAATTGAACCAATAAAACACAATCGCCTGATTAGATTTGGTTTTCCCAAAGTTAATCTGAGGGAGGAGATTGAAACTCTCTCTGGCACGCTTGCACACAATTATTTTCAATTGCAAAGAAGTAAAAGAACCAAACACATTTTTTGGCACGCCCAGTGGGACTCGAAAGTGTTGAATGGCTCCAAAACTTAGGAAGCAAGCAGATGATTCTCAGATTGGCCAAACGCCAGAAGATGAGAACAATGTTAATTCTAGAGAGAATGAACAAGTCGAAGGCCTTCAAATAGGACCAGAGACTCGTACTGGTCAAGACTTAAATACGGGGGTTGGCCAAACTTCTCGAATGAATACTAGGAATAATAGAACTGTACATGTTGATGACCCAAAAAATCCAGAAATTGGATGAGGGGTGTCATCTAATCGATTCTTTAAAATGATTGCTACATTTAAAAAACTCGCTCAAACCCAGAAGCTTGTATTACAAAAATTAGAAGAGCAATTAGGACTTAAGCATGAGCCTTTGCCTTCATTTGAGAAGGATAAAGGAGAGGCTAGCACAAGTAGACCTAAATCAAAGCTTGGAAAAGAGCCTATAATTTTAGATGACATACCAGAATCTTGGTATGAACCCGCAAAAGCTTGTGATTACCAAATTCCTAAACCTAAGAGAGTGTTCAAACAAAACACTAATGTCCTCAAACCAAATTTTGATGGTTTAAATGAGGAGAAGGGTTTCAGAAACATGGATTATGGGTTCGATGAGTATGTTTATAGTCCTGGAAATCATTTTAATGAGAAGGATAGAACTAGTGCAAAAAGGCCCAACCCAAAAATTGAAATTCCTAAGTATGCAGGAATACCAGAGATGGGTAGAGTGCATTCAACCACTTGTATGAACCTTTTTCACAAAGAAGAAGGAGGTTTCAAGCAAAGATAGGTCCTTTGAGGATCCTTTTGAGAGGTTTCGTAAGATCACATGCCTAGAAATGTTACTTGGGAACCACCTCGTTAATCCAAGGGTACCTTTTAGGAGAACGCCCAACCCATTCGAGATGAAATATTAGGTCTCATGCAAGAAGTATATGGACCTCTAAACAGAGGAATACAAACCCAAATTTATAGAAAACCCTATCCGTAATGGATAGATCGGCAGCTCAAGTTCCTAGGGGTTTAAAATTCCGTGATTTTACTTTATTCCATGGGGATGGAAAACAATCAACAATCGAAAGCACATTGCCGATTTACGGCTCAATGTAAAGAATTGGGCAATAATGGGTTTATTAAGTTGAAATTGTTTTCTAGTTCTTTGACAGAAACAAACCTTGAATGGTACTCTAACTTAACGCCGTAATCGGGCCCAAATTGGCAAAGAATGGAAGAATTATTCCATGCACAATTTTATCAAACCAACCTCGAAGTTACCATGGTGATTTAGCAAGACTAAAGCAAAAGCCCCGATGAAAAGGGCCGCACAATTTATTGCTAGATTTAAAAGGGCTAGAAACAGTGTAAACTTCAACTTCCGTAAGTTGAATTTGTGAGAATAGCACAAGATGGGCTAAGTAGAGAACTTAGGAAGAAGTTCGATTCTACAGAGTTCAGAGATTTGGTTGATCTGACTTACAAAGCTTCTAGATATGAATCTTTGTTAGAAGAAGATGTCGATAGGAATAATTCATCTTATTCAACCTATTATAAGGAGCCCATTTATGAAATTGATGTCTTTGAAATCGCCGAAAGCATGCCCCCTTTGTGTGTGTGAATGTTTAGTTCGAAAGGATTCTTCTATAACACCGTGAACTAACAAGAAAGCATTTAGTAAAGTATATTCATTTGATGTTTCTAAAGCAGATGAAATTTTTTATTACCTTTTGAAGAAAAAGTTTATCAAACTTCCTGGGAATGTTAAACTTCCAACTTTGGAAGAAACAAAAGGAAAGAACTATTGCAAATGGCATGCTTCTTGGTCTCATTCAACTAAGAATTGTAATGTTTTCCGTGACAGGGTTCAAGAGCAAATCAAGAAAGGAAGGATCATGTTTCCAGAAAAGACTATGGGAATAAATACAGATCGATTTCCTCGAATTGAAGAGGTAACTGCTAATACCAATGTGCCAACAGCTTTGGCCAAAACAGTGCAGGAAGTATGGCAGAACAGGCGAGTTCATGTTGAGATGAACTCTATGCAATGTGAAAGAGGAAAGCCAAAGTTTGGCCAACTTCGAAGTGAGGCTAGAAAGACATATGGGCAGAAGTATGAGACATGAAGTTCTTCTCAAAAGGGTTTCAAGCAATCTCATCTTCCCATGCTTGAAGCATCCTTCTTGGAATGCTTATGCATGGAGCAGGTGGCTAATTACTTGATCTTCAAAGATTTAGATCGACATGGGGTTGATTTCTTTCCAAAGAGGATGGAAAGAAAAGCTTTGGATCGTAATAATGAAAGAAAGCCTTGGATAAGCCCAAAACAAGGAAAGAATGGGAAGCCTTGGCCAGTTTCGAAGAGACATGTATCTTCTAGTCCAATTCCATCAGCTTCGAAGAGAGAGTATCCTCCTTTGAAGAAGGTTAACACTGGAAAGGCCTTAATAGGCCGAGAAATCGAAGAAGAAGCGGGGAACAATTCACCTTGGTAAAAGGAGTTCCCCATTGGTTTTCAAGAAGGTTAAACCGTAACTCTTCCGGGAATATAAAACCTCTCCTAAAGTGGGAAACAGGGATGGTTAAACCTCCAAATACACCTACTGGGCAATGGGTTGTGATTAGGGATCCAAAGACCAAGTCACCTCAAATGATTCCTATGCTTACTCGAACTCAGAACAGGAAATTGCAAAGGAGGTATACTAGCTTCCAAATGGAAGAATATGCTTCCAAAGAAAATCATAATGGGGTGACAAGTTTAACCCGAGATTTAACAGACTTGAAGAGAAGATTCTCAAGAATCTCTTCAAAAAGGGTTTACTCAATCGTAAAGAGAAGCAATCGAAAGTCTAGCGCAAGGATGGACAAGAAAGTACCTAAAAAATATCCAAAGATCACCAAATTCCTTGGCAAGCTATCGGCCCGGGCTTATTAGAAGCCATGGTAAGTGGAATAGGGAAGAAGGAGGAGAAATGGATTCATCCCTATTGGAACATTGTCCCCATGGAAACTTCTCGCAGTGGAGTTTCTCAAAAAATGGACACAATAGAGGATGGATCAGAAGTTACCAAGTGAGGAAAAAGAGGACCATTCATTTTGGGACTTTGCCGAAGTTAAAATTAACATGGTTTTCTCCGTCATTTGATTTTGGACCTTTTGGACCGATTGTTCACCGGGCCGAAGGTATGCTACAAACCAACAAGCATTACTCCTATGGAAACCATTGATGTGTCAAGTGAAGAGGAGTATGGCCTTACATATGATAATGGTTGGAATGATGGTTGGGGAGCTTTAGTATCTAAAATTCAAAAGGAAGAAGAAGAAGAAGAGCTTTATGATCATGGTTAATGCTATGGAGGAGCCGTAAGTAACATCCTAGAAAAAGAGCGGTATTTGTTCCGAGACGTAGATTGATTCAAGTACCCTTTAGTTGTTGATTTGAATTGTGCCGATCTTTCTTATCCTTTCAAATCACCTTCGAATGATATGAGGCACCATTTGAAACCTTTATATATATCCGCTTTGTTTGATGGGATTTTGTTAAAAATGTAGTATTGGTTGACAATGGTACAAGCAGTTGAATATCTTGCCTTCTAGGACCTTAAAGAAGTTGGGAAGGAAAAGGTTGATTGATCCCAACAAGTACATCCATTGCCGGGTTTATTGGTGAAAGTAAAACCCCAAAGCAATTGTTTCTATCCTACCAAAGTTGGCCAAGTGGAAACCGACATGACCTTCTTTGTGGTGGATACTTTTACAAGTAAGTATAATGCTTTACTTGGTAGAGACCGATTCATGTTAATGGTTGTATTCCATCTTCGATGCATCAAGCTTTGATGATTGTGAAGTATGAAAAAGGGAAAGAGGTGGGAATCGAAGAAGTGAAAGCAGATCCACATCCCTTCAAGATTTCAAAGAAATTGTGCGAGGCTGAAATGTATAAGCCTAAAATCATTCCTTTAAGTGAGATAGCACAATCCGCCACCCTTCCATCCAAGAAATTGGAAATGGGAGAACCTGGCGAGTTAAAATCTAAGCTTAAACAAGCAAATTGATTATGAATCGCATAATCCATCAGATGAGGTCGCTTGGATGTGAATCCAAGGCAGAGGTTGAAGAGGCCAATTCATTGGCCTTAGTCAAATTTATGGCTCTAGAAATAGAGCAGAGGTTACAAGAAACAAATGATTGGGAAGAATTATTGGCTGAAAAATCTGACTGGGGGTTGAAGCCAATTAAGTTCGAAGAAGCTTTTTACAGGCCATGTCGACTCTCAAGACCCCTTTAGAAGAAGTGGAATTGGGAGAAGGAATTGTTCCAAATAATCGCACAAATCAACAAGGAGCTTGATGTCGCTCAAGTCCAAGTTGATCTCGGTGCTTAAGGAGAACAAAGAGTGCTTTGCTTGGAGTTACAAGGAATTAATGTGTTTGAGTAGGAATTTAGTTGAGCATAGATTGCCTATCAAAACTAATTGCAAACCTTTCAAACAAACTTCCAAGGAAAATGTCTCCACGAAACCATATCATTGGTTAAAAAGGAAATTCAAAATCTTCTAAATTTGGTTTTATTAGAACAAAGAAGATAATGAGAATGGCTATCAAATATTGTTCCTGTTATTAAGAAGAATAAGAAAATTAGGGTTTGTATTGACTTCAGAAACTTGAATACTGCAACCCCTAAAGATGAATACCCAATGCCTATAGTAGATATGCTTGTGGATAGTTCTCCGCAGTCATAAAATTTTGTCTATTATGGATGGACATTCGTGGTATAATCAAATTTGTATATAGTGAAGAAGATGTTCATAAAAAAGATTCATTGAGCCCTGTGCAACCTTGGGACCTTCGAATGGGTCAAAATGCCTTTTGGGCTAAAAAATGCTGGGGCTACTTATCAAAGAGCTATGAACACTATCTTCCATGAGATAATTGGGGTTTTTTAGAATGCTACATAGATGACATTATTGTCAAATCAAGATCTATTGATGAACATGTAGAACACTTGAAAACCGCTTTTGAAAATGAAACATTATCAACTAAAGTTGAATCCTCGCTAAATGTGCTTTTTGGGGAGTGACTGCAGTAACTTTTTAGGATATCTAGTTCACAGTAAAGGTATTCAAGTTGATAACAATAAAGCTAAAGCTATTATTGAAGCAAGACCTCCTTTGAATAAGAAGGAGCTTCAAAGATTTCTTGGACAGTTGAATTTTCTTCGAAGGTTTATATCTAACACTGCAGGAAAAACTAAAGTCTTTTCTTCCTTGTTGAAATTGAAGGATGGAGAGGACTTCGAATGGACTAAGGAGCATGATGATGCTTTCAGGACCATCAAGGAGTACTTGATCAATCCACCAGTTCTTGTTCCACCCAAAAAGGGAGAGCACAGTTAAATTGTATTTGGCAAAGAAAACCATGACTCAATTGGAGTTCTATTGGCTCAAGATAACGGAAGAAGGAAAGGAGCAAGCTATTTATTATCTAAGTAGGTTTCTTAATGATTGTGAAAGTAGGTATTTTTGCAAAGAGAAAAGTTATGTTTAACTTTGTTTTTGCTTCAAGAAACTCGTGTACTATATAATGCCTAGAGTAACTTATGTAATTTCCTGCATGGATGTTATGAAGTATATGTTGTCTCAACTCGTACTTAGTGGCGGAATTGGGAAATGGATTGTATCTTTAATAGAATTCAATATAGAATATCTCCCTCAAAAATCAGTTAAAGGACAAGCTTTGGCTAATTTTTTAGCTGATCATCCAAATGAAATTGAGACTCCTGAGATAGCAGATGTTGATATCATAACAATTAAACCATGGAAGATGTGGTTCGACGGTTGAAAACATTTCAAATGGTGGAATTGAGTTGTTTTGGAATCCCCTCAAGGTTTGAAAACCAAATTTGGGTTTCAAATAAATGAAGGGGAATGCACCAACAATCAAGCAGAGTATGAAGCCTTAGTTATGGGGCTAGAGTTGTTGCTTACTTTAAAGATTGACATAGTTAAAGTGTTTGGAGACTCTCAATTGGTGATAAACCAGGTGAAAGGAGATTTTGGTTGTCATAGTGTTGGTTTAAAACCTTATCATCAATATGTGAAGTTGTTAGTGAAGCAGTTTCATATGATTACTTTCACCTATGTGCCAAGATTCTTTAATGAAGAAGCAGATGCAGTGGCACAAAGAGCATCAGGATTTAAATTTATCACTGATGACAACAAAGAGTTTTGTCAGTTAACTCTAAGGAAATCCTTAACAATGCTCAAAGATAGATATACTGATTTCGAAGTATGTGAAATCATCGTTCCTCCTAGTTCGAACGATTGGAGACAATCATTGATTGATTATCTAACAAAGCCCGATGCTAAAAGCGGATAGAGCAACAAGGTTAAGATCATTAATTACATTATGTACAATGGAGAGTCATTCAAGAGAGGAGCAGATGGTTTGTTGCTTAAATGTCTAAGCAAGGTTGATGCCTTTAAAATCATGGCAGAAGTCCATGAAGGTATCTGTGGAGCTCATCAAGCAGGAGTCAAGATGAGATGGTTAATTCGAAGGTATGAATATTATTGGCCTACCATCCTTAAAGATTGTATTGATTATGCAAAGGGATGCCGTTTTGTCAAAAAACGGGACCTCTCGTTTACTCAATTCTATCAATTACAATATGTAATTAAACCTTGGCCATTTAGAGGATGGGCCATGGATATGATTGGCATGATCTACCCTGCTTCTAGAAGTGGTGATAAGTTCATTTTAGTTGCCACTGATTACTTTACTAAATGGGTAGAGGCTCAAGCTTTTGATAATGTATCTCAAGAACAAGTAATTGGATTCATTAAGAATATTGTATTCAGATTTGGATCTCCAGAAACCATAACAGTGGATAATGGTTCCATCTTCAAGGCAGAGCGTAAAAGCTTTCGCAGCCTTCTCATGGGGTTTCTTTGATCAACTCCACTCCTTATTATGCTCACCAAAATGGTCGGGAGAATCAACCAATAAGATTATCAAAAGAGGTATTCAAAGAATGGTTGATAGAAATCCGTAAGAATGGCCAAGTCTACTCTTAAATGTACTATGGGCATATCGAACCACTAGAAGAACCAAGATGATGTACTACTCCTTTTTGCTCTAACTTATGGGCATGATGCTGTTTTACCAATGGAAATTGTAGTGAGATCACAGAGAGTTGCTTCTCAAAATAACCTAAATATTGGGGCATACCATCAAGCAATGCATATGGAGCTAGGAGTGGATGAAGAAAGAATTAAGGCTCTAAATCAAATACTGCTACAAAAGTCAAGAGTAGCTAGGAGTTACAACAAGAAAGTGGTACGTTCAAGCTTTGATATAGGTGATTTAGTATGGAAAGTGGTTTTACCTATCAAAGAAAGAAAGCAAGGACTTGGAAAATGGTCCCCAAATTGGGAAGGGCCTTTTCAAATTCATAGAGTTCTTAAAAGAGGGGCATATCATTTGAAAGATTTAAATGGCTATGTTCATAGAAGAAAGATCAATGGAAGATATCTGAAGGCCTATTTCCCAACCATTTGGGAATCCTTTAGTAGAAGATGAAATAAAATTAGTTTGTCTCTTTTTTGTTTGTCTTTGCTCAAAGATCATTTGTAAGGAACAAAGCGGATAAAATGGTTCAAGCTTGAATACTAAATAATGGATCAACATTCCAAGCGGTCATAAAGTAATGAATTGAGAGGGAAATAAACATTTCATTCATTACTTAAAAAACTGCGGTAATTGTATCTTTTAGGTCGCTTCCATACATGAGCACCTCTCTTTACAAATAAAGTCATAAAATTCCTTTTGATCAGAGGTTTGTTGCAGTTGGGACTTAAGGTCTTTGATGATTGCAACTGTTGAAGAAGCTTTGTTCATAGAGGACTGTATATTAGAAGAGGTCTGATCAATTTCTCTTCCAACTTGAAGTAAAGCTTCTTCTAGTCGACCTTCTTCCTCTCTTAGATAATGAAGCTTCTTAACATCTTGATCATAAGAAGAAACCACTCTTCGAGCTTCATCATCTGCATTAGATAAGGCTGCTGCCAAGCTCTCTCTCAGGAGATGCCTCTCTTGAACCTCACAAAGTTGTTGAGCCTTCACTTGAAACTCAGCAGCCTTATTCAAAAGCTGTTTGTGAAGCTCTTGAGAAGCAGGTCTCAGTACCCAGGCAGCTTGACAGCAGATATCCAAATGTGCCTTTAAATCCCCATCGGCCAGGTTCTCAAAGCCCAACTTTGAAAGCTGCTGGAAGATCTCCCTCAATTCTTGAATCTCATCTGGAGAGAAAGTTGGTTTTACCAACTCTGAAGGGGATAAACTGTATTGAACTTTGAGTTGGTTGATGGGAGATTCAGGAGAAGAAATGGGAGCCTTGGGATTGGTGATTCTTTGGCAAAAATCACTCACTTTTGATTTGAACTGCTCCAGTGAAGAAGTATCACCAGCAGAAATGCTAGTAGAAGCACCAAAATCCTGTTGAAGAAAATGGATAAGTATGATTAGGCTTAAGTCTTCGAAGTAAGGTATGATTAATGCAGGCATAAACACAATGAATCAAATTACCTCAACTGGATGATACGGTCCTGGTGGAGTTTGTTCAGTAGGCATGTTGGTTTCTAGAAGCTGATCAGGAGCAGTTTGCTCAACTATAGCCTCAGCTTGCTCAGTAGTGTCCCTTGCAATAGAGCTTGTCAGTGGGCATTTCGAAGGAACGTCCTTTAAGGTTTTCCACCTTCTTATGAAGTTTGGAGATCTGATCATGAAGCACTTCGTAGTCATGAAGGTCTTGATTAAACCCAAACGAAGCAGTGTTATTCTTCATCCACATTCGAAGCAGAGGAAGCTGACTCAGAAAAGAGTGAAAGAAAGGACTAGTTTGAATGCTACATTGGAGAGTTTCGCAAGCCCATAAAAAGTTCCTAAAAGGTATGTCCTCCTCAAGAATACCTACATCTAAAAAGGCAAAAGCAGCCAATAGCTCTTTGGCCTTGAGGGAATCAGAATGAGGATAAAGAGAATAAGAAAAGTTAGCATGATAAGGAGTAGGGTCAAACTTGATACTCTTTAGCTCTTCGAACCAATCCGTATTCTCGTGAAGGTCTCAGGGGAAGATTGGCGGGATCAATGAAGTCCCCTTCAAAATGGGGCCTTCAACCTCATGCAACCAAAGATATAAACCGAAAGTAATCGGCCTCTCGCTTAAGTTCTCCATACCCAAAGAAAGCCCCGACTTTTCGCCTTCATGGACTTTAAAGAAGCCGTGAGTTAAACAAGTGGCTATAAGACTGCCAAGCAAAGCATTATATTGGGATCTCGTCTGATGAAAGGAGCTAAATATTCACTCATAGCCAATGAGCGATAGTGGCTCCAACCTTTATAGCCAGCAGGATCATCCATTCTTACCACCACTATCTCAGATGGTAAACCCCATAGAAAGGGTTTATGAGTAGGGGCGATGGAGGGTTCCATGGGTCAATGGGCTCGAAGTTTCTACGTGAGCCATCAGATAAGATCGATCCCTTCAATCTCACCAACAATTGGCGCCACAATGTTTCTAGTGTCAAAGAGAAGTTGAATCATTTAGAACCAAATTTTCGAAGGCATTTTGAGTGCTAGAAATATCAGACATGGTTAAAATAAGATGGAGATCAGTTTACAAAGGGAATTGGTGATTGATTTTTGCCAGTGATTAAGTCCTTTTATAAACAGAAGTTGTTAGTTTAAACGATTCAAATTCTAGCAAAAATGGAAAACACGGGTTTTTAACGCCCACTTTCCATTTAATCTCTCATGAGAGAGCTAAGAGATTTATTGTTAATCGCATCGCGTGGAATGTGATTAGAATCGCCAATAACTTCGCCCGGAAGCTTACTGAATTCAAGCGGCAAAAGCGGCACATTAACACTTATTCAAATCCTTTGAACAAATATGTTAATGTGGGGGTATGTTTACATCTAAAATCAACCAATCCAATGATTAATTGACGCCAGTAATCAAGAGTGCCAAACGTTGGCAATTACTCCGTCGATACTGCATTAATAACCGGATTAAAAGAACATATTTGAGTAAATACGATGTCGTATCGTGTTTAAATATAAAACGGTTATTAGCGATTTTAACCATCATTATTGGAAAGAATTGACCTCAAAGCTATGGGATCAATCTGTTAAGTATATAAGTTCTACGTGTGAACTTGGGAAACAAGGCAAATTGGCGGTTATAACACGTGGAATACTTATAGAAAGGCGCTTATTCATCTTAACGCTTTTAATCATTTGAGTTCGTTTGAACAACTGCATGCATTCAAAATCAAAGCTTTTTAGAGGAAGATTTTAAGAATTCAAATTTAGACGTGGAGGAAGGAGCAACTGCCAACTCCAGGAGTGGAAGTTAGAGTTCGAAGCAAGCCGATGTTCAAATTCGTTGAGTGGGAAGTTCGAATCACAAGCAGCATCTATAAATAGAAGAATTCAAAGAGTAAAAAACCCCCGGACAAATCTTCAACAAACAGCTATCAAAAAACTGATGCTTGGTTTGTTCATTGGCAAAGTAGTTTAGGATTTCAACTTCACCAAGTAGATTAGGAAGTAGATTAGGATTTAGACTAGGATTTAACTCGATTGTTCTTATAACAATCACCCCTATCCCGATTGTTCTTGCAACAATCACCTGTTCGAAGTTTTGTATTTGAAGTTGGAGACAATTTCGAAGTAAGTTTATCTTTGATTTATTAATCGAAGTGTCTTGTTTCTTTGTTGTTCTTCGATTTCCTAAGTTTGTTGGTTTACATTTCTTCACTTGTTGAAAAAATCCTCTTAATTGAGGTAATTGAACCAATAAAACACAATCGCCTGATTAGATTTGGTTTTCCCAAAGTTAATCTGAGGGAGGAGATTGAAACTCTCTCTGGCACGCTTGCACACAATTATTTTCAATTGCAAAGAAGTAAAAGAACCAAACAGTGCGGTATGTTTTTGGATCACTTTTTCAGAGCGTGAAAAAGAGAGAGAGGCGAGAGAAAACCAATCTCAGAGAGATTGTGAGAAGACTTGTACTCTTTGATTCGATTTCATAGTGGACTGGTGTGGCTCCCGTGATTTTTCCTCACGTTGAGGTTTTCCACGTATATCTTGTGTCTTGCTTTTCTTTCCAGTTTTTTATTACGCACTTGTTTGCTTGTTTTTCTGTGAGTCATTGTTTCCAAGATCCGTAGGGGCGTTTGTGTTGTAGAATTGAACAGATGTTCGTCGTTAATCCATAACACTATCTATACGAAATGTGAGGAACTCTAAATAATTTATTTTCATTATGTTTGGAGTTTGGATTAGTTGGTCCTCCTGGTGTCTTATCAACTCTGATGCTTTATGGTTAGATTGTGGTGTTGCTGCTATATTCTTAATTAGTCCCTATCTTTACAATCTGCAGCTGCATTAGGATTCATAGATTCACTTCTCTCTTGATTGTTGATAAACTGTAATCTTTTATTGTATTTTGCCTTTGGATTTTGGTCGTATTTCTTGATCTGGAGGGCTCATGTTTGTTTGTCAGGGAGTTTTTGGTGCCATCATAGTTAGGATGTCTTCTCCTAATTGTGTTGCCATTTTGGACCATGCCCTTCTTCTTGTAATCTCTCTCTTATCTGTATATTCTTCTTCGCTTAGCAAAAACTCTAAATAATTTATTTTGAGAATGCATAAAGGACTCTCTCTCTCTCTCTCTCTCTCTCTCTCTCTCTCTCTCTCTCTCTCTCTCTCTCTCTCTCTCTCTCTCTCTCTCTCTCTCTCTCTGTGTGTGTGTGTGTGTGTGTGTGCGTGTGTGTGTGTGTGTCTGTACACGCACGTACACTCATATTCTCATGATACGCATTTGGGTTATCTTACACACCTCAATCAAATGATCCTTTTGGGAGTAATTTCACAATCCATAAGCTGGGCTCGTTTAAATGTAGGGGTAAAGTCTCTTGTTGGCTAACTCGACAATAGTTGAGATTCCAACCTTGAAGATTTAGATACTAGCAAATTCTTAAGTTGTAAAGCCTAGACTATAAACTACGCTCATTTAGACGTAGGGATGAAGTCTCTTATTGGCTGACCCCGTAATGGGTGAGATTCCAAACTTGAAGATTTAGAATTAAAGTAGCAAATTCTTAAGTCTTAAAGCCTAGACTATAAACTGCACTCATTTAAATGTAGGGGCGAAGTCTCTTATTGGTTGACCCCATATTAGGTGAGATTCCATACTCGAAAAGTAGCAAAGTCTTGAGTCATTAAAAATGTAGCTAGGGTGAAGTCTCTTATTGGTTGGCCTCATAATAGGTGAGATTCCATACTCGAAAAGTAGCAAAGTCTTAAGTCATAAAGCCTAGACTACGAGACGATGGGTTTTATTTTTTATTTTATTTTTTTTTTTGAACGGAATGGGTTTTATTATGTTGGCAAAGGAAATGATAACTAATACTTTTAACTCATTTGGTTATTGGAGAATGTCTACATAACACCAGAAAAGAAACAAATTAATATGCATAGCTTTAATTGCACCGGTATTTAATTTTCCTGCATGCCCAGATAGACCTTGTTAATTATAAGGATAAAGTTTCTTTTTTATCGAATAATCTTTTTTGTTAGAATTCCAAATGGAAAATGTCTCTCAATCTAGAAGAAGTAATCCAGATTGATTGGGCCGGGTTTGCGAAAAGAGGAATATAGAACAAGTGAGAAAACTAATTAATTAATTAATTTTTGGGAAAGAACTATTTCTTTTGTGTTAGTCTAAAATTCAACTCGAATTTTGCTTTCAGTCTGGTTACAGTCCACTCAACGCACCAAACGTTCAACTCGTTCTTAATTTTTTTTTCCCTCTCTTTTGTTGCCCGAGTCATATAATAAGTTTCGTAATATGAAAGCCATTCGGGGGCATTTGGTGGCTGGCTAAATACGGTAGAAATTTCTTGAATCTTTACACTGCATTCTAAGATCGAGTCTCATTCCCTCTCCACTCATGTAATGGATTAGGAATGATTAATGACAAAAAAAAAAAAAGGAAAGAAATCCATTCAGGACACTAGGTTATTTGGTCTAGTTAGACGATGAATGTTCTGTTCGAAATTCTTTTGCAATGCATGTACATGATTGGCTTTTCAGTACGGTCTCTTTTTTTTCATTTGTTATTTACTCCTTTCTCTAAATTTTTACTACTTTGTAGTATAACTTTTATATCACATCATTCAAAACGACCATGCCAAATAGTCTCAAAAAGTTGGGGCCAAAGGGGGCGAGTTAGATTAATAATGAACAAACCAATATTTGATTCTCTAAGTTTTTTTGAGTGGGTCTAAAATTCAACTCGAATTGTGCTTGACTCTGGTTATAGTCCTGCGGTTGCAAGGATCCGGACTATAAACCCTGATTCAGGCACCTCTTATCCAGAATGGTGGAAGAATTCTCGACCTTCGTTTGATATGCACAAGTAACAGCCACTGTTAGTGCCTAAACAATCAGAGTCGACCAGGAAGGCACTCCAACGGTTAGGTGAGAGAGGAAAGATGGAGAGGAAGTACAAAGTGTTAAAGTAGTGAAAAGCGGTGTACCAATTAGGGTTTATTGATGTACTTTAAACATAGTCATTGACTTGTACTCCAAGCTAGCACTTACTCGGGAAGCGTGGCAACCCCTTCACCGCATATATTGAGCAAGTTGGTTATGCACACATGATTGAGATTTTTTCTGAATATTACACGGGTCACTTTGGTCTGATTCGGGTAGGAAGATAGTAAACACTGGCCCGGTATAGCCCGCCCAGTCTATCCCTGTTCTTTTAGGGCTCAGGTGTGGACACCCCTCTGAGGAATTTGATTCGGAATCGCCACCCGGGTTTTAGCGGATTGTCCCTAAGGAACCGAACTCGAATGACTCATGCCTTATTTTGGAAAAGGTTTAAAATCAGTCCGTCTTCACCATAATATCTTAGGTTCGGGAGCTTGGTTACGAGAGGGGAAGGGTTTTATTGCACCCCTCTCGCCCGACCCAAGAGTCGGTCTCTACTTAGTAGTTATGGGATTCGTAAAATGTTTGTTATCCAACTTTGATCAAGTAAAGGGGACGGGGAATGGAAAAATGAGTAAATGAGATGAACAATATGAAAGGCACATGAAATGGTGGATGTTTGTGCAATATGTACAAAGTGAGGATTGAATATACTGGAATGCATGAAATGAACTATATATGTACAACATATGCAAAAGCATGAGCTTACATAAACTAAGAACAAATACAAACATGAATAATGACACGTGATATCCATTATGTCATGAAGTTACATGATAATTTAATCATGAACAGACTGAAATGCAACATCGTAAACATAGACAAAGGTTATATTAAACAAAGTGTAACAAGTAAAAGACTACTAGAACCAAGATAGATCTGCTTGCTGACTTTGATTTGAGCACTCAAATGAGCTAACCTGAGTGATCAAGTCAACTGACTTGAGTGCTCAGGTGGCCGGAGTACACAAGTAAATTTTCCTCTTTGATGACCTTGATTTACTTTTGTTTTTCAAAAATGAACCCATTCCTCATATTTTATCATGTTTTCAGAATTATAACTTTCTTTCGTGAGGCAAATGAGCTTTCACCATATTTCATGCACAAATCAAGTCATAAGCAGACACATCTTGGGATAGAACGATGATAAGAGGCTCCAGAAAAGACTTTAGACATAATATAGACTTGTAACAGACATAACATAAGCCAGTAGCAAGGATATAGGTGTGAAAAATGATAATGGTCTAGATAGACCTGAGTGCTCAGATGGGGGAACTTGAGCACTCAACTGGATTGATTTGAGTGCTCAGAAGTTTAGAGCTAGACCTTTGAGTTTTCAATCATAATACCCTCTTTACAAACATTCATGGCAGATTTATAACAAAGAGACCTGATCTTCCCTTTTTCATCTTGTTTTCAAACTTTCTTTTCTTTTTTAAAGAAGAATGCTTTCAAAAGCTTATTTTTGTATGTTGATGAGGTACATTTGAGTGAAAACAACCCCCATTTGAGCACAAACAACCATCAGAATGGATCAAACGTGTCAATATATCAAAATAAGTATCAAAACATGTAATATAAAGAAAGAAAGTTTGATCATTCTGTTGGACCTAAGTGCTCAGGTCAGAGCTTCTGAGTGCTCAGGTTAACGAATCTGAGTGCTTAGATGAAATCTGTCCATTTGAACCAAAAACCTTAAGAAATCATTTTTATGAACTTTAAACCCTAAATGAGTTCAGAACAGGTATATGGAACCTGTCTAAACCCTTTGGGTTCCCTCAGGAAGCAAGAACAACATTTTGACAAGGTATTTCTACCTTTTTGAGTTTGAAACAAGGACTTTTGTGGTGATTTTGGGAAGACGCAACCTATGGATGAATTTCTGGAGTGGAGTGACACCAAAATGAGGGTGTATGAACAAGAACTGAACTGATGGATAAAGTTTGGGTATTTTTAGTGAGTTTTTAGGTTAGAAACATGGGTTTTCAAAAGATTTTTCAAGGGTTTTTGAAGAAATATGGGATGAGGTTTGGATTTTGGGGTGTTATGGCTCTGGAATCATACTAAACTGACTTTAGATGGTCTTCGATAAGAGTTTTTGGTGGAGTTTCTAAGATGTTTAGGCCAAAAATGGACTATAAATGAAGTAGTTGGCCATGGATGTGAATGATTTTAGCTTGGATCAGAGGTGAAGGGTTGAGAAATGATGGAGAGTGGTCTGATGAACAATAGGTTTTTTTTTTCTAGAGAGAGAAAATAAGTAGAAAAGGTGGGTTTTTATAGAAGAAAATTGGGAGAAAATGTGAATTTAACTTGGTTTAGGGGGGCTAAGATAGCAATTAGTTTTAGGGGTCTAGGAATGTAATTATGATGATTTGGGTCATCCCAAAACGTGATATAGTGGCAAAAATATATCAGATTCACAGAAAATCCCATCATTGCTTCTACATGAATCTACCACGTGTCCCACTTGAGCGCTCAGGTTCATGGACTTGAGTGCTCAGGTTCATGAAGGACCTGAGCACTTAAGTGGATGAAATTGAGTGCTCAAGTGGATGGATCTGAGTGCTTAGGTCCAACAAAGCTTCTTTCTTTGTTTTGAGTTTTTTGGCCATTTTGGTGGGTATAGGAAGGTTTTGAGGGATTGAGAGCCTTTCGGGACCTTGTTCAAGCCTTATCACGATGTCATTAGTATCTCCTCATCATCGGGAATGCTAAGAATTTTCATGAGTTGAAATTAGGGTGTCTACATCAGGATAAATATTTAGGCCCATAGGGCCAGACTGGGTTGAGATTTAAGCCTATTTACTAAATGGGTTGGGTTTAAAAAATTCCTTTGAAGCCCAGCCCAACTTGACCTGTTTTGAATAATATTTTATTTTAATACTATATATTATATATATATATATATATATATATATATATATATATATATATATGTTTGTACATCACCACTAACACCTAGCTGCTTAGGGTTAGATTATGTCGATGAACAGAATCGGCCTAGGCTAAAGCCCAAAGTGATTGGGGATGAACAGAATCGACCTAGGCTAAAGCCCAAAGTGTCTGGGCTTTAGACCCACCAAAAGTGACTAATTTTTAGAGGACCCCATATGTAGTAATCTCGTGTGTGTGTGTGTGTGTGTGTGTGTGTGTGTGTGTATATAGAGAGAGAGAGAGAGAGAGTCCCGATCCAGTCAGGGATCCCAGATCCGAGACTCTTAGTTCCGGATCAAATTTTTACGATCCGAACCGTCTAATGTGTTTAAAAGGTGTTTTTAAGGGTCCCCGCGAGAAATCATCAAAAAAAATACCGGAAAAGGCTTGATCCAAACAGTTTTTCATAATACATATACAATTTTTGTGAAAAACTGCTTGGATCAAGCCCTTTTCGGTAATTTTTTTTTTTTGAAGATTTCTCACAAGAACCTTGGAAAACACCTTTTGAACACATTGGACGGCTCGGATTTCCCAAAAACAATTTTTAAAAGCATCAAAACAACAAAGAAAGCTCTCATCTAGGAAATCTGGGATCCTTGACAGGATCGCCGGTGTATATATATATATAGGTGGATTTTCTAGTCCACACTCCCGGATTTAAGGAAAAAATGGGGTTTTTTTGTGTTGCAAATTTTTTGGAAAATCGATCCGGCCCAATGTGTTCAAAAAGGTGTTTTCTAGGGTTCACGCGAGAAATCTTCAAAAAATACGAAGGGCTTGATTTAGCGCTGCAAAAATATTTATATTTTTGCGAAAACTGCTTGGATCAAGCCCTTCCCGGTGTTTTTTTTTTTTTGAAGATTTTCCGCCAAGGCCCTTGAAAACACCTTCTGAACACATTGGACGGATCGGATCGTCAAAAAAATTTGTATAAAAAGTCCGGAAATTAAAAGTCCGGATTAGAAGTTTACCCTATATATATACCCAAAAATAGCCCACCAGCCCTCTTTAATAATTAATTTATAGTCTTAGACGCTTAATAACGAGATTTGGACTGTGAATGTGGACCTACAAACATTGTTGATCCAAGTAATTGGGTCAAAAGTGGTCAAAATTTTCATTGACTTTGTAATCGAAAGAGGGCCTTTAAGAAGAGATGGAGATCAATTGCATAAGGATATGGAGGGTAAGGCATTTCACTTCCTTTCACTACCACCGTCGTTTGTCAAACAGATAGAAGCAAGATAGGAGGTGGCTTATATATTCAAGTACTTCTGACAAAGTACTGCTTTTGTTGTAAATTATTTGTACAAGGTGAAAACAAGACATTGTCGGCTACTAATCGCTTGAGAAATTGGAGAAATTGAAAAAATAAAAAAAAATTATATATTCTAAGCGTATCTTAAGAATTTGTAAGGGGACCATTGTTTTATTATTGCTTTAAGCCCTTAAAAAGTTAGGTTTTCTTATTCAATAAAATCTCCCCTCTCTTACTCAATGATCATTTGTTTTTAATATTTTGGTAAGAACTTATAACTTTGAGTATATTATTATGATTGTGAATTGTAACTGTGATCGTTATGGTTGATTAATTTATGATTGTGAATACTTTAGAAAAATAAATTGGCTTGTTGGATGGGCTAGAGAAATTAAAATTTTATTTGTATTGGGCTTGGACATATTAAATGAAGCCTGATTATAAATGAATCGGGCTTAGGAATAAACAAATCTCATTATTATCCAATACAAGCCCGACCCATTCCGGTGTATGTGCACCCCCTAGTGTAGCCGCATTCAACCCATGTTCGTTCGATCCGGGTTGAGTTCTTCGCCTGGTCTAGTGAATGAGCCCGAAAAGGTTTGTTTTTTTTTTATCTGTTTGGACTCCATGACCCATATCGTTCGGCCCACTACATAGTCCACTCAACACAACCAAAGGTTCAGCTCGTTCTAAATTGTTGATTTTTTTGGTTTCCCGATTCATATAATGAGTTTCCTAGTATGAAACGTATTCGGGATGACGAATGTGAAAAGGACAATATTTGTAGGTTAGGCTAATGGATTACATTTATAAAGAATTGTTCTAAGGTCCATTATAGTTTTTTGTAACATCTCTAGTTCACCTCATATTTCCATAACACCTCTAATCTATTTTTTTGAATTTTCTAAAGTGTAAGGTCCACTCTCTATTTTTAAAAGACAAATATACCCCCACAATGATTTTTAAACACAATACACCCTCGCTAGATATTCCCTGGAAAGTCACCGGCCCCGGAAGTTTGACGAGAAAGCTCACTAATGCCGAAAAGTCGCCAGAAATTGGACTTTGCCGGTAAAATCATCAGGCGCCGAAGAGTTCGCCGGAAAAGTCACCGGCGTAGATAACCATATCTAGAATCAAAAGAGGTGGTTATATGGTGATTCCACATATGGGCGTATTGCTATAGGGAATAGATTGAAAAAGTCACTAGCGCAGATAACCACATCTTGTGAACCCAGATAACTACATCTGGTGATTCTAGATAAGGGCCAGTTGCTATAAGGATCAGATTGAAAAATTCATCAGCGCAAATAACCACATCTTGTAGATAACCACATCTGGTGATTTCACATATGGCGCCAGTTGCTATAGGAATCTGATTGGAAAAGTCGTCGGCACTGATAACCACATCTTGTAGATAATCACATCTTGTGAGCCCAGATAACCACATCTGGTGATTCTAGATATGGGGTCAGTTGCTATAAGAATTAGATTCGAAAAGCCATTAGCCCAAACAACCACATCTTATGAGCCCAAATAACCACATCTTGTAGATAACCACATCTGGTGATTCCAGATATGGGGCCAGTTGTTATAGGGATCAGATTGGAAAAACCATCAGCCTAGATAATCACATCTCGTGAGCCCAGATAACCACTTCTTGTAGATAACCACATGTGGTGATTCTTGATATGGGGTAAGTTGTTATAGGGTACACCTTAGGATTTTAGGGTAGGGTAACCTAGGGTTTTAGGGTAGGATGCCCTAGGTTTTTAGGATAATGTATTCTAAGAAGTGAGGGTATTCTTGTAATTGGTATGTGTGAGTGGACTAGATGTGTTAAGATAATGTTAGGTGGACTAGAAGTGTTAGCAAATAGTTATAGTGGACCCAATATCAATTCTCCCTTATATTTATCATTTCTTTGCTTAGAGCATCACTACTTACTAGTGGTATACTCAAACACAAAACTACTAAAAGATGAGTATTTTGATACACAAAAGAGGCTCACAATGGTATTTTGATAAATACTCAAAGTTAACAACATTTGTTACAAATACTCAACTTTTGGCATTTGGATACTCAAAACTATCAATCTTTCTCAATAACCAAACCTCAATAACCAAATTTTGAGGACCACACTCTATCAAAAATAACAACATTCTCTTCCCATTTTCAAATACTTGATAGGCATGCAATATCGTAGATATAAGTGCCTAAATAGGGTAGTTTTAACACATTGTTATCTAATTTATTCCCTATTTTTCACTTGATGTGTTGCTTTGGTATGTTTTTGTGTTTTTGTTAATTTTCAGGGAAATAAGGCTGCTTTAGCGCCAAGATTGGATTGCAGAGACTTGAAGGCTGTGATAGAGCTTGAGGGCATGGAAAGCTGTTGGAGACCAAGTGGTGAAGTTAATTCTCGAGGGAAGCACTTTGGATCATCGTGAGCGCTACAAGGATTTTGGTGGAGCACTCAAAAATGGTACAAAAACGGAACAGAGAGTTTGCTAGCTCTACACCAAAAAGGGTGTAGCGCTACCGGTGGGTTTCAAGGTCAGCGGTCAATAGGGAGGTCAACGGTCAAACGAGCCATAAAGGGTTAGGTAGCACTACACCAAAATACCAAGAGCTTAATTTGGCCTTGAAACGGTGGCGTTTTGGGTATTCGTGCGAGGAAATTCCGATTTGTTTTAGAATTTTAATTGTAAATTAAGGGGATTAATATAAAAACCCTCTTAACACTCGAGATTAGGGTAACACACTTCATAGTTTACGTTTTTCTTTCTTCTTTAACTTTTGCGGCTGCTCTTAGGATTATCTTGGCAAATTCAAGCTTAATTCAAGTTCTCAAGTTTTTTAGCATTTCAATTCTTGGAGTTCGAATCCGTTCAACCCTGCAAATTTGTGGTATCGTGTTTTGTTTCTATTTCAATTATTAGAATCATGGTTATATCTAGGTTTAATATGTTCGCTGCATTTATTAAAGTCATGAACGAGTAATTTCATAAAGTGCGGCTACGGGGCGAAGGCGTCCCGTGGCTAGTTTGATTAATGTTCTTACCTCGGGTTCGAATTAATTTAATTTTTGAGCAATTTTAGAAGACGAAAACTCGTCTAACAAAAAAAACTCAGGCATCGCCAAAATTTGAATGCGCACGGAATCTGGTAACAGGTGCTGCACATTTGTTAGGGATCCTTTTTCTTATTCTAAAATCAATAAAATGAATAATTGTGGTCCGAGTAAACATTGGTTAGGCTAGTTGCGGACGCTGGGTTCCCACAGTTGTACTCTCCTTTTCAAATCCATATTTAGTTAATTTAGTTTGGTAATTGAGTTAGTAAATTAACCTCGTTAAACAAGGGGTGGCTACCTAAGAGCCAAGATAAACTGTGAACCCGTCATCTTTGAGTCTTGCACACGTTCGTCCGTCTCTGTGGTTCGACTCCGGTACTTCCGGATATTATGTCACATCGGTCGAGAGTCCTACGCTTGGGACGCGTCTTTATTTTAAATCACCCAGTCAGTCAAGCAATATTTAATTTAAAACTCAATTTTTTTGCACTTTCTCTCAAAAATTGAAATTATCAATTTTTAATCTTTACCAAAATATGTTCAAGATTGATCTTGTTTTAAACATATTGTGAATATCTTTTAAATGGTAATAATATTATAAAAATATATATATGTACAAATTTAAAGTTGTGCGCATTTTATGAATAAAATAGAGTGAATAGTACTTTTTTATTATGGACACAAATGAACCATTGTAGAAGGGTAGATACTCAAACTTATAAACCAAGTAAATGAATACTCAAAATATGATATGGCAATGTTTGAGTATCCATATTTGAGTATACTACTATTGATACTCTTAGAAGGGGAGTGGACCTTTTTGTAATACAACTATTATAGCGCATAGCCCGTACCCACCCAAAGAGAAGAGCACATCTTATTTACCCTATTAGTTGGGGGAAGACTGCCCCCATTCAGATTGGGTGCAGAGTCATGAACTTAGACCATCTCCATCAGTCTCGCCATGTGCTCCCACGAGATCTTCTTGGCAAGTTTTCCCCAGAAATCAGCACCCTGCAGGCTCACCAAGGCTTTGCCATTGTCTAGTTTTGCTTTTTGGCTCGCCTGCCTTAGCGAGGCATTGTAGCCGTCGCCTCAGCCTCACTGCAACGATGCCATCAAAGATCATCAGCGACGGAGGATCAATTTTGGTCAGATTTCATGGTGGGGCAACCCAGAGGGCCTACGGGCAACATTGGTTGTAGCCATGGCAAAAGGCGGTGATAATTTATAGCAGGTATAAGCCTCTGTGTGTGTGTGTGTGTGTGTGTGTGTGTGTGTGTGTGTGTGTGTGTGTGTGTGTGTGTTTCATTTTGGCCGGACTTAGGGTTGGTTTTGGGCCGGTGATGGCGGCTAGTGGCGGTGATGGCGGTATGTTTATTGATGGTGGTGGACGGTCAATGATGGTGGTCTGTGTGTTGTCAGTGATGGTGGTGGAGGGTCAATGGTCTAACCATCTGAGCTTTTTCTTTTCTTTTCTTTTTAGTTTTTTGTTGAGTAAGATGGCTAGTCTGTTGGGTAGAGGTCGTATTTTTTGGCTAGTTATATCAGTGTATGGCACATTTTTTAGCCAATTTGGTAAGAATTATGCCAAGTCTATTGGAGATTCTCTTAGTCACATAATTTTTACAAGCATCCCCAGCAAAATCTCAAATTTGAAAAATTAAAGATTTAAAAGTTTGCATATAAACCCTTAAAACAACACTAAAGTTTTTTTAGTTTTGTCACCTTTGTTGTAGATGCTTTTAGTGGACGTGGGCACCCGTCCGCCCTCAATTCTTGCTCTACGCTCGCGTTCTCAATTTTTGTTCTCCCAAATTTTATTAGTTCGAGATCAATGCTTTTAAAAACACGCTTTCACGCCTTGCACTTTCGCTCATGCATGGATGCATGTACTTTATGTGACTTACGTTGTGCCACGGGCACCCAGAGGACCCTACCACAACCCATATATCGTTTGATGGTCATGAAAATTATAAAGAATGTAACAAATCAACTCATATACAGAGAGTTCAAAGAGCAAGTGAGGTCGATTGTATTTTGCATTTTCCAGTCTTTTTTCATGCAGAAAATATCGAGACAAAGGCTATGGTGTTGTTTGATAAAATTGAAAGCTGAAAATTAAGTACTGAAAACTGAATGCTGAATTTTTTAAACTGAAAAGTTGTTTGATAAAACAAATTAAGCACTGAATTAATTTTTTTTTTTTTTTTTTAGGGGGGGGGGAGTTAATTGTCTCTTAATTTTATTAATGGTCATCATGTGGTTGTGGTAGTGGTGGAGTGGTGATTGGGAGGTGGCGAGGTGGTGGTGGCAGTGGAGTAATGGTGGTGATGGAATGATGGTGAGTTGTGGTGGCAATAAAGTAATAGTGGTGCAATGTTGGTGGTGTAGTGGTGGTAGTGTAATGGTTATGGCGTGGTAGTGTGATGGTTATGGTGTGATAGTGGTTGTGGTGGGCTGGGTGGAATGCTAGTGGTGGTGGTGGTGAAGTGATGGCAGTGGCGTGTCAATAATAGTGGTGGTATATAGGTAACAGTGATTGTGGTGGTGGCGGTGTGGCAATGGTGGTGGTTGTGGTGGTAGCGGCATGGTGGTGGTGGTGGAGGTGTTGCAATGGGGGTGGGGATGGTGGTGATTATGGTTGTGGTATATAGATAACGGTGATAATGTTGGTGGCGGTGTGACAATGGTGGTGGTGGTGGTAGTTGTGGTGCTCACGGCATGGCTGCGATGATAGTGTAATGGTAGTGGTTGTTGTGGTAGCGGCATGGCGGTGGTTGTAGTGTAATGGTGGTGGTTGTGGCGGTGGCAGCGGCGTGGCAGTGGTGGTGGTGAAGGTTGTGGTTGCGGTAGTGGTGGTAGTGACAACAGTGGCAAAGGTGTGATGGTTGATTGTAAACACATAAGAATTCAGCCAGATTAAGTAGCTCCAAAGCTACTTAATTTTTATCAATTTTTTAGCCTACAATTTAAGTGATACTTAATTTGTTAAGTAACATAAAATGTGATTATCAAACCTACTTAATAACTTATTACTTAATTGATTCAGTTTTTAAGTGTTGAATCTGTGTTATCAAACAAGGTCATTCTAGACTATTTTATCCTGGAGACAACGTGGCTAGTACTACTTGCACAGTGAGAGTGGGGCCACGAAACGTCTTAAAAAAAGCGACCTAATCTGCAACTCAACCCAAAACAGCAGCCAATTTCTTATGGTATTTTTGTTTTGTTACAGATTCTGAGGAAAACAGTTCCATATTTTTTACAGTATTTCCAATAGATACAAATAACAGTTGCAAACATGTATGGTGATTGTAGTTTTTCTACAAAATACTGCACTCAACACAAACAACAATTCCGATCAAACAACTAAGTACTTCACAACACCAAAATTCCCTGCACAAAGAATGCAGATTCCGCTTCCCAAACAGGGCCTTAGTGCCGTGGGCTGCTTGATGATGCCATGTCAGCTTCATTTAAATCCTCCTCTGGTGGTTCAGAGTTTAAATCAAGAGGTGCTTGAATCTGGTGATCAATGACTGCAATGAGGGGGAGATAAGGGGAGACAGAGAGGCAGCATTTGGTTTTCTGGAATAAATTGGAACAAGGATGAAACCAAGACTAAAATGTTCTTGGAGTCTGAATATTCATTCTCATTCCTAAGTTTCGGCGTTCGGTGTATTTGTACATTAAAATACTTTAATTTATCGTTTACTCTGGGGTTTTTTTTGGAGGAAGAAAGAAAAATCCATCAATCAACCAAACGACCAATACAATCAAAAAACACAACCTAAATAAAGAAAAAAACACACAAAAAAGCAAACAAAAACAGGGAAAACATAAGACCCACCAGAGCTGCCATCACGCCGTCGATGTCGAAGCCCAGATCTGGAAAACCCAGATCTAGCTGCTCTTTGTCCAAAAATCGAGATTTTGTCCACCCATAGGGAGAGGAGAGGAGAGAACATCTGGTGCTTCTCCAGCACTCTCTCTCTCTCTCTCTCTCTCTCTCTCTCTCTCTCTCTCTCTCTACTTTTCTCTGCGCTCTTTTTCGTTTGATCTAGGTTAAATTCCAACAATTTTGCATTACCCTAAAACTGTTTGTGAATTACTTTCATAAACGAATATATGTACAAGTGTTTTGGTCATCAACGAAAAATATAAAATACATTTGCATACTAATCGATGTATTGGACAAAGTTATCTAACCATATAGAGGTGATTATACAAAAGCACAAAAAATATATATATATTTTGATGAACATTTATATTTTCATCTGGACCCTGCCACTAGTTAATTTGTTCCTCATGGGATTACCATCTTCCTAAATAGGCTATTCTCTCATTTACAGGGAACCAACCATGGAAATGTGTTTTGAATTTACCTGTTCAACCTGGGTATGAGAAAGCAATAAGTGTTTTTCCTCAATCCATCAGGTCACATGTTCAGATTCAACGGAGGCCAAACATTTAAACATTTGGAGCCACTTGAGGATTTTGGAATTAGTTTAAGTGCACGCAAGCTGGCCCAATTATCAGGAATAAAAATTCTAGCACTCCAACCATTATCATATTAAACCAAACAAAGCTACAAAAAACACACATGGGGGTTGTTTACCTGTTGCAGGTGATGATAAGGTCTTTTGTAATCTGAGTGAATCATGGAAGGTGAGAGTGTTCCGTTGCGTCAATTCTTTGCACAAGGAAGGAGGAATGGGCTGGAAACTGTATCCTTTCTTCCATGTCTTTTCTCTCTCCTTAATGGAGGGAATTACCAGGTTTTCCACTCTTAGGTCCCGAAGAGCCTGCAAATGAGATATCGATACAGATAGAAATTTAGAAAACAATAAGATTAAGGAAAAATATACAGGGCGAGGCGGGTAACCTGTCCCCCATTCAGTGCCGGAACAGAGGTACCCACACATTACCCGCTCAGGGTTTAGGCGGGTGGTATTGTTAGGGTGTCAAGTTATAGCAAAACCGGCCCCGCCTTATTGCAATTCTTATTGATATATCTTAGGTATTATCAACTCATTTGTGGCTAGTCCTTACAAGGCTTGGCCCCAATTTTAATCGGATCCCTGCTAGGAGACTAGCAGACTGTGAGATTTTCGTCCCCATAATTAGTCCAAGTGTGCATATATTGGCTCGGATACCTGAGTTATCAGTGTAACCATTCTCGCATGTGTTTCCAGGGATCATTGGTATGGTCATAAGAAAATTACTTACATCTTCAATTGCAGACATGAGTCTCCGACACATCCCTTGATTCCTGAATCTCTCTCTGGTTGCAATTAAGGGCATTTCAGCAAGCTTGGTCCCATGTATCCTGTTAAATAATTTGTCCCAAAACCAATAAAATAAAATAACAGAATCCACAGTTATGCTAATACATAAATTAAATAGGAGAGTAAAATCCCCAGATTAGAATACCTCACAGAAGCAACAGAGATGATTTCATCATCTTTTTCCAGAATGGCAGAGTAAAATCCCCGGAAGTTGACCCGAGGATAACTTGATCTGCAAACAAAATGATCGACATGAATACAGTACAAGCAATACAGTAATGTGTCACATTTGAAGTTATGAATCGTCGTGTGCTTATGCTTACTCGCGATTGTACATAACATTTTCAATTATATTGATTCCTGTATGCCGGTCTACAATGGGCTCGAAGCATTCCTCCATCACATTCCTGGCAACTGCAAGCTTTGCTTGACACTCGGTTGCTCGATTAAGATCAGTTAGCCAAATACCAAATTCTGAGTCCATTCGTCGGAGCAGAGTCCAGGAGAATCTTTTATCAATTTCCATCCTAACTCCAACCATCGTCTCTAATTTCTTATACACCTTTTTGCCAAAATAAAAAATAAAAAACAGCTCAATCTCGTAAGCAAAAAATGTGTGATTGTTGCTCTAGTTAGTTTGACATAGAAATGTACGGTCAGTGAAACAAAGAAAAGGAAGGGGATACAAAATCAGCTATGCTACCGTTTTCTTATTGATGTAAAAGAATAATTTTATTGGCCCCATATGAGTTCAAGTGCGTCTCAATTAGGACTGCAAACGATCGTGGCTCGGCTCCTTATGTTAGATTTATCCCAAATCAAAACCCTAGTTACTTGTCTCAATTCATGGCATATGAAATATATTTAATCGACACACATACCTGATAGAGATGAAGACACCATGGTCCTGTGTTTGATTGAAAATTGCAGCTACCAGAGAGTGAGCTGGAAAAAACCCAGACTTGAATACGTTTTCGCCTAGAGAGAGAGAGAGAGAGGGGTCTCCACCCTCTTTCCCTGATGCCTCTAGACCTAATGGCCAAACGCATATAAATAGGGAGAGGGTAGGGTTTCCTCTAGTGCCTCATAAATTTTGTCCAGCCCATTATGGGTCCAAATATCTAAACAACACTAGTTCACACGAAGCCCAAATATACTACAAAAGTTAGATGTATAAAAAATGGCCAGTCATCTAAATGGTGATCACTAACCGAAATGAGTCTAGAACAAATACTCCATTATGTTCAATAGTCGATCTAATTCAGTTTTTAAGAATAAATGATATTGCTAGGCCACAATATTGGAATACATTTAACACCTTAAGGCTCGACTCTGCTTGGCCTGTTTAGTAAAACGAGCTCGGTAAAGCTCGGCTCGCAACAACTCGGCTCCTTTAAGAAGACTCGATAAGTAAATTACCTTGGCTCAACTCATTTACACCCCTAGTCTCAATGTAATTTACATCGCACTATCAAAAAATAAATTGCAATATTCTTGATAACCAGATGTCCGGCAGCTCACGTGAACCTTTTGGGGGACGTTTCAAAATATATTGCAATATTCAGCTTAGTATAAGAAAGAGTACCTCGTTGCAGCTTTCCTCACAAAGGGGGGTGAATATACTATTGGCATGAAAAAGGTTCTAAGTTCCTCTCTTGCTGGCATGTTCAGTGATCTTTACAACTCAAAGCAAAGTAGATGTCAGTTGTTTCATTCCTAACTAAAAGCACGGCCGGCCAGGGGAAGCCCCGCAACCCCGTGGGCTCGGGCAACCCCCCGGCATGGGGCAACAAAAAAAATTGTATATATAGAAAAAAAATAGAAATCCACCGAAAAAAGGGAGGGGGCATATTTATAGTTCCCTTTGAAAAAAAGTTACGAATTCCAAAAAAAAAAAGACGGGATGTGTAGTTTTCACCCACTTTCAAAAATTTTATGGTACTTAGAAAATTAGGAGGGCAAATAGAACGTTTTCAATGCATGGGGTAAATACCAAATAAAAAGAAACTTGCAAGGGGCGAAAATTAGGAGGGCATAAGAAGATAAAAAGAAAAAGGGAGAAAAGAGGTGTACAAAGGACTCCTCGGGAACTCACTCTAAAATCAAAAATCTGGAAAAAGCTCTTGGGAACTTGCCCAGCCCTACCGATCGAAAAAAATTACTTGCCCAAAAACCTTTCTGCCAATCTTAATTCTTCACGTTGTCGTCCAACTGTCCAAGCATTGCGTGGAAGGTGGAACTGTGGTCCTGTGGAAGAACCAAAGAAATAGTTTGGCCGGGTGGCTGGGTTTTTCAAGAAGCAAGTCTTTTGCCTCTGGGCTCTGGGTTTTTTGAGTTCTAATAAAGTTCTAACTTCTAACCCATACCCACCTACAAGATTCAAGAACAAATAAATTAATAGTGGAGCTGTGGAGGTTGTCTGGGTAAACTAAAGAAGCAATGGAGCTGTGGTCCTGTGGAGGTTGTCTCGGTAAGTGTACACAGTACACAGTACATATTAATTGTTTATTTGATTCATTGTTTATTTTGATCAATTAGTGGATTGAGCATACCTTGTTGAGCAATAAGCATAATAAATTAATAGGGACCGAGCATAATCTCGTTGAGCAATTAGTGGACCAACTACCAAGCAATTAGTGATATCGTAGTTGACTTGTTTTATTATTCAGGGTATACATATACACTACACTAATGTGATTTTTTAATAGGATTACTTGTCTTGGGTTTTTGATTATTGAGATATACTAATATAGTCATATAGGTACTATGACGAAGAATGAGAATGACAAGGACAGAGTAAGGTTTCACAAACAAAATTCCGGGTCTCAAAATAAAAAAGTCAAGCAACGAAAAGATGCAATGGAAAAATCACTAGTGGGTTCAATATCTAACCTATTTAATGCAAGGAAACAAAAATCTCTTCTTTCGAGTCAAGTTGAAGAAGCAAATAATGAAGAAATTGGGAGGATGGTGGGAATGATAATCTTAGAGATGAAGGTATTAATAAAGAAGAAGTTAGTGGTGCAAATATGGGGGATGTTCATAAGGAACCTATGAGTGAAAATGTTGATGTAGCTAATGAAGAAACTCAAAAGGGTCATAACTATGATCCAGGATTGTGGGGAAGTATTAGTGACTCTAAGAGGTTAATGTTAGTTAAACGAGGTCCTATTAAGATCATAAGGGAAAATGATGCATTTCCAAAAAAAAAGGGTACTCGTGGGAGACATTTTTCTTGTAATCTTTACATTTGTGATCTTCCAAATGGTGAGAAACAAGAAAGGAAGTGGCTTGTGTATTCAAATGAGTTGAATAAGGTCTTCTGCTTTTGTTGCAAGTTATTCAAGGAAAAAACAATGATAACTAGTTTGGCCGGGGAGGGAACTAGTGATTGTCATAATCTTCCTACAAAGCTTAGAGATCACGAGAGGAATGTGGAACACATTGCCAATTTTGTGAGGTGGGTGGACTTGCAAAAGGGACTGTGGACGGGGTGTCTACAGGGACTTCAACATAAAGCAACAATTGACAAAAAAATTGGATGATCAAATTGACAAAGAGAGAATTCGGTGCAAGTTGATACTAATTCGAATAATTGGGGTTGTGAAGGTTCTTTCTCAAAATAGTTTGCCGTTCCGTGGAACTAATGAGAAAATCTATGAAAAGAATAATGGGCTTTTTGCCAACTTATTCAATTCGTTGCGGAATTTGATCCTATTATGCAAGAGCATGGTACATAAGGAGATTCAAAATCATTATCTTAGCCACAAAATTCAAAATGAACTGATAGAATTGTTGGTGAAAGAGATTAAAGAAAAAATCTTGCATAAGATTTTAAAGGCAAAGTATTTTTCGGTTATCCTTGATTGTACTCCGGATCTTAGTCATGATGAACAAATGTTGATTATCATAAGATGTGTGGATATTGAGGATGAAAGTAAAGTCAAGGTGGAGGAATTTTTTCTTGGGTTTATGAAGGTTGATGACATATCGGGCCTTGGGCTTTTCAAGCGACTTGAAGTTGTTTTGGTTGATCTCAAACTCAACATTGATGATATAAGAAGACAAGGTTATGATAATGGCTCAAATATGAAAGGTAAACATCAAGGTGTACAAAAAAAGGCTACTTGATGTAAATCCTAGAGCATGTTATATTCCATGTGGCTATCATAGCCTAAACCTTGCTCTATGTGATATGGCAAAGTCTTGTGCAAAAGCAAGAAACTTTTTTGCATATGTGCAAAAAGTTTATACTTTGTTCCCGGGTTCAACACAACGGTGGGATATTCTTAGAACATATGTGAAGGGCTTGACACCAAAGGCATTATCGATTACTCGTTGGGAAAGTCATATTGAGAGTGTTACAGCAATAAGAAATCTAGCACCGGACTTAAGAGATGCATTGATCGAAATTGCAAATATTTCTAAAGAGGATTGTTGAAAAGGAAAGAAATATTATAACACATGTTGTAATTAGATTATGCAATTAAGCAATTAGGAAGATTGCAATTAGTCTAATTAGGTAGGTAGCATAATTTCCTTATTATTTTGTTTCCTTATTTGTCTTGTACACAGTCTATATATTGTGCCTCCTAGTGAGAAGAATAATATATCGTTCGAATATTTCGACAAGGATGTTGTGACGTTGGAAGCTAAAGGCTTGTGCAAGAATGCTTTGGAGGATTTTGAGTTCTTGATTAGCTTGTGTATATGGTACAAAATCTTAGACAAAGTTAATCAAGTTAGCAAAATTCTTCAACTAGAAGAGATGGACATTGAAGATGCAATTACAAGGATAAAGGAGTTGATTTTATTCTTTCAAGAGCTTAGAGGAAATGATTTTGAAGACTTGATGGAGGAAGCCAAAGAACTTGCTCATAAAGTTGGTATTGAACCGGTATTTGCCAAAAAAAGAGTTGTTCAAAGAAAGAAGCAATTTGATGAGGATGTGGAAGATGATGCCAATGGAAGTCAATCACTGGAAGATCGTTTTAGAGTTACTTATTTCCTCCACATCATAGATTAAGCTCTAACATCACTTAAAGATCGGTTTGAACAATTTGAACTTTATGAAGCATTCTTTGGATTTTTGCTTAACGCAAAATTCAAGAATGTTAGTGAAGAGCAATTGATGGAGCCTTGCACAAAACTAGAGAGTTTCTTGGAATACAAACAACATTGTGATATTCATGGGGAGGAGTTATTCCAAGAACTTAGACATTTGAAAACACTATTGCTGAGAGAAGTAACAAAATCGATTGACGTCCTTGATTTTATAAGGTCTTATTGGAAAGATGGGGGTTTTCAAATGGTTTGGGTTGCTTATTGAATTTTGTTGACTATACCGGTCACAGTTGCTTCAATGGAGAGGAGCTTTTCGAAGTTGAAATTGATAAAAACTTACCTTCGGATTACCATGTCACAAGAGAGGTTAAATGGATTGGCTATGATTTCAATTGAAAATGAGTATTTGGATAAGTTAAACTATGATGGTTTAATTGAAGATTTTGCTTCAAAAAATGCAAGAAGAAGTTGTTTTCTTTGAATTGGATCGTGCTAATCATGAAACACTATTACCAAGGTTACATTTTGATTTTTAATTTTGATGTAATTCAAGCTAAAAGCATAATGTAACCTTGTTTTTGTTCTTGTTTTGTTATTTGATTATGTCTTTTAATTTCCTATTATTTAATACTAAGTGGGCAACCAAGCTAAGGTCGGGCTTGGGCAACCCAAATGTCAGGGTCGGCACTGACTAAAAGACCGGCAATAAAACAACTAACGATTTCAATGAAAAATGATTTGATGCAAGTGGTGGCTAACTCATGCAGTAGAGCTCTGGATTGCCACACACTGCATCCCCGAGATCGAGTCTCATTCCTCTCTCCCCATGTAATAGATTAGGAATGACCAAAAGAAAAATGATTTGATAGAGATAAAACTTTACGTACATTTCTTCTCGCATTGATGACAGGTGACTAAATAGTCATTTGTTGCACAAAGATCCCCACAAAATTTGCATACGCAATAAGGACATAGCCAATCACCAGCAGGAGCCACTTGATAACAAAAAACCCACAAAATTATCGACTCATTTTTTTGTTCTTATTTTTTACAAAAATTGTTTAAAGAGGAAAACGATTTGCTCACTTCCAAATCCATGCATTTTTTATGGTTAGTCGTCGGACAAATTTCGCAGCAAAACAAATCTCCTCCATCGGCACAAAATATACAAGCGTCGTCATGCCTGTCACTCGCACTATATTTTCCTTTTCTAGATTTTTTCGATCTACCGTCTCCAATTTCCGCTGTTTCGTTCCAAGCCTTCCTCAAGCAAGCCAACAAACTCAATGGCGCCTCATCGTCCTTGACCAAAATGTTTTGGTATGGATTTTGTAGATCACTACCAGAATGATCCACAAATCCCAATGCACTGAAAATTTTACTGCAACAATCACAAGTATTCCATCCATTGTGATGATTCCTTTTTTCGCTCCCTACCCTGGAGTTTCATTCACGCAAAAAATCCTAGTGTTTTCTTTAATTGCTTTGGAGTCGTCTATCAACCACCCCCATATGTTTCTTTTGATGGGACTTTGATCACGCTTGCCAAAATTCTTACTTCCTCTGTGCGTTGATCTTCTTCGACACAATGAAAGTCCCTCATCTCTTGTCATTCTTGTTGAACTGCGGCCACGCCTTCTTCCCATAGCAGAGTATCTACTGGAAGTCCTAGCCTCTGTTTCGATTTGCATGTTTCTCGCGTTCTTGCTTCTGGGAGTAGAATTGTTTCGCTGCAATTGTCTATAATCCGAATCAGGGTGCTCATCCAAACTGCTTGAACTTGAGCTCCTAAATTCCATCTTTTGATTCTCAACAACTACAAAGAAGTCCAACTTGTGCGCTAACGGTTTGTTTTGTGAGATTGATTAAACCTAATACAAAGAAAAAAATTATCATGACAAAAAGCACAAAAGCAATAGCTAGTTGCAAACATGAATTGCAACAAATAACGCACCAACATAAATAAAACAAATGATTTGTTTCTATTCTCATGAATAGCATAAATGGTTATTTTGAAGCAGTAAATCTTAAAAGGGGTATGTGAAATGAAAATTGATGCAAAACTCTATAACTCCTGTAAAAGAATTTTAACAACCAGACATTATTATGATCAAAACTTACTCATAATGCAATTTCATAAGTAACATAACTAATATGCAATTTTATCATGTATGTTAATTTTTTCTACCATTTACAATGACAATTAAGGGAGAGTATGTTTTGGAGGAGGGTGGTGGTCTCTCAACAGAATTTTGCTTCAGAAAGTATAAGTACCCGGAAAAGAGATCAAGAAGGTGTAAATTAATGGCCTAGATTCCCTCCCAAGTGAAGCCACTGATTTTCAAATTCCTGGTAAATTCTAGGTGTATTTTCTAAGTATGTAGTAATGCTAATTACTAGTTGGCATGGCTTACTACGTTAATACTTGTGCAGAAAATGTTGTTACTCCCAATCCACTTTTGCCTCTAAGATTTGTCATCCAAAATGAAATGACATGCAATTTTGCAAATGTAGTGTTTGACAATTTCCAAGAAACTACTCCTCTGTCCACCTTTGTTGGTTCATTTATTAAATTCGTATCATTTTTTATTGCTTATATATCTCCATGCAAATCTTAAAACATATGAAATATGGATCTTGTTTGATATATTTTAATTATTTCTATCATAAAAAGTTTGCACAATCGTTAAAACGTTTATAAATTGAAAGATACAACCTATAAAAAAATGACACAAATTTCAAAAACTGATAAGCAAAGGCGGACAAAGGAGGTATTAATAGCATTGCAGATTCAATAAGGTACTCCTCCATCCCAAATTGTTGGTCATGTTCGGATTTCAATGCAATTTATAAATTGTTCATATCTTTCAATCTATAAGGGTAAATTACACTGACCTCCCCTAAGCTTACTGACATTTTCACTGACCTCCCCTCTGGTTTTGGAAATTACGTTAACCTCCCTTACTTTACAAACTAACATACACATACCTCCCTTGCCGTTAAAATTGACGTAACGGTGTTAACTTTGAGTGTTAGAAGACTATTATACCCTTCATCACAAACAATTTACGTTACATTATCATTGCATATTTTATGTTAACACATATTGACGAAAAAGAGTAAGATATTAAATTGGACAAACCTTAAATAATTTTTAGATATTTAAATAATTTTAATCCCTTTTTTTAATATATAGTGGATTTTTTCCTTTTAATTTATTTAAATAATTTCCAGCCCTTTTTTTAAAAATATAGTGTATTCTGTTTTAAGGTTTGTCCAATTTAATATCTTACTCTTTTTCGTCAATATGTGTTAACATAAAATATGTAATGATAATGTAACATAAATTGTTTCTGATGAAGGGTAAAATAGTCTTCTAGCACTCAAAGTTAACACCGTTAAGTCAATTTTAACGGCAAGGGAGGTATGTGTATATTAGTTTGTACAGTAAGGGAGGTTAACGTAATTTTCAAAACCAAAGGGGAGGTCAGTGAAAATGTCAGTAAACTTAGGGGAGGTCAGTGTAATTTACCCTATTTTTTATGTGCAATATAGATCTTATTTGATAGATATGAATTAGTTACACCATACAATGTTTTTAAAAACTCTAAAAATATTATAGATCGAAAGACATAAACAGTTTAAAATTACATCAAAATCCGCACACCAACAAGGAATTTTGCCACCGGAAATGAGGTTTTGGTAAAATACTAGGAGTATATATGTGGAGGCAGAAATTCCAAAAATAAATAAAAAAAAGTACTAGCATCACAAAATCCAGTGAAGTTCATTTCAAAAAAAAACAGTGAAGTGGCACTAGCCTGGACATGCAATAGCATCACACACAAAAAAAAAAACACTACTTACATCATAAAATCTAACAAACTTACTCTTTTATGAATGAACCGTAACTCAATGAGTGCACACTCCCTTGAGATCGTCCTGCTAGTACCTGAGCAAGTAGATCTGCCAATTTGAATGTGTTCCTAGCCGTCCTTGACTGGAGTACACTTGAACAGGAAGATCTGAAATCAAAAAATCCAATGATTTAGTCTCTCAACCCGATAGACTTCCTTTGAGAGTTAATGACCAGAGTTCAATTGAACGGGAGATTCGAAGCCAAAAAGCATGATCGATAATCTAACCTCTCAACCCGATAGACCCTCCTTGAGCTCGATATTCTAGCCTCTCAACCCGATAGACCTTTTTTGAGAGTTAATGACTGGAGTTCAAGTGAACGGGAAGATTCGAAGCCAAAATGCCCGATCAATGATCTAGCCGCTCAACCCTATAGATCTCATTTGAGAGTTAATTATCGGAGTTCAATTGAACGGGAAGATCCGATGTCAAAAAGCCCAATGATCTAGTCTCTCAACCTGATACAACAAATCTAGAACTCTTTCACCAAATCGCAGTGCCTCGATATAATCGAGGAAATGAAAGGCGATTCGTGTCGATCTTGACAAAAACTGTGAAAAATCTCAAAATATGTTGTATTGTCGAAATTTTAGCTATATATATCGCTTGATTCCGACAAGATTATGAGATTCTTAGCATTGCTGTTTCACACGTTTGGAAGTTTTACATATAAGGATGAGGTCATTTTGATTTTGAAGTTGAATGCGTTGTCATCAATTTTCCAAAAAAAAAAAAACTCTTTACCGCCCGTAATCCCCAAAAAATCTTGTTCTCCATATTTGACTTCATAAAATATTTATGTCTACAACAGCAGGAATAGATATTTGTCTATATACATCTTGGCATTTAGGGGTTGTTGCACAAAATTTATTTTTTTTTTTTCGCAAATTATATCTTTTATTGTCTTTTCATATTCTTCGAAACAAGTCATTCTTTCACAACACAAAAAACATTGAAAGACAATTAGTAAAAAAGAAAACCTTTTTTGGAACAAGCTTTTGATAACCTCACATAACATTACCTTTCTTCTTCTCCTACAGAGAGCAAACTATATACTCCCTCTATCCCAAATATTGCTCTTTCTTTGCCCTTTCAGTTGTCTCAAAGAAAGGGCCAAAAAACAAAAGTCTATTAAATTTTGTACTTCTTTCCTTTTTCTGGGTACAACTATTTATTGTTTACAGAAAGTTGATTTTCTAAAAGAAGAGCAACAATTTAAGATGAAGGGAGTACATAGAGGGAGCGAGTCCTTTTCATTAATTGTATGTGTGAGTCTTCCCATTTCGATTCAAAAAAATCATAGGGCCTTTTCGCTTTTAATGCATAGATATGGTGAGAGATATAATTTGATAAAAATAAAAAACATGGATCGCGAACAGTGAAAACTCAGAGATTTTTTTAAATGAGAACCAAACAAAGCAAAGATGTGAAGAGCTATCACTATTAACATCCCGGAAAATAAATAACACTGAAATTATCGAGGTCAACAAAACGACAAATCTGAAATTTTCATAGAATTTTTTCTTTTTCTTTTTATCTCATGAATATACAAACAACAGTTGCAAACATGTACGGTGACTGTAGTTTTCTACAAAATCCTGCACTCAACACAAACAAACAACAATTCCGATCAAACAACTAAGTACTTCACAACAACAAAATTCCCTGCACAAAGAATGCAGATTCCGCTTCCCAAACAGGGCCTTAGTGCTGTGGGTTGCTTGATGATGCTATGTCAGCTTCATTTATCTCCTCCTCTGGTGGTTCAGAGTTTAAATCAAGAGGTGCTTGAATCTGGTGATCAATGACTGCAATGGGGGGCAAAAAAAGTTGAGACAGAGAAAGGCAACATTTGGTTTTCTGGAATAAATTGGAACATGGATGAAACCAAGACTAAAATGTTCTTGGAGTCTGAATATTCATTCTCATTCCTAAGTTTCGGTTTTCGGCCTATTTGTACATTAAAATACTTTAATTTATCGTTTAATCTGGGTTTTTTTTTTTGGAGGAAGAGAGAAAAATCCATCAATCAACCAAACAACCAATACAATCAAAAAACACAAACCTAAATAAAGGAAAAACACACAGAAAAGGAAAACAGAAACGGAAAAAACAGGGAAAACATAAGACCCGCCGGAGCCGCTATCACACCGTCATCGAAGGAGCCGTCGATGTTGTAAGCCCAATAGGCCAAGCTTCCTTTGGTTTGGCAAATCCATGCCCAAAACATATACATTTGGGTAGGGATGAAAATCGGTCAATTCGGTTCGGTTTTCGGGGTGTCCCGGACTGAACCGATCGGTTTGGGGTGGTTTTGCTAGGAACCGATCCCGACCAAAAAAAACAATGGACCGATCAGTTCGGGGTGGTTCAATTTTTTTCGGTTTTTTCGGTCCGGCGTTGAGATTGAGATGGACGGCTAGGATTTGTTATTTTTGGGGGCTTAAGATCGTTTTTTTTTTGTTTTCGGTCCAAATAGAGGTGGTTTCGGGGTATTTCAGTCCAATTTGGTATGGTTTCAGGGTATTTCGGTCCAAATTGGTATGGTTTCAAGGTATTTCGGTCCAAATTGATATGGTTTCGGTTCGGTTCGGTTCAGTCCAAACCAATTTCCAGGAAATCGAGACCGAACCTATAATTTTTCAGTTTGATTCGGTCCGAAGTCAATCGACACAGCTTTTCCCCAACCAAACCGATCGGTCGGGTTTTTTCGGTTTTTCGGTTTTTCTTTCACCCCTACATTTGGGTGTATCGTATTTTTATGGCACTGTAATCTTCGGTAGTTATTTTTAAAGTGCTTGTTTTAGGTGTGAAAAAGGAATCATCTCAATATGTACTTTTGTTCGAGTGCGGTAGTTTTTTAGTCAAGACGGATTGCTCATTTTGAAGACAAGGTTGGATGCTACATGTTTTGCTCAAGCATTTCAAGGATTTCTACTAGCACTACATTCTAATGGAGTTTGCTAGATATTTTGCTCGAGCAAAACAGTCGACAAAAAATGCACAAGGCAAAAGGTAGATGCCACACGTTTTGCTCCAGCATTTCAAGACCCTTTTATTAACAAAACATTCTGTTTATTTTTGCTGGATATTTTGCTCGACCAAAACTGCCGGCAAAAATGCCCGAATTCAGCAACTATAAAATCTCAGCCATTAGGTCAAAAATTATGAGAGCTGCGATGAGCTGGGTGTGGTGAACGAGGATTCGGCAAGTAGTTCTTAGGTTCGATTGGTGAGGATTCACGATCGTTGGTAAGATTGCTTGTAACTACATATTGAGTATAGTGTTTTTTATTCCTTCCCGTGGTTTTTACCCGTATTGGGGTTTTCCACGTATATCTTAGTGTTCTTCGATTGTTTGCTTTCCGTTGTATGATTGTTCGACATCTTGTTTAGTGGGATGATTAAAACATAGCAAATCTTAAACCTAGGCAAACTAGAGTTTTTTCAAATGTCGAAGCCCAAATCTAGAAAACCTAGATCTGGTCGCTCGTTGTCCAAAAATCAAGATTCTGTCCACCCATAGGGAGAGGAGAGGAGAGAAGACTTGGTGCTTCTCTCTCTCTCTCTCTCTCTCTCTCTCTCTACACTCTTTTTTCATTTAATCTAGGTTTAATTCCAACAATTTTACATTACCCTAAAACTGTTTGTGAATTACTTTCATAAACGAATATATGTACAAGTGTTTTGGTAATCGACGAAAAAAATAAAATACATTTGCATACTAATCGATGTATTGGACAAAGTTATCTAACCATATAGAGGTAATTATACAAAAAGCACAAAAAATATTTTTTTTTTTTATGAACATTCATATTTTCATCTGGCCCCTGCCACTAGTTAAGTTGTTCCTAATGGGATTACCATCTTCCTAAATAGGCTATTCTCTCATTTAAAGGTGAACCAACCATGGAAATGTGTTTTGAATTTCAACAATAAAAATATACTCCAACCTGTTCAACTGGGTATGAGAAAGCAATAAGTGTTTTTTCTCAATCCATCAGGTCACATGGTTTGATTCAACGGAGGCCAAACATTTGAACATTTGGAGCCACTTGAGGATTTTGGAATTAATTTAGGTGCACGCAAGCTGGCCCAATTATCAGGAATAAAAAATTCTAGCACTCCAACCATTATCATATTAAACCAAACAAAGCTACAAAAACACACATGGGGGGGTTGTTTACCTGTTGCAGGTGATGATAAGGTCTTTTGTAATCTGAGTGAATCATGGAAGGTGAGAGTATTCCGTTGCATCAATTCTTTGCGCAAGGAAGGAGTAATGGGCTGGAAACTATATCCTTTCTTCCATGTCTTTTCCCTTTCCTTAATAGAGGGAATTACCAGGTTTTCCACTTTTAGGTCGCAAAGAGCCTGCAAATGAGATATCGATGCAGATAGAAATTTAGAAAACAATAAGATTAAGAAGGAAAAAAAAAAAAAGGGCGAGGCGGGTAACCTGTCCCCCATTCAGGGCTGGAACAGAGGTACCCACACATTACCCGCTCAGGGTTTGGGCGGGTGGTATTATTAGGGTGTCAAGTTATAGCAAAACCCTCCCCGCCTTATTGCAATTCCTATTGATATATCTTAGGTATTATCAACTCATTTTGTGGCTAGTCCACACAAGGCTTTGCCCCAATTTTAATCGGATCCCTGCTAGGAGACTAGTAGACTGAGATTTTCGTCCCCATAATTAGTCCAAGTGTGCATATATTGGCTCGGATACCTGAGTTATCAGTGTAACCATTCTCGCATGTGTTTCCAGGGATCATTGGTATGGTCATAAGAAAATTACTTACATCTTCAATTGCAGACATGAGTCTCCGACACATCCCTTGATTCCTGAATCTCTCTCTGGTTGCAATTAAGGGCATTTCAGCAAGCTTGGTCCCATGTATCCTGTTAAATAATTTGTCCCAAAACCAATAAAATAAAATAACAGAATCCACAGTTATGCTAATACATAAATTAAATAGGAGAGTAAAATCCCCAGATTAGAATACCTCACAGAAGCAACAGAGATGATTTCATCATCTTTTTCCAGAATGGCAGAGTAAAATCCCCGGAAGTTGACCCGAGGATAACTTGATCTGCACGCAAAATGTTCGACATGAATACAGTACAAGCAATACAGTAATGTGTCACATTTGAAGTTATGAATCGTTGTGTGCTTACCCGCAATTGTACATAACATTTTCAATGATATTGATTCCTGTATGCCGGTCTACAATGGGCTCGAAGCATTCCTCCATCACATTCCTGGCAACTGCAAGCTTTGCTTGACACTCGGTTGCTTGATTCAGATCAGTTAGCCAAATACCAAATTCTGAGTCCATTCGTCGGAGCAGAGTCCAGGAGAATCCTTTATCAATTTCCATCCTAACTCCAACCATCGTCTCCAATTTCTTATACACCTTTTTGCCCAAAAAAAATATTAAAAAAAATCAGCTCAATCTCGTAAGCAAAAAATGTGTGTTTGTTGCTCTAGTTAGTTTGACATAGAAATGTAGGGTCAGTGAAACAAAGAGAAAGAAGGGGATACAAAATCAGCTATGCTACCGTTTTCATATTGATGTAAAAGAATAATTTTATCGGCCCCATATGAGTTCAAGTGCGTCTCAATTAGGGCTGCAAACGATCGTGGCTCGGCTCCTTATGTTAGATTTATCCCAAATCAAAACCCTAGTTACTTGTCTCAATCCATGGCATATGAAATATATTTACTCAACACACATACCTGATAGAGATGAAGATGCCATGGTTCTGTGTGTGATTGAAAATTGCAGCTACCAGAGAGTGAGCTAGAAAAAACCCAGACTTGAATACGTTTTCTCCTAGAGTAAGAGAGAGAGAGAGAGAGAGAGGTCTCCACCCTCTCTTCCCTGATGCCTCTAGACCTAATGGCCAAACACATAAATAAATAGAGAGAGGGTAGGTTTCCTCAAGTGCCTAATAAATTTTGTCCAGCCTATTATGAGTCTAAATATCTAAACAACACTAGTTCACACTAAGCCCAAATATACTACAAAAATCCAAATATCTAAACAACACTAGTCCACACTAAGCCCAAATATACTACAAAAATCCAAATATCTAAACAACACTAGTCCACACTAAGCCCAAATATACTACAAAAATCCAAATATCTAAACAACACTAGTCCACACTAAGCCCAAATATACTACAAAAATCCAAATATCTAAACAACACTAGTCCTCACTAAGCCCAAATATACTACAAAAATTAGATGCACAAAAAATGACCCGTTGTCTAAATGGTAATCACTAACCAAAATGGGTCTGGAACAAATACTCCATTATATTCAATAACCGATCTAATTCGGGTTTTAAGGGTAAATGACACTACTAGTTGACAATATTGGAATAAATTTAACACCTTAAAAGCTCGGTTCGGCTCGGCTCGCAAAAACTCGACTCATTTAAGAAAATTCGTTAAGTAAATTATCTTGGCTCAGCTCGTTTACTAAACAAAGCTTGACTTTGCTCGGCTCGTTTGCACCCCGAGTCTCAACGGTTGTGTTTGATTAGATAGTTTAGTTTAGTTTTGATGATGTCATCGGATGTAATGAGTGAAGAGAGAAATAAGAGAGATAATGATGTTATCAAAACTAAAAGTAAAACTAAACTGGGAAACAAATAGAACAAACATAATTTACATCACACTATTAAAAAAATGTACTGCAATATTCTTGATAACCAGGTGTTCGGAAGCTCATGTTCACCTTTTAGAGGACGTTTGGAAAATATACCGCAATATTCAGCTTAGGCCTTGTTGTCCAATAGATTTAAGGTACATAAAACTCACATTTTATGACACTCCAATCTCAACACATAAAATGTAAAAGTTATTTTATGAGATTTTCATAAAATCCTCCTAAAATCTATAGGAAAACTACTACATTTTATCAGTTGGGAAAATAACTCTATTTTATCACCTCTTTATAAAATACTCATTTTATGAGATTTTCATAAAATCTACCTAAAATTTATTGGAGAATAAGGCCTAAAAATAAGAAAAAGTACCTCTTTGCAGCTTTCCTCACAAAGAGGGGTGAATGGACTATTGGCGTCCACAGGTTCAGAGTTCCTCTCTTGCTGGCATGTCCAGTGATCTTTACAACTCAAAGCAAAGTAAATGTCAGTGGTTTCATCCCAAACTACGGAGTGTTCTAGTAAGTTAATTTTAGAAAAAATTATTTTTTCACAGTTTTTTTATGCAAGGTATTGTAAGAGAGTGATATATTTTCGGTTTTTGAAAAAAAATGTTTTCTTTTAATGGAACACCCCTAAAAGACCGGGAAAAAAACTAACGATTTCAATGAAAAATGATTTGATAGAGATAAAACTTTACATACATTTCTTCTCGCACTGGAAACAAGTGACCAAATAGTCATCAGCGGCACAAGGATCCCCACAAAATTTGCACAAACAATAGGCACACAACCAATCACCTGCAGGAGCCACCTGACCAAAAAAAAAAACCACAAAATTATTTGACTTGTTTTTTCATTTTTATTTTTCTCATAATTGCTTAACCATGAAAACAATTTGCTCACTTCCAAATCCATGCATTTTTTATGGTTAGTCACCGGACAAATTTCACAGCAAAGCAAATCTCCTCCATCGGCACAAAACATACAAGCATCGTCGTGTCTATCACTTGCACTGTATTTTCCTTTTCCAGATTTTTTCAATCTGCCGTCTCCAATTTTCGATGTTGTGTCCCAAGCCCTCCTTAGGCAAGCCAACAAAGTCAATGGCTCCTCGTCGATGTCCTCAACCAAAATGTTTTCGTATGGTTTTTGTAGATCACTACCAGAATGATCTGCAAATCCCAATGCACTGAAAATTTTACTGCAACAATCACAAAGTATTCCATCCATTGTGATGATTCCTTTTTTCGCTCCCTGCCCTGGAGTTTCATTCACGCAAAAAATCCTGGTGTTTTCTTTAATTGCTTTGGAGTCTATCAGCCATCCCCATATGTTTCTTTTGATGGCACTTTGATCACGCTTGCTGTCAGAATTCATACTTCCTCTGCGCATTGATCTTCTTCGACACATTGAAAGTCCTTCATCTCTTGTTGTTCTTGTTGAAGGGCGGCCACGCCTTCTTCCTATACCTGTGTGTCGACTTGAAGACCCAGCCTCCATTTCGATTTGTATGTTCCTCACGTTGTTGCTTCTGGGAGTAGAATTGCTTCGTTGCAGTTGTCTATAATCCGGATCAGCTCGCTCATCCGAACTACTTGAACTTGAGCTCCTAAATTCCATTTTTTGATTCTAAGTACAGCTACAAATAAGTCCAATTTGTGCTCTGAAGGTATATTTTTGTGAGACTGATTAAACCTAATACAAAGGAAAAATGATCAAGGCAAAAGCACAAAAGCAATAGCTAGTTGCAAACATGAATTGCAAAAATAACGCACCAACATAAATAACACAAATGATTTGTTTCTATTATCATAAATAGCATAAATGGTTATTTCCAACACTAAAGCAGTAAATCTTATAAAGAGGTATGTGAAATGAAAATTGATGCAAAACTCTATAACTCCTGTCAAATAACTTAACCACCAGAGTTTATTATGATCAAAACTTACTCATAATGCTTTTACATAACTAATATGGAATTTTATCATGTTTGTAAATTTTCTCTGTCATTTACAATGACTGTTAGGGGAGAGTATGTTTCGGAGGAGGGTGGTGTTCTCTCAATAGAATTTAGCTTCAGAAAGTCTAAGTACCCGAAAAAGAGACCCAAAATGTGTAAATTAATGGCCCAGATTCACACCCAAGTGAATTTGGGCACTAATTTTCAAATTTTGAGTGTATTTTCTGAGTATGTAGTAGTGCTAATTACTAGTTGGCAGGGTTTACTACCTTAATACTTGTGCATAAAAGAAAATATTGTTACTCTCACTCCATTTTTCCCTCTAAGATTCGTCATCCAAAATGATCTGTCCACTTTTGTTGGTCCATTTATGAAATTTATACCATTTTTTATTGCTTATATATCTCCATATAAATCTCAAAACATACGCAATATATAGATATTGTTTGATAGATCTTAATTAATTCTATTATACAAAGTTTGCAAAATCATGAAAACTATTATAAGTTGAAAGACACAGCCTATAAAAAAAATGACACAAATTTCAAAAATTGATCAACAAAGGCGGAAAGAGGAGTATTAATAGCATCGCAGATTCAATAAAGTACTCATCCATCACAAATTGTTATTTATGTTTGGTTTCAATGTAATTTGTAAATTGTTTGTATCTTTCAATCTATAATGTATTTTATGTGCAATATAGATCTTATTTGATAAATCTGAATTAGTTGTATTAAACAAAGTTTTAAAATCTCTAAAAATATTATAGATCGAAAGACATGAACAGTTTAAAAATTATATCGAAATCCCCACAAGACCAATGGATTTTGCAGCTGGAAATGAGGTTTATATATGTGGAGGCATAAATTCCAAAAATAAAATAAAAAAATACTAGCATCACAAAATCATCACTAGCCTTGACAAGAAATAGCATCACACACACAAAAAACACTACTTACGTCATAAAATCTAACAAAGTGATAACAGCCTTGACAAACCTACTCTTTATGAATGAACTGTAACTCAATAAGTGCACACTCCCTTGAGATCGTTCTATGCTAGTACCTGAGCAAGTAGATCTGCCAATTTGAATATGTTTTTAGCCGTCCTTTGAGAGTTAATGACCGGAGTTCACTTGAACGGAAAGATCTGAAGCCAAAAAGTCCGATGATCTAGTCTTTCAATCCGATAGACCTACTTTGAGAGTTAATGACCGGATTTCAATTGAACGAGAGATTTGAAGCCAAAAAGCCTAATCGATGATCTAACCTCTCAACTTGATAGACCTCGTTGAGCCCGATGATCTAGCCTCTCAACCCGATAGACCTCTTTGAGAGTTAACGACTAGAGTTCAATTGAATGGAAAGGTTCGAAGCCAAAAAGCCCGATCGATGATCTAGCCTCTCAACCCGATAGACCTCCTTTCAAAGTTAATGATCGGAGTTCAATTGAACGGGAAGATCCGATGTCAAAAACCCTGATGATCTGGTCTCTCAACCTAATACAACAAATCTAGAACTCTTTCACTTATCACAGTGCCTCGATATAGTCGAGGAAAAGAAGGGCGATTCTTGTCGATCTTGACACAAACTGTGAAAAAATCTCGAATGTGTTGTCTTGTAGAAATTTTAGCGGTATATATCACCTGATTCTGACAAGATACAACAAATCTAGAACTCTTTCACTAAATCGCAGTGCCTCGATATAATCGAGGAAAAGAAAGGCGATTCGTGTCGATCTTGACACAAACTGTGAAAATTTTCAAAATGTGCTATTTTGTCAAAATTTTAGCTGTTTATATCGCTTGATTCTAACACGATTATGAGAATCTTATCACTATTGTTTCACACGTTTGGAAGTTTTACATATAAGGATGAGGTCATGTTGATTTTGAAGTTGTACGTAATGCGTTGTCATCAATTTCCCAAAAAAAAAAAAAAAAAAAAACACTCTTTACAGCCCATAATCCCAAAAAAAAATTTGTCTACATATTTGACTTCATAACATTTATGTCTACAACAGCAAGAATGGATATCTGTCTATATACATATTGCCATTTGGGGGGTCATTATCTCCCATCTTGCCATTTGGGGTCATTATGTCTACGATGTTGTTGTCTTTTCACGCTCTACCAGATAAGTCATGTCTCACAACACAAAAGACATTGAAAGACAATTAGTTAAAAGAATTGATATTGACACTTCTTTTTTTTGTTTTTATTAGGTAAAGTTAAATTACTCTTGTATTTTGAAAGCAAAAGAAAAATGTAATTAAAAGTAAAAGGGTGATTCAGTAACTTCATCTAATAGAGACAAAATCAGGAGTGCTAATATCAAAATGGGGAGTGTCAATATTAATTCCCTTAGTTAAAAAAAAAAAACTTTTGTGAAACAAGCTTTGATAACCTTACATAACATTACCTTCCTTTCTTCTACGGAGAGAAAACTATATACTCCATCTGTCTCAAAATATTGCTCGTTTTTTTCTTTTTTAGCTATCCCGAAAGAAAGGGCCAAAATAAAAAGTCAATAAAGAAAAGTTTGTACTTTTTTTTTTTGGGTACATCTATTTACTCTTGATATTCTAAGTTGATTTTTTGAAATAGGAGCAACAATTTAAGATGAAGGAAGTAATAAAAGGGAGTTGGTTAGAATTGTCATACACTGACAAAATATATTTAACAAAATTACTACACGTACACACGTCTGCATAAGTCAAATGCACGGGTAGTGCATCTGAACTGTCCAAAAGCATTTTCGACTGTCCGGATTAGCCGTTGCTCTTTGAGCAATAAGATTTAACTCTTAACGGTCAAAGAGAGTTTAGAATCCAGATCGTTGATTTGTTGAATGAACCATTACGATTTGTTCATATATTTTACGTACGCGTACATCCGTACACATAAAAGGACTGTATATTTAAAGCGCTGATTCAGTTTTTAAGGGAGGGTTAACAACATCAACCTCCTTTGGGTAAAAAATCGTTTTTTGGTTTTTCGGTTTTTCTATTTTGTCCTTGTTCAAAAAAAATTTGCATTTGTTAGTTTTGCATCAAGATTTTATGGTTTCTGGATTCCTCTCGACGAGACGAATCTAACAAGTATAAATTTATGGTCAAAACTCATATTTTTTTAATAAAGCCAAAATAGGTGGATTATTGGCCAATAATCCATCGATTTTGGCTTTATTCAAAAAAATATTTGGTTTGACCATAAATTTATACTTGTTGAATTCGTCTCGTAGAGAGGAATCCAGAAATCACAAAATCTTCATGCAAAAAAAAATTGAATAAGAACAAATGAAAAAACCAAAAAACCAAAAATTTGAATTAGAACTGTTATATATATAGGAGAAACATAGAATCAAACTTTGAAATTGCTGTTGAACAATTTCATTGATGTGCCACAAAACTTCTGGTTGTGGAGGACAAATCAGTCATTTTCTCTTGTGTAATCGCGTGGCTATCGTGTTTTCAATGCGCTAATTTCATGCAATCGTAGAAAAACATGTAGTAGAACAATTGTGAATATAAGAAATTTTACATGTAACTTAAGATGCTAATAACTAATTCGTCATTCGTATTTTTTTCGTCTTTGCTAAAAAATTATCAAATTTTTACTTTTTGGATATATATATTAAGTTACTCCATTCAAAAAGTAAAGCAATTTGTTAAAATGTTGACAATTAAACTAAAACGAAAAGTTACGTACCCCTATACAATTTCTTTATGTCAAAAAAACTTGTCTCAAAATACAGCTCGCGATATAACAAAAAGACATGGTTCTTTGGGGGTGTTTCACTAAGTAGTTTTTTTTTTTCTTTCAAAAACTAGTTTTTTTCAAAAATCAAGACAAATCATCCTTTTTACAATATATCACATAAAAAAAAATATGAACACAAAAATTAAATCAATTTTAAAACAAAACTCCCTTAGTAGAAGGGTTTGCTTTTATACGTACAGGTGGAAAGCATGCATGGTTATCTGTCCAAATACAGCTCTTTGGTAACAAAAGGGTCCTAAGCAATCCGACTGTAGGTACACCAATAATGAATTGGGTAGAATTCATCATTGGGTTCCACAATAATAATTAGAGTCGTTTAATTTTGTTTAGAATTATTTTTAAGGGCCTCTGGTAAAAAATCAGCCCAATCGTATTATATATCGGCTTGATCAATTTATTCAAGTTTGTGTCGGTGAATATATCGATGACAAGTTTGAACAAATTAATCAAGTCATTACTAATACTCCCTTCATCCCAATTTTATAGTCCATTTTGGGAGTTTGTGTCACTTTTCAAAGTGTTATATCTTATAATCTACAATGTTTTAGGTGATTTTGAACACATTGTTTATTAGATTAAATCAAAATCTATCAAACACGATCCATATTGCATACAAAATGTATTACCGATTGAAAGATATAATTATTTTTTTATCTGGTTAAAATAGAACGAGGGACTATAAAATTGGGACGGAAGGAGTATATTAATGAGTTGATTTTGGGGTAACTAGCAAAAATATCCCCTCATCTATCATCGTTTTGCAGGGACACCCCCTCATCTATAAAACTCAACTCTCACGCCCCTTCATCTATGAATCGTTAGCAGGGACACCCTCTCCGCGTCATTTCTGTCTATTTTTCGGATGGGAAAAAAATTATCAATTTTTTTACATTTTGGATGTGTATATATTGAGTTACTCTATTTAAAAAGTAAAAAAAAAAATTGTTAAAATATTAAAAATTAACTAAAAACGAAAAGTTACGTATTCCTATACAATTTCTTTATGGCAATTGTGAGAGGACATGGTGGCCTTGTTTAGTTTGGTTTTTTAATAACCGGGTTTTCAATTATTATCTCTATTTTAAATTTTTATTTTTATTTTTCTCTCTATCTCTCTTCAATCATTAATACTTATTTTTAAAATTATTATTCTTATTTCCTCCTCTAATCATTACAAAAATCAAAACTCAAAACCCAAACCAAACACAACCGGTGTCTTATGAGACTTTGTTTTTATACGTGCAGCGGAAAGCGTGTGTTGTTGTCTGTCCAAATACAACTTTGCTTTTAGTAACAAAAGGGTCCTATGCAGCCCGACTGTAGGTACACCAATTACACAGGTAAAATTCATCATTGGCTTCCACACTAGTAATTGGAGTCCTTTAATTTTGTTAAAATATTCTTTAATGGCCTTTTGTAAATAATTAGCTCAATCGTATAATGACTTATCAATTCATTCAATTTTGGGTTGGCGATTGTATTGACAAAAAATTTGAACAAATTGCTCAAGTGATTACCAGTATCTAATTGAGTTAAATTTTTATAAAGTATCTTTAAAAAAAAATTTGAACAAACTAAACAACTCTAGTTATTTGACTAGGTCAAATAACCTAATTGCTCGTGTAGTCCATTTTATAAGAGTGAGATTCTAAATTCGACTCATATTGAAAGGAGGTCAACCCTTGTTATTTACTAACATCTAACAACTAACAACTAACTTTACTAATGGATATCGAATGGCAAAAAAAAAAAAAAAACAGCTCTAATTATTTATATGAAACAGTTAAGTAATAAATCTCATAGTAAAATTTTGTGTACATTTAGTGTAGACCAAAGTGGTAGAGCTATAGTCCATTATGGGGCCTTTGTAATGCGATGAAACCATTATGTCACAATAATATTTATGTTACCTTGGGATTTTCAATTAAATGCACCATATATTATCTCCCAAATACAACCCACCCGTCAGTTCTACTGCCGATTTCGAAGATACTCCACAGAAATGGTTACTCCGTCGACTGTCGCCCGGTCAATAGGCCGGCGATTCGCTGGATGTCGGAAACCCTACTTGTCTAAAATCTTGAATTGGGATTCAATCCAATGGAATCCCAATTCTCCTCGGTGGCAGTATCACAGTCTCAGAACACTTCTTTTACAGTCCACTTCCGAGTGCGTAAAGCTCCGCAGACTCTCCAACTCCGATTCCGGTAATTTAACGCACACCCGCACTGCATTTTGTACATTTATTGAGTAGGGTATGATTGATTACCTGATGGTAGAAATATGGGAGGGTGTCTTGGTGTATCTCGAATGTACTTAGGCCCGATTAACGAACCAAGCTCTCGTGCTCGCTCGCTAAAAGCTCATTCAAGATCGGTTTGGTATATAGTCAAACCAAGCTTGAAATTTTTTTTTGAAGCTCGTTAAAATTTCAAACCAATCTTGAACAAACAACTACTGGGCTTGTTCATCTTATAATGTGCAAAAAAATTCAAGCTACTCGCAAACGACTACTATTTGGCTTGGTTAAAGCTCGTTTGAGATTGGCTCATCTTATAAACAAGCTTAGCTTGAACATATTTTGAAGCTCGTTAAGTTTTAAACAGGGCCGGCCCAAGGGTTGGGGGTGCCCAAGGCCCACCCTAAAAATTGTGCCCCAAGAATACAACATTTAAAATAATTTTTCCAGCGGAGTACGTTCGTCGAAGTAATTGTTCGTGGCCATTGGCCGTCTGATAATGGGGAAGTAACATTTGTACATTGACAATTAACAATTGGAGAAGGCCAAAATACCCTTTTTACCGGTCGGAGAATAATCTTATTATCAAACATAATGGACTGATTGTAGAATATAAACATACAACTCACATTGAAAAATTAAATTTTTTGTTTTAGGAGTACATAATTTTCTATTCAATTTGGATCCCAGTTAGTTGATCACAATGAGCAAATTTTAAAAATATAAATTTTACAAAGTATGGATATATGAAACAGAAGTTAGTATCATTTTAACATTTAAAATGAAAATGGGTGAGAGAGAGAATCATTAATGTGAACCAGACAGTCTGTTTCATCAAAAAAAAGAAGAAGGAAGAACCAGGCAGTGCGAGAGACGGAGGGATACAGAAGTTGGGTTATGCTGGAACCTAGAGGCGCATGGGGACTTGTTTACATACCATTAGAGGTGTATACAAACTAAACCATTCACAAACTCAGCTCAATAGTAATTCAACTCGGTTTGAGAGATAAATGACCAAGCTTGAGTTAGGATTTTTGGCTGAACAAATAAACAAGCAGAGCTCGAGCTATTTGATACTCGGCTCGAGTAAGCTTACAACCATACGCACGTACATATACATATAATTTTATACATGTATTTACATACTTGACCGCCATGTGATAGACTGGATGCTTGAACATGGATTGTATGGTGGATAGGTTTATTTATGGAAGAGATTGGTTGCTTCTCAGCCTCAATAGGCGATGTGGGACGTTTGGAAGTGAAGAGAAAATGCAAAAGAGGAAGTTGGAACTAGGGATGGGCATGGGGAGGGTAGGGGGTGGATACCACTACCTCCATCCCCGATCCCCGAACCTATATCGATCCCCATCCCCTCCCCAATCCCCACCGAGGATTTTATTTTAACCTCCATCCCCGCCCCGATGCGGGGAACGGGGATCCCCATGGGGATTCGGGGATCCAAAATGAAACGCACTTGTCATATGTAAATATATGAAAGAGGTACATATTTTCGTGCGGGGAAATCTCATGAACCAATTTTATGGTTCAACCACAAAATCACAGACATCAACCTCTGTCAACATAGCATACACGGGAAAAATCCTCACAGACATCAACTCATGAAAATGAAAATGAAACTTCTAGATCCACACTTTCGATCGAGGCAATATGATAGCATGGATGAATAGAAAAGAGACGTATGTAAATTGTAAGTGTAGATTAAGAATGCTTCAATACATACCTGAAAAAGCTTATGTATTCACCGGAAAGAGAACGGAGAGAGGAGATTTCAGATCAAAGTAGAAACACGTAGAGAGAGAGAGAGAGAGAGAGATTAAGGACCGTGAACAAAAGCTCGAGCTGTTGGCGCCGTGAACAACGAAGAGTTGAGATCAATGAGATGACCTGGGTTTTGGGTGAGAGACGAGAGTTGAGAGATGAAGTGTGGGGCGGCTGTGATTGTGAACGTGTGAAGTGTGAAGAAAAAAAAAAGAATATTTACCTGGAAAAAAAAAAAGTAACCCTAACTCTAAGTTATAAATATCTGGGAAAAGAATATTTTATGTATTTGTAATATAAATATATATTATACACACACACACATGTATATATAATAAATTAATATATATATATATATATATATGAGTGAACGGGGATGAGGGGGAGGTCGGGAGGGGGAGGGGAGGGGGATCGGGTAGGGGACTAACAATACCATCCCCTACCCGATCCCCAAAAAAATCCCCGAATCCCCTCCCCGAATGGGTAGGGGACGAGTTGGATAGGGGCGGGTTGGTTGAGATGACCATCCCTAGTTGGAACCCACTGTTGCCTTGTTCTTGTTGTCCCACATCGGCTATTTTGCAACATTTCTTCTAAAGGGACCCTTATAAGTAGAGCACCACTCCCAATTCCTCTCAGCATTTTCCTGGGAAGTCTACCACGGAGAGTGATTGGACCAGCCCAAACATTACTAATTGATTTGGGTCATTTAATTATCGTGTTGGGCCATTTAATTTTTCTATCGGGCCATGAAAGACTACTACTCAAGCACATCACTAAAATTTATGAGTGTGCCCCAAATTTGGGCATTATTTGAGGTGCCCTAGGCCCAGGCCTTGTAGGCCTTGGGCCTGGGCCGGCCCTGGTTTTAAATGAAGCCTAAGCAGTTAGCAATTAACTGCTCGACTCGTGTAGCTTGTTGATCACCACTTAATGTACTTTTGTCACTGTCACGTTAGTTTCAGGGGCTATGCCATTCTATGTTGCTGATTTTATCTTCAGTGATCTGTTGATGTTCAATGGGATTTTTTACTTCTTTTTTTCTTGTGAAATTAGCTTGATGATGTGTATGCATTCACGGCTTGGGTATTACTAGCATTGTACATTTTGCTTTATCTGCAGTGGAACTGTCTTTGGATATGAAGAATGTTGTTTGTATTGTTTTGTTTTTATTTTTTCCAGAAGATGGTTCTTGCAATTTGGACAGAAAAAGGCTGAATTGTCCCAGAAACAGTCTTTTCTCATCACCTTGTCATTCATGCCATTAGGCCTTCTAGTAAATATTAACATTCATATTTTTATCTCTTTCTATCTTTTCAATTTTCTTAATTCTATAAATGAAACTAGCGGCAGCCACATTAAATAATTATAATTAATTACTGGCGATTTTATTTGCTCTGCTGGTCAAATTTGTAATTTTGAGTCCTACATATTATTAAGGTACGATTATATTGCATAGCTCGAACTACCTTTTAGTTAGGTACATGATAAGTGTATGTGCCTGCTCTTACTAATTAGCTTGTGCCCATGACGAAATTTCTAAGGATGAATTTTAATATTAATTTCATGCTATAATAAGTAGAATAAGAATTAGGTAATTTAGACATTTGGTCAGGTTGTCCTTCTCTTGAGTCTTTCATGAGATACACAGATAAAGACAAATCCATCCATTTAAGCTGATGAATTCCCAAACCTAGAACTTGCAGTAATTACACTCTAAAATAATCCCGGGATAGTAAGTCCGAGCCCCCAGGACAATTAGTCCTAGGAATAATTATCCTCCTAATCCAGTCTGATGAAACAACATGAGTCCTAGGAAGTCTTACAATGATGGACTAATTAATGGAAGCTTAATTCAGCACTTATGGAACCTTGATTTAACAAAGCTTGATCCCAACAGCGAGGCTAACCTGAAGAATCATGCTTTCTAACAATACCTTTATGGATATTTTTTGTTAACTTATGTGTTCAAGCTCTTTATTGTGCTCCCTCAACCTATGCCTTTTCCTTGCGGCAGCTTTTATGGAATTAGTGGACGTGCTTTTATTCGCCACTCTTTTTCTTCCTAGCAAATATATGCACCCAGGTTCCCTTGACACTGCAATCTCATTACACTGGCTGTGTTCGGGTGACAGGTTTGTAGGGAAAAGGAAAGGGAAAGGAAAAAATTGAAGCTAAATTTATTTCTACAGTTCTCTTCTCATTTTTCTTCCACTTGGTAAATCCTTCCGTAAAAGCATGATCCAAACACAGCCTAATAGCTTGATTCTTGATCCATCATCTTTTCTTTGATTTGTTATCTTCTCCAAACTCAATTAAATTTTACTTACAGGAATTGTTGAGGTTAACTTGGATAGGCCAGGAGTAAAAAATGCAATTGGGTGGGACATGCTGAGAGGATTGCAGCATAGTCTTGAAACTATAAATAGGGATTCTTCTGCAAATGTTTTAATGATTTGCAGTTCAGTTCCCAAAGTGTTCTGTGCAGGTGCTGATTTAAAGGTAGAGTATCATGCCTAATTCTTTGATTATGTTATAAATCCTTGTAAGGAGAACACATGATTGTAGCTATATATCCTTTACCACATTTGGCTTGAGAGGAATTCTAGAATCTTTACCCAGAAGTCTTGCAGCCCTGAAGAAGTTGTTTCTGCTATTGAAGTTAATATTAGAGGAAGGGTTTTGGGAAAAGTGTGCTTATTCTAGTGAAAAATGATAGGCTCTGCAAGAATGGAATGTATCTTCTTTTTTGCTTAAAAGAGCTAGGGCCTAGGTTTTGTTTGTAGCTGTTTGTAGCTAGCTTTGGTGGTAGTTTGGTTGTATCTCCTAATTCCGTGGCTGATGCAGGATTGCGAATTTCACCTAGTTTGTGCGGACCAGTCTTCAGTAATTTTACAAACAAATCCAAACATGTACTATTAATAGGAAGAAACTTGGGAGGAGTGAAGCAGCCAAACACCTCCCTTGCACAACCCCCCCCCCCCCACTCGGTCCACCTCTGTCTCCCATGGTTTGGCCCTGGCATAGAGGATTTCTTGTGGTTATAAAATTTTAAATTACCCCCCCCAAAAAAAAACTTACTGAAGAGAATAAAGGATGTACCAGATGTGCTAGAAAAGAGAAAAAATTGAAGCAGACTTAATCAATTTCTCAGTAAGTCGTGCAGAACTCGTGCGAAATCAGTTACTGATAAGGACTAAGGGCAGCATTGGGCCTAGTCTTCACACAGGCAATGACATGTAAAAGTCAGTGCTGCTATTTTGTTCCTTTTTTGGAATCTCAGCCCTGCCGTATTTGTTCTTCCCGTCATAGTTATATCTTCAGAATCCAACATAAGAACCCTTGCGTGTTATCATTAACTATTCAATAATGCTACCATGAGCAAAAAAAATTAACCATCTCTTGTTTGTCGCCTGAGGTAGCACACCAAAACTTGTAAGATACTAGTGCAGTGGGTCCATGTAGAACATCTAATACTAACTATTACAGTTGTGCCACTGCTAGTGGAAAATAGAACGTGGTCACCGTACCATTGTTTAAATAGAATATGATCATTGGTCACCATACCATTGTTTAAATAGAATGTGGTCACCATACCATTGTTGTTGATTAAATGGATGTAACGAGCAAACATGAATTCAGGCTGCTACAAATTTGTATTGAACGCACTGGTTACAGAACAATGCAAGGATCCAACTGATTGATTAACAGCTGGTGGCACTTTGACAGTTCAAAGCCAAACAACTATTATATGACTAGTAAATGCTTATACGGTCCAAGAACACCTTATGTGATACCTTCTTTTGCTCACATGAGGGAGGCTTTTTATTGACAATCAAACATATGTGCTCTTATAGGAGGTTTTAGCTCTAAAAATTTTAGAATTTTGTTCACCATTCACACAACTTTAGTAAAAGAGACATTTGTTTTGCTTCTATAGCAAGTTACCTGGATGTTGAGTTTCCTCTCAATTCTCCAGTTATAGTTTTTTTGCTTTAGTCTCCTAATATAATCTGGATGAAGGAGCGTTAGGGGAGATGCGGTGTTTTTTGAATGTAATCCTCTTCATTTTGTCATTCTACTAAGTGGTCTATGTTCGTTTGTTTTAAAAATTAGATGCTGTCTTATGCTTGTAATCAGTTATTTGTTTTGACTGAACGAACTGGGACCATAATTGTTGACCACTCACCAGTGCTTTTGATATAAATTGGATTGGTAGGAAAGGAAGACTATGAGTTCATCTGAGGTTCAAGATTTTGTAAATACTTTGCGCTGCACATTCTCGTACTTGGAGGTTTGTCACGGTTCATATCATTCTTCTACAAGTTCGTTACTGATGTTTCCTTACCAGCTTTAAGGTGCAAAGAGTGAAGGGCACCTCACTCGGTAGTGAAGTCTACTTGTCTGTGACAACTGTTTTCTTCTAATTAGAGCACTTAACAAACCCTCAAAAAGTTCCTCAGGCACTTCATATCCCTTCGATAGCTGTTGTTGAAGGTGCAGCATTTGGCGGGGGGCTTGAAATGGCTTTATCTTGCGACCTCCGGATTTGTGGTAATTCATATCTGGGGTTGATCCCTCCAAAATTAATTTGACTGCTAGTCTCATTCTTTTTCTTCATCTATTTTTTCTGAAGTTGATGGTTTCCCCATACATGACTTAGGAGAAGATGCTGTGTTGAGTATGCCAGAAACGGGGCTTGCCATCATACCTGGGTATGTATGAAATTTGTATTTTGCAAGGTGTTGTGATAATTAGTGGTTTGGGAACTACCTGAATCTTGTCAGTAAGGGCGTGCGCAATTCTAGTCATCTTTACTTGTCTTAGGATTTTCACTCTATAATTTTAGTATCATAACTGACACGATTTGTTGTGTTAGTAGGATATCACACTCATATAATTTTAAATGCTTCTTTAATCCAACTTATCTTTTAGCAAGAATAAATTTCCCGCAAAACTATTCTGCAGAGCAGGTGGAACCCAGCGGCTTCCTAGATTGGTTGGAAGATCAATAGCAAAGGAACTCATATTTACTGGTCGGAAAATTTGTGGCAGAGATGCAGTTTCCATGGGTATGTTTTTTCCAGAGCTCCTTCTATTTTCACCTTTGTCAGTGTTCACTGTACAGCAAAGATTTATTGATGCAGGCCTTGTGAATTACTGTGTTCCTTCTGGTGAAGCTCATTCAAAAGCCCTTGCAATTGCTCAGATTATAAATCAGAAGGTACATCTCGTCTCCAGAGGCTCTAGATACACGAGGACCATGTTTGCATTATTTGTAGGACCAAATCGTCCAAAACTGCTTTCACGGCAAGGCTTCCATTCAAAACCCTTTTGTTGGTTTAATAAGATAATACTTGATGAATAAATTGTGCAAATAATGGTACAGTTTCTACTGGCCTCGAGCTAGGGAGTTGCATACATACTTGTGTATCTGTGCATGTGAGGGTCCGAGTTAGTAAAACTATTTAGTATTTGCAGGACCTTTTCTGATTGGTGCGATTTTAAATATTTGTAGCTCTTACTTTGGATGGTGGTTTGTCTTACTAGAGGCTGAGTACTTAATGAATGATGATTCATTAGTTTGTGAGTTGGATTTTAGCTAGTAATTTTGAACATCGCGGGGTAAAGGAAGGATAAGTAGCTACATTTTGGAAGTTCTTACATATTGACCTATGAAACCTCGTGTTTTTGCAGGGTCCATTAGCAATAAGAATGGCCAAGCGAGCTATCAATGAGGGCTTTGAGGTAGATATGGCTTCAGCTTTGGCATTGGAAGAAGATTGCTACGAACAGCTTTTGAACACAAAAGATCGCTTGGAAGGCTTGGCAGCATTTGCCGAGAAGCGCAAACCTAACTATGCTGGGGAATGAAGAAGAAAATAATATTATTACTTGTCCTCTGCTTTTTATTGCTTGTGCCTAATAATAGCTATACTCTTTCATCCTTTGAATCTAGGAGTAACCAAATGCTGGTATGCTGAGATTCTAAACATGTACCATGTGAGGTGGGCTACTTTGCATTTGTGCAAGAACTTCTTCTAAGTTAATTGAGGATTCATTTATGCGAGGTAGTGTTTTCCTCACGAAGCAAACAGGGAACTAAAGCAATTTAGCATAAGCTGATGTAAGACTGCCTATAAGGCTGGTAAGAAAGGGACAGTACTGGGCATACGTAAACTTTTGAACATAAAATGTACAAATCAATTGGTTTGGGACCATTCTGGGTCTCACAAGGATGATCGGAGCTGTTCATGTTCTTCAAAATAATATTTAATTGTACCTCATAAAAAATAGTTCAATTGGATATCGGTAAAAGCTCCATCAATTTATCCAGTTTTTTATTCTGAACCAAAAATTGTATAAACAAACGGGGCATTTACCAATATTCAATTGAGCTGATATTTATGGCATACAACTTTATTTTGAAAAACATAAACAACTCCGATCATCCGTGTGGAACCTGGAGTTGGCCCAAATGAAAAGAAATCAATATCCAATTGAGCTGATATTTTTGGGATACAAGTAATCTTTATTTTGAAAAAAATGAACAACTCCGATCATCCATGTAAACCCAGAGTTGGCCAGAATGAAAAGAAATTTGTACGTTTTCCATACCAACTTTTTGTATTCATATATTTTCCGGAAAGAAAGGGGTGACATCCAAAAAAATATTACTCCCTCCATTCCATAAAAAGAGTAATTTTGGGTTGTTCCTAAATGAGTTTGATGTTGAAAAGTTAGTTAGTAAAACTTGATACATTTTCTATTTTACCCTTAAAAATTCCTTTTCGAAACTCAGTGGGTACAGTTTAATAACGATATCTCTATTAAAGGCAATAGTGGAAAGTGAATGTGAAAGATGTAATGATGATAATTTCTTAATAAATTGGAATTACAAAGCTACACACTTAAATATAAGGAATGGAGGGAGTAGAATGTATCACCGCAGTGCTGGTGGGTTTGATACTGATTGCCATTATTCATACTCTGAGATGGTTGCAGTACAAATGGATTCTTAGTGTACGCATGCATGTGCATGTGTGTGTGTGTGTGTGTGTGTGTGTGAGAGAGAGAGAGAGAGAGAGAGAGAGAGAGATAACCCTTAAGACAATTGATTTAGGTAGTAGGTACATTGCAAGATCTAGAATTTGCAACCATCCTCTTCTCATGCAGTCAGGCACATTTCAGTGATCAGTTTTCTTCTAAGACAGATGTGACAAGTTTACGAAACATATAGCACTACCAAACCGGAGTATTTTTCCCTTTGCGGTATTGATAAGTAGACGGGAAGTTCAATACAAATCCGTATAAAAACCATCAATTCGCTCTTCCAAAACCCTAGGCAACAAACATATTGATCTCCTACAAAGAAGTTTCTGCCTTATACTAGCAAGTATAGCAAGACAATTAACTACTACGGCCTATACCTTGTTTAATTAGCTTTTCTTTTGTTTTTGGCAGGGAATTCACTGAAAAATACATATCTCAAGAGGCACTGTCCTTGAAAGCCAGCTGCAATTCTAGAAACAGACCACAAGATGTAGCCCAAAGTTCCTTAGCAAGTTTTGTCTCGTAAGACCGTGCAGAAGAATTTGCAGTTCTGCCATTTCCTCCGAAAAAGTAAACTCCGGATATCTCCTGAAATCCAGACGTTTTGTGAGAAAAATTACCATAAGATCAACCACAAACAACTAAATGCGCTCTCTGCCCGCAGAGATGAACTATTAACACAATTCCGCTCAACAAACTGTAGCAGAACGTGATTCCAAACTTTCATCTATCAATGCAAAATTGCAAACCGTATGTAGTTCTTATGCCCCCCATTATTTGCATCATATCAGAAATTTAAGAAGTTTAACTGAGTATAGGCCCTGAAAAAGCAGTGCACTTTCGACCATATTATGCCATACTTCAAAGGAGACCTTCCATGTATCGACAACATAAGGTATATTCAATCAACTCTGGTCTTTCTGCCCAACACTTGGCTGCAAAACCTTTTCCCTCTTTGAAGATCATGAATACATCTCTACCCAGCAATACTAACTCGTTAGTACTCATCCTCAGCTAATACTGTAAACATATTTAATAAATGGTTCGCTTTCCTCTATCGCATTCAATTACTCAAACCGAAGAAATCATATCCAAAATTGAACAAACACTTGAAATGGCGAGACACACTTACGGTAACAAGCTGTAATGGCACCGTACTTGTCCATGGAGATTAAACCGACATAAGAAAGTACATGAAAGGTATCTTAATAGGTTCATTCTTTCAAAGCAATTTCCACTGATCAGAATAAAAGACTTACTGGAGGGGCGAGGGCAGCATCAACAACAGAGCGGGCTCCACTTTCAGGGGACTGAAGAAGGCCAAGAAGGTTCAAAACTAGAAATGCCACATAACGGAGACATGTTGGAACTTCTCGCATGATGTTAGTTTTCACTACTCCAGGATCAGCAGCACTTCATGTTTGGAGAGGACCAGAGGCAAAACAATCAAGTCAAATGTGAATCACTCCCAGAACTCTTGGAAATAAGCATAATTGCAAGTTACACTGGATACATGATATAACAGCAGGAAAACAAATGTAAACACAGCTAAGGCTGCCAATGAATACTAATGAGATGAACATTGAGATGAGTAGGATTTATAATAGACGAATTGAAAAATCTGCCGTGTACGTCAAATCTAAAACACAAAATGCACAAAGGAATCACCCCCTTCTTCCTATCTTTCTCGGCTCCTTCATTCCACGACTACTCATATCTATCTTGCTCACCGTCACCACCTTCCCCTTCCAACATAGCCCATGTACTCGGGAGTTTATATGCAAGATCACTGAAACAAAATGCCTCTACAAAGCCTCTCCTTCAAAGATGTCCTATGCATAATGTCTGCAAAGTTATAACAGAAGACTGGGAAACCCTTTCAGCAATGAAAGGCCTCAAAACAAAATATTTGTTTGCGCACGTCACACCATCATGTCTTCAAATTGCATGAGCTCTGGTTTCAACCTATGAACCACAAATACTACTATGTGGAGTCATATCTGTATTCATATGGGACCAATACTTGCACATATGTATCCAGAAATATCCACAACGAGAAAATATTTATTCTAATTTTGATGCATCTGTATAGCAAAAATGTAAGGAATTCTGAAAAGTGTAGATTTGTAATGCATTACTTTTCAGATAGGAGCATATGGTGAGATCAAAATATAAAAAAGTTTTTGATAGTTTTTGGATATCCTTAATTATGTGATAGATGTGTTCCACAACAATGGATTTCAACAAGTAACCAAGTAAACTTGTGTACAACACTTTTGCATAAGTAGATTACAACAGCTTCTCGCCATTCTTATAATTAAGCGTCATCTATGTAGCACTGCATTTCATCGAACCAACATACCGGTGCCCGCCATGTGTCGGACACGGACACGCTCTGGACACGTGTCCAGCACTTAATCTCAAAGCGTCCTAATTTTTTTCCAATATTTGAAGGTTGGACACTCTCCAGACACCTTAAGGACATGTGCAGGACACTTTAGGGACAATAACTAAAGTGTTTTGAGTGTCTTCAAAGTGTCAAGAGGGGGTCTAACCCCCAAATATTGCGAAAAATTCAGGAAATTTTGAGATTAAGTATCAGACACATGTCTGGCGATACGTGTGTCGGTGCTACTTTGTGTTTATGTTTATATATATATCTAGCTATCTATATATGTACAACCCTTTGCCTCCTTCCTTTTCCCGGGTGTTTTGTTTTCCCTTAATGTTAACATATTTTCCTACCAAAAGAATAAAGAGATGCAATATGAAATGAAATTATGTAACAACTTCTCTTTTTCAGACTCTCTTCACCCTGGATAAAATTAGGCCCAATAGAATAGCCCATAAAAAATTACCAGGATAAGGTTAATTGCTACGGAAAACCCATTAAAATGGACACTTATCCAGTCTCTAGAAAACAACACAACACTCTCCAACCGGTTAGTGGCAGTCAGTCAGTGCACCCTCTCTTTCAATTGAATTTATCTATAGAGCATTCGATTCTAGTATACATAAAAAATTTGTATTAACATTAAAGATATCTCATTCTAAAAAGACAAAGTCAAGTGGAAATCAACTTCCCAGACCTTCCTCCAGATCCTCAACTATTAAAATATCTTCCTCATTCTTCTTAAAAGTTAAAATATTCATTCTAAAGATGTTGACAACTAAGATACCTTATACTCATTTATCTTTTTTATTTCGGTAAAATTTCACAGTTTGTTATACTATGACTCAATAAATGTGCTCAGCGTCTTTAAATGTTATAATTTATTTTGCCAGATAGTAATTATACGGGTGACTCTGAATAATGTTGAGGATAACATTCTATCTTGATGCATAATGTCACAAACTAGATCTTTTCAATTCTTGAATCCTCTAAATCATAGACCAAGGCAGGGCTCAGATCATCAACCAACCCATATATATTGCCATAAGTTAGCTTCGTACATATTAGGCTACAAACTTTTATTGTGTTAAGGCTAAGCTTTCCTTTTTCTTTTCTTTTTTATAAATCTCTTAACATCTATAAGCACATATCCATTAGACTATAGTATTTATGTTCCTATTGTGTACAAGTGATCATAAATTAGTGATAGAAAACAAACTTTAATACTTATTTAAGCTTAAATTCTAAAAGTTTACAATGTATCTTTTGTTAAAAATCATCACCACCTTTCTTGAATTATCAGGAGTCTTCCGGATTTCTCAGGAAACTTCCGAACATTTGCAGAAACATCTAGACTAAACTAGAATGCTCCGATAACTTCTAGAATTGGCAAGAGTTTTCCGGACCCTTCTGTAATATTTTGGAGTATACTAGAACAAAAATACATAGCTCGTACACTCCGACATGCACCATTTAAGCATTTTTGTGCGTGCAAAGGAAAGAGACAAGGAAAAGAGTATGCTAACACTGTCTTCCTTTTGCAGGTCAAATGTCAAGGTTTTATTCTACTCTTGCCCTTAGGGGAGAGATTAGGGATCTTTTCAAGAGAAGTTATTTGCCTATACTCAAAAATATTTACAAACAACAAAAATTAGGAGTTACATTAATATTGGTTAAGGAATTTTTTGATATTTTCTTCAAACTCACCTTAAGAGAACGTCCTCTTTTTTATGCTTATACGAGGAAAAAAAGTGCAATTGTTCAAAGTGAATGCATTTTGACCCCCTTACTTAGTTCCCCTATAGTAGGAGTCACATGGTTGCCCGTTCGAAGTTCATTAAATTAATAGTGATGCGAGTTTTGATGAAATAGCAAGAATTGCTTGGGCGTAAGTGTTGAGGGATAGTTCCGGGAGGGTGTTGGTATATGTTTCTCCAAGTTTAAGGACATGAAACGTCCATTGTAAGCAGAGTTGGGGGCTCTAGGGTTGGGCATGTTTTGTCTCGTTAAGGTTACGGGTTAGGAAAGCTATTTTTGAAGTTGACAATCTTGACCTCATGACATACTTCAGAAGCCGCTGAGTCATCCCACTAGAACATTTCTTGAAATTCATATAAGTACTTTTTTTTTTGTCATCATTATGTATTTAGTAAGCTATATGGAATTTGATGGAAAATGCAGGGATTTGCCTCTCTAATTGTTTGATGACTGACGTAAATCATGTCCTAAGAGATGCCAACCAAGTGGCTCATGTACCTTCTGTATTGAGTTTGAGTTCCAACTAACAAATTAGAAGATTCATGAGACCTGCAAAACCAAAAGTGCAAGTCTTGGGGTGTCAAAGGGGGAGGATTTATCGTGAAAGGTTCAAGTCGTGAGGTCTTCCTGAAGAGGCTCCCAAGGAATCATTTGAAAGAAAGTGGGCATTCCAAGGTGACTGCCCAGCGGAAAAACCAATCAACTTTCTTTGTTGGATTTTAATCATAGGCATCAGACACAAGCTTTGCCGATGAAACTCAGCAGACTGACTTCTAACATTAGTCTGACTTCTAATATAAAGTAGAGTGATTTTCTTTCCCTTCCTACGAGATGCTGAGATCTAGTAGCTTCCTCCTCGCCGTAACTGTTCCATAGCATGGGTACGGTAATTGTCCAAACTGTAAGGCGCCAGGCTCTATTGGAATTGTATTAGATCGATTACTTGTAGCTAATTGAATGGTTGTTCCTGTAAGCCTAAGCTGCTATCGAAGAGTGTAGGAGAGAGAGATAAGCATAGGATAATAAATAGGTTGTACTATGCCACTGCTATTATCATAACAGACGATTGATTTGCTAAATCCATGACGAATTGATATCGGTAGCTGCTCTTGAGACAATGGCCAAGAGGTCCTTCTCTAACTTAAGCAGGTTTCACCTATCCATCCATAGAGAGTCGAGCAGAGAGCACGTCCTAAGACTAAAGAACGGGAGCCATTCTTAAACATCTATAAAGCTGTAGATCGTAGAACAACCTTCATGCCGGAAAGAGAGTGTGTGGATCTTATTTCTTATAGATTACATCTTGATCCTAAAAATAGAAATAGCCATGACATGTTCCAGCCAAATATTCAGGATCAAGGGCATGTGACAGCAACAAAGAACAACTTTACACCTTATTGACAGTATTTCCATAATACAGAAGAATAAAATCAGTGATCCAGTATTTGTCCTTTGCGATACTAACTTAGAACCTTTTAAATAGATAAAATTACAAAATAATGCTGAAAGCGCAAAGTTCAAAGCAAATAATGGAAAGTATTGAAACACATACATGATAGAGACCGGACAAGATCTTCCCATTACACCAAATTGTCGATGAAGCTCGTAAGAGAATAATAGCAGGCATACTATCAGGACAAAAAATAAGAACAAGACATATTCGGAGTTACAAATGGGGTAAACAATTATCAAGCCAATGTCAATATGATAGGCAGCTTACATTTAGAGTACTCATAAATACGAGCATAAGGGTATCTCTTGCTTCTTGAGAAAAGTTTTCCAGAAATAGTTTCTTTGTCCACCTGTATGCCAGATACTGAAGAAAAAATTTGGTGAAATTTCATGGAGAACCCCTCATCTATGCCTCTTGGAAAGGGAGACCGCCTCACATTTAACAACCCCCCCCCTAACGTCTGCCAAGCACACACACACATGAAATGGAAAAACCCAACTCCATTAACGGAATGACGGAGATGCCTATTCTACCCCTTCAAAATTGTCCGCACTAACCCCCTCATCTAAAAAATACGCACCTAGAGAGTCGAACACAAAGGAGGGAGCTTTAAACTGGGTCTTTCCAAAATCTGTTTTCCCGAATCCCGAATTTTCCAAAATTGAGCTTCAAATTGGTTTTTCCAATTCAATCAAACCCAGAGGTCCAGAGAGAGCGAAGGGGGAAAATTAGGTGATATGCCGCGAGGCAAGGGAGAGAAATCAGTGACAAACGTGGTAGGAACAGAACACCTAGAATAACCAATTGGGTCGTATGGGCCATATATGACATATCACGTGCCTTCACAAAGAACTAGTTTGGGTTCAAAAACTGAAGTAAAAGACCAGGTACTCCACAAGAGATTAAAATAAAGGATATGCAACTCTAATATGCGAGTAACTTCCACAGCTTGATCATTATTTTTTTTCAACTTTATTTTGTTATCTGCGAAAAATCAAGCTCCATTTTGGGCTTCATCCGATACAGCTACCAATTTTAATCAAAACTCCCATTTCCTAGTTTAACCCAATCTTCACAAAGTTTGCGGAATCGACGAGTACGAATTTTGTTTTCGTTTTCAGAGACCGAATGGAAGCTATCAATTTTGAATCAACTGAATTGATTCACAAACTCTATTTTTCATTTGGGTAATCTATTTTGGGCAAATATTGAACAATAAGGTTATTTTTGTCCAATTCATAACATTTGTCCTTCATACTTAACAGTCTTCTTAACAAAAGGGGTCAAGCTGGGTAACGTTTATAGATGGGGCGGTGTGTTTGGGTGTTTTTAAACGCAAGGGATTCTCCATGTTCAAGAGGCATAGACGAAGAGGTCTCCGTGGAATTTCACCAAATAAAATAAGACATGTAAGAGCAAAATGGCAGAGTATTCCACTACTGACTCGAAACTACCACTAATGAATTAATGTTATGATCGGTGACTAAATCATCATATGGAGACGATCTTCTTCAGCGTGTTTTATCATGTCGAACACACTAACATGTGTCAGTGGACAACATCAACACTGCCAGCCATGCCACTAATGTTTCTTTAAGTCAAATGCAGGATTGCTTATTGTGTCATCAGCTCAAAAAGAATGTTATAAATATAATCTATGAGGCATGGCCAGTTTGTCAGCAATCAAATCATCACTTTGTGTTTTGTACACCGATTTCTATTTGGTTGATAAATGTGGAGTGAATTTGTATAGTCAGAGAAGTCAGTCAATGCTTACCAGTCCGATGTGTAAAGGATGTGACATTAACAATCCGGGAAGGAACTGGGCTGTTTTCCAGAAGTGGTAGTAGAACTTTGGTGAAAGAAAACGCACCAAGGTAATTGGTACCCATCATCCTGGGAAAAAGAAATATCAGGATGCAAGTTCAACCAACTACTTTTTCACAAGAGAAGAAACCCCGGATGTATTATTATGAAGCTTCTTCTTTACTTTCATCAGAGCAACATGATCTGGCCGGCCACTACACACAAATCAGACTTGTAGTCTTACAATGAAAAAAATCCAAGATAAACACATAAACGATCAATTACCATGTCCATCAGGTCCACACCTATCAGCTGTGACTGAATATCAAGTGCAAGTTTACCAATAACTTAAGCCAGTTAGATCGCTTCATGGCAGTTTGCACCAGGCATATCACTGGGTACTTAGATAAGTAGCACATAGTCTTAAAAAAAATAATGTATCAGCAAATAAATTTAGAAATCAAGTAATTACTGATCAAAGCCTTCAGCGGTGGATCTAAATGATGTTGCTAGTATCCCAGCATTGTTTATTAGGAGTTGGACTGAGGAATGCAGATCAGAATCCAAAAGCCACTGCTCAAAGGAGCTTTTAAACTTCAAGATTGACACAAAGGATGATAAATCAACCTGAAAACTTTTGAGGTGGGCATTGTCATTTTGTCTTTTAATGTCTGTCATAACCTGTCAAACAACCAAGAGAGAGAAATTAATAAAGGCATTTTAATCTATGGAGTTATCAATAAACGTAGGATATGCACCACACCTCTGATAACAGATTAGATGACCGTCCAACTGCAGGTAGGAAATGAATTGTTATACTTCTCTGATATCTTGCCACAAAGAACACAAAATCAAGAAAATAATGAAAAAGGATTGTTTGTACTGATGAAAGAAATAATTGGCTCTGAGGTAGTCTAAAGAGAAAGGGAACAGCCCCAGTTTGAATATCTATTAAATGCTTCTACTCATTAGATAAATAGCAGTCCGTATTTCTTTTCTTTTCTTTTCTTTTTTTGTAAGGGATGAGTACAGGATATTAAATTTGAGTTGTAAGTTGTAATTCATCAAGACCTCCATTAGCTCTTAAGTGATCAACTGTTCATATATGATAGTCCAAAAAGTCATCCAAAAGTAAAAATGCAACAAAAGTGAATCGAAACATATCCAACCATGGATGCCAAATTTGACATGGCATGCCAAGTGGATGACTTCGCACTTGAGGCTGAGCCAACTCCAATCAATATGTCAATTGCCTAGGTACCATTTGACATCTACTCTCTCGTGTCAAATTTGACATGTGATGTCAAATCGTTTCTTTAATTACTTTACTCTTAAAAAACTTGAAAACAAGACCAAAGGGAAATATACAAAAACAATAAATTGCATGGGCATTATTAGAGATGTCAAATTCTTGCTTGTCAAATTGCCGCATGAGCTTAAAAAGAGACATCCCAAATTTGAAAAGGAAAGAGAAAGGAGAGCAAAAGTGGGTACCAAGAACAACAAAGAAGCCTTCCATTGAAAGAGAATAAGCAGCTGCAGCACCCAACCCAGATGTCGCCTACTCAAAACAACAAAAACGGACAAACCCGAATCAGATAAATGAAAACCATCAACTCGACATACAGAAAATAGAAAAAACAACTAACCCACTATCACAATCCAAAATGTTCCAATATACCACTAGGAAACAGCAGTAGCAGCCCCTTTGGATTGTGAGAAATGATGACATAAGAAGGGGAGTCCTTTCTCACCAAATCTCAGCATTTGAGAATTTGGTTAGAAAGAAGAGGTGCCAATCAAAAAAATTCATATTGGTGCTTTTTCTTTTCATTTTTCACCAAATTATACAATCCAAATGAGTGACTTGGACATAAACTCTAATCCTTGCTTTTCTTTTCTCACCAAATCACTCAATCCATAGGGGCTATAGAAAAGTTGACTGAAGAATTACGCCGGTAATAATGCAGACAGGAAGCCTTGTTTTTGTCGTTGATGTCGAGGGTGGTGGTGATGAAGGAGAACAACGTGGGTACGAGGCAATGGGTTTGCGAGAGAAAAGGGTTTCGGTGAACAATTGTAAATAGGAGAGGAGGAGAGAAAGAGTCCACAGCACAGCCATCCTCCAGAAATCAGTAGAGCAAGCGAAACAAAGAGCGTCTCTTAACTCCACCAACATCTTCTCTTACTCAGAACGATTACTCGCTTGGATTTGGAGATGAATAAATTGCGGCAGGCTACAGCGTTCAGGACACCTGGGATTTCGAGGGGTTCGTTCAAACTGGGGTTGTCTCGCTAATTCAATGGGATTCTTGAGCCGTTCAAAAGATAGGCTAATCTGTTTTCTGGTCCTTGTAATATGCATCAAGTTTCAAAATCTTCTCTATAAAATTTCACGTGTCAATTTCATCCTTGTACTTTAAAATGAATACTATCATTGTTACCCGTCCATCAACCTAGTAACGAAAAGATAGGGATGTCAACGGGTAGAGTATAGATCAGAAAATCTTATTCTACCCCTGATTCCCAATTGGGAATTTTTTCCCCTTTCCCACCTTTATACCCAGAAGGGACAGTGCACAATCCACCACATCCATCTCCGATTGGGGATCAGGTATATTTAGGTAAATCTATATCTAAACCAGTTGAACAAAAAGGAATGATGAGATCTAAACAAAAATAATTTATTATCCTACAACAACAAAAACAATCATTTAAAACAAAATAGAATAGAAAGTTACAAAGAAATATAGTCCATAAATATTATATAGTATAAAATTTTAACAACTACCATCATGAAACTTTTTTTAACACTTAAGTATAATAGTTTTGATTTAGAACAATATGCACAAATTATACATATGTACATGCATGCTTATATATATACACACAAACAAATACTACTATATTTATACATTATGTGCATGCATTTACACATACATTCATAAATATATATATATATATATATAAAATTTGGAATGGGGCTGGTACGGGTATATTGGATGTGGATGTTACAAATTATACCCGCCTCATGTTTAACCAGGGATTCTTGAAGTTATTAGTTATACCATACCCGCTCTTATTATATGAAAAATTGAGTAATATCTACCTCCAAATAAGAAGGGCGAGCGGGGGTATCCATCGAATTTGGGGACAATTGCCACCTCAGAAAAGCGGCGAAGTAACAGAAAAATGATGACTTGGCTAACTATGGTATCCCATGTGCCCATGTGCCCATGTGGAGATAACTTTGCAAAGTGGCAGATGTAAAATACCACTTCATAATCTTCTTATTTTTTATATCGATTAAAATGCCACATCATAATCTTCTTCCTTTTGATCCGTAAAGAATGATTTCATTGTCTTTGAGAAATGATACAAAGATTAAATGAATCTGAGGCACGCCAGCATACACCACCTGAATCATAATCTTCTTCCTTTTGATCCGTAAAGAATGATTTCATTGTCTTTGAGAAAGGATACAAATATTAAATGAATCTGGGGCACGCCAGCATACACCACTTGAGGACCAAACCCAAAATTACGACAAAAAGCCAAACACTGTAAACAAAACGAAAGTCGCATCATAATCTTCTTCTCGTGATCTTCTCCTTTAATCAATGGCGGAAAAAGTCTAATTTACCCAGGGTAAACAACCCGATTTTGACCCGAGATACTTGTCAAGCACTCTCGATGATGAGAAAACCCCCCGTGTATACCTTGAAGTTAAGAATGAGACTTGAACTTACCTTAAAGCCACCATAAATCCCCCAAGCCATTTTTAAATGACTTAAACCAGCCCAAATGACCAAAATATCCCTCAAACTATCAAAATAACCCAAAACCAACCCCAGAAACTCAAGCTCTGTCCAGTTTGTTATTGACATAGTATCTAATGACGAGATTATCTTACAACGAAGATAATCATTGAATCTGCAAGAAAACTATCCCTCATTTTGCTACGCTGATCAGTTTTCACATGTTTCATAGTTAAAAATGCTCTTTTCGTAGTTGTTGTGGTAACAGGAAGAGTTACAACAATGCGAATTAACCTTTTCAATCAAATGACAGTTCTTTGACTTTTTTTTGTCTTGACTAATTCTTGACATAATTCATAAAATGGCGTTCTATAATTTTTGGTGACTAGGTACATCAAGTTTGTAATGTTATAACTGTAATCATAGATAATGTCTCTCATGTGCGGTGAAATCACCGGGATCAATTTTTTCGCTAAAGTGCATATATCATTAATCTCCAATGATTTAAAGTCATCCATAAGTTCCAAAGCCGAGCTAAAGATAATGATTTCCACTAACCCCTCGTTGAATCACTCCACCACCTAAAAATCTATTTGCAATGTTTAATATACCAATGCGGTAATGATGTTCAATTGTGAGGATGTTCTTTTGCTGACAAGTGCGGGCCGTAGCTATTTTGTAACGAGTACTCATTTTGGGTATATCACTACCGTACTATGTGATTTACCCAACCAAAAAAAACAAAAAAACACAGTATTCTGTAAAAATTGATTTCCACATACATCACAAGAGAGCCAAAACCATATTATCTCAAGGTCTAAAAGAGTGCTTATTGTTGTTGAGACCTAGTCCGTGATATTTAGGATGTCTAGAGATTTGTTTTACAAGGCTCAATAGAGCAAACAATGATTTTCATAATTTTATGCATCAAATGTAAAATAAATATGTATTCAAATGACTCCATCACAATTAAAGCACCTTTAACTTACCCACGTATAGGGTTATTGGAGCCCACCTCAAACATCATTACATATATTTATTCTTTTTTTATGCTCAGCTGGGCTACGACCCACCTTAGCTTTGCTTTAGTTCCGCCGTTGCCTCTAATAACAACACCATACAGCATTGGCTAAGCCACACATCACTCAAAAAACAAATGCCTTTCTCCGTTGTCTTCGAAGACTCGCTTGAACCACCTACCAATATCGTCCTTCTTATCGGAATCCATCTCATTCGAACAAGTGCAATAGTTGGAATTTATCAACCGCAACCTAGGTTGGCATTGAATTGACCTGGTTGCACAAGTGATAACAAACTTCGGTTGGCAGGACTTGACAAACCCAAATTTTACTTTCACCTCCATTTTGGGTAGATACCGTCAGCAAGGTAGTACCCCATGTTGTATTGGTGGCATTGATGACCTAGTGGGCAAGAGGGGCACGATCTGTACCAAGATCATCAAATCAAGCACATTGACATTAGTGAATGAATCAAACATCCTAAAGAAAAGCATGCCAAATCCACAAAATTACAGGAGGCAGCAACTTCAAGTATGGCGATGGGATTTTTGATATGTCTGATGTACAAGATGTGCAAGCAGCTACACATTTGTCCCACCGTCAACGAATTTGGATTGTGAAAGTAGGAGAAAATGAGGTAGAGAGAAAGTTAGTTAAACTAGAAATTGCTTGGTTTTAAAATAGAACCAATAACTAGAGAGACAATTCCATAATTTGGCCAAAAAAATTTTTTGATGCCAAATTATGGAAATGAATATACTCATTTTGTAACTACCATTGGAGTTGCCCTAAGGAATTATCATTTTGTTAGTACTTTTAAATGCGTATGGGAAATATCGTCTATTACACTGTATTTCAATGTTACAAGTGTATAATTATTCATATTCCAGTTTTGTTCATCTTTCTATTATTGCTATTTTTTTGTTTACATATTTGCCACACTAAGTTAAAATTCTGACTCTGCCTTGCATCTCCTATCTACCAAATAAATGCAGTTTCTCCCATTCTTCACAGTTGGCCAAATGTGTAGCACTGAAGTCCTACGCTCAGTTTAGGGGAAAAAAAGAAGAAGAAGAAGTCCTATGCTTGGCTCAGTTTAGGGAATAGAAAAGTCCTATGCTCGCATGCAACCATATACTATTAACTAGCACGTGAGGGATGAAAGAAAAAGGTGAACAAAGAGAAGTGCAAGTGACGCAATGTGATTTTTAGATGAAATTAGTCGAGATATAAATAAATTAAGGCTTGGTTAGGGTGAATTGAAAAAATTAGTTTTTTGATTTTGTCCTTATTCAAATTTTTTTTTTGTATTTGTTAGTTTTCGGTCGATTTTTTGAAGTTTCTTGGCTTGTCTCGATGAGAGGAATCTAAAAAGTATAAAATTAATAGTCAAACTTAAAGTTTTATGAATAAAGACGAAAAATAATCCAAAATTTAAGTTTGGCTAATAATTTTATACTTTTCAGATTCCTCTCATTGAGACAAGCCAAGAAACTTCAAAAAATCGACCGGAAACTAACAAATACAAAAAAAATTTGAATAAGGACAAAACCAAAAAATAAAAAAACTAGTTTTTTCAATTCACCCAAACCAAGCCTAACTCTTAAAAATTAGTCGAGATATACATAAGCTAACCGCTTAACGTACAAAAAATACCGGATTAAAATTGTTATCCAACCATTGTTCGGCTAATCCTCAATTGAGATCATCCCCGAACAAGGGTGCGTGCGTGGGTAAAAAATACCCAATCGCTGACCCATGCTATCCCAGGTCAACAGTACTAAACCCGTTCCCAATCCCAGTTCCAATTGTAGCGTTTGTAACGGGCTTTATTCCACTGCTCTTACCATCGTTTGGTTTTTGCGTTGGATCTAAGAAGAGCAACGGCGACCTTTCACTGCCGAAGCAACCACCTCCCCCACCATCACCAAACATATCACCAGCAAACCCAAAAATACAAACATCAAATTCTCTCTCTCTCTCTCTCTCTCTCTCTCTCTCTCTCTCTCTCCCTGGCTTTGTGTTTAATGCCCACGAATCAAGAACCAACGGTATGCGTTATTCCTTTCGAAAAAGATTCTTCAGCCCTGTTTTGTTTTCGTCATTATTTTCCTTGTGGGTTTCTGTTTCTATATGTGAATCACGTGATAGAAATCGCTTTGTTATTAATTGCTTCGTACTTGCTGATTCCTGTGTCGTTTGGGCATTGAATGTTATAGAGGGGAAGATCTGATGGTGGTTGAGTTCTGGCACCGCTGATAGTTATCCCGGTTTCACGGTGGGATTAAAACACACTGCAGATCGGATGGACAAGGACAAGAACAAAAACCGTACCGATCTGCTTGCAGCTGGCCGTAAAAGGGTCGGTTCTCTTCTTCAACTTCATACTTATTTTGATATTTCTCGCGTATTTATAACTTACTGGCAACTTTTGGAAGTCTTTGTGCTGTTGGTTGCTTAGAACATTTAGTCCTACAAATGAATTTGGGAAGTTTGAAACTAGGATTTCTTCTTATTGATGAACCTAGTAATCCAGAAGGCCTTAGCCAATAGAGTTTAAGACAAATAGTTCATTTAGTTGAGAGCTTATGGGGTTAGATCTTTTATGTTGTCATTGATTCAGCTTCTCATTTCAAAGTTCTCGGACTTAACTGATGGTAATCTAAATGTACATTTGGATTATGGGAACAACGATTGTGGTGCAGTTTGTGGGACCGAGTTCATCTAAAGGGTTTGGTTATTGAGATGTGTTCTTCTATCTATGATGTTGCATCTTAAATTCTTAAAATGCATGTTTGAGATTAGACTTTGGGAGAATACGATACAGGCACGGATATCTTAGACTCTTAAATGCATGTTTGAGATCAGACTTTGCGAGAAGACAATGTAGTTTCGGATATATAGTTCCTTGACTTAGTATGGGATTTTTTTTAGTTAGGGATACTCGTGAGAGACAAAAAATATCAGGATAGGGCTATTGAATCAAGGTGGTATGATAAAGCTGATATTTTATATTATTATTATTTTTTTTCATGACAATGTATTATCTCCGTAATGGATGTATAAATTTCAAAAATTTGGCACTGAAAAATTTAGAATTGAAGTTTTAGAGCATTTTCAGCATTCATATTAAAGACTTTCTTTAAACTCACGTCCATTGTCAGATTTTAGTTGGAGACGATCATGTGTTACTAAATGCACCTGTGATGAGATCATTAGATGGGTCTTTCCGCGTAGTTATGTCCTGAGAATTACGTATTTATCTCAGCAATCAAGCAGATAGAAACTGAGGTAAGGGGAATTTTGTTTTGAAATTTATTTCATTATTTTTCAGCTTCAACAATTTAGGCAGAAGAAGGATGGTAAAGGCGGTAAATCCTCTGGTAAAGCTGGTAAATCTGAGCATGATACTGATGCTGATGCAGCATCTGCTGCCAAACCTTCGGCTGGATTGTTACAAGTTCTTGATGCAGATGTCAGTTCAGTGCATGAATCTGACGAGGGGATTGTTGATGTATCAGTCTCATCTTCTCGTGATCATTCACAGTCCAGTGATGTTGATATTCCCAATATTGATCTTCTGTCAGCAGCACTTATGCCCGAGGCAAGCTCAGTTCCAACAACACTGGAAAGCAGTGTGGAGTTGGTGCCTGAGGACTTGGGAGTCAATGACGCCACAATGAAGTTGAGTGTCGTCAAGGAACAAGATTTTGAATCTTCAGATACATATCAATCTGATAGTACCCAAAATGTTAGTGCGGAGAGTGCAATGCTTACTTCAGGAAATTCTGGAGGTTTAGTTTCTGAAATGAACTCTGCATATATGGCTTCCCCCATCCTGGATGATTCTTCCACTACACCGGATCTGGTTGGTGCTACTGAACCAGTTGGCATAGCAGTTGAAGCAGAGCGGGTACGTGGGGCAGATCAGGTGACAGACATAGGTTGTGCCTGCTATCCTGTGATACCTCTTCTTTTTTACCTATTTGTATTACAGAACAAATCTCTTTATTGAAACCAGTAACTTTGAATCTGATGTGTAATTGAAACATCATTTGTTTGTGGTAGGGACGATTCAGGGAGCTGACTGTTTGGTTTCAAAGCAAGTTGATACAAGCAGTGGGATAGAGCTTGAGGGAGATGTGATGCTTGATTTACCTGGGCTCGATGAAAGTGCTGAATCTTGTGCAGAGTCATTTGGTGGAGACACAAGCATGAAGGAGCAAACTATTGAAATGGAACCGATTAAAGCGTTGAACAGTCCTGCTGACGAAACCAATGAGGTGAAAGAAGTGTGGACAATGGATGGGCATTCAGTTTCATCCCAGCCTTTACCCGTGTCACATGGATACTCAGTTGTAACTCCTGAAGCAGCAGTGCATCAGGGAAAAGACGCAATGACAACATTTCCCAACGAAGAAAAATCAGAAATGCTGTCTGCAAAAGGGCATGATACCAATATACAGCAAGAGATGGTTAATGTTGAGGACTTTTTGATGGCCGAGGTTCATAGGTTAGAAAGTCCTATGGAAGATAAAATGGTGAGTTTGTCTTCTGATATGGGTGTAATTTCGATTAGCGTTTCTCAGCTAGTGGAACTGCTCAGGAGGCTTGATGAAGATGAGTTTAAATTGGTGCTAGCATCAAGAGACTTAACAGCAGATTCAGAATTTAGGCGCACTGGCAGTTCAACAACTAATGCAGAACTAAGGAGTAACAGTCAGTCCATTGTTCTAGAGTATCAGTCCTCTGATGTTCTGGAGGAAGTTATAGAGCAATTATATCTTGCAAATGTTGAAAAACATGTATCTCTCTCGCAACTTGACGAACAATCAGAGCTACAATTGGAGTTCAGTCACCAGTGTAAACAGTTGCTTGATGAGATGTCTACTGCCAGCAGTTTGATCATCGAACTTCGTGGAAGGAATGAAAGCCTTGCTGAAGAGCTTGCAAAGTGCAAATCTGAACTTCAGGCAGCTGTTTCTGCAACGGAGGAGCTTGGGAAGCAATTTCATACTGCAAAGACTGAGGTTGTGGGAATATCTACCAGAGCTGATGAGTTGCATCTGGAGCTGGAGAGATCACTTGGGGAACTGTCAAGCCTCTCAGTGGAGTTAGATGACTGTCGGGCTTTGGTGGCAACATTAAGGGTTGAGAATGATAACTTGAATGGGAATCTTAATTTGGTAGTTGAGGAGAAAAAGAAACTGTCTGAGGAGAAGGGATATTTGGCACTTGGTAATGAGGAACTGTTGAAAGAGTTAGCTGAGGGCAAAGGTTTGTTAACATCATTACAGGTGGATAATGTCAACTTAAGTGGCAGTCTTGCATTGATGACAGAGGAGAGAATGAAGCTTAAGGAGGAAAATGAAAGTCTTGTCCATGAGAATGAGAAACTATTGACCAACTTAACTGAGTGCAAGGCTTTGGTGGAAGCTCTTCAAGTGGAAAATGCCAATGTAAATGGAAGTCTCATTTCTGTAATGGACGAGAGATTCAGGCTTGGAGAAGAGAAGGATCATTTTGTCACTGAAAATGAGAAACTATCTTCTGAGTTAGTAGACTGCAGAAGTTTAATGGCAGGTATACAGATGGAACATCACAAGGCCGTGGATGGCATGAGAGATGCAACTTTGCGTCTTGAACAACTTGAAAAGGAAAATATGTTGTTATCGCAATCTAGGGATGCTGCAAATCAAACTGAGCGTGCTGAAATGCCAAGCAGGGGCTTAGAATGTGCAACTGCTGCTGATGAGACTCACTATCCTCCCAGGGAGTGGAAGACCAAACTTTTCTCTCATCGCTTAAGAAAACCTGACGATGGCTGTATTGCTTGGTCACGAGTTGAGCAGCTTAAATTGGAGGCCTCTGATCATTCCTCTGGGTATTTAGATTTGAAGGTATACTTAGAGGAGGCAGAGAATATAATCCAGGAACTTGAGGATGCAGTTGAAGGGATGCACTCACATTCAGTGTCCTTAAGTCAGTCAAGTGGGAAATCGGTCGCTCCAGCAGTATCAAGACTAATTCAAGCCTTTGAGTCAAAGTCTCATCTTGATGATCATGACATAGAGGAAGTGCCTTCAGCCGCAGATCAATTGCTTGTCGACTCATTTACGTTAACAAAGGTGCAAACAAGAAAGCTGAGAGCAGTTCTTAAGGAGTTGCTTGGGGATGCCGAGAATGCCAGCAAATTGTTCATGGGGGAGAGAGATTGTAGAATAGTTGCTGAGGCTGCACTAGGGGAGCCCAAGGTAACTTATGAAGCTCTGGAGGAACACATTAACCTCTCTGAGGCAGCAAACATGGAACTCATTGTTTTATATGAATTCTTCAAGCAACATGTGTATGATATTGAAGCAAAGAAGGTTGGGCATCTGGCGCTGTGTCAAGCACTGAGTGAACAAATTACTGTTTCCGTAGCAAAGAACAGCGAACTTGTTAAAATGCTTGGTGACTATCAGTTACGTTTTGGAGAATTGGAGAGGCAGTTGGATGAGATGCACTCGAGTTCAGGTGAGATGGCTTCCTCTATGTCTAATCAAGTGGAGTTTCTGCACAAAGAGGTAGCTGAGAGGGCATCAATGCTTGAGCAAGAATGGAATTCTGCTGTTGCTCAGATTGTTCAGACAGTGGAGAAGCTTGATTTGTTGGTTGGGAGCTCATACTCCACCACCCTTTCAACTTGTAATCAGGATGGCCTGTCAGAGACAGCTACCCTTGTGGCTTCATCTGTTGAGGTTGCAGCCACAGTGATTGAAGATCTTCAGAAGAAACTTGAAGCTTCTTGGAAAGATCATGAAGCCATGTCCAGTTCTCACAAAAATTTGTCTGAAGAACTTAATGATTTGCGTGGAAATCACGAATTGGCCAGTGGTGTATTGCTTAGGGTCTATGCCAACCTTAAGAAACTTGTTGATGATTCATGCGGGTACATGGAGCAGAACCAGATCATTCAACAAAACGAGAATGTTCTAGATCCTCCGCATCTTAATAAATATGATATCCTCATGGAACAAATTGCAGTGTTTCTGGGTGAGAGGCTGCAACTTGAATCAATGAACGACCAACTCAATTCAGAGTTGATTAGTAAGGCAAAAGAAGTAGAGGAAATGAAGGAAAGAGGCCTTTATTCAGATGGCGTTCTAAAGCTGGTTGAAGATGTAGAAGTAGCAATCATGCTGGAGGGCACCAGTCTTAAGCCAGAAAACCTTGAATCACGGCTTCAATATTTGATCTCTTTTCTTTTTCACAAGTACAAAGAGGCTGATAAGATGGTGGAATTAAGTGAATTGCAGGGACAAATAGATCACTTGACTTTCTTGATTGTACAACATGAGACTGAAAACCTCATTCTTAAGGAAAGTTTAGTGCAGGGAGTGGAGAATCTTATTGCTCTTCAGTCTGAATTACAGGAGAAAGTAAATGAACTCGAACAGTCAGAACAGCGGGTAGCATCAATAAGGGAGAAACTTGGCATAGCTGTTTCAAAGGGAAAAGGTTTGATTGTGCAGCGAGACACCCTCAAGAAATCTCTCGCAGAAACATCAAATGAACTGGATAAATGCTCGCAGGAGTTGCAGTTGAAAGTTACCAGGCTTCAGGAGGTTGAAACAAAACTCAAGACCTATTTGGAGGCAGGTGAACGAGTGGAAGCTTTGGAATCTGAGCTCTCGTACATTCGCAACTCAGCTACTGCATTAAGAGAATCATTTCTTCTCAAGGATTCTGTACTTCAGAGGATAGAAGAGATTCTAGAAGATCTTCAACTTCCTGAGCACTTTCATTCCAGAGATACAATTGAAAAAGTGGATTGGTTAGCACAATCAATTTCTCGGAACACTTTTGCTCTTACAGATTGGGATCAGAAAAGTTCTGTGGGAGGAGGATCATACTCTGATACCGGTTTTGTAGCTATGGATGCCTGGAAAGAAGATTCTCAGCTGAACTTAAATTCAGGCGATGATTTGCAAAGAAAATATGAGGAGCTTCAGAGCAAGTTCTACGGCTTAGCTGAACAAAATGAAATGCTGGAACAATCCTTAATGGAAAGGAACAGTGTCATGCAGCGGTGGGAAGAGATGTTGGAGGGGATAAATATGCCTTTGCATTTACGCTCCATGGAGCCGGAGGATAGAATTGAGTGGTTAGGAAGCACACTTTCCGAATCTGATCACCGCTGTAATTCTCTCCAGGAGAAGGTTGATAACTTTGAGACACACTGTGCAACACTAACTGCTGATTTAGAAGCGTCACAAAAGAGATTATCTGAGCTTGAGACAGCTCTTCAAGCTGTAATTCATGAGAAAGAGCATCTCTGTGACAGATTGGAGATTCTTACTCGTGATTATGACAAGGTCTCGGAGGAGGTAGTTCAGTTTGAAGTTGAGAATGATAAGCTGCATAAAGATTTAACTGCTTTGCAAGATAAATTGGTTGAGAACAATAGAAATCAGAATCATATTGAGTATGTTGATGGTGAGATTAGAAGATTGGAGAATTTGGTTACAGATGTTATTCAGGATTCTGTTCCAGATGCTGTTGTTTCTGGTGGCAGTAGTACTGAGTGTTTGGAACGGGTACTGCAGATGCTTGTTGAAAAGTACATAAATCTTTCTTTAGAGAATCGTATTCTTGTAGGCTCAGGTCATGAGACAAAAACACAAAAAGATCATGCAGATCCGGAGGATTTGAAGGAGCTGGATCTATCAATTCTGAATCAAGATCTGGAGGAGGCTTTGCGTGGTCTGAATTGTGTAAAAGAGGAAAGAGACAGATATATGGAGGACAATGAATTCTTGACCCGTGAAGTTGAAGCACTAAATCTGAAAAGGCAAGAAATGCAAGATCTACTTAGTCAGGAGGAGCAGAAGTCAGCTTCTGTACGAGAGAAGTTGAATGTTGCAGTTAGAAAAGGAAAATCACTTGTGCAACACCGTGATAGTTTGAAACAAACCATTGAAGAGTTGAACCATGAGGTCGAATGCCTGAAATCTGAGATTAACCACCGGGATAGTAGTCTTTCAGACTATGAACAGAAGATCAAGGTTTTATCCACATACCAGGAAAGTGTTGAAGTCTTGGAATCAGATAATTTGTCGTTTAGAAACCGGTTGGCACAAACTGAGTACTTACTGAATGAGAAAACCCATACTTTGAGCTTGATTTTGAATACTTTGAAGGGCATTGGTGCTGGTTTTGAGTTCAATATTAGCGACCCCGTTGACATGTTGGAACAAATTGGGAGACAATGGCATGACCTACATGCAGCTGTGGCTAATTCGGAACAGGATATGATGAAATCTAAAAGAGCAGCTGAGCTACTCCTTGCTGAGTTGAATGAGGTTCAAGAAAGAAATGATGTATTCCAGGAAGAGCTTGCAAAATATTCCAGGGAGCTTTTAGAAGTCTCCGAGGAAAGAGATTTAGCGGAAGCTGCTAAACGTGAAGCTTTTTCACAAGTTGAAAAGTTATCTTCCATACACTCTGAGCTAATGGTATTCAAATCATATGTTGATCAACTGAGGAAGGGCTTATTTGAGACTAATGATCTTCTTGGAAGAGTCCTCTCCAAGGATGTGGACTATGTGCAGAATCTGGAGGCAAGTTTGATGTCATGTCTCAAACCAAGTGAGGCTCTGAATGTGGTTGGCCTACCTCTGGGTGGTCCTGGCAGCGTTATTGCTGTTAATAAAGAAAACAAGGTACTTTTTTTTTGTTACTCTCATTTCCACTTTCCTTTCTTTGTTTCTGTGACAGGACTTTGTTTCCTTTTATGGTTATATCACTATGGTTGCAAAAAGAATGCAATGAAATCACCTTAGTCTATTTACACACACACACATTCATATGTGCATGCATTGATGGGTGGCTGGCGTCTTTGTAATGCTATCATTTGGCTTTTGGCTCTAGTAACTATCATCTTGAGTACAGGTGGTTGAATACGTTGCTTTCCTGTGTTCTATCCATAGATCGTGAATTCAGTACTTCTAACTGCCCCAAATTTCAAAATTAGTCATGCTGTTTGATTTTAAGTTTTAATAGGTAAGATAAGTGAGACATCTACGATCACCGTCTTCAAATAACTCTTGTTATGAAATTGCTATATTTGTTTGTTTTGCCTGCCCCCCAAATTTGTGTGGAAAGAATGAATGTAGTTATGTATACATAAAAGAAACGACAAAACTAAGCTGCCATTTGGTTGCATTGCATTTTCTTGCCTTGTTTGACAAGATCATGTAGCATGATTTCGTTTTTTGCTCCAGCATATTTGTTTTTGTTTTTCATGTGCAACATTTGTTGCATTCTTATATTTTTGTGGTTATTAAGTAAGTTATTAGATTGCTATTCCATTGGTATTGAAATCTTACTTTTTCTGAAGCAGATCCTTGTTTCAGTCTTTGCTTGTACTTTCCAAACACTTTTCATCCTTATGTGGTTGCCCATAATACTCTGTCAGCGTTGTTCTTACCTTTTTGTCTTCCTGTCCAGGAGCCGTTCTTGGTTATGGATGGTTTATTGGACTCAAAGATGCACGAGCATAGCAATCACAATAACTTTGTGGAAAATGTTAGTCTTATTGGGAATCAATTGCAAGGTTTGGGGAAAGAATTTGATGCTCTTAAAGAAAAATTATACAAGCACTCTGTTATATTAGATGAAGGAGTCAAGCATGTCGTTGAACTGTCTGGCATTGTTCATAGGGAAGTGACTTCCCACAAAAAGGCATATGATTCCATGAAGGAGAACATAATTCGATTAGAGTGCATTGAGAAAGAGAAAGCTGCTGAAATTGGTGTATTGCATGCAAACATTGCCTTACTTTATGAAGCATGCAGTAGTTCAGTTATTGAAATTGAGAATTGGAAAGCTGATTTTGTTGGTAATGGTTTGGCTGCCAAAGATCATGGGATGAACTCGGAAGCTTCAGTATCTGTTGATGGAGGAAATGTTTTCAGCCAACAGATGCTTTTGTCCTCTGATCAACGTGTTAGTTCCATGGCAGATAGATTGTTATTGGTGGTTAAGGACTTCATTGGTACTCAAGACAAGATTGTAGAAGCTGGCTATAAGGAGATGAAGACTACCATTTCGAATTTGCAGAAAGAGCTTCAGGAGAAGGACATCCAAAGGGACAGAATGTGTATGGAACTTGTTAGTCAGATCAAGGAAGCAGAAGCTGCTGCAGGGAGTCACTTGCAAGAGTTTCAATCTGGGAATGCTCGGCTACATGATTTAGAGAGGCAGCTTCAAGTGGTGGCAGAGCAGCGCAACATATTAGAACGGAGAGTGAAAGAATTACAGGATGGTGAAGCCGCCTCAAAAGACTTGGAGGAGAGAGTTAAATCGCTAAATGAAGTGCTGGCTGCTAAAGAACAAGGTTAGTTTTGTTGAGTTTTTATCCAGTGCTTTTATATGCCATTTATTAAGTAGGTCTTTCACAAATAGATTCTGTTCTAAATTTGCAATTCTGGCACAGAAATTGAGTCGCTGATGCAAGCTCTTGATGAGGAGGAGATCCAAATGGAAGAGCTAACAAACAAGATTGGGGAACTGGAAAGAGTTGTGCAACAGAAAAACCTAGATTTGGAAAACCTTGAAGCTTCTCGCGGAAAAGCTGTGAAAAAACTTTCCATCACTGTGAGCAAGTTTGATGAACTTCATCATCTGTCTGCTAGCCTCCTTTCTGAGGTCGAGAAGCTTCAGTCACAGTTACAAGACCGGGATGCAGAGATCTCGTTCTTAAGACAAGAAGTCACACGGTGCACCAATGATGCTCTAGTTGCATCTCAGATGAGCAGCAAAAGAAATTCAGATGAGATCTACGATTTACTGACATGGTTGGGCACAATGACTTCCGGGGTGCAGGTGCATGATGTGCATTTTGATGATAAGAAGCATGATGAAGTTCATCAATACAAAGAGAGATTTCAGAAGCACATCATGTCACTGGTATCTGAAATAGAGGATCTAAGGGCAGTGGCGCAGAACAAAGATATGTTATTGCAAGTGGAGCGGAATAGGGTCGGGGACTTAACATGTAAAGGAGAATCCCTTGAGGACTCTTTACGTGAGAAGGAATCTCAATTAACCCGGCTTCAGCGTGTTGGAGATTCTGTACAGACAGCAAGTATGGCATCTGAAATTTTGGAAGTTGAACCAGTGGTATGTCCTACTTACCTTTTTATTCTCAACCGTACATCAGTAGCTTTATTTCCAACTTATATTTGCTAAATCATCAAGGGAAATGAATCTTTGGCTGCAAAAGGATGTCTCTTTTGATGAACAAGTGGAAATATCACCTTGAGATTAATTGATAACTGTTGACATGCTTCAAAGTTTGTGTCGTCTATTATTCATTTATGCTTTCAGATATTCATGTGTAATCTTCTTATTGATTCAAAAATTGGCATGGTAGATTTAATTGAATCTAGTCAGAACACAGGACTAATTGCTTTCTCTGTCGAACTTGATTAATATGACTTTGTATGTTCTATTATGTTGGGCAGGCCAAGTTCACAATAACTTAAAATTTCGGTTTCCCTACGAACCAGGTCTAGGAATTGAATTTTGCGTGTATTTTTGCTCCAATCTTTGCAATTCATCTTCCAAAAAAGATATATTTCTGTTTCCTTTCATTTTTCTTTTGGCTTCTTCATGTAAGATTGTTCTCAACATTTCCTCTCATGATTAGTGACTTAACTTTGAACAATCAATTTTAGCAGCACATCAACATTTCCTGTAGATACGTCTGTTAAAACTGTGTCTGTCAGTTTGACGTTATCTTAGTTATCCATGTTTGTTACAATTATTGTGTTCTACTTTCCTGTCTACTGATCTTATTTGTCCTGCTTGTGAAACTCTTAACAGTGTTGGTTCTTGAAGATATTTTCTTAGCTTGTACTATCTTTTAAGGTGCATTGTTTGTTCCAATAAAACCTTTCAAAATGCTAAGAAGGTGCACTAGATATAGGCATATTAGATCTAGGTATTCGTATGGCATAGAACTGTTATCTTTTCTCTACGTTCAAGTTTCTTAGGAATAACAGTGATCAACTTTTTACCTTGGGAATGAGGTTGGTGTTTTCACATGCATCGAAGTGCCTATATATTCTTGATGTAAGCCGGCCAGGGCTGGCTTTAATATGGGTGGAGCCCAAAGCAAAATTTTCAATTGGAGCCCTCATATATTTTGTATACAAAAGTGATCGACTACAGTTCCTGATAAAGATATCATTATAAGAATTAAAAAATGTAGATACTAAAAGTTAATAATTATTACGATACTTCATAATGTATTAGTTGATTCATTTCTCTATAGACGAAATATCGAACCTATCAAGTAAGAAATGCAACACCCACAAAAGGTAAAGACAAAACTAGGGGTGTGCAAGAATCCCAATGACCCGCTTTCACGGTCGAGATCGGGTGACAGCAACGGGAAAAAAATGCAGCTTCAGTCAGCTAGCGGGTTTTTATAGTTGATTCATTTCTGCTGCATGATGAGGCTGCTCTACTATTGTTAGGAGTTGCTCCACCTTTATCTTTGGAGTATTGAGCTTTTGGTGTTCTGGCATTGTATTCAAATTGCATTTTGTGCAGATTCGGTGCATGTATCTAAGATCTGAACGAGATTTGAGATTAGAGCTTGTCAAATCATTCTCTTTGAATCGTTCTTTGAACGAATAAAATCTGACTTGTCTTCGGTTTGGACCCGATCTGACCGGCCAACCGAATGGTTTGGCACAGTTGGTTTTTGGAACTTGGTCTATTGATAATGGGTGAGAAGACTTCCAACCTGATGTGTTCGGGTCGGGTGGCAGGTCAAAGGTAAACCGACCCAAATTATTCATCAACCTAAATGCAAAACCCTGCGTAACTAATTATTCATCACCAAATTTTTAAGATTGGAAAAATCTTACTGATGAAGATTGAGTTCAGAATCTAAAGGCTGATGTAGGCACGGACCTTGTTATCTTGCCGCTGATCACTTTGGTCTTCTCTGACTCCAAGAGGCAGGAGAAATTGCTACAAAGGTGGAATTTGGTCGCCGATTTGTTGTAGACAATTGTTTCTTCTTCTTTTTTCCCCATTAGAAATAGGCACAATGTTCTTAAATACTTGTATGCGCCACCAATTTAGTTTTGGGCCTCATTGAAATGGAGGCAGACTTAAACTCAATTCTTTCTGGTCCTAATGCATAAAAGGTCTTAAACATTATGGGGCCCTTTTTCATGCTTTTTTGGGGCCCCGAAGTGGTGGTTTCCTGTGATTCCGCCCCGGGTCAGCCCTGATGAGTGATGCCGGTTTATTCTTTTGTTTTATATTTCGGGAAACTTTTTTGACTGGCATCATTAGTACTACTGGTTACACCTCTAAGTTCGTTGATCATATCGTTGGTCCAACTGTAGCTGCAAAAATTGATACCAAACTGTTGGTGGGCATCCTGGATGAATATCATTATCTATAACAGTAGATTGTAAACCTGGCCATGCCATTCTCTTCTGTACTACTGAAAATTGGCCAATTGTGCCACATTAGTTAGTCTTTGATCTGAATAAAAACCTCCCAAGCGTATTTCATCATTGTCAGGAGTCATGTACTTCCAATGTCACAGGCATTGATTCAATTACGTTGGTGAAAGGGAAAACTTCTGGAAGTTAGAGGAAGAAAAGGTTACAGTCATAGAGCTCAAACAGCCTGGGAAAATGGTAAAGAGAAAGAAAGCGATAATAAATCCCCTAGGCCTGAATTTAACTCTTCATGGGGAACTAAAAATATATTTTAGTGATTTTGTTGCTGATATAATTGAAGACTACCAAACACAGGAATCGTATCGCGTCGTGAATTGTGAGATTCCCAAAGAGAAATAGCTATTGGAAGTTTGTAACATGAGATTTGACCTAGTCATTTGTTGGAAAAGTAACTGAATCAAAGTCATAAAACCTTGAATTAGCAATTGTTAGATTCAGCTATGAGATTTACCTCTCCTTTCAGTTGCGTGTTATACTTTCATTTTGGTTACAATAATTTATAGTGTTTGAATCTATTATGAATTCAGGATGTTGGCTTGATACCTTTTCATATTCTGTTTGTATAACTTCGCTTGTTGCAATGTTGGATCTGGAGCGATTGCATTCTAATGGCGCTCCATTCTGGCTCAATGTCTGATGCAGGTTAACAAGTGGGCAGCACCAGGGGCCTCCATTACTCCTCAAGTTCGCAGTTTGCGCAAGGTTAATAATGATCAAGTTGCCATTGCTATAGATGTGGACCCTGGTAGTGGTGGTAAATTAGAGGATGAAGATGATGATAAAGGTAATGTGCTATTCCCTGATACATATTTGTATGAAGCCTATTTTTATGTAACTGTTGGATCCCACGTGCTAGGCATGTCTGATTTAGCCGTTGAACCTCGTAGATGGAGCAGTAAAACTGGCATCACTGTTAGAAGTTTGATGATGTCCCACGTGTTTGGGGAATTTATCGCATAAACTCCACTATGGAACGAATCAGGATAAAATTAGGAAGTTCATGTTTAGTTTTTATTTGACAGGAGCTGTAGTAAATTGTCGCAGAAAGAAACAGGGCCAAAATGGCATTTGTAACCCTGATTACAATAATTCCATATTTGCTACATACACACTGACGTATCCGTGAACTCAAGATGCCAATACATTGTCGTTATCCTGGTTATATAACTTGCTCATCTCTCCTCTTCATCTAGTACGCGTAGAAATAGTCAGATATTGCCCAGCATATGCAGGATATTGTTTAGAGTCGTGGGCTATCTTTGCTTTTGCCTTTAGCTCTAGGGAGAGTTCACGTCGAGCAGAGGTGAAAGGCTGATAGTACTCAAGAAGGTGAACTACTGGTTAGTGGTCATATGTAGGGGCTGGAAGTATTTGAACATTTGGAACCTTCATTCACCAAGGGGGAAAAAGTTTTGTACAATAGCAGTACTCTGTTACAGGTGGTCTGAGGAAAGAGGTTTGGTACGTATGGACTGTAGAACACATTGCTGCGTTTGAAATGGCACAACATGCATGTGCAGCTAAGGAGGGTGATGAGGGGTCTGTAGAGGCGTTTCCTTGAATTTTATACCATTTGCGGATGCATGATCCTTGGTTAAAATTCATTCTATCTTGAGCAACTTGTATGTGCTTGCAGTGGGCCAACATGCTGGTGCAACTAAGGAGGTTGATAAGGGACCAGATTAGAGTTTTCATTGTGTGCATCCTACTTGTACTTTACCAAAAACACAATGTCTCATTGGTTGATGTTTGTTGTTTGTGCTATTTGGTCAAATTCAAGCTATCATGGCCGGATCTAGTATTTTTGTATTTTGATGTAGATTATTTTTAGGAAGGCATGAGGCAATTGATTTGTAGATTTTTGGAAATGAGGATTCTAGGAGAGAGATGGTTGCATTGATCTGGGGAGCAACAGAACATAAATGGTGACAATGAAGTTACAAAATCTTCTTTTTGCCAGTATTCCGTTTTACTGGGAGACCAACTGTAGTGATTCTGATATATGTGCCATTGAAGTTGGCTATTTGTGCTATTTGGTCAAATAATCATTGTTGGACAAGATCAAGTATTTTTGTGTTCGGACAATGTTGTTACGAAAGAGCAAGACAATTTACTAGCAGATGCTTCAATACGAGGATCTAGGATACTAAGATGGTTGCAACGATTGGGTAAGCAACATAATCTAAGTAGTGGTAATGAAGTTACAAGTCTTCCTGATAATTAAAAAAGAACAAGTCTTCATTTTCCCTCAGGGGCAGAGCGGCTATGAGGAAAATTCGTCCAACAAAAAACTAGTAAATGGAGAACTCCGAAAATTGAGAGAACCTATATTAAAGAGAAGATAATCTTAGAGGGAAAATAAAATGTGGGCCACTGCCATAAGGCTGCAAAATTCTCAATTATAAACTCTGCTGCCGCCTGCCCCCTTCTTCCTTTCTCCCCCTCTCCCTCTCTCTTTATTTTTGTCTTCTCCTTTTTCTTTTTTGTGTGTCGGCTGTTTTGGAGTTGTGGGCAGCAGCAGTGGTTTGTGGTGGTGGATGGGATCTTAGTGGTGTTTTCTTCTCTGTGGAGGCTTCTGGTGGCGGCGAGAGTGGCTGTTGGTTTGTCGGTGTGGGCAGCAGCTGCTGCTTGTTTAGGTTTTTTAGGTTTGAGCCTGGCTTTTTTGGGCTTGGCATTTAGGTGATTGAGCTTGGCCCATTGGGTGTTTTTTGGGCTTTGTCCCAATAGGTGTTTTATTTTATCCAACCCTTGGTTGGATTCCCCTCCCCTCCCCTCTCCCCCCAAATTGATGTACCCTTTGTCAAGTTTTCTTCATAACTTTTTGCCTATCAAGAAAAAAGAAAAAAAAAACTCCTCCGAAGCATACTACATAAGTGGAGAATAATGTTATTAAAGGTACTTCAAAAGGCGTAGATCAAGCTGATATAGCACTTCGTGTGACACGAGCGATTAAGTGAACCAATAATTCAATTGGAACCTGGTAGTCAGCCAGCCAAGAGAAGGGAGAGGGCGATTCTATAGCCCCATTTGTTTGTCTTTCTAATTCTACGTGTCCCTAGCTGCTCTGCATTTTGTGCTTAGTGTTTCTTACCAAGAACATTTCAGTTCTCATTGTTAGGAGGATAACCCAAAGGAGGTCTTTTGCTCCCTTAGTTTGTTGCTTTTTATTGGTTTCTAGCCAAATATTTATTAAGATTTGTAGTTTCTAGCCAAATATTTATTAAGATCTGTAAAACGTGCCACTTATTCCTCTTTTATGTTATTTTTTCTTCCATCTCAGCTCATGGTTTCAAGTCACTTACTACATCAAGAATTGTTCCAAGATTCACAAGACCTGTAACTGACATGATCGATGGTCTATGGTAGGCTATCATTTCTTTTTTTTCTTTTCTTTTCTTTTTTTGTTGGGATTCTATTTTCCTTGTGGAATTTATGATCGTGAAGTCATCTTGTGTTTGTAATCTACCAGGGTTTCTTGTGACCGCACACTAATGCGACAACCTGCTTTACGACTTGGTTTCATCATCTATTGGGCTTTTCTGCATGCCCTCCTTGCAACGTTTGTTGTGTGAGAAGAGGTTTAACATGTTAGTGATTCTGTCTCTATCTCTTTTTCTCTCTCTCCATGCAATTATTTTTCTCAATAAAAGAAAGATGTTAGAAGAAGTTGGTTTGCTGCAAATAAAATAGGGGGAGAAGTACATAGTAAAGAAATTTTAGTGGCCATGCTTATTGCTCTTACTATCTAGTGATTGAGTAGTTATGATAGCATTCGTGTCAATATGTAGGTGAAAATTATTACATCCTATTACAGTTAGGGAATTTTAACGCATTTTACATATTTTGTTTCCGACTTCTGAAGGCATATATGCAGTTGCTTTGTGCAAAATTAGAAAATGCAGTATTAATTCATTTGTAAAGAGAAAAAGTATTCTGCAAATCATCATTGGCATGCATTAGTGTTAAGTATGGCATTTCATGGTAGAAAACTGGCAGTACTTTAGAGAACGATAAAGGCTTTGTTTGGATCTTAGATTTATTGAGTGAATAATGTCAGAGGAAACAAAACCCAGCAATTTGTGGTGCTTTTTTTTTTTCTCTCTTTTCCCTGCTTTAATTTCCTCTAAACCCTTCCCCCAAAGCTAACATCCAGACACCACGCAAGAGTTTGTAGAGGTGCATGCTATTATAACCAAACCAAGCTTTATGTCCCAATCAATTGGGGTCGGCTACATGAATCATTTTTCTCCATTGAGCTCTGTCAAATGCTACTTCATCGCTTAAACCCAGTATACTTAGATCTTTGCGTACAACCGCATCTAAAGTCAATTTGGGTCTTCTCCTCCCTTGTGTGTTTCTACCCAAAGCCATCCTATCCACTCTCTTAACTACTGCATCCGCTGGCCTACGATAGACATGCCCAAACCACCTTAACCTATTTTCCCTTAACTTCTCCTCTATAGGTGCTACACCCACCATCTCGCGAATTGTTTCATTTCTAATCCTATCATGTCTAGTCTTACCACACATCCACCTCAACATTCTCATTTCCGCTACGCTTATCTTATTCACTTGTTGCTTCTTAATAGGCTAATATTCTGTCCCGTAAAGCATCGCTGGTCTTATGGCAGTTCTATAAATTTTCCTTTCAATTTTGTTGGTACCCTCTTGTCACACAGTACACCAGTAGCGCTTCTCCACTTAAGCCACCCCACTTGGATCCTATGCGTCACATCATCTGCAATCTCTCCATCTTGGCTAATAATAGAGCTTAAATACCTAAAATGGTCCCTCTTTGGTATCTCTTGATCTTGGATCATCACTCTTTCCTTTTACTCACTTCTGGTATCACTAAACTTGCAGACCATATACTCAGTTTTACTCCTACTTATCCGAAAGCCCTTAGCCCTCTATAGGTGCATGCTATTATGCTTGTATATAATACTAGTTGCCTATGTTGCCTATACAATTTCTTATTTTCTTTCATTTATCGAAACGCATTTAAAAAGTATACAATGTTCCATTTCAGATTTTAAACATTTTCATATGATTATTGCAACGGAAAGACACCTACAGTGCGCTATGCTGAAAATTTTCTGCATGGACTTCGCTATTTGTAATCTTAGTAATTTTAGTTTGCAATTGAAGTTTCACAAGCGAACAGTCCTTTTAATTCTTTATATGAAAGGAGCTCTCAAAGGGGCAAATTTTCTCATGCTTGAGACGACGTTTGTTCTCATCTACATGTTCTTGTTCATTTTGCAGGCAAGAAAAGCAGTCCGGTCACAAACTAGCGTTGTCTCGACTCTCTGTTGTAGTGGCATCATATTTTTCTGCATAATTGTTCGTACAGTAATTTTTAATCCTAGGGTTAGATGTTGTCAAATCAATTTTTTATTCAGCTCAACCATGCTACTGCGGTTTCTCCTCTTTTATATTTGTAAATCGCAGATTGCTTGGTTGCATCCAATAAGTAAATGCCTTTACCAGGATAGATGACATAGATACAGAAATGCTACAGGTCAGCGAAAGGTTTTTTTTTGTGTGTTAAATCTGGGTCAACAAAAGGTTGTTCGATGTTTCTTTTGTATTTGATTTCTACTTGGAAGCCGTTATTTTTGTTATAGGTTGGGCTACAAATTTGTCTTCGTTATAGGTTAGTATAGTATTGTAGGCTTGTAGCCTTTTCATACTCATTTGGGTTGAGGTCTGTATATCGTCTACGCGCAAAATTCAGGCGCACGGAAATTATGAACATGATCGATTATTGTTGGCTATATTTGCGGAAAAATTGATACGTAAACTTCCAGTATGTATTTATGTTGGTTGATTGAGCATGCTTAAGCCTAGAGCTGTTGAATTCTTATTTCTGGAATTGTGGTTTAGTGCTTAGTTGTTTGTATTTTCGGATAATGGTGATCCTTTTTCTCTTCCCTGTTTAGGGCTTTCCCAATGTACTCTACGTATGCTCGTTCAGCTGGATTTTAGATTTTGCAATGATATTCCCGTTCTAAAAATTATTATATGTTTGTGATTCAACCACTTTCCTTCCATCTTCTCTTTCTCCAAGTCCAATGTACGGGTTGTAAAGCGGGAAAAATCTAGAGGACACAACCCTAAGAAAAACACACCGTTTGCAGCCGTTGGATGATTCAGATTACATATGATCAAAAAGTGATAGTAAACCAAAAATATTCATATAATTAGCCACAAAGAAAAAATAAATTTGTATATTGTGAACTGAATTTCCAATTATGTGATTGACGCCACAAAATCTCGTAATTAAAACCACAAAAAGTAATAAAAGAAATCATACTAATTAATATTTTGTTTTGGGATTTGTAGAGCCAATAAGCTTTTCATACGAATTACGGATTACAAAAATGATCGTAGTGGATATAAAGAGTTAACTTAGTGAAATTTTGGAAGCATTACCTACGACGGCAGTTACTAGAAGAGGAGTTAGACTAATAAAATGGAATCCAGAAAATTGGCCTAAAGGTGATTTAAAGTGTGCTTAGCCTAGCTTAACTTATTTTAATGCCTCCAATATATTGACATGAAATTTTTAAGGGTTCAAGACAACACTAGACAAAATACTCTTAATGATAAAAAAATTACAAAAAGAAATTTTTGTACAACCTATCACTTTTCCCTTTGCTATTGACCGACTAACCCTTGAAAGCAATAGGTCATTGCATCACTTTTCCTTTGCTACTGACCACACACTCTCTCTCTTTCTCTCTCTCATGTGTGGGTCCTGGGTGGGACAAAATTAATTCTCTCTTTAATCTTGGGATGGGGTTCAATTTTAGGGAGGTTTAACCTATTTGGGATAAGGTTTAGTGGATTTAGACACTAAGGGTACACTTTCCAATTATAAGATTTTAGTGGTTTAGACACTTTCATAAGGTACCTTAGAGTTTAAATTTAGACATGTTCATTAGGTCTGAGGGTTTAGGCACTTTCATAAAGTTTGGGGGGTTTAGGCTTTAGGCACTTTAATGAGCTAGCGGGGGCATCTTTGGAATGTGTAGGTGGTTTGTCCTCGACATTAAGAAATTAGTTTGTGTCCTATTTTCATGATTGACTCCTACACCATGTCTTTGTCGAAGAAAGACCCGCTGGAATTTTGCACGGCCTGAAAAACTCAAGCCAAACATGTTCTAGGAATCAGAAGGGCTTTCAGATAACGGGCTATTGTTATAGGGTGGTCTGTAGACTATGTGAGTGCACCAGTATCGACCCTGAATTGTGGGCAATTTTTAGGGGCTTATTGCAGAGATCATAAGCCTACTTCCAAGTTGAAGTGACCGTTTCAGAAGTGGCCATCGAGCTTCTAACTGAATAGATACCAAGCCAGTCCCATCTCAGAAACTTGATCATGGATTGCAATGGACAGATGCGGCTGTGCTATCAGCCACACTCTATGCGAGGGTAACCAAGTAACAGATAAATTAGCGCGACAAACTAACAAATATAGAAGCAGCCGATGAGGTTCTGATGGCGTTGCTACTCATGCCTCAAGCCTATACGGAGGCCATTCTAGCTGCAGATAGTGCAGGAACCTTTTTTGATAGGCTTTGTTCTTTTGTAAAAAGATATATTAGAAAGTTCAGTCCACCGGGGAACAAGATGTCTGTTGACAGCACTGATCCGAAATAGGCACAATAATGTAGCTGAAGTTTCTCCCCTATGTTTTTATCCAAGACTAAAATTAACATGATAATCAGTTCGCAGATACAAAACTTTTTTCAAGCAAAAAAGGAAAAAAAAAAAAAAAAAAAAAAACTTCATTGATTTACTGTAATTCTACACGCTATGCTATACACTATGCATTTTCCACTGTTAGTGTCAACAATTTACAAACCTGGGCACCACCAATACATGATAACAACGGTGGTAAAGGTTCATCTTCAAAACTGGAAAGTAAAAAAAGGGTGAGGTCAAAATGTATACTTCCTACTCTGGTGCAGACGATCACTTAAAACCAAAACAGCATCGATGAGCCAATAGACAGCCTCAGTAAAAACTCACTACTTTTGATCGGAAATTGTTTCACAGCTTATTCTTCTCCTTGCTGCCTGGAAGAGCCTTCATGTTATGCAAAACAATAATGTAGAATTTCAATGTCCAAAATGATTATTTAACTCACCAAAGATATTTGATTTCAACGGCAACCTAATTGACGATCCCTTCACTTTTAGTTCTCTAAGTTGCCTGCTTGTAGTCGGTTTTTCTACTCTTGCAAGTGCGCTGCTACTTTTACCTGTAAAAAGATCAACTCCTTTCTTCACCTTTTCATGATAAACAGCTGGTGGGGCAAGCCTCAACTGAGGCATGTTTTCTATCTGGATCGATCTCTGGTCTTTCTGAAGATTAGTCAAGATGTCGAACTGTAGAACCCAGTTCACATCAATAGAGTTAGCAATCAAAGAAAAGTGTTGGGAATGCTCAAGGAAACAATAATTTAGCAAAATTACCCTTGAAATTTGTTGACATCCATATGGATTCTCAAATGAATCACTTTCATGTGGGTACAGAGAAAAAGTTCCATGAGACTGCTGAGGTCTAGATCGGGACTTGCTCACTAATCCATTATCTGTAAGTAGTGTCTTATTTCTAGACCTCTGACCTTTCTTCTTAGGCATACAAACAGGGCATCCAGCTGAGCCCCCATGTGACATCTCATTTTCCTGAAGTTCACACTGGAGATGGGTTGCATGACCGCAACTGAAAATTCGAATGCTAGAACTGGAAGAGTTCTTGGTGAGAAGGCAATTGCATAGACAACATAGAAGACTCCGGGGAGAATAACCATGTGAAGCCCCCTTCTTGAGTAAGCTCATGGTATAAAACGTATCATCCTCAATCAAGGATTTGGCAGTATCCTAATATAACAAGAGGAAAAGTAAATGACAGAATGAGACTCACGATTTCTGGCTAAAATGGATGAGTTGCTTTCCAATCGATATTTTTCATACATGAAATCAAAGTCAAATGTAGAGGAACAGCCATGCACCACCACTACACGTACAATCACACATTACACGTGAATTTTTTAGGTCTCAAATTGTCTGTCCTTTCTTTTTAAGTATTACAGGGGAGAACCCTTGAGGTTGTAGGTTCAAATCTAAGGGCAGCGAAAGTCTAGGATTGTAGCCAATCCAGGGATCTACCCTCCCTGACCCCAATTATTAAATATTCCATTTTATGTTTCTCTGCAAAGTAGAGTTAAAATTCCAGTTTCCAAAAAGCCAGAAAGTTTCTTCCTCCATCTTTAGCTACCAGAGGAAGCACAATAGCTAGAATTACCAATGCATGCTAGAATATTTTTATGATCAATTGATCATGAGCACTAGTGAATGCAAACGTGAAACTCAAAATAGAATACCAAGCTGAACAATAATGAAAGAGGACAAGAGAGGATGTACCAGAATTCTTCTCTCGAAACCATATGTTCCAAGCATTCCCAAGATGGTAACCTTAAAATTACCAAATTCCTGACTACCGTTATCAGAGAGGAGCTTGGACATGATAACAGGAACGCGAATGTATCCAATCATTCCCTCAACAATCTCTTTGATGAACTGAGAAAGCAGTTTCCTCAGAATATGAGCACCTTTGTGGAATTTTGAGATCTTCCACTTAACAATGCATGTCTCTTCATCCTCTTGCCCACCCAATGACTCGAGCTCCTTTTTATCCTTCAATGATTCCAACAAAGGCTCACAAAACCTGATGAAACCAAACAATCTATTAGGAAGGGTCTCACTCCGTTTCTGTGTGTGTGTGTGCCCATGGGGAAACCAGACCCAAGTATGTGTTATGAAAGATATTTACAATCAGCACCGACCATGCGATTCAAATTTCATGCCCAAAAGAACAAGATGATATGTTGTGATCTTGTCCACAACTCCACATGCTATTCGAACCTCTATGAACTATGAACTGCAAAAAATTTGAGCATATTGGTCAAGGTGCTGGGCTTACGAATCAAGTAACTGAAACCAGAGGGATTCTGACTCCTCAGGATCCAATCTAGGCGTGTTACGCTGGCACAAGCCAATACAGGCATTCAATATTTCACAAATGTCATTCACCTAACAGAGAGGGAAAAACGTTAAAAATCCTGCTACACAATCCCTACAAAGAGAAAAAAAGATGAGAATTTAAGCAAACCTCCTTCTTTGATACAGTGCTGAAGTGCGCCATACCACCATCATGAAGTAAACTTTCCACAGCAGTATCAAGTGCAATGAATTTTTCATCAAGTCCAGAAAGGGTAAGGAGGAGAGCACTCCCAACATCACCAACCCTTTCCAATAAGAATGCAGCAGCATCTATGATCCCATATTCTTGGCACAACCGTAAACAGTGCTCCACCCTATAGCTTTCAAAAGTCTCCAAGAACTTCAGAACTGAATTGCGTTCATATTGACATAATAGCTGAAAAAGTAACATTTCAAATGTTGCAAAACTCAGTAAGTGTTTCAAGTATTTTTTCGAAGTATTATGTACTAATAAGCTAAAGAGGAAATTGGAGAACATCCTTTCTATGGTGGCATTCAAGAAACAACCTGAATGGCTAAACAAAGGGTATAACAAAGCACGACGGAGATAATTTCAGCATATTTATGAGCAAGAGTGTTGGTTGGAGATACAACGTAGCTCTGTGATTTGGTGGTGATAGCGCTGGGAAGGGGAGGGGGAGGATTCTAGTCTGATAAAGGGAGCTTAAGAAGCCACCACCATGTCCGCACTCAACAGGCAATGTAATACCCAAGTTTGGGGGTAGATGGTGTTTAGTCCCACGTTAGTTGTTTACACGAGTGATCTTAGGTACATAACAAACCATGCAAGACTATTAGAACCTTGGGCATAAGCATTTTGGGCCATGTGGTATGACTTGTGGATCAAATCAAGGTTTTGGGCTAGTGGTCTACATGGGGCGTTACAAATGGTATCAGAGCCCCGCCCTAGTCCAAGTGGTGGGTAGGATGTGCTCTGCCACCACAGACACCAGGGGAGGTTGCTGGGACTATGCAACGAGGACATTGCATCCTTAAGAGGGGAAGATTGTAACACCCCAGGTTTGGGGGTAGATGGTGTTTAGTCCCACATTGGTTGTTTACATATGAGTGATGGACATATAACAAACTATGTAAGATACTACTTGTACCTGGGCTTAAGCATTTTGGGCCATGTGGTGTGGCTTGTAGATCAAATCAAGGTACTGGGCTAGTGGTCTACATGCGGTGTTACAGGCAAACCCTATTCTCTACAGTAAAATCAGTTAGCAAAAATACTTTGAAGTTGCACATATTGCATGTACGGCCATGGAATGAGCAGACAGGAGATTAGCGTAGCAAACCAATTTGTAACTTGCAAGAATGTATAACTTTTAGAACCGAAGTCTCAACAAGTAACATAAAACATCTACAAGTATACAACATTATCAAGAAACACAGATGGGATGGCAAGCTGAAATGTTGTCAACTAATTATTAGAAATACAAATGTTGAAGTGTCACCTCAAGATAAAGCTCAATCATTTCATCAGTTACTACAACGGGGTTGCTACGCAGGAATTTTGGGAAATCAGAGATCCTTTCCAAGTAAGCCTCCACAGATCGATCCCTCACTTTTCTTCCAACTGGAAATCCCATTGTCTCGTCCTTTCTTAAACAAGAAAAATTGAGGGTTCCAGTTAAGTGAACCTCAAAGACCGTCTTCAGATATAGGAAAAGGCTTTTGGGGTGAGAGTGAAGTTCAGATAATATATGTTGACATTCCCTACTGAAACGGTGCATAACAAGAAAGAACGCAGCCTCTCTGCAAAAGTTCAGAAACAGTCAGCACAAATACTATGGATAACCAAATACTGCAAGATCCACGAGATCAACATTGTCATCAAAGCATCACCTGCTTAAGGTAATCAGATCCGGTATTCGAAAAATGACTGCTGAACGAAAAGAATCAGCCTCAGTGTCACTCAGTTGTTCTAACGTATGATTGATATATGAGAAGGCATGAACCGGTTCATCCACGTCTTTCAGGTAGCTATCCAGAGCAGCAACATATTGATGTCTTGTGGCATGAATTAAGCCACAAACCTAAATATCAGAATATAATTGAATAAATCATTCACAATAAGGGTACACATACATGCACAGACTTCCATGACACTTCAACGAAAGAAGAAAGAATAAGATTGAATACCTGGTAAAATTGAGATCTTTCACACAGGTGTAATACATATGATGCGTCCCAGTCTGTGTCTGGCACTACTTCCAATAGGGCAAGCATCTGCTTCTCTCTTTTTCTGAAAGTATCACTTGCGTGCTTCGGGACACTTGTTGGAAGATTAATGTCAGATGTATAGTACTCGAGAATCTGACTCAATATGTTTTTCGAAACAGCAGCCTTTTCAGCGGAAACGTAGTATGCAATGAACTCAAAAATATGACCTATGTCTTTATTTGACGGCCAAACTTCTGCTAAGTCGCCATCACCACTGCTGATGGACTTGTCTGCTGGGTAGGTGCTCTTCCCCAGAACATGGATAAGAGCATCCACCGTTTTTTGGACCATAACATTTGATCTCAAAACCATTGAGTCCTTTTCTTTTTCAGACTCCACACTTCCATTGGCCGAATCATATAAGGGATAGTCAGATTTTGGAATGTCATCTTCAGCAAATGCACATCTCAAAACTTCTAATGTAGCTTCAGTATCCAACTCTAAGAAATGATAAAGGTGTGGGTATGCTGTTGTAGACAAGAAGCTTGTATCTACGCACGAATTTGGAGCATTGGAAGCATCTAATAGAAACTGCACAAGTTCTGTCCTAAGAGAGGGTAAGCGGATAGAGGGAAGAGTTCCATGTCCTGCAAAAAGAGGTTCTTAGAACTTTGAATTTTTGCCTAATAATTCCATGATGTTTAACTCCAAAAAAGAAAAACATAACGTAGAATTGGAGACAATGGAGCATAAGTTAGACAGCACCCTAATACACAGAACCCAATCAATTTTGAGAGTTGACATGCAAAATGGAAGAAATAATGCTTCAAACGCTCAAATAGTTCAACAGGTTTTTTCTGCTCTGCATTTTACAAGTTACTCCACACCACTGCATCAAAATCCACCACGTCCCCGGACTTCCACTACTGGTCATGCCAGGAAGAAACCTCAGACCTTGAAAGATGAGCTGTTCTTAAATTTCAAAATGCAAATGGTGAACTTCTTGACTTTCTTGAGCAGCGGTAGTTCCAATGAAATATTGGCGGATTCAAGCTGACAGCTAAAATTTCAGACTCCTTGACCTTATTGGCACCTTATTGGCGAATAGTTCTCCTAGGAAGGATGAGTTTCCTCTATGATTTGACGCACTGATGCAGCCCCCTTTTTTGCCAGACATGGTATTTTCCTGGCTGCCAAATAGGTTTGATTTGCTTCACCTATCAGAAATTCTACCAATTCTTATTCTTCATTAAAGCTCATTTAATCTCTGTCGAGATTACGGCCCTGGCCCAAACTACATGTCCCTCCTTTAGTCTAGATATCCTTCTGTTTGTGGCTACCTGATTGTTTGTCTGGCTTCTTTTTTTCTTTTTTTTTTGGTATACCGCTCCGCCAGCAATGAGCAAAATAACCAAGTGGGCCAAGCTGATACTGGTGTTCATTACACGTGGCAGACACAAGGCCACATGTCTTGCTTCATGAAAAGGCTGTGGATTTTCTCCTCCCTATAGCAGCATGTTATCCTCTGAGAGACAAATGCAAAACACTATGCTAATATCTAAAGGTTGGGCCTTAATCTCCTTTTGCCCGTACTCATTAATCAACTAATCATCCTCAACATCAAATCTGACCTCGGAGCCTATACCCTTTTGGAAACCGACTCTTCCAGATGTAAACTATGGCTGTAGCCAACATTTTAACCTACCAACAAAAACCAATCGTGCTGTCAAATCTTCCAGCCGGATGAATCCTCCTAAACTTGGGCCCACTTTGAAGAAGATTCAAGTAATGGCAACCAGGAAATAGAAGTACTTTTTTTTCTTAATCGTAGTAGGTTCATCCTCCCTGGCCTATTCCTGTCAGTTCATGGATGTTTATGACACTGGTTTCAGGTGAGAGCTCTGGCAGAAAGCCATCTGCTGCCAGCAGATGGCAATCGGCCATCAGGATTTGAGAGGCTCAAGCTATTGCAGTGGTTGAATTGTTCCTAAGATTGTTTACAGAGTTGATTAATAATTTTTCTAAAGTCCAACTTAGTTCCCCAAGGTTAGTAAGGCAAGCGTCATGTCTTATGTACTTTTGTTTGTGGAGCTCATTGTTCTATTAGTTTTGTTAGACATTTTAAGGTGATGAACTCTACCCAAAAAATCTTAACAAACCAATTTCTTCTCGAACATGTATTTGCGGTAGAAACAGATGAGTTTTCAACAACAATAAACCATGTCTGCAAACTTTTAAGCTTAACACCACGTGGGACTGCGGGAGTAGAAAGTCAACAAAGAAGATCAACCAGGAACAATTGTCGAGTGGAAATTCAAAACATATCTTTGAAAGAGACCATGTATCAACCATTTGACTTCAAATCTACCATATTACTTCATATTCATTCAACGAATTCACTTTTTCACAACCAACTAAAAATTTCCATTACTTGCAAAGTAATTGAACATTACAAGAATATCAATTTCAAGATCCTATTGCAACAATTTTCTAATTGGGTAAAGAAAGAAGTAGCTATATCTTTAAGCCAAGCTAAATTATGGAATTTTTCCACCATACCTGGTGGAAAAGCAAGACCGGAAAAGCAGTACTTCAGGTAGACAAGCATCCGGTACCTGTTTTCTCAGGCCATGACAGTTCAAAAACCACTCTGAATTAATAACACAATCAAAAACATTACTTATGAACATTATATTTCATCAGACATTCTTCCTAAATTTCTCAATGCGAAGCGAGCATCTATCCAAGGCAACTAGGCCACGGTAGGATTGTGAAAAGTATAGAAAGTAATAGGGTTTTACTTTGTATTTTACCTTTTATATAAGGGTTCCTTTTGTAGTCTTTTTTCTATGTTAAGGGTAGTATAGTCTTTTTAGTATTAGGGCTCTATTTATCTTGTTCTCTACGTTGTAATCTTCAGAAGTTCAATATGCGAATATGTTTTCCCTCTCTTTCTCTCTCTTCGAAAGTCACATGGTATCAAAGCAGTAGCCATGGGTCCTGTAAATCAATGCATCCTTCTCTCCGTTGCATCTCTCCTCTCTCAGTTGATCTTTAGAGCTTCTCTATCGTTCTCTCTCTCAATCGACTCTTAATCGACAACCATTGCAGCAGATCGTCAGTCTTCTCCAGCCATCATCGATCACCACCCAGCCACTTCTGGACACCGACGAGCACTAATCTCTGTCCAACGACCTCTGTTGACCTCTGGCGACCACCCTTCTGCCATCGATGGCTTCTGAAACCTCTGGATCTTCGTTGTTTGCACTCTAAACCTACTGGGTCTCTACCGATGGAAGACAAACTTGATCTCTAACACCCGATATTGATTGGGTCGCTTTGTATTGCATCCGAAATCAACTGGGTCAGGTAACTCAGACTTGTATTGCAGCTTTTCTTTACTGTTGGTAGGATTTGCACTCTGTTTTGGCTCTCTGTCACTGGGTGTGAGATTCTGGCATATTTGTGTTGGTATCTTTCTTTATCACTATGGCAGAGGATAGAGCAATCAGTGTTCGTTTGAATGGGCATAACTACTCTTATTGGGCTAGTGTCTTTAGAAACTTTGTTGTTGGAAAGGAAATTTGGGGTCATGTAACAAGGTCTATTGTGAAACCGTCTCCTGTGGACTCCAAGGATCCTAAATATGCAAAGAAACTTGAGATGTATGTCAAAGAATTCGCCAAATGGGAAGTTGAAAATGCAAAAATCCTTACATGGTTTCACAACTCTGTTGAACCTAGCATAGGTATGAACTTCTCAAACTATGAAATGGCTAAAGAAGTTTGGGACTACTTGAAGAGGATGTATCTTGAGTCCAACTTTGCAAAGCAATATGAACTTGAGGGTTCTATTCGACGTGCCAAGCAGGGAGAGAAAACCATTCAAGACTTCTACAATGAAATGACACAGTATTGGGACAAAGTTGCATTAATGGAACCTTCCATATTGCAGTCTCTTGAGGTCTATGTGGAATACCGTGAAAAGCTACGTCTTGCTCAGTTTCTCATGGCCCTTCGTGACGAGTTTGAGCCTCTTCGTGGGGCTATGCTTCACCGTTCACCCCAACCTACGGTTGATGGAGCCGTTCATGAGTTCATAGCTGAGGAAACTAGATTCAAGATTAGGTCAGTCGCTCCTCCCTCTCAATCTGTATTTGTTGCTCCACCGATTCAGCCTCAGCCTACTCCATATATGGCACCTCTTTTGCCTACACCGTCTTCTCACTTGATTCAAGTTACTGGCAAGCCTAAATCTCATGTTGGTATGGACAGGTAGCGCTTCTCGTTCGAAGCCGTCTTCCTCCTCTCAGCCCACACAGCAGTATTCTTGGCCCACACCACAGTATTCTCGTCCTCCAACTGCCTTTACAGCTCCTGCCACGGACAGTACACAACAGTATCCCTCCTTTGAGGACTATCTGCAGTTTCATGCATTTCTGGCTATCACTTAGGGAGGTTATTCACAAGCATCTGCCATGACCACCACTCAGTCAGGTTTGCGTGGTTCCTATACCACATGCATTCTACCTACCAGATGGATATTTGATTCTGGTTGCTCCCACCATATGACCCCTACATTGTCATTACTAAGTCATTGTGTCTCTCCTGTTTCTCCCATTAGTATCTCCACTGCAAATGGCTCTCCTATGCATGTTGTCTCGATAGGTTCTATTATCCGAACCCCACCTTTTTCCCTTTCTATACCAAATGTGTTCTATGTTCCCCAGTTATCTCTCAGTCTTCTCTCAATTAGTCAATTATTTGATTCCGGCTTTGATGTTTTGTTTTCTTCTTCTGGTTGTGTTGTGCAGGATCGGGTGTCCAAGAAGCAGATTGGAATAGGGCGTAGAGTTGGTGATCTCTATGTTTTGGAGACTTTACATGTTCCTATTGAGTCTACTTCGACTGTTGTCGTCCTTTTGTTTAGATAAAAACTCTTCTCCCTTTTATCTTCAGCATTCTCGATTAGGGCACATATCTAGATAACATTTGAATCTTTTGCTAAAGTCTGGCTTTTTAGGAAACATTTCTCCCAGCGATATTTCTGAATGTAGTGGTTGTAAACTTGCCAAAATGTCTGTTTTACCTTTTAATAGAAGTACCTTTGTTTCTACATCTTCATTTCAACTTGTTCATACAGACTTATGGGGTCCTTCCCCAATAGCTGCTAAAGGTGGTTCCCTATATTATGTTTCATTTGTTGATGATTATAGCAAGTTTACGTGGGTGTATCTGTTGACCCACAAATCAGACTTTTACCAAGTATATCGCAATTTTCACTCCATGGTTCAAACTCAGTTTTCAACAGAAATTAAAGTTCTTCGCTTTGACTTAGGCGGAGAATACTCTCTGGGTGAGTTAACAGAATTATTGGTTTCTCATGGCACCATTCATCAATCCTCTTGTACTGACACTCCTCAAAATGGGCGTGCTGAACGCAAACATTGTCACCTTCTAAATTCTGCACGGTCTCTTCTTCTTTCCTCCTCTGTGCCAGTCGTATTTTGGGGAGAGGCTGTGCTCACTGCAGCATACCTTCTCAACCGGACGCCCACTCCACTTCTCTATGGTTCCTCCCTTTATGAACGGCTTTATGGTTTAAGTTCCAAACTATTCTCTTCTTTGTGTCTTTGGCTTCACTTGCTTCGAACTTCTTCCCAAGAAGGATCACACTAAACTTAGTGCTCGTAGTGTCTTATGTGTCTTCTTAGGGTATGGGATCCAACAAAAAGGCTACCGTTGCTATGACCCTGTGACCAAAAAGTTGCATGTTTCTCGGCACGTTACGTTTCTTGAGCATTTACCCTTCTTCTCTCTCCCATCCAAACCCATCACTATTGCCAAAGAGGATCTCGTGCATATCGATCCTTTCCCTCCAGATGTTCCTGTGGAAGAATATGTCCATACTCTTGATGTGTCTGAGGTTCCTAATCTCCCATCTTCCTCTTCTAATTCCCACCCTATTCCTCCATTTCCCAAGTATTATGTCTGTCGCACTGGCCCAAGTCCCTATCTTTCCTCTGCTTTTGATGACTCTGATCCGCCTGCACATCGGTATCCTTCTCATGATCGTCACCCTCCGCTAAGACTTGGTTTTACTAACACTTGTTTTTCCTCTTCATATTGCACTTTCTTATCTCGCATCCATACTTACTTTGAACCTCGTTCCTACAAAGAAGCTTGTAATGATCCTAACTGGGTGCATGCCATGGATGATGAGCTCACTGCTCTTGATAGGACTTCAACTTGGGACTTGGTTCCTCTCCCCGATGGTAAAAATCTCATTGGTTGCAAATGGGTTTTTAGAGTTAAAACTCATTCTGATGGTTCATTGGAGCGATACAAAGCCCGCTTAGTTGCCAAGGGGTTCTCTCAGGAATATGGTATTGATTATGAGGAAACTTTTGCTCCTGTTGCAAAGATGACTTCTGTCCGCCTTTTAATTTCTGATGCTGCTACGCATCATTGGCCTCTCTTTCAGTTGGATGTTAAGAATGCCTTCCTCAATGGTCATTTGTCTGAGGAAGTTTATATGTGCCCTCCTCCAGGGCTCTCACATGCCACTGGCCTTGTGTGTCGTCTCCGTCGTGCTCTTTATGGCCTCAAACAGTCTCCTCGCGCTTGGTATGCACGTTTTCATGATGTGGTTCTTCAGATTGGATTTCAACCAAGCACGCATGAGTCTACACTCTTTGTTCACTGCACTCCTCATGGTTTGGTTCTCATATTGCTCTATGTTGATGACATGATCATCATTGGTTCCAACTGTGCGGCTATTGATGAAGTGAAGCTTCATTTATTTCACCAATTTGAAATGAAAGACTTAGGTCCTCTTCGGTATTTTCTTGGCATTGAGGTTGCGTCCTCTCCAAAAGGTTGTCTCTTAACTCAAACCAAGTATGTGACCGACATTCTTCATCGAGCTCAACTTACTGATGACAAAAAGGTTGATACTCCCCTGAGTTACATGCTAAGTTCTCTCCTTCAGATGGGGTTTCTCTTTCTGATCCTACAATGTATCGTGAACTTGTTGGTTGTCTTGTGTACCTCACTGTCACTCGGCCGGACATTACCTATGTTGTGAATATAGTTAGTCAGTTTGTTTGTGCTCCTCAGTCTACTCATTGGGCTACCCTGCTACGTATTCTTCATTATGTTCGTTGCACCATGTTTCAATGCTTACTTCTCTCTTCTTCTACTTCTGCTTTGTCTCTTTGGGCATATGCCGATGCTGGTTGGGCCGGTGATATCTCTAATCGGAAATCTACCTCTGGCCTCTATGTTTTTCTGGGGGATTCTCTTATCTCATGGAAAAGCAAGAAACAATCCGTAATTGCTCGTTCTGCTGCCGAAGATGAGTATCGGGCCATGGCTCATGCTACCTTTGAAGTTGTTTGGCTCCGCTAGTTGTTATCCAATATGGGTCTCACTCTCTCTTCTCCCACACCCCTCTTTTGTGACAACAAAAATGCCATTCAGATTGCTCATAATTCCGTCTTTCATGAACGCACGAAGCATATTGAAAAATTGACTGTCATTTTGTTCGCCACCATCTTCAGTCGGGCACTATCTCTCGACCTTTTGTCTCCTCTTCTCTTCAGTTGGCGGATTTATTTACCAAGACGCACACCACCGCTCATTTTCGTTTCCTCCTTGACAAACTCTTGATGCTCTCTGGGCCCGCATCATGCGTTTGAGGGGGGGTGTGAAAGTATAGAAAGTATAGGGTTTTACTTTGTATTTTACCTTTTATATTAGGGTTCCTTTTGTAGTCTTTTTTCTATGTTAAGGGTAGTATAGTCCATTTAGTATTAGGGCTTTATTCATCTTGTTCTCTACGTTGTAATCTTCAGAAGTTCAATATACGAATACGTTTTCCCTCTCTTTCTCTGCCTTCAAAAGTCACAAGGATTTCATTGCCACAGATTCTACTACCTAGAGCACTACGCTGGCAGACCACATCATGGCTCATCAAGAATTATAACAGTGAAAGGCCGGCAAGATACTCAGCAGATTGAAATCAGGTGAAGGATTCAATTTAACAGTGCCCACAGTAGAACCTACTGTTAACCTGGTGGCTGAACTTCAGATAGATAGTATAGGTACTCTAAGGAACCATATCATGAACATACACAAGACAATTTTGGCATCACACTAGAGGCAGATAAATCAAAAACAAATTCCCAAGTTAAAGAATTATATGAGAACAGAAAAGATGCCTTCAGGTTCTAGAAGTGACAAATCAAGAAGAATTGAACGATGAAGAAACAAAAGAAGTAGCCAGCCTTGGAGGGCAAATTTTACACCACTGGTCTTCAGGAATTAACAGGCAATCAAGGGAAATCCCCAAATCCCAACCAACAACCAAGCTCGACTACAAGAAGAGCTACAGACGATTTAAACAATTCAATGACTTTCTCGAGGAAGGTCCCCCAAGCAAAGCAGGTTTCTCCCCACACAACATTGACAACATCTCCTCTGTTAGTGGGAGTATGTGTGCCCTTGTTCATTGAGTATCTGGCAAAAAAGCAGGTGAGACTAAAGCTGACTCCTGCATTTCCCTATTGTCATACCTACCAAACTACACGGCTGTATGCACATTAACATATGTGGAAAGAGAGGGGGGAACCTGTTAGGAATTTATACTAAAAGCCATCCTTCTATATCACAAATTAATCTTTGATTTATTATTTATTAATAAGTTTTTCCATTTTTTATGAGGATATTTCATGGGCAATGTTTGCATGATATTATTTATATTTTGCATGCGTGTCTTTTATTCTACACAATGTTGCAAAACTCACTAGGTGCTAGTTGGGCTAAGAAGGGGCGCCAAGGGCCTAGTCGACGTTGGCGCCTAGTGCCCTAGGTGGGGACTAGGCGCCAACTAGTCAGCTTCCTAATCTAGACGTGGACCGCCTAGGCGCTAGGTGGGAACTAGTCGGCCGTTGATTCTACATCGTAGATGGTCCAATGTGTAGAGTACGACTTACATGCGAAAGATTAGATAATCGGTTCTTGTGAAACATAAGTTTTGGTTCACAATCTCACACGGAATTTGACATGCCATCAATGAGATTGTAGCCCAATATTTTAGTTGTCTTACTACGGGAACGGTTCAAGTTCCATTGTGCTAGTACACTTTGTGCGTATTGAACAAGACTGCTTTAAGGTAATAGTCTTAATATTGATATTATAAGACAATTAGAACATTATAGTTATTATGAATGCTTATCCTCTCAATCCAAAGATTTTTAATAGATGTGTATATCTAATGTCGTTGATTTTGATTCATTAGAGATTGAGATGCCCTGTAGGGTCAATAGTCTCATGGAGTTGGGTCGTTGATTTTGATTCATTAGAGATTGAGATGCCCTAGAGGGTCAATAGTCTCAGGGAGTTGGGTCGCAAGATTACATGTATGACAGCCATTAATTATTAATGGAATCCACATCCCGGTACTGGTAGGGATTCATGATACCCCCTAGAGTAAGATTATACATTTTGATTATGTCAAACCCTGCAGAAGGATACTTGTATCCCGACATATCGAATAATTTAAGAGGAAAGTCTAGAGGTATTTTATAAGACGTTGATTAAATAAAATTATCAGTAATTCAATTTAATCAACGGGTATCTGTAATCTTAAGGTTGGGAGATATTTAAGTATCTAATAACATGGAGCTCAAAATTTAATTTTAGATAGGTAGGGGATTGCAATTATAATTCTGTAGTGGGAAGATATTATAATTTGTGTAATAAGAAATATAATCCATGGAGGATTAGGGTTTCTTATTTGCACAAGGAGACCAGTTCGTGTTTATCCGTAGGTCCTTAGCGTAGACCTAAATCTATATTGTTATGTTCTCTATGGTTATTCGCTAGGTTTTCACAGAATTTCATAACACACAAAGTTGGACTGTGTGAGAGAGAACTCGAAAGTTGCGTTTGAGTCCACGCTTAGAAACGCAGTTGAGATATAAGGGAATACGCTAGAAGATACTGGGGTTGTTCGAGTTTAGACGAAGGTAATTGAATGGTTTCAGTCAGAACGTATCAAGTCAGCGTAGCACATGTATCTATGGAGGAGAGGTCAAACCTAATATCACCTCGTAAGGTTTTCAATTTTTCGTTGTATAATCAATACGCATCATCACTGAGTCTTGGGGATTCATTTCCCAACAGAAACTTGACACAAAATGGTCAAACATAGTAGCAATTACAAGATCCAGTAACTAACAATTAAGTAGAAAACTTGAGTGCATCAAGCAACATACCCAAGGGCAGCAGCAGTTTCTCTTTGGCTATTTTGAAAAACTGTCAGCAGCTCTTCTAATGGTGCCCTGAAATCATCTAAACCCCTATTAAACAAATATACGAGCGCACCATATAATCTGTGCTCCCGACACAAACGGACAACCTACAAGAAAAGTTACAAACATTACAAACTAATTGTTAGTAAGGAATATCAAGAATTAGCAAGCGAAAACCAGGAGAAAAGAGAAGAAAAATATGATGAATGATAGAAGCTAGTGCTAAAAGTTTTGATACAGGCGACTGTTCCAATTATCAAAAGTATATCTTGGTAGTCGGGAAGCTTTCTGTTCTTTCACCATGAGGAACTTCAGGCTGATCAAATTGTCAAATGGCAATTCCCCTAACCAAGTAAAAAATGGAAAAGTCCATTCTATTACCCTGTGGTATAGGCCAGGTGCAGTTTTCCCCCTGACATCAAACCTTAACCACATACCACCATGTGGTATATGGAAATATGGAACAAAGTGCACCGTTGGGTTCTTTTAGTGGAATAATTAAGAGTCTGAATCGCCCCTCCATATATTACAAGATCCCACAGTTCAAACTCCACTTGAGAGAGAGAGAGAGAGAGAGAGAGAGAGAGAGAATGGGGATATGACAATCTCAAGTTCCATTCGACAAGGCTCGGAATATGCAAAACTCACTCCATCAAAATAGCAGAACTTTCAATAAACAAAATCCTAGCAATGCATCTCAACACAAATCGGCTCTGTTGTTGATATTAATAAGAGAATGGGCACTGCAATGTCAAAATTATAGTGGGAACATAACTTGTTTTCTTCTTTTTTTCGCCTTGATTTCTGAATTATTTGCCAAATTTCAAGCTTAATTATTTTGACTCTTGTTTTCTCTTGATTAATTTACATCCTTTTGCAACAAGAAGTTAATGAGATGAACGCATAGTAGCACTAGTGGGTACTATTCTCTCTCTAAAAGTGGATTTGTATACATGCTTTGATTTGTTCATCGAGATTTCTTCAGAATTGCTATGAGCTGTTCTAATTCTCAAAAGAGGATAATTTTGTTCTTTAATTGGTTGATGGTGATACAAATAAATGTACAGATAGGTGCAAAAATATATATATATATATATATATATATATATATATATATATATATATATATATATATGTTTGTATATTATGTGTATATATGTACATGTATATAAATGTACGCATTGCATATATGTATCCAATCCCATGTTAAAGCATCCAACTCAAAATCAATTGGCAATGAGTGGAGAGGGCCGCAAGCTTATATACTAGTTTTGTAGGTTATAATTAACCAATGAGGGACAAGCTCAAACAGTCTTCATGCTTTGTTGGTACTAAGAGATGGCTATTCATCAATTCAAGATAAGTATCTGACATGAGCTTGAAAAGTACAAATGCAATATGACCTGATTGAAGTCCAAGGAAGAAATATCCATATGTAGAACACATTGTTCAACCCGCTGCAACCAACCTTTTGTGCTATAATGCTCCACCAGTGCTTGCATAATCTTCTCGGCAAAAGAAAAAACGGAACAAATTAACATAGAAAATGCAGTATATACCGCAGTTTCTGCTGAGATCTAAACACGTCAAAGTAAGCAGTACCTCAGGCGGTAGGGATCCAAGCATGTCTTTCAATATATATGGCTCCAAAAGCTCTAAAAATGTATCTGTGCAAGCAAAAAAGAAATATTGACAAATGTAGGAGAAAAGAGTTTGAGAATGTACTGCTTGTTTGTTTTTATAAAAGGACCTACCAGCAAGTCTGGCAATATAAAAGGGATTGTTCATAGTGCACTAAGAATTGAATTAGGTCAAATACCATCTGTTCATTTGGATCTCTAATACTCTCAAGGTACATGAGGCAACCATGTATATTCCCTTTGTTGCCACAGAAGGCAGCCAAACAATGGTAAAATATCTCCGAAGAAAATATATGGTAAAAAAAAGCCAAGCCCTTTAGGCACATACACAATATAATGTTCATCCAAACGAAAAAACTATGAAGAAGCTTATCTAAAATCACAAGCCCCAGCATCTTCCCTTCCACAGTGTTTGGGAAAACAATAGTACAAGGACATGATGATAAGGGCCTTGTTCGTTTCTCTGTTTAGTTTTAGTTTTAGTTTTGATGACATCATCATTTTCCTCATTTCTCTCTCTATCTCTCTACACTCATTACACCTGCTGACATCATTAAAACTAAACTAAACTATCTAACCAAACACAGCCAAGAACTGTCATGTGGATAACTAACTTTGCCTCTCTTTTTCAAAGGCAGAACTAGTTTTCCCAATTTGAATAGTTTGGTTTGCCTTCAAGGCCAATAAGAGGATAAGGTGCTAAAAAATTAAGTTCCAGCACTAGCTTAGCCAAGTATTCCTTTTTCCTTCTCTAGATAACCACAATAAAGTATGATGAAATAATGGGACATTGTTCCCATTTTGGAAGGCACATTCGACGCAGGTCAATATCGGAGAGTATGGTGCAATGTTCCCATTCTTTATTCACTATCAGTAGAACTGGGAAAATGTCAATATTTAATAAGGATAATAGGGAGAGTATGATGCCAAGGATGTTTAAAGAAGATCTATAACGTGTTTTGGAAAAATTAACTTCAGCTATCAATAGATATGAAACAATTTCATGCTCTCATGTATGGTGAATTCATCTCCTAGGTAAGACATCAAACAAATTTTGAGAACCTATCCATAGTTTGATCAGAACATTTGACCTCAATGAGTTTTAAACTGGCTCATTATCTCCATTTTATAAGGAATATATACAAGAGATCTGCCCGAAATTTAAAAATTAATCATAGTTTTCAACATGAAGCATCATCCCATGGATATACCTCTCTGTTGAACGGTTGCAAATTTGGAAAGGATTTCGTCAAAGAGGACATCAGTTCTATTGATATGAACACAGAATTCAACTGCAACACCACCAACACGAGTAAATTGCTCATTGATCTCTGAATGAACAGAACTAGCTCGGCTCTCTGAGTCATCCAATTGTTCAAGCTTTCCAATTTGGTTGCAGAAGGCCACTGATATGTAAGAAAATACTTCATCTACATATGACAAGAGTAACTCTACTAGGTAGGGCATAATTGCCTCCTGTACGGCATCCAGGGTTCTAGGAAGGTCAATAACGCCATGCGCTTGACCATCATAAAGCGTCATTGCCATGTTCAATGCGCCCATCCAGTCACCTGCTTTCCTCAAAACTTGAATCCGCTCCTTCCATGGCAGAAGGCGGCAAACAATTAGATGCATAGGCCCGAGTATATATATAGAAGCCCCTCTTACAGCAATACACTTGTGATAAGATTTCTCGGGATTTCCAAAAAGATTCGTGAACTGAGTATGATAAGCAACAAGATCATCTCCTCTGGATCCATCAACAGCAAAACTTGTCTGGTGAATCACAGTACCATCTTTTGCAAACAAAAAAAGTTGTCCATTTGATGTGAGAACCACCAACATCTGAACACACGAACACATCCTTTTGATTTCCACTAAGGTAAGAGAGAGAGAGAGAGAGAGAGAGAGAGAGAGAGAGAGAGAGAGAGAGAGAGCAACTAATAATGCATGCACAGAAATAGCAGAGAAAATAACACTGAAACAGAACTACCTGCCAATGTATTCAATACTCCATAAAAAGATCAAACAGACAAGCAAAACAACAAATTGTTGAGAACAAAAAAGTTTACCTGGTCATCCAACCATGCTACCCCTATTGCTGAGCTCTCGAGGGTCCATTTCCCATATATTTTCAATTCTGATTTTACCAATTTTGCAACCTGAACTTTCCGATCCCAGGCAATTGCAAGAAGTGAAACTTTTTCTGATGCTTCCACAGGAATATTTTCTACAATGATGTCAACATTTGTATCTCATAACACTTGCAGCATAAAATTTCATGAAACACAATGATACATACCAATGGAAGAACCGTGTTGCTGCCCCATGCATTTCCAGGCAGTGTAAGGCATGGAACCCTCACGAACACCATCAGGCTTTGGAAGTTGAGCATATACCACCACGCTAGGACTCACCCTTGCCTGCAGTGAACATCCATGGCATTAACATAGCAAACAAGAAAACAGGAATGCACCTATTTAATAGAAAGAATTTGTCATAAAGCAATCTTCCAAACCATCATACCACCAGAGCGCTTTGGTAGGTAGCAAATACGACCACCCCTTCTTCAACCGAAGAAGACTTTTCGTTCACGAGCTTCCGACTAGAATCTGCCCCAAGCACACCACCCATCATGCTACCAATAGTACTGCTTGAACCTGTAGTGTTGGATGTGTTGGCCTGGGAGGACATCAAAGCACCTCCACAACATTCATCTGAAAGCAGTGGAGAAGCACATAATACTTTGCCCGTTGTTCGTCCATCAAAAAGACACTGTTTAAATAAACATAAGAAAAACATGTGATCTGATATGTAATCTCTTCACTATCAGTTTCAAATAACCATGTAAAAGACAACACTCCAAAGAGTCATAAAGTTGAAAAAACGGAAATTACCGTTGTGTTGAAGGAAAATCTGTTGAGCCATGGAACCACTGAGAAACTAATCAACCAAACCAAACCTTTACTATCACCGCTAACTAGCCTAAATTGACGAGTAACTTGAGAATCCTGTCCCAGATGTAATATATGTACAACAGGTGCATCATGTACAGTAACAACTTTTAAGACGGATCCCTTCTGCACATCCCAAACAGTAATGCGACCATCACCATAACCTGCAAAGAGCATGTCTCCTAGCTGATTGAAGCACAAAGATGTTACTGCAGAATGAGAATTATCCCCTTGTAATCCAAGCATCAACATCTGGCACAGATTAAACATAGCTTGTCAGGGGCATAGCTAACTCTATTAAAGTGCATAAAACAGGAACTCAACATACTAAACCCAAACATTAATTGAGACAATAAGATGGATTGATGAGACTGTCCACTGAGGAAGGGAAGTTTATCGCAACTTTTATCTGTGTCAAACAATCAACTTTATTATTCTCTTAGGTGCATAAGAACCGACTGCATCAGTCATTTGCCCACAAAACTGTGTAGCCATCAAAGATATGTTTTTCAGAGAAAGGCCTCAGAGATGCAAACAAAATCTCATGTGCCTGAGCCTGATCAAAGTAGAACGAAGAAAAAGAAAATTAAGGTGACAAAGAAAATTAAGGTGACTTGAGCAAAAGGATATACAAGCAACCTTCGCATCCATATTGTCAGCACAATGAGGAGAGTATTTACTGGGCACAACAATAATCACCCCTTTAGACATTCCCACTGCAATATAGTTGAGATGAACCGCCACGACTTGAGGGGATCCCTGATCACGCCTGAACGCCTGAGAAGAGACAGTCCGAGTGATAGTGTTGTTTGCATGAACATCAAAGTATCCCAGGGCAGTAGAACCCCTCCGTACACCCTCAAGCCTCATTGGTTGGGCAGCAATATCATTTTCCATATCCAAACCACTGAAGGCGTGTTTCTTTTCAATTTGTTCAGCTAATTCAAGGGGCTTCAGGGTAGCGCGTGATTTCTTTTCTGTCCTTTTATTGCCCCTCTTGATCTCCCATTGACTAATTATGTCCTCATCCAGGTCCATAAAATCATTCCTAGAACTGGATTCATCTCCTCCTGTAAGACTCACTCCATCCCCAGAAAGATGCTTCACCTTGTCAATTTCAGATGTTTGTACCATTACAATTGGCAATTCTTCCCCAATATTGCTTCCCTTGGAAGAACCAGGATTCAAAGCTATCCCGTTGTCTGTAATTTCAGTACCGTCACCAAACTCTGAAATAGCACCTTTATTTTCATCCAATGATGAAGATGGAACTTGCTCATCTTTAAAGTCATTGGAAACAGATATTTTAGTGTTATCTTCCAAATTCAAAAGCTCTTCAGGGTTAACACGAGATATGATGTGTGGATCGATATGGGAGCCCGGTGAATCATTAACAACGCTTGCTTCAAGGGAAAAAACTCTGCCAACCTCACTCGTAGTATCACCTTCCCTTGATATTTCAGATGTAACATCCACCTTAGTGTCAGCTTCCGCCGCTGCAGATTGATAACTATCCCACTGCACATCTTCTTCTTGGACTAATTTCTCATCTGGCTGACAAATTTCAGAAGGGAGGCTGTCCAAACCATCACTTGAAACACCAGCTTCCAAAACAACTTCAGCTTTTGAATCCAATTCTTGATTGCCAACAGCATTAAGTAAAGTAGCGCTGCTGCAGCTGCTGGCTCTTCTGGATTTAAGCGCAGCAGCGTGTGGAGTGGGAATGGAACGCGAAGCCGCCACTGCAGCAGCAAGTGCAGCACCAGGCTTCACAGTTGACCTAACGCCGCTTCCAAACAACGGCGGTAAAGGGCGCAAAGCATCCCCACGACCTAAAGACAAAGAATTGGCCGGGAATTCAGCCGATCCCATCCGGTTAGACCAACTAAACTTAGATTTCGACTCGACGGAATTGTCATCGAGATATCTGGAGTCCGGTAGGGTTTTAGGGCTACTTACAGAGGTGACCTCTTCTTGATCAGAAGAGACACGAGGGCGATAAAGGACGGAGGACTCATTCAACGACGAAGGAGGTGAGGAGGAGGAGGAAGAGGAGTCGTTGAGGATTTCATCGACGGTTCGATGAGGGATTGAACGGAGCCGACCACCGTCGTCGTCGCTGTCGCTGGTACTCTGTGAAGCGAGAAAGGCATCGAGATCGAGCTCCATTTCCCCGTCGAGTGATGGTCTGGTGAACTGCCGAGTCATCTCCCGGAAACTCTTTCACGCAACGCAGGTATCCATACAGAGGAAAAGTTATTCTTTTTTTTTTTTCTCGGTTCATCTGAATTTCAGAGGAAAAGTTATTCAAGACGGGCTGCAAACAACTGATTTGCAGCCATCCAATGAAAATGTTCCACGTCATCAAAAGAGGAGTGCAACAATTTTTTGTCAACCACCCACATGCATCTGATCCCTCCCTCCCCAGCATGCCCCCTTTCTCTCCCTGCGACGGGGTGACTACCAGTAACCACCACCAGCCACAAATCAAACGCCGGACCACTAAGTCTAACACCACCGTCAACAATCAAACGCCAAAAATAAGTTGAAATGACAAGCCCTCCCCAACAACATCCCACTAGCCGCCGCCGCCAGCCAGAAAAATGGAGGCGGTCCGAGTACTGATGGTGTGTCCTAGGTCACCCTATCTCGAGCAAGTGCTCGACCGACGTTTGAAGCTTTTCAAATTCTGGAACGTCAGTAACAAGGAGGAATTCCTTACCGCTCTCTGTAAGATTTGGAGAGAAAAGAAAAGAGAAGAAAAGAAAACCTCTCTCCTTTGTTTGGATAAGGAAAAAGGTGGGAGATGAGGAGAAATTGTGAGAAATCGGAGTCACTTACCCCCATCTTCCCCCTCCCCGTTTCGCACCAAAAGTTGCGAGATTTGGTGAGAAATGGGACACCGGCGGTGAGTGCGGGTCACTCCGTCGTCGAATCGTCGTCAAACTTCCACAGTTGTTTTCGTCTCGTCGAGGAGGAGCTGAATTTGTGCTAAAAACTCCGTTTCGAGGTCACCGGTAATTCGTCGAAGAGTCGTCGAAGACGAGGAAGCTGAATGGAATGGGAAGGAGAGAAATATGTTTTTCACACTTGTTTGGTTAACATAAGAAAACTCTTCCCTTTCTTTTCTTTTATCATCATTAAGAGAAACTACACCACTTTCATTTCTTTTCTCACCCCTCCAGCCATATGGGCTGTTAAGGAGAACTCGGCGAACTCGACTCCGATGTGGGTTAACAACAAAATTAATCCTAATTCGGCTTAAAAACTTGTTTCGTAACCACGTTTTTAATCTTTTATTTGGTGAACCACAGTTCTGAATCTCCGGCATTGCCTCTATCTTTTACCTAGGCGTTTTGTTCCTCTGTTTTCTACCTAGGTGTTTTGTTTTTTATCTCATGGGTAAAAAACAAAGTTAAACAATTACAAACGGGTAGAGAAACCCACTGTCCTTCTCTCTCTCTCTCTCTCTCTCTCTCTCTCTCCAAATCAGTTGCCAAGGTATTTCTCCTTAAATTGAATCAACCTAACTCATCCAATTTCAAGGACCATTTTAATTGGTCAGATTAATCGCGTGTACGTTGGCCTCTCAGAGAGAGAGAGACGATGATTCAATTGGTGATTCATCATTTCTCTAGCAGAATCACCAATTTAAACGTAACCCAGGGGCCTTGGTGATTTAAATTTAAGGGAAAAATGGTGATCAACTTCACTGGAAGAAAATATTCCAAAACCAAGCATCTCACAGAGAGAAATGGAGAGGGTACTCGATCTGAGGAGAAGTTTGTAGTGTGTGTATAAGAGACAGGGATGGTGGGACTGAGAGAGAGAGACACAGATATAGACAGAAACGGTGGGACTGAAGTGATGGAAAAAAGCCCGAGTGTGAACAATGCTCATAAAATTTTGACATTGAGAAAACGTGGTTGGCAATCCCGACTTCTAGAAGTGAGTTTACAAAGACCATCTCTCTAAAAGCGTGTTTACTTTCAAGTTGGATTAGGATTAATTTATTTTATTTATTTTTTTAATTCGTCTTAACCAACTATGAAAACGTGTTTGCCAAATATATTTTCCAGAAAACTTGATTTTTAACCTCGACCGTGGTTTTAGAATAAATTTTAAAAGCCACGTTTTATTTAATAAAGTAATAATAAAAAATCTAAACGGTTAATCAGCTGTTTGCAGCCCGTCCGTGAATAAGTTTTCTTCAGGGCCACTTAGCAAAAAATCCAAAATATTTGGTATTTTTAAAGGGAAGGACAAGAAACTTTTGTAATCGAACATAAAAAACAAAGAACATTTGCCATTTTTAAAATGAAAGACAAAGAACTTTTACAATCGAACATAAATCCCTAGGATACCTTATGAAAATACATAAACCTATACCCTAGGATACTTTATGAAAAGTGTCTAAAATCCCAGAATACCCAATGAAAGTGCCTAAACCTAAATCCAAGGGTATCCTATGAAAGTGTTTAAACCACTAAAACACTAAATTGAAAAATGCACCCTAAGTGCCTAAACACATAAATGACTAAATCCACTATACCCTACCCCAAAAAGTCTAAACCCCCTAAAATTGAACCCATTCCCAAAATTAAAGAGAGAGAAAGTGGGTCACTGGCCCATGGTCACAAAGTCGGGCAACTAACGTGTGAATGGGAAAAGTGACAGAAACCTTCATTTGTCTTCTGAAGTCCCATCCTTCGCATTAATCTTGTCCTTGTAATCAGATCCAAATAGCGCATGTCCTTGGCTTAAAACAAGAAAAAAATAGTACATTTTTTTTCCTAATTTTCTCAAGAAAGTTACGGAAAACTTCTTCTATTTTGAATAAAAATAATTTTAAGAGCTCTATATCTCGTGTATGAGAAAAATTTAATTTAATACCTACGAATTGCTACCTTAGAATTATTAGGTTACTCTAAAATTAGTGGAAAAAAACATTACAGTCTAGTTTGGCTTAATAAGTTAGTTGACTTTTTCTTTTGTCTTTATTCAAAATTTTCATATATATTTGTTTCGCGGTAAATTATTTTGCTTATTTTTGTCTTTATTCAAAGAATTTTGAGCTTCAGTTATAATTCTTTACTTTCTCAATTTCTCTCATTTAAACAAACAAATAATCGGGAAAAAATCGACGCAAATCAACAACAAATGTTATAAAATTTTGAATAAAAAATAAGTCAACTGTTCGGATTATTTAGATGCTTAAAAGATAAATGTTAAGATAAAATAAAATCAATGTTAACCAATGACGATTAATTGGTTGGTAAAAAAAAAATAATAACCAATAAAAAACATAACCATCCATAGAATAACATATTTCTTATGTTGCCTATATTTATGGGCAATGATATATACACATCCACTCGGACACACTCTGTCACACCCCCTCTCACATGTGAGGGGACCCACCCACATATGAGAGGGGGTGTGGCAGAGTGTGTCCGGGTGAGTGTGTCTGTATCATTTTTGTATATTTATAGCAGAAAGCAGAGAAAAAAATGAAGAATTGTATGAAATAGAATAAAAGAGTGAGCAAGGGCGTTGGTGCAATTGAGAAAGAGGAAGATTAGAACTTCCCCACAATGATAAATTCCTTGCATGCTATATTTAAGGAAAAATGAGTCTAATGGGAAAATCATTTTCCCAGATCGTGGTATTCCTAATAACTGAACACTTCAAAATACCAGTATGTGAAAAAGCTAACTTTCCCATTTTTTCGTATCTGTTCTTGACAACTACATGAACCCCAGACAGAGGGACTAGTTGATCCAGTTTGGGGTTAATTCCACAAAATTCCCATGCAAAAGAAAAACTTATTGAACTACTTAAAATTTAACTAATGTTCAATTTTGATGGACTTTTCTAGATTGGATAAAAAATTACTTTCTTATAATTCCTATCGACAATAAATTCAAATCTTGAGCTTATTAGGGTTTGTGATTACTCCATTTTTTCCTAACTTATTTCATAGTGGGTATTTTAAAAATTTCTTTTACGAGTCCTCACAATGAGAAAAAGCCACAAAAATAAAACATGAGACAACAATAATTTGTACCTCCGCTCTTCCTAGCAATCAACTTCTAGAGTTCTGGATCTGAACATCCCACTTAACTAGACTCCAGGCTTAGTCGTAACATGTCAAATACGAGACAACAAATAGCTTTTTTATTTTAGCCTTTTCATCTGGCTGAAACTGAGTAAAACAATAACCAAACTGAAATACGATAATTGCATAACAAGTAAGAAATCAGCAATTCTTTGTGGTTCTCCAAGTTAAAACAAACGTCTTAACAAACAAAAAATAATGTGAAGGGTCCTTAGCCTCAACAAGCAGACATGATATCCAAAAACCTTAAAATCCATACAAGCACTCGGACCGTCGCAGGATATCGAACTACAGCAAAATGGTACAAGCTTCAAATTAATTCTACTTGATCTTCTTCTTCGGCCTCAACTGCATTTAAAACCAATAGGAATGATTAAGCATGCAAGTTCAACAAGAAAGTAATGATCCGTGAATTATGAAGAAAACTTTCTCAAGAAAAAATGCACAGTAATAAAAAGAAAAGCACCTGGTTACTGTGGCCACACTTTTTCTTCCTGCAATTAACAGCACGTGGATGCAGGCGAGCATAACACCTGAAACAAATGAAATAATCACTCGAATCTGCGACATAATGTACCCTACATAACCAAATATACTAGTAACTACAATCAAGGTTAACACACAAAACACCACGTTTAGTTGCAGATCATGAAAATACAGACGCAATTTTGAACATCCAATTCGTCATCATCGACTTGTTAAAATCTCAGGGTCTTCGAAAGCACCTATTCAAGTCTAACATTCGGGTCCAGACAAACAATTGAGCTCAATTAATAAGATCCTTTTTCTAATTATGGAAATGAAAATAACAGAGCCATCCAAACGTCGAATCTAAACGACGAATCCAGTGGCAACTCTGTACCCCACGAGTGCAGTGTGACTTTGACTGATAGTGGAAAGGAACATAACAGAGCACATCAGGAGATGTATCTTATGCCCAACAGGGAATCACCTGAAAATGGGAGAAGATGTGTGTGTGCGTGTGTTGGGGGGGAGTCACCGAGGTTACCTAAAATGTAAAATCGCATTTAATACAACAAACAAGTGGAGGATTATTACACCACTCCAGAAGTACTTGCGATTTATCCAGGAAGAGTTTGATGACCAGGCTACCAGCAAATTTGGCTCCATAATATGAAGTTATGTACCCCTAAAATATGCTTATGAAGCACTAGTATGAAGTTTAAAATGGCCAAGCCATGCATTACTGCATTTTCTCATCTGTCTTGGTTGGAGCTCTCAACTACTTGTCACAAAACTAAATCCACAACTCTCCTATAACAAAAAGATCAGGCAGAAGATCTGGTTCATATCTGAATTTTCAACCAAAGTGGGCCAGCCGGAAATGAATCAGCCTAATCAGTGGTCAGAATTAAAAATTTAAATAGCAAAAAACTGAAAAGTTCTTAGAGGGACATGTACTCCAAGTACTCTATTATTTTTCAGTCCATGTCCACTGAATAATAACCAGCTTATCCTAACCAAGATTGAAATTATTTTATGCAACTTATGCAAAATTTCTGATTTTTATATCATTTTTAATATTTCAAAAGAGATTTAAGAGGAAATATTAAATTGGAGTTTCACATTTACTGACAAGGGTAAAATATGTTGGGGAAAGTGTAGCCCTCTCAAAGATTTAATATAAAAATGAACGAAACCCACTTCATCTTCTCTCCAAAAGATAGAGGTACTCAAATATCTTGCACTTCTAGCCTCTAGAGAGGAGACATCAAACACCAAGCAGCACTCAACAACTTGAACTCTGGAAATTTAAGAGGTTTTTAACCCAAACAACATAACCATCTATTCTGTGTGGCGAAAGTGAAACCCATATGCCTACCTGGTTAAATCCAACAATGGACGGTTAAATAGCCTAACATAGCTAGGTTAAGAGCACCAAACGTTCTTAACAACCAGATATCCCAAGAGGAGCAATCAAACTTTCCACACATCTTCCTGACTACGTCATCCCTCTGTGTCTAGATCATTGCACAACTATTCTAGATGGGATGCAAAGTTGCCACCGAATAGGAACTCATAGTGGTGTAAACAATCTATTCCTTTCCCCAAAAACTCGTGCAAAAAACTTGCTACCAAACAAATGAAGAGAATAACTAGTAGTCCACAAATGAAGACAAATAAAATAGCAAACAAAAAATGAAAGCGGAAATCAAAGCTTCGCATAGAGTTTGATCCCTATAAAGTATAAACATTAGGTGCCTGTTGCCTAATACAATGTACAGTTCAGTAGGTGTACCCATAGGCAAGGGCCATCATGTCATTCTAACCTTACAAACAGTCTTTAGCATTAGCAATTGAAATCTCCAGCTACTACTACTATTTGAAGCAATTGAGAATACAAGACAAAGACTTAAGGCAAAAATATTAATCAAAATAGTGATAAGACCTGAACATTGTGTTTGACTATCACTTAAAAACAATTTCTTAGAATCAAATGACGAAGTGATGCAAAAAAGCTAATCCAACTTCTAGTTCTATAAAGAAACGACCTGATGAAATTACATGGCTAGGCGCTCAACATGTAGAAAACAGCAATTGTGAGATCGCAAAGTCAAATCTTACTTGCGGCATATCATCTTATCCTGGTTGTACTTTCGAGCCAAGGCCATCAATGACGGCTCAATAATGCCACCTCGAAGCCTCAGAACCAGATGCAGAGTCGACTCTTCACCAGATGCGATTAAAATGCATTAATATATACAGCACGACAGATGTTAAAGTCGCTCCCTCAAACAAAACTACAGTACGGATATTATTCTTACCTTTCTGAATGTTGTAGTCGGCGAGGGTGCGGCCATCTTCAAGCTGTTTTCCGGCAAAAATCAGCCGCTGCTGGTCCGGTGGGATACCTGACAACATAAAGACATGTATCGAGTTTCGATTCGGAAGACAGCGCATACAAAACACCCAACGCGCAGAAACCCTGAGTCGATTTCAGAATTTGATCCGATAATGAAATGAGTTTAAAAGTACCTTCTTTGTCTTGAATTTTAGCCTTGACATTGTCAATTGTATCACTCGATTCCACCTCGAGGGTGATCGTCTTCCCAGTCAGGGTTTTCACGAAGATCTGCATTTTCTCCCTCTCTATCTCTATCTCTCTCTCTCTCTCTCTCTCTCTCTCTCTCCGGGGCAAATGAGGGGTTTGTATGGAAACTAGGGTTTATATTGTTAGGGATGCCTGGCCTGTGCTGGGGGTGATTGATTGGGCTTCTAGTGGTACCACTCAGCTTTGCCCAAAAATATGGGCCACGTCCAGGTCGGCCCAACTTTGTGCTCCTATTCCATCCAAACCCACGGCCCTCTCAAGCCCTTCCGCGCGCCAATGTTTTTTCAACAATAATACATACACACCCTTTCTGTTATTCCCCACAAAATTCTCACTCACATGGAGTGCGGGACCCCCATGAGGCCTATCAATTTATATGTTTTTTTCTCTATTGTTGTGTGCATCATCGTTACTTTCTGGCCCTCTCTCTCTCTCTCTCTCTCTCTCTCATTTGGGCTCTCACATGCAGTCGTTCTAGCAAATATTTTTTGTAACTCTCTCTCTAGTCTCTAATAATATACTCCGTACTTCAGACCTTTATTTATTTTAGATTTTAAAATAAAATAACTTTTGTTGTGCAGTTTATTTATTTTTATAAAAATTATATATTTGAAATTTACTTGACGAGATCTTTGAAACAAGATCCATTTTAAATATGAAATTTTGTACATATAAAAAAATATATTTTATACCTATCAATTAAGAATTCACATTCATTCTTAACAATTTACATTTTCCAAAATAAAATAATTCACACATTTAAAATGCATAATGCACACATCATAACTCACTCTTTAAAATAAACAATTCACACCCTCAAATGCATAATAAACACCCTTCGAATAGAATAACTCACGCTCCTCAATTGTATAATTCACATCCTCCAAAATGATAGAATTCACACCCCTCAAATATAAAATTTGCACAACACAACTTACTCAAAAACATACAGAATTCACACCATTTAAACAGAAAAATTTACCCCTCAAATGCAAATTCACACCCTTTAGATGCAGAATTTGCACATCACAACTTGCTCCTTGTAATACACAATTCACACATTCCAAAATAAAAAGATCAGTATTCAAAATTCATAACCCTTCTAAACAATTCACGCCTCCCAAAATGAAAGATTTCACATCCTTCAAATGCAAAATTCACACATCATCTATACAATTCGCACTCTAAAAAATAGAACAGATATACCATTCCTACCAAAAACTCTAAATTATTTTTTTACGTAAAATTTTATATTCAATACGAGTCTTGTTTGACATATCTCGTTGAGTGAGTTCTAAACATATAAATTTTACGAAAAATGGATATATATATATATATATGTATATATATATATATAATAAAAACTATTAAGATTTAAAATTTTAAAATGATAACACACAGAGAGAGAGAGAGAGAGAGAGAGAGAGAGAGAGAGAGAGAGAGAGAGAATCAGTGAAAAAAAAAAACAACTAAAGCAACAAATTCAATTACCTTTTGTTTTTTTTTTTTTTTTGCCTTGATTGGATAGTTGCATGAGAGGGGGAGACAGAGAAAGTGTACCGAAATAATTAATGGGGTGGGAGGGCAGACGCGGAAAAACAAGCAGATAGAGAGAGAGAGAGAGAGAGAGCTAGCAGAGTGTAAGGGCTTTAGAAAGTGAAGCATAAAATGGAGTTTGGACGAAAGACCCACACAAAGCCGGAGCGGCTTGGAATTTCCCGCAAAAATATTGGACCAATAAGAAGATAAAAAAAATTAGCCCAAGATAACTAGAGTTGTTCATCGAACAGCAAGAACATTGGCCCAACAATATCAATATATATATATATATATATATATATATATATAGTGTTAATACTATGTAAACTATAAAATATGTAAAATACGACCTATGATAAAATTATGTGAATTGTCTTTGAAAATTGTAATTTAGTGTGTGGTGGGCTATGTGAAGTGTGTAGTTAGCCTATATGATCTGTCTATGTGGACTGCATAATCCTAAGTAAACTCTTCATAACCCAAAAAATAACTCTTGAATTTTAGAAGTTTTTTTTTTACTTGCGTGTCTTTTTATTTTTTATGATGGGCTTGTTCTACAAATTGTCTTTTGCTATATATATTTTTTATTTTTGTCATTATGTATTGTGAGAGAATGACATATATCGCATAGTGTGAAAAGATAGTTTGGTAAAAAAACAGCTTTTGAAACAACTCTTTAATATTAAGTGGGACAACCAAGTTAGGGATCATATTTGGACAACCCAAATATCAGGGCCGATCCTGTTTACACCCAAGTATTACTAGAAACTATGACAGTGCAAATTATTCGTTACAAGACACAAAATAAAAAATAAAAAAAAAACGCGTAAAACAAATGTGAGGGGCTTTGAATCTTTAGTACTTAATTCCCTGATAATGTTAGAAATATCATTTACATAATCTGCTACTTTGGCGTAGCTTTATATTGTTTTAGTCACTGCCTATGTAGTACTTGGGTTTTGGAGTGACTCAAGCCACTGTAAAATGTTCATTTGCTATTGAAACTATTTATTGTTTCAAGAATATTGAACACATTATAGATACAAAAATTTGTTTTGCAATGTATTCTCCGAATGATATTGGATTTGGCTATCATTTATATGGTATACGAATATATACTAGCTAATAATATCCAATTACTTTGATTTTTATAGGAATAATCTACCCAACATTTCTAATAAAATTATAGGGTTTTGATCCCAAAAGCGGTTCGAGATAACTACGAAAATATTTTGATCCCAAAATTCCAAAATTTTTTTGGTACCGAATGGGTACCACATGTCCATGACTCAATGCCGAGTATGATGTCGATTGTCTAAAGTGTTTTGGACGGATTAGATTGATTTCATCTTTCTCCTCTCACCCCGACCACTCTCTCACCTCTTTTGCATCGTTGGATCGCACATTGAACAACTGAGATTACCGAATGAGTATTGCGTAAAATTTCTCCCAAATCCCCGTGTGTTGCCCAAATATTGAGAGGGTTTTAACTCAGTACAAAAAACTATATATACAGGCAATACAGCCGCGCTAAGGATAAGTGTTTACGCAGAGCAAACGGAAGAGAGTATTCGAAAGAAAGATACAGAATATCGGAGAGAGAGAGGGAGAGAGCAATGGAAAGGCCTTCTGCTAAGAGATGGCTTCCACTTGAAGCTAACCCTGATGTCATGAACCAGGTACCCCCCTCTCTCTCTCTTTCTCTCTCTCTCTCTCTCTCTCTCTCTCTCTCTCTCTGCCGTAGTTTTGCACTTATTTGGTATTTGGTTGAATTTGAACTTTCTCTCATCCGTAGTTTCGTACTATGTGGTATTTGGTTTGGATTTGCACTCCGTTTGTTTTCTTACCCGCTTATGTAATCCAAATTTGGGTCAAAATTCCATTTCGTTCTAGGGTTTTATGTCCTGCATGATTTATTTGAATTTGTGATCGAGCAGTTCCTTTGGGGCCTTGGGCTTCCTGAGAATGAGGTAGAGTGCTACGATGTATATGGCTTGGAAGAGGAGCTCTTGGAAATGGTTCCAAAACCAGTACTTGCTGTAGTGTTTCTTTATCCGCTGACTGCCAAGGTTTGTTGTTTTTGAAATGCATATTGGTGCTACTTATAGAGCCCTTTGAGTGGTGTGTCCTTGACATGGTTTGACTTGAATAATTTTGGCTTTCAGACTGAAGAAGAGAGAATGCTTCAAAACAGTGAAATTAAGGTAAGATTTGGTGACGTTATGTGTTCTACCAGAAGGGTGAAACTTTTGTTTTGTGATTTTGTCCAGGGTGCTGCCTTTTTGTTGACAGTCTCCTCTCACCTGTTTGCAAGCAATTGTATGGTAAACGGTTGGAAATTGGTGTCTTAGGTCTCAAATTGAACACTGCATACCTCCGTTAGGTACTCAGGCTCTTGTTGCTACAAGTGAAATTCATAACAGAATTTTGAGTTGAGAGAAAAAGGCCAACATTGATGTTTCTTGACTTAATAAAATGAAACAGCTTTGCCTACTTTATTATTCTCTTGGATTCATTCTAACTTTCCCCTAAATCATTACTTTCACATTACCTTTTGTCGCAATAGTACTCAACCGAGACCTGACAATTAAGCCCATTTTTTTAAAAACATGTTTGCCCATTATTAGTTAGTTATGGCATAACAAACACATAGCTCTCACAGTGAGTCTCCACCGTAGTTGACACATATTGAATACAACCATTTTGATGGACCCTTGTAATTCGTCAATTTTGGTTGGATGTTGTAAATCACATCCTAACCTTCCCATCTTTGGGAATAATTTTGTGATATTTAAAAGAGTTGAGATTAGCTCTCTCTTGATTATCGAGTTTGATTCTCTTTAGACTTAGTTTTCATTCGAAAGGCTACTTAACAAAAATGACGTGCCAGAAAACGTGAAATAGCCCTTTTGAACAAGAGGCCATAGTAAGCTTGTCAAGTGGTTGAAAGCTCTTATGCCTCAACAAAATGAACTTTTTGCTAAGGGTTGAGTCAAAATCAGGGATAATTTGGATTGAGCGCGTACATAAGCAAAGAAGAGAAGAAAAGCGCTTAACTATTGACTCTAAGGCTCCGGTTGTTTCAATGGAAAATATTCCTCATTTTCATGGCTTTGGCTTATAAGTCGGGTAAAATAATTTCCCTGTATAACTTTTACCCTCAAATAACCAAAAATGACTTTCTCGCTAGATTTCCACCAGGAAACAAGAGGGGAGTTCTCTCTCTCTCTCTCTCTCTCTCTCTCGTGATTCCCACTTGAGTGAATTCCGATCGGATCCTCCATTTCTTCCCTATTATACATCTCCATATTTAAATCACAGACACAAATGCTTATATCTCTATGTTTATTTATGCATACATGTCTAATGTCTGATTCTTTAATCAGAGAAAAGGACAAAAGGCAGAGAGGATTATCGGTTTCTCAACAATCAATTCAGCATAATCCCTTTGTTCCTGCTTGTTGCCTGAATTCCTATATGGTGGACAAATATTCATGGAGGGTGCAGCCAAACACCAAAAAATGAAAGTTTGGTAATTATTTCACGGGTAAAAGACTTTTCAGGAACATATTGTTCCATGTGAAATATTTTAAATGAAACAAATGGAGCCTATCTCGAACTACTAATTAAGATTAATACCTTACACTGTTTTTTTTGACAATTTCCACTAGAAAACTTCTTCAAACCTACTGAAATTACGAGCACGATGACTGTTTGTTTTCCCTTGAGTTTTCCTTCTATTTATAGACCCTCTGATGGTCAGACTGGCTGGCAACTGCTTTAAATTGCCGTAATGGGACTGGTCCTATCTGCATGGCAACTGCTTTAAATTGCCGTAATGGCACTGGTCCTATCTGCATGACAGTTGATCTCTCCTTTGGCTGCAACCTGTGCTACATCTCTCTCCTATACTCTTCCTCTTCTTTTTCCTTGCACAATTTCACGGGTGGGAAATCTTTCCAGTGGAGTCAACGTTTGAACCTCGTTAGGGAGAAATGATGAAATGCTTTGGGTTTAGATTTACACCAGACACTTTGGAGTTTGGATACCAGTAGATTGTTGTCAAAGCATGATTTTCTAGTTGCCACGTGTGATTAAAAGATTATAGATTTGGTATGTTCTTCTTCTTCTTTTTTTGAACAGCCAAAAGGGTGAGAAGGGGCGACTAGCGTAGCAATTCCCTAGGGTGCGACCATAGAGTTTCCTGGCCCGCTCTTGAATGTCTGGTTTGAGCCCTAGCTATTGCTTGAAAAGGCAAGCAAAGGGCCCTCCATGCAAGTCCCGCAGTTGGCGGGACTCGAACATGGGTGGATCATGTACGAGAGGGAGGGAGCACATAAACCCACTCACCTTGCCATCTGGGCTACCACCTTCGGTGCCTTGGTGGTATATAGAGTTGGAATCTAAGTGAAAAAACATGTGGCGTGGAGTTGCACTTTTTGGCCTGTAGTGAATCTAGTGATGCAAAGGAGGGCGTATATGTAAATGGCGAAAAACTATTCAGGAAGGTGTGTTTCCATGCAATGTTTTACTAGAATGATATCATTTGCTAAGGAGGTTCAGGGATATCCTCTTGAATATTCGTTTATAATCCGTATAGAGAGATATATGTGAAGTTCAGCGAATTCTCCTTAGTCTTGTAAAATTCCTAGCTTAGACGGATGAAATTAGCATGGTGGCCCATCTGGGACGTATTAATTTTATTTTGGTTCCTCTGCAATGTAATAGTTTTACCTTGCCCCACTACAAAATTCCTGGGTCAGCTGTTGCTCACCTTCCAACACGCTTTTACACATTGTATGAGATCATTCATACTCTTGAACTGCATATTTTACTTACAATTTAATGCAAGCTCTTTTTTTAACTATATATTATCATGACTAGCCTTTATCATATTCATCTATTTGTGTCTCCAGGAGCCTACTTCTGGAGTTTACTTCATGAAACAAACTGTGGGAAATGCTTGTGGAACAATTGGACTTCTTCATGCTGTTGGGAATGTCACTTCTGAGATAAATCTTCGTAAGTTACCTGACATAATTTTTGTTCATATTTGGTTGGGGGTATAACTTGGCCGAAACAGATTTTTTGTTCAGTTAGTTTTTTAGTACTTTCTTTTATCGAATTATGTTGACTGCCCAAGTGGTCACTGACAACTGTACGATAACTTTTGGCATTTCATTGTTTCAGTTGAAGAGTCTTTCTTGGACAGATTCTTCAAATCTACCGCAAACATGAATCCATTGGAGGTTTTATCCCTGTCTGATCACTTTCTTGTTAATAATTTGAGATCTTGATGAGAGATTTATGCAGTTTATCAAAGCTCACATATATGACGTTGCAATCTTTTGTAGCGTGCAGCATTCCTTGAAAAGGATAGGGAAATGGAAGTAGCTCATTCTTTAGCTGCTACTGGTGGTGAAACTGAGGTAAGTTTCAGTTGGTGACTTGCAATTTAAGCAGTTTGCTATAATTTTTTCCTTGCAGCCACTTTCCTCTATAGAATGATCCATTATCTTTTATGCTCTTGTTTTGAGGTGAACCCCATTTATTGGTTTATCAACTTTCCAACTGTCAAGACTACCTCAGAGATCCTTCGAGCTTGGATAGACACTTGTATGATCTAATTTGGTCCGACTATTTGGGATGGGGTCGATGTTCTTTCATGCAGAACAATAAGAGATTTGCTAGGAGATATTTTCAGCAGAATGAGAAATTCTGTGTGGAATGATCTAACATGTACTTGGAAGGAGGAGTTATTGGAACTTTATGCTGTCACAGTAGGTGAATGTAGCTTTTGGGTGCTTTATTTATTCTTGGTGGTGCTAATGCTGGAGTATGGTTTAATGCTGAAGTACAGTTTTAACGCTTGTAGGAGTAATAGATAATGGCTGGCAGAGTAATTGTTTGGCACACATTAAAACTATATAGAGATTTTTTATGATGTTAAATTTAAATTTTAGAAACCAATTTAGTGGAAAAGGGAGTCATTTGGAGCATAGAGCGCTAGTGAGTATACCTACTATAGACACATCTGATACCGACTGCTACTTTTACTTGAATGACTGTTCCGTACGTTAGTGAAAAATAACAGGGTAGGATTCTTGGACAAATACAATATTCATTATTTTTGGACCCGCTTATTTTGTTTTTATGCTCAAATCTTATTGCTGACACTTGCTGCTACCATAACCTCTTATCTATATTGCAATCGTCTTTTAAGTGAAATTTCGGGGACACTAGCTGAAAGTAGCTATGTTCTCATTTCATCTCCCTTCCATTTGACAGTTTGTGTTTCTGACTTCTTTCATTTTTCTTCCTACAGGTTTCAGACAATGTGGACACACACTTCATCTGCTACAGCTGTGTGGATGGTAACTACTTTCCGAAATATATTTGTAGTCTCTAGGGGTGAAAATCGGTCGGTTCGGTTCGGTTTTCGGGGTGTCCCGGACCGAACCGATCGGTTCGGGGTGGTTTGGCCCGGAACCGATCCCGACCGAAAAAAACAATGGACCGATCGGTTCGGGGTGGTTCGGTTTTTTTCGGTTTTTTCGGTCCGGAGTTAAAATTGAGATGGACGGCTAGGATTTGTTATTTTTTGGGGGTTAAGATCATTTTTTTCGGTTTTCGGTGCAAATAGGGGTGGTTTCGGGGTATTTCGGTCCAAATTGGCATGGTTTCGGTTCGGTTCGGTCCAATTTCCAGGAAACCGAGACCGAACCGATAATTTTTCGGTTTGGTTTCGGTTCGGTTCGGTTCGGTCCGGTCCAATTTCCAGGAAACCGAGACCGAACCGATCGGTCGGTTTTTTTCGGTTTTTTCGGTTTTTCGGTTTTTCTTTCACCCCTAGTAGTCTCTACCACCTCTTTTAAATGCTTGAAGAACCTCTATGGGACCATATCTCTGCCAGGGAAGACAGGAATGTGACTAACTTTACTGCGTATCATGCGAAAGACAATTTCTGTTCATCAAGATAACGTGCTGATGAAATGTTTATTACGTTATGTATTGCATGATCGCTTCACTATAGTTTTACCATGATCGTTCATGATTGTTAGCTAATCACTTCACTCAAGGCGGAAATGAAGAGTTGGGAATTAAATACATTTAATCATGCTGTCTGTAGCTAAGTCCATGTAATAGAGTTTTAACTGACAAGTTCACAACTGAATATGATTTTGTAGGTCAACTATATGAGCTTGATGGACGGAAGTCGGGACCAATTTCACATGGTCCATCCTCACGTAGCAGCTTATTGCAGGTAATTTATTTTGCTAGCAAATGCATTAGAGGTTACAGTAGTTGCACTACTCACTTGCACCTGAAGTTTTAATCTATGATTGTTCTTGGTTTTGTTTTGTGGGTGTTTGTTAGATTTATCCACTTTGATCTGTTTTTCATGCCATTTGAAGTGTTGGGAGCTTTGTTTGTGTGCCTGAAATTTGTGTAGGGTTGTTCAATGAGGTTTATGGTGACATATTTGGACACAGATTGAATTATTGGTAATATACCATGTTTGATTGCAGGATGCAGCTAAAGTCATACAAGGAGTGATAAAAAAAAATCCCGACTCCGTCAACTTCAATGTCATGGCTATTTCAAAGAAATCTGGGGAACCCTAGTGTTGCTGCAATTTTGAGTTCACCAATCCTCGCCACCTCATCCAACTTACGACAGTTGCCAGAATTTTCAGTACTAAAACTTGTTGCAGTTTTTTTTGAATATGCAAGTTTTCGATCACATCTGTTGCATTAGGAAGAATAATTTAGTTTTAAGAATGTGGTCACCGATGGTAAATGATGGCATTACGCGGCCCTTGAACAGTGTTTGGCCTGACACTGTCGGGTATCGGGGTATGGTCTAGGCCTCATTTGGCTAAATTAAAAAAAATTGATTTTTTGGTTTTTTTCATTGTCCTTATTCAAAAAAAAATTGCATTTGTTAGTTTTCGGTCGATTTTTTGTGGTTTCTTGGCCTGTTTTGATGAGAGGAATCTAAAAAGTATAAAATTGTTAGCCAAACTTAAAGTTTTGTGAATAAATACGAAAAATAATCCAAAAAATTGGTTTATTTTCGGCTTTATTAAAAAAAACTATTACTTTTGATCATAATTTTATACTCTTTGGATTTGTCTCGACGAGATAAATTCAGAAACCACAAAATCTTAACGCAAAACTAACAAATGCAAAAAAAAAATAAAATTGAATAAGGACAAAACGAAAAAAATCAAAAAATCAGTTTTTTTCAATTTAACCAAATCAGGCGCTAGTCAATGCTTTGAAGGGTTCTACCTAGGAATGTTTTATTTTTGGCCACCAACCTCTCTGAACTGCTGAGTTCAAAATAAGAAGGGGTGTTCCACTAATTCAGTTTTTTTTATGATTTTTTATATGTTGTATTATGAGAGAATGATCTATCTCAGTGTTTGGAAAAAATAATTTTTTTTGTTAGTGGAACACACCTTTAATGGAGCCCAAACGATTGTACCTCACCATTTTCTTTTCTTTTTCTTTTGCTGGGTGCAGCCCATTTGAAGTAGATCGTCTTTCAAAAAAACCAGGTTTATTGGATGAATAATGCTACATACACTTCCGGGTTGCACACATGGGTACACTTCTGGGTCAAAAAACCTCCAAAATGACGTCGTTTAGGAGGCGGTTCAAACTTTAAAAAAAAAACCAAAAAAAAAAACCCATCTTGTTGAATCTCTGAACCCTTGTTGTTATTTCTTCCATTCAAGAACAGAAGTGTGAGAGGGAGAGAGAGAATACATGGAAAAAGACCCTCAGGATCCTGAAAATTTCACTTCCATCTCAGGTTACAAATCTGGAGTTTACAAGCAAACAATTTATACCTAATTTTGATTTGTCATAACAACAAACAGTGATGAGAGAAGGCAAAGCCAGTAGTTCAACTAAAGGACCGTTTCGAAGTTACATATGAGAATGTAGACATAGAAAAGACACCAGATTCAACATCAAATAATGAAGTCAATACAACAAATCTTGTATCCCACTTTTGAAATAAATAAATAAATAATCTCCAATTTTTCGAATCAGGGTTTTCTTGTGGAACCCAGCAACTCAGTTTTGGGATTTTAAAATTGAAACCCTAGTTTTTGTGCAAAAACCACCAAGGAGGAGAAGCGAGCAACATGAGAGAGAGTGAGAGAGTTAGACCTTTGATTTCAAAGCTCCTACTCGTGAGTCGCGATTCGAAGTTTGTTGGACCGATTCGAAGCAGTCTTCTCTCGCCGGAGGTGGAGAGTGTGGTTGACGGCGGCGGCGGCGATGGCGATTGTGGTCGCCCGCCTGTGGTGGTGGGGATCGTGCTCTGGATCGTGGTCTCTCTCTCCCTCTCACACTTCTGTTCTTGAATGGGAGAAATAACGACAGGGATTCAGAGATTCAACACATGGGTTTTTTTTTTTAAAGTTTGACTTGCCTCCATAACGACGTCGTTCTGGAAGTTTTTGACCCGGAAGTGTACCCGGGTGTGCAACCCGGAAGTGTATGTAGCATTATTGTTATTGGATACAAGTATCACCTGATCAAATTACTAGGACACAGTTCTACTCACCTACAATGTGATTGATTTGACTTACAAATTGGGACCCATTAGTAGAACAAGATTTTAGGTTGTCAAGACTTTGTTCAATGAACGATGCAATTGGCTTATTTTGGTCCCTTTTTTTTTTTTTGATTCTATAATCGGTTATGAACAAAATCTCACTCCAATCGCAAACCTTTTCTCGAGGTTCTCGAGAAAAACGAATAATTTTTTTGACAAAACCCGTTACAGTAGGGGTAGGGGTATGGTCACCCTGTCTTGATATTACCCGCCTCGACATACATACATATGTATAATTATATTTATATACTCTTGTATGTATATATCAAATTATATTTTCTTACTTATATGCATGGAATTTTATTTTTATTCTTATAATTTTACTTTTATAGCTAAAATACAATATTACATAGTAGATTTTGGTTAAGTTGTAAAAGTTACTTTGTGAACTTTTATCATTTGTACTCACTAATTGGAGTTTAAAATATACTTAACTAATATGTGAAAAAAATAGGGGTAGGGCGGGTAAACCAGATACCCGATAGGGGCGGACAGGGACGGACGCATGATTTACCATCAGCGGGGTAAAAAATCTAGAGCATATACTCCTTCATTCAATTTTGATGGTCCCTCGAAAATATGTTAATTTTTCAGATAAAAGTTTAAAGTATTTTATTACTTGATTTTCTGAGTTTCTTTGTACTAAATTAAAGATATCGATTAGTTCTTTAATTTGGTGAGAAAAATTAAAAAATTATGAACTAAATGAATACTTTATTTTTTATTTGAAAGTTGCACATTTTTTTTGGTAGAGATCTATCAAAATAGAATACTAAACGAAAAGGGATCTATTCAACCAAAAAGTAATATGTCGTATTACTTAGGGGAGAGAGAGAGATAGAGATAGAGATAGAGATAGAGAGAGAATAATGGGAACAAAAAAAGGAAAATTATCTCTGTGATTGTACTCCGCTTTATGATGGAACATAACATTCATTAAATGATCAAATATCCGAGAAGTCTATAGGATAAAATTCAGCAAAGCGATTCAACCTTTGCTTGTCAAAACTTGCAAATGAGTTGGATGGATTAAGACATGCAATAAATAATCAACTGAGTGTTCACCTCATTAAAACGATTGTTAAGCTCTTGGAGTTGCATATCTATGACCGTGTATAGAGAGACCAGTTAAAAGGCAAAAGCAATGGGTGTAAAATAGAAAAATAATTGGGTGTCGATAACTCATCATAGAGAAAGTTAAAAAGTTCTGAGACCACCAAAAAAAGGAAACAAAAATGAAAAGATTGGAGGTGATCCGGAAAAATTATTTGGACATAGTTATATTTATTTTTTATTACTTGGGGCAAGATTAGAAAATAATCTATAGAGTATGGGGGCAAAATTACCAAAATACCCAAAATTATATATACACGGTAGTAGAAATTTTCAGTCTAGTGGAGTCGCTTGACCCCCTTGCTTCTATATAGGGCCGCCATTGGGGGCGGGGACGGGGTACCCATAAATTACCTGATCGTGTTAAAAGGTGGATTAGGGGTGAGTTAGGATCGGGGGTAGCGATCATCAAAACCCTCCCCAATCAGCCCCGTTGCCATCCCTGCTTGTGGAGCTTAATTTTTTCCTTAACAAGATTCATTTGCAGTGTTTCCAAATCAATAGCGTTACCAAAAAAGAAACTACTTACAAGTAATATATACCCACTTCGGAGAACAGTGAAGTCCTAACTTCCTCCAGGAATCCAATGAATAACAACGATTACTTGTAGTACTTTACATAGTAATATTTATTTAATTAAATTTTTTTTACTCCCTCGGTCTCAATTTTATAGTCCCAGTTGATTCTTTTTATCGTCCAAAAAATATTGTCTCACTTCAAAACCAAATGAGGAATTGTTAAGAAATTTCCTTTTTTACCCTTATATTTGAAATTAAAAGTGGAGTAATAAAAAAGTAAGAAAGTGTAATGATTGTAGGGTAAAATAAGAAAAAATATGTTTTCAAAAGTACAATGATTATGTTCCCTTATTAAGTTGAAATCTCCAAAATAGACTATAAAATTGGGACGGAGGGAGTATGTTGTAATAAATGGACCTAAATTGTACAATGCACATTTTTCACTTTATGGTAATTTTTTTTTGATAACCGAGGAACAACTCTACAATAGGCCACTAATTGGACCCACTGCAGGACTTAAACCTCGGAGGGAGTTGGCGCAACCCACACCAGTCATGACCCCCTACTTAGCACAGGTACTCACCCTGTGGGGAATCGAACACCTGACCAAAGGGACTACTCCTAAAGTTAGGCACTCGGCCTAACCACTGGGGCAATCCCTGGGTGTGTTATTTAAATTTCAGTTGCCTCCTTTGAGGTTTCTGGCAAATACAGAAACCTCTCCCTACACTTTCTGAAATAATTGTAATACCCTTAGTATATATACTCCACCCTAAAAGAATTGTTCTTTTTTAAAAATTTAATCCAGTTTTCATTTTTTAAAAACAAATTTTCATAGAAAAAAATTCAAAAAGTAATTAGTTTTTTGAAGGAAAAAAAAAACTACTCCAATTGTGTAAAAAGTTTTTTTTTTTTTAAAATGGTCTTTTGAAATACGAAAGTTTTGAAAATATTTTTTTGGTTAAAAAAAAAGTTTTTGGAAAATCTTTTTTTTTTTAATTTAAAAATAAAAATTTGAAATTTTTGCACTGTTATTGTTTCAAGAAAACCCCTATTGTTTCCACCCTTAATTTTTTTAAGGGAAAATTACAAAAAAACCCCTAAAGTTTTGCCAAATTCTTTTAAAAAACCCTTGGACTTCGTCTGCTAGCAAAACGACACATGAACATTATATTCTGTCAACAAAGAAGCCCCTACCGTCATATTCTGTTAATGTTTTTGACAGAGCCAGTTAACGACAGTTAACTCCCTCTGTTATCTCTCTCAAAACGACACCTGAAAATTATATTTCGTCAACGAAAAAGCCCCTACCGTCCCATTTTCGTGATGTCTCTAAGTTGTTTTTCAGCAAAAATATAAAGTTCAGGTGTCGTTTTGAGAGATAGCAGAGGGAGTTAACCATCATTAACTGGCTCTGTTAAAAACATTAACAGAATATGACGGTAGAGGCTTTTTTGTTAATGAAATATAATGTTCACGTATCGTTTTGCTAACGGACGAAGTCCAGATGTTTTTTTAAGAATTTGCTAAAACTTTAGGAGCTTTTTTTTGGTAATTTTTCCTTAACCGTTTTCCAAAACCTACCATATCGAAATAAACAAATAAATGGACCAAGATTGAAGCAGCATGCTTTTACAAAGGTAGTTTAAAGACCGGTGACCGAGCATCAAAATGGAGCAGCTCCTGCTCTCTCTCTCTCTCTCTCTCTCTCTCTCTCCGCTCGAAATTGGGCATGTCGTCTACTGTATAAGTCCGCCCCAACCTCGCCATGAGAGAAAGATAGATTCGCTTAGATAGATGTATATAAATACTCAAAGTGAAGCGTTTTACACAAAGTGAAGGAGAATCCGAACAAGGAGAGAGAAAAACCAGAGAGAGCAATGGACGAAAGCCCTTGTGCTAAGACATGGCTTCCTCTTGAAGCTAACCCCGATGTCATGAACCAGGTACCTCTCTCTCTCTCTCTCTCACACACACACACACACACACGCACACACACACATACACACGCACACACACATACACACTCATCTGAAGTTTTTTTTTCTGATTTCATATGGGTTTAGGGTAATACTCTGTTTGGTTTTCAATACAACTGAAAATACAGCGCCTGAGCTATCCTGAACCCTAACTCAACCAAGTTTAGCTAAACCAATCGAATTTGGTCGATGCGGGTTCTTCAATTTTATCAACAATCATAACAGTGGATTGGGGTTTTGGTGAACAATTGGTTTAGCAGTTTGATGTGACCTTAAATCTTTGAAGACTTGAACACAGTGTCGTTGTAATATTTCTGTAAAACCCACTTAAAATACATTGACAATGGAAGAAAGGGTTGAGAAGAAAAGGGCTGAAACTCTAGTAAGCTAGGGCCTTGAAACCCCCACCGGATGACCTGCACCAAAAAACCCTCTGTACCTCCCTTCTCGTACATATTCAGCCACAGGTATCGCAATAGTATCCTACAACTATGTATCGGAATGGAGGTATCCTGCATATCCAGCTGCAGGATACTATTGTGCTATCAGGATGAATATGCACGGGAATGGAGGTTCAAAGGTTTTTTCGGTACAGAAGATTTGAGTGCCTTGAAACCACAGGGAGAAGAAAAGAAGAGGGAGAATAGTGGGAAGGGATTAATGGCCATAACTTGAACCAACTAAGGGTTTCTACATTTTTTTGCCTCCTCTCAGATGAGAGAGTTTGTTCTATTTATGGAGTCTTCAAACCCTAAACTACAAAGTCACAAAAAAGACCCTATTATACAGAATACTTGGGGCAAATCTGTACATCAGTTCTATTCTTATTCTTTTACTGCGTCACAGATTCACTCTGTTGAGTATTGTAATCCCGGAAAAATGTGCAGAACAGTTTAATTCATCATAACTTTTTTTTTTTTGGTTCTGTCAAAATTAGGTGTACGCTAGGGTATAGTAAAATGTAAGGATTTTTTTAAATTCAGTTGGAATATGAAGATGTTATCTTTGTTCAGGGGATGAGAAATCGAACATCTGTTCAAATTGGTTTATTTTATTTTATTTTTATTTTTTTTACAACAATTACAAAACTGAATACAATTTTGAGTTAATGGGAAATAAATATGTAGTCTGCATGATTTATTTGATATTTTTTGTTGTCCTGGAACAGTTCCTTTGGGGCCTTGGGCTTCCAGAGGATGAGGCAGAGTGCTACGACGTATATGGCTTTGACGAAGAGCTCTTGGAAATGGTCCCGAAACCAGTGCTTGCTGTACTGTTTCTTTATCCTATGACAGCCAAGGTTTGTTGTTTTTGAAGTCCATCTTTGTGCTACTTATGCTTATGAACAATGTATGCGTGGGTTGACTTGAATGAAACTTTTTTGTTTTCAGACTGAAGAAGAAAGAATACTTCAAGACAGTGAGAGGAAGGTGAGATTTGGTGACATGATTTGTTTTACTAGAAGGGTGAAACTTTTGTTTTGTCCAATTCGCTACCTGTTTGGTCATTGTCGTCCTCCTTTCTCCCCGATTTGCATTTATTATTAGGTCTTGAATTGAACACTACATACACCAAGTAGGAACTCAGACTCTTGTTGCTGTGAGAGAAATTGATAACAGAATTTGAGTCACTCATGAAAGTCTCCACTAATAATAGGAATCTCACACAACTCACTATATGCAACCCTGTACTTCATGTTAAGTATCTCTTGCTTGTCAAGATTGATTGTCGTTCGCCTCAATTTTCATGTGGAGGAAAAATCTATTTTTCTTCCAAACAAAACCAGCGAAGGGAGGACAAAAGTGATTGTAACCATTGGCATTTGCTTGAACTACAAATGAAGACCAATGAGTTTCAATTCTATTTTTCCATTACTGCTTCGAACTTACTGCTATGTCAGGCGACTCAGGCCCAATGGCTTTTACGCTAAAGAGGAAAAACTTCTTCCCTTGACTTGTCCTTCTATTTTATCCACTACTTTGATGGTCAGATTGGCTGGCAACTGCTTTAAACTGCCATATCCGCCACCTCTCTAAGTGCCATGGAACTGAATTTCTCCTTTGGCTGCTACCTGTGCCACATCTCCCACGTGTTTTCCCTCAAAACTGGTCAATTTGAATCATCAGATTAACCTTCCTTCCTTGCCACGAGTTTTCTTCATCCTCCGTTTCCTGGCACATCATTGGTGGGCAATCTATTCCAGTGGAGTACCAAGTTCGAATCCGGTTTAAGGAGAAATCATAAAATACTTTTGGCTTTAGACTTACATGGACACTTTGGTTTTGGATACTACGAGATTGTTATCAATCTATCCTAATCATAAAATGCTTTTGGCTGTAAACTTACATTGGACACTAAGGGTTTGGATAGTAGGAGATTTATATCAATTTATCATGTATGCTTTTCTAGTGGACAAATGTGATGACAAGATTATGGACGGGAGAAGAACCTGTGGTGTGTGGGCTGGACTTTTTGGCCTTATGTGATGCAAAGGAGGGTATGTTTCGATGCTCTGTTTTGCGAAGATTGTCACGAAGGATTTTATCGGAAACAACGGTATCCAGGAGAGTGACCCGGGACCAGGAGACTGAGAGATAAAATTCTGCAAGTTTCATTAGTCCGCATATTTTTTAACACGTGCAAAGGAATTAGCATGTTGGCCCCTACATATCGGTAATATTACTGTTGCCCCTCTGAAATCCAAATAATTTTGCCTTGCACACCCCCCTACAAGTTCCAGGGTTGGCTTTGTCCCCAACCAGCATGTATAGGTTTATACATTGTATGATATAATTATACTATTCTGCTATATCTTGTACTTTTAAAAACCATTTATATGCAATGAGGCAATGTGTCTTCTTTTTTTTTTTTTTTTTTTTTTTCTCTTATCTTTTACTCCTCTAATTGTGCTCCTAATCCAACTTTTTACCCAAAAAGGAAAAAGAACTACCAACTTTTATTTATTAACTTTTTAAATTGACCCTTTGTGTTGGGACATCTAAAAAGGAGAGGAGCATTTCCGAATTACCAAAAAAATCTACAAAAGGAAAGGAGCAACAATTTGGGATAAAGGGAGTATTTTGATTAGCCTTTATCCTATTCATCTTTTTATGGTGACCTGTCAGCAGGAGGCTACTAGTGGTGTTTACTTCATGAAACAAACTGTGGAAAATGCTTGTGGAACAGTTGGACTTCTTCATGCTGTTGGGAATGTCACTTCTGAGATAAATCTTCGTAAGTTTGCCTGCAGATTTTTGGTTCATGTTAGTTTGGGGGAATAAGTGGCTAAAGTATTTTTTGGGTTTTTTTCTGGTAATGTTTTTCCTTTTTGTTCCCCTAGATGCTATGGTTTATTTGAGTAATAACTTATGGGTCTGGGATACCTTTTTGGCGTTTCATTGTTTTCAGGTGAAGAGTCTTTCTTGGACAGATTCTTCAAATCTACTGCAAACATGGATCCATTGGAGGTTTTATCCGTCTGATTGTTTTCTTTTTTCTTTGAATTTTTTGATGATAGATTTATGCAACTTTCAACACTCACATATTTCGCCTTGCAAATCTTTGTAGCGTGCTGTGTTCCTTGAAGAGGATAGGGAAATGGAAGCAGCTCATTCAGTAGCTGCTGCTGGTGGTGAAACAGAGGTTAGTTTTAGTTTGTGACTTGCATTTGAGGCAGGTTACTGTTGTGTTTTGCTTGCGGCTCCCTCTATAGAATGAACATAATCTTTTTTTGGCTCATTACAAGGCGGACCACATTTATTGTTCCGAACTATTAAGACTACTTAGGAGATCCTTCAAGATGGGTGGACACTGATATAGTGTAATCTGATCTCACTAATTTGAATGGGTTGCTAATATCTGGGTATGCTCTAAGTCTAAGCAGAAAGATAAATTCTTTGGGAGTGGAATGATCTACTGTGTACTAGAAAAGTTGAGTTATTGGTGCTTTATGCTGACACAGTAAGTGGTTGTAGCTTTTGGGTGCTTTAGTTATTATGCTTGGTGGTGCTACAGCTGATGTATAGTTTAACCTCCTGAAATATTCAGTCGCTGGGGGAATAGTTGTTTGTTTGTGTGCATACTATATCTTTGTGGAAATATTTATGATCTTTTGCTAAAATTTTAGAGGCCCAATTTGTGGAAACTGAGAATGATTTGGGAGCTCAGGGCAATAGTGAGCATGCCTACAATGAACACATCTGATATGGTTTAATGATTTTTTTTGGTCCCCAAAGTACGCCTCAAGTGCCAATTTGGTCCCCAATATCGATTTGATTTTTCTGGTCCGTAACGGTCCAATTTTGCGTTAAATTGGTCCCTCCCCTTCACGCCGTTCGCTCGCCTCGTTAAAACTGGGGTAACCCAACAACAGCACCAGCAACAAAAGCCCCAAAGCTTCTGGACCCACCAATGCCAAGAGATCGAAACAGCCACAGACTTCAGAAACCACCAGCTCCCCCTAGTCCGAGTCAAGAAAATCATGAAAGTGACGAGGACATTCGGATGATCTCAGCTGAGGCCCCCGTCCTCTTCGCCAAGGCCTGCGAGCTCTTCGTCTTGGAGCTCACGATCAGATCCTAGCTCCACACCGAGTGGAACAAATGGCGCACCCTCCAGAAAAATGACATTGCCGCGGCCATTACCTGAACCGAAATTTTCGATTTCTTGGTGGATATTGTGCTGAGGGATGAGGTTATAGAGGAGGGAGGTGGGTTTGGATTGTTGGGGGATAATACAGCTAGTGGGGTTCCTTATTATTACCCGCCAATTGGGCAGCTGGCGGGGTGTGTATATGCAGCTGCCTTTGCAGGCATGACAGTCAGATGGGGGTGGATGGGGGTGATGGGGCGTATGGTGGTGGGGAGGGGAATCTCGATGGGTAAAGGTATGGTTGAAATACCCAGGGTGCCCCCAACTTTGACGGGGAGAGCAAACGGCGTGAAGTGGAGGGACCAATTGAACGCAAATTGGAACATTGGGGACCAGAAAAATCAAATCGATATATTGGGGACCAGATCGGCACTGGAGGCATACTTTGGGGACCAAAAAAGGCATTAAGCCCATCTGATACCAACTGCTACTGTTACTTGAATGACTCTCCTACATTATTTAAAAGGAGTAGGTTAGGAATTGAGGACAATTATAATTTTCATGAGATTTTGGACCAGTTTATTTTGTTTTCATGTTCAAATCCTATGGTTGGTGCTTGCTGCCACAGTAACCTCTTGTTAAGTTTGACTATGATGCTTCGTGTGGTTTATAGTTGTTTATTTATCTTTAAATGTTTTCACAGTTTTGTCATCCATGTTTTTTTGTCTTTAATGATTTTCTATTAAATTTTTTATTTGCTTTTTACTGTTTAGATGTATATTGCGTTATCTCTATTCAAAAAGTTAAAAAGTTTGTTAAATTGTTAAACAAATTGACTAAAGACTAAAGATTACACAACCATATACAGTACAAAACTATTATCCCCAAAACTTATCTCAAAATTACCAACCAAACAGAGCCATATTTTCATTGAATTGAAATGTGACGTATGTTATTTGAAATTAGCAATATTCTCCAATTTCATTCCCTTTGCATAATTTACTTCAGGCAATTTGTGTTTCTGACTTCTTACAATTTTCTTCTTACAGGCTTCAGTGGATGTGGACAAACACTTTATCTGCTACACTTGTGTGGATGGTAACTGGTTGCCAAAATACTCCATTATTTTCATTCTGTGACTTCTTTTAAATGCTTGAAGAACCTCTACAGTACATGGCGCTACTGGGCAACTTTGTTTCCTGAACATGTACTGACGAGTATTCCTGTGCATGGGAAGACAGGACTGTGAATAAGTTTACTGTGTATATGGCTTTGGAGAAAATTTCCGTTTATCTGGATATTATGCTGATGACATATTTATTATGATACACATTTCTTGACCATTTCAACGTGTTTAATGATCCCAATGATTGATAACTTATCACTTCACTCTAGCCGGTAATGGATGATTGGGAATTAGGTGTATTCGATCCTGCTGTCGGTAGCAGAGTCCTTGTTGTAGAATTTTGTTTGGTGCATTCTACCTGACAAGTTTCGTTGCACATTTGATTTTGTAGGCCAACTATATGAGCTTGATGGGAGCGAAGTGGGACCAATTTCGCATGGTCCATCCTCACCTAGCAGCTTATTGCAGGTAATTTAGTTTTTTAGCTATTTGCAGTTCGAAGATTACCTTTTTTTTTTTGGGTAAGTTGTAATTTCTGTTATAGAAACGCACCAAAAAAGAAGGCAACCATCTAAAGACACTAAAGAAAAATCAGCAACCATCTAAAGCCAAAACCAAAAAAAACAACCCAGACACAGACCAAAGGGAACTCAACCATACGACTATACGAAGCAAGGAGAATTAAACACTCCACTCTTCTATTATTCTGGCTCATTCTGCAGAATTCTTGACGGCACTCCTGGAGTTAAGACAAGCTCCAACATCCATAATGATTTTCTTCAGCAGCAACATCTCATCCCCTCTATTGGGCCTAAAATCCTCGCATTTCTTTCTCCCCAAACATAGTAGACAGAAGCAGCAAAAGCCAGCTTACCAAACCAAACCAAGCCTTATGTCCCAATCAATTAGGGTCGGCTACATGAATCCTTTTTCTCCATTGAGTTTTGTCAAGTGCTGTTTCATCGCTTAAACCTAGTATACTCAGATCTTTGCGTACTACCGCATCTAATGTCAATTTGGGCCTTCCCCTCCCTTGTGCGTTTCTACCCAAAGCTATCCTATCCACTCTCTTAACTACTGCATCCGCTGGTTTACGATAGACATGCCCAAACCACCTTAGCCTATTTTCCCTTAACTTCTCCTCTATAGGTGCTACACCTACCACCTCGCGAATTGTTTCATTTCTAATCCTATCTCGTCTAGTCTTACCACACATCCACCTCAACATTCTCATTTCCGCTACACTTATCTTGTTCACTTGCTGCTGCTTAATAGACCAAAGATTCGTCATAAAAAAAGCATCATTTGGTCTTATGGCAGTTCTATAAATTTTCCTTTCAATTTTGTTGGTACCCTCTTGTCACACAGTACACCAGTAGCGCTTCTCCACTTGAGCCACCCCACTTGGATCTTATGAGTCACATCATCTACAATCTCTCCATCTTGACTAATAATAGAGCCTAAATATCTAAAATGGTCCCTCTTTGGTATCTCCTGATCTTGGATCATCACTCTTTCCTCATACGCACTTTTGGTATCACTAAACTTGCAGACCATATACTCAGTTTTACTCCTACTTATCCGAAAGCCCTTAGACTCTAATGCTTCCCGCCAAAATTTTAATTTAGTAGTAACACCACTAGCTGTTTCATCTACAAGGACTATATCATCTGCAAACAACATACACCATGTGATATCCTCCTAAATCTGCCTAGTCAATTCATCCATAACTAACACGAAAAGGTACGGGCTCAACGCTGACCCTTGGTGCAATCCTACTGTGATGGGAAATTCACTCGTTTCTCCTGCTGGTGATCTAATGGCAGTGACTGCACCTTCATACATGTCTCTGACCACGTCAATATAGCATCTGATCACTCCCTTTCTCTCCAGAACCCACCATATAATGTCTCTAGGCACCCTATCATAAGCCTTTTCCAGGTCTATGAAAATCATATGGAGATCCTTCTTCGTTGACCTGTGTATTTCTACCATTTTCTTTAGTAGGTAAATAGCTTCCATAGTTGATCTCCCAGGCATGAACCCAAACTGTTTCTCCGACACCGCAGTCACCATCCTCAATCGATGCTCAATAACTCTTTCCCACAACTTCATCGTATGACTCATCAACTTAATACCTCTATAGTTGTTGCAATTTTGAATATCCCCTTAAGCTAGCTTAAGCAAGGATTTTGAAACTGTTCCACTCCTGCACCTTTGACAGAACCGCTCAAGCTCCTGAGGAAATCCATAGGACTTCTTTGCACCTCGCAATGCATTAACACATTACACCACACCCATTTGGCAAACAAGCAAGCAAAAAATAGGTTAGGGTGACTTTCCTCCTCCCTTTGACACAGTAACTGTACCCCACTACAAATCTGTCCAGATTCCCCAATCTGCCACGACACACTATCCACTGAATGATGCCCCATCTAGGCACATGATGCTTGAACCAAACTACATCATACCAACCGACCAATGATCTAACTGTTCTCAGAGCATCCCAAGCTGACCTGGAAGAGTAAACACCATGGGTAGTCAGAGTCCAAATTACATCATCCTCTTTATGAACACAGGGTTTCAGATCAGCTGGATTGGATTCCATATTGTCCTGAACAATAGGATTTCTTCTTCTTGGCAGTTCAAGTCCCCATCCTTTATAATTGAAATAACTCTAGCCCCCAAAGATCTTCCCAAATTAAAGGCCCCATTGTCCCCATAAAGTGTGTACAGTGGACCCAATGAGTGGCAGTCATAATGCCAGAGAAAGGTGGAAGAACCATTCCCAACAACAGACCTAATCCAACCCTGAGCAGTATCTCTAAGTTAAAAGATCTTACTAAGAGTCCATGAAGAATCAGGGGGTATTCATGGACTAGACACTGATGTTTAATCACATATGTGTGAATCCACTTGACCTACATAGTGTCTGCTTTCTTACATTTGGCCCATAAATGCCTTATCGTTGCAGTTTTCATTCCATTCTATAAGAAGGAAAAAGATGACAGATTCACCATAAAGAAATGTTCCCCAACATAAGCACAAGGAAATAAGGAGGGAAGGAGAGCATATCTTTCAATGGGGGAGGATCAGAAATAGAAGAAGAATCACGCAGTACCAAAACGATCAGAAGCAGGAGGATTTGATGATGGAGAACCAACAGATGAGAGATGATGAGGAAGCTATTGGCAGGAGAAATTGAGATCGATGAGGGATTAGGGGAGCAGGAGTCGTTTGGTTTAGGGTCTTTGGCTTCACGACGTTGTTCCCTCTTCATCGCTTAATAAGAAACGAGCCAATTTTTTAGGGCCAAACACCTCAAGTGTGTGCCGAAACGACGACATTTTATGGGTCAGCAGGGCCTGCTGGCCCTTTCAGACAGCAGCGCCCCTGCATCCGTAAAACTCATAAAACCAATGGGTAAAACCAAATAAAGTACTCCAAGCAGTATAATACTCCTAGGCATTGAACCAGACCTCCTTCCTTTTTTGGGACACTAAAATAGGCCCATGTGACCTTGGCACTAAAACTTTGCAAACCAAGGTCTTGTAATGCGAAGTCCCACATCATTTGTGTACCAAAGTAATATGAAATATATAAGCGTGAGGGCATCCTCACTTCATGAGCTAGCTTTTGGGGTTGAGTTCTTCCCAAGACTGTGTAACATGTTATTATAGCTGGGTATCAGAGATGGGAAGGGTGTGTCTTTGGCCGGAGAACACGCTGCGCATGAGGGAGGGTGTAAAACGAAGTCCCACATCACTTGGGTACCAAAGTAATGTGAAATATATAAGTGTGAGGGCACCCTCACTTCAGGAGCTAGCTTTTGGGGTTGAGTTCTTCCCAAGACCGTGTAACAGGTCCTTCCATAGGAAAGCCCTAAACATTGCTTCAATCTCCTTTATCCATTTTTGTGTAAGAACAAAAATTGACCCCCCAATACACTTTGATACTCTATAAAACAGAGTTAATCAATTGCATTCTCACTCCATAGGATAAGATTTTATTAGCCCAAGAAAGGATTCTACTCAAGGTCTTCTCTTTTATGGCAGTGCACTCTGAATACTTTAATCTAGAAGTGATCAAAGGGACCCCAAGTTATTGAACTGACAAGGTTGCTTCAGGCATAGAAAGGATACCATGCAAGACAGCTTTACGACCATCATCAACGCCACGATAGAACAAGGAACTTTTAGCCAGATCTGGCTGTAAACTTGATAACAAGTGGAACTCCTTAAGTACCTCAGCATATCAACAAAGATGAGATGGGACAATTTGATCTCTGTACACTTTGGATGGTAGACAAACCATTCTCACTTATATGCATTTCTCCATTAACAACCACTGAAAAGAAGGGGGTGCATACAACATTGCTTGATCCTTGACAAAAAGAGAGGAGGAACTCCATGTGTCATTACATCAAACACAAAATCCAATGCCACTGAGCCATAGGCTTTCATGGCTTCATCAAATCAAGCTTTAAAGCACACTTAGGCCTACCCTTAAGAGTGATATCCTCTGACTAGTTCTTGCATGAGGAGTTTATTGTCCATTATGGACCTCCCCTTAATAAAAGCAGACTGAGTTCGGCCAATGACCAAAGGTAGGGTAGCTTGTAGCCTGTTAGGTAGAATTGTGGTTACACACTTATAGGTCACTAGCAGCATGCAATGGGTCTATAATCCTTACATAATTGGGGGATCCAACCTTAGGAATCGAGGATATGGCTGTCGAATTCCAGTCCCTCAACATCAAATCACTAGCAAAGAAGAACTTGACTGCATTAAGAAAGTCAGCACCCACCACTCCCCAATTATGGTCGAACTTTGAAGTTAACAGAGCTATAGCCATCTGGACCTGGGGCCTTCAAATCCTGAGCAATCTGCGTATCAGTGACAGGATTAATCAGAGCAATCTTCAGATTCGGAGGAACTTTCCTTCTAATAGCTGAACCAAGAGTAGCACAAGCATTCCTCCACTCAACCAGATCCCAAAACTTGTTGATAATACTCCAGAATCTCCTTAATAATATTCTCTCCATTCTCCAATCTATCCCCCATTCTTGCCTGTAAAAACTTAGGATTGTGTTCCTGCTCCTATGAGCAATCATCTTATGATGGAAGTACCTGGTATTATGATCCCCAAGGGCTAACTATGTGACCCTAACTTTCTGTTTCTTGAAGCCCTCTTCAGCATAGATCAGCTCCACATACTTTTGAACCAATTCCTTCTCTTTATCATGTAAGCCAGAGGATCTGGGAAGAGTAAGGCAGAGCTTCTGTACTTCCTCAGTTCCTCTAACTCTCCCTTTGCCTGAGCCAATCTGCTGCAAGATTGCTATAAAAATGATTATTGTAGGCTTTTTTAACTCAACCTTCAAATTCCTCAATTTAGAATCCTTTTGCCAATTTCGATTGAATGAAAACCTCTTGAATTTACCATGATTCAAAATCTAAAAGGGCATCTCCTTGTAAGATGGGGCAAAACAGTAAGAAGAAGAGGACAATGGTCAGAGACCCCAGGACCCAGTAACTCTTCTTCAGAATCCCTAAATTCATCCAACCTTGAATCGTTCCATAGAATCCTATCAAGATTACTCTCGTTGAAGCCCTCACCACCTCTCTTATTTGACCAATTAAATTGGGACTCTTTGTAATATGATCCTATCAATTATGAAGATTGCTGTTAGTTGCACTGAACTACTGAAGGTTTAATCTAGGATTTTTCGTTGTATTGGTTATTTTATTAGATCTATGCACTTCACTATTTCTTTTATGGTCGTTCAAAATGTTCCCAGATTTTCTTGGGTGTATGAAATTCGTGTAAGGTTATTTAAACGGTGACAGATACATTACTGTTTGGACACAGATTGTTTTATCTGGTAACATTCTCTGTTTAATTGCAGGATGCAGCTAAAGTTATTCAACAAGAGATTGCCAAAAATCCCGACTCAATAAACTTCAATGTCATTGCAATTTCAAAGAAATCTGGGGAACCCTAGTGTTTCTGTGATTTGAGCTCAAAGCATTGATTTCATGCATAGGTCAGGGATTTGCTTTGCGCCCCTGGACAAACTTCTTGTTTCTTATCTCACCACCTAATCCTACTTTTGACCACAGTTGTAAACAGAATCTTATCCTGCAAGTTGTTTCCGTATTCAAGTTTCCAATCATCAGTTTGCATTAGAAAAATTTAGTTAGTTATTAATAGCCGATCCCAATTAATTGCAACTTAAAAGCTCACTTTGGTTTGGTTAACTTTGTTATGGCATGCCTATCTGGTTTAAATGTTACGAATCATATTATTGAAAAGTTACGAGTTCTTAGTATAAAAGTAACGAAACACATGAAAATTTTATAAATGATCGAATCTCCTCAGGTCATTTATTATGAGGTGGCACAATATAGACTGGAAAATAGTACATATCGTTAAGGCTGGCTCCACATTCCTGGGGCTTAGACAAAGTTTGAAAACGAAGGCCTCTTAAAAAAATGTCTGAAAATCTCTTGTTCATTTCCCAAACTGAAACTCTTTTTGATTTTTACTTCTAAAAACTTATAGGAGAGACCCCGCTTGAGATTGTGCCAATGCATATACTCTTTGCTTTATTTTTCATTTTTCCTGTCTAGACAAATACTGCTTTCTATCTCTAGGCACGATTATTTGAAATCTACAAATCCCAAAATTTCCACCATCAATTTTATCATAACCACCAGTAATCCGAATAACCCTTGCCAATCAAAGGTTTCAAACAGATAGGGTTTGTTAAAAAAAAATAAAAAATCAGAATTAGAATTATAAATCTCATCAAGATATTATTCATTAAATACCAAGCTAAAATCCTAGAGCAAATTACGTCAAAGACTGAAAGAAGAGAACATTCAAAGAATCAAAGATTACTTCTTGGTTCTTAAATATATTTCAGAGGCAGGAGCCTTAAAACTCAACTTATCGATTCAACTGAAAAAGAAATTAGGGAAGGAAATTTCAATCTAATATTCTAGTTTGAATACTAAGTAAAGCATGGGAAAAAAAAATAATTCAAACTCATTTATGACCTAACTTGTATAGCAGTCAGCAGAGGAGACGATTGACAAAGTTTGCGAGAGGAGATTTTTTTGATCATCCGTGAGGAGAGTTTTGTATTTATTCTACGTTACACTCCCTCCGTTCCTTTTTAAGTGATCCATATGGGAATACATGCAATTTCAAACTCCTAAAAAACATCTCTATACAACTTTTTAATTTGTTTTATACCAAATTAAAGTGCAAAAAAAAAATTATAAATGATATACGAAAGTACATTTTTAAACATTTGCAAAAATACACGTTTTCCAAGTGGATCATTTAGAAAGGAACTAAGGGAGTAATGGAGACAAGTCATACAAAGGGAAAGAGATGCTCCCAAATATTTGATGGCCCAATCACCTGAGATCATTTACCCAAGCCTCAAGGGGGTCGTATTAATCATTTTGGCCCTGATTTTGGCCGCCAATCTGAAGTGGGCCTACACTGGCAGGGTGTAGGTGTATTTCCACTCAGAAAAGGACGGCCAGAATAATTAGAGCCTAAAATGATTGTACATTTAGCATGATTCTTCTCTCAATTAAGTGTAAATTGGTTGTTTGGATTTTAAAATGGGCATCTATGCATAAAAATATTTGACTTATATACTGGCAACTAAAATTAGGGGCCTTGTTTTCGCATTATTTTTGGAGGCCTAAGATGCCGGCCTATTGAGTCTTAGACCAAGGCTGGCTCTGCATATCGTATGCACCACTGAGATGTGCGTATTATAGCATTTCCCAATTCCCAGAGGTCAGTCGAGATAGTTCTACAAGTAGACGGAGTTGCTCTGGCAAGTACGAGTAGGACTAAATCATAAGGGGAGAGCGGGTCCCCATTGTGAATTCCCCTCAATGGCTCGGTAATGTGGACATCCAGGATCTGAATTGCCATTTGGGTGGGCGAAGGTAAATTCAAGATTGGATGACATAAATCCAAAGTTTGAGAAAATTGAACCAAATTAACGAGAAAAACTAGGTGTGTGTAGGGTATGGTTACATGGTGTCCGAGCATGCATCTTGGTAGTTCAAAAGTGTTTTAACTGACCTAGATTTATTACCTCCTCTCTTTGTGGACCGTCTAAAACACTTTTCTCGACGAGTCGACGTCCGAGATGCATAATTAGATACCACGTGGCCGGGCCCAACACGCACCCTTGTTTTTCTCCTAATCAACGCCTTCCTAATAAAAACTTGGACCAAGCCTGTTTGGTACATAGATGTTGTTAGAATATTATAAAGACATTAACAAACTTTGACCAAACAATTTTCGCTTACAATAGGTTATATTTGTTGTCAGACCAGCCCTGAGAAATTTGAGGCCCCACACAAACTTATAAATGAGGGCCCTATATATTTTGTTAAATAAAATTTCAAGAAATTATATTCTTTTTAAATATTACAATAAGATTAAATGATGTAACATATGTTTTTTTTCTATATTCACATTTTTAATATGTTTAGTCAAATTTAGTACCAAAGACCCGGCTTAATTAATCTAACAACACTAAAAAGGAATTAAAGTCTAAAAAAAGTTAAAACTTAGCACAATAAACATAGTAAACTAAATTCAAAAAATGGGGCTGAGTCTCAAACCCTGTCGAAAAGGGTGTAAGAGATGGTGCTTTTCCATTGTACTAGCATTCCTTTCGTAATATAATGCGCTTCATTTATTATATAATACAACTTCAAAGGTATAACTATTGGCGCCCTAAAAATGAGCTATTTTTGGTGGGCCCCAGACCCAAACCTACCCAGCCTACCCTCAGGGCTGGTTCTGTTTGTTGTTGCATGTATCACAAGTACTGTGTGTCCATGTGTTCACATAAATGTTAGAATATTAGAAAAGTCCGTTTGCAGTCGTTGAATTAGAAAAATATTCTGAAAAAGAAATGATAAAGTGACAAATGAGGTAGTATTTTCTAATGTGTCTTGTATGCTTAGTCATAAAAATTCTGTAACATGTGTAAACTTTGAAAAAGAGTGTGAAATGATTTGAACGTTGGTCCTCGATCAGCATTGTTTTTTTGATATCTGAGACTCTTCCGGTCAATTTACGTATACCTCACTAATTCCTAAGAATCAATACTATCGTCCACTAGCGGGATCTATTTAAAGTAGGGATAAAGCCATTAAGCAATGACCCACCACATGAGTAGATATATAAATTTTTTGATCAGCATAAATGTATTTTAATGAAGCCATCCGGCGCTTACAAAGTTTTCCAACGAATACAATGAAAGAAAATTACAGCTAGAGCCTAAATTGCTAATTAAAAGTCCGGATAATGTCCAAAATGCAAACACGAGTCATATTAATGACTCACTTCTCACCAACTCAGGAGTGCGGGCACAAGGAGTTGCAAATAAGGCAACCAATCCCCCAAGGCTAGCAGCAATACCAGACAAGAACAACAATGAGCAACAAGGAAAAACTCTTCCTAAATTTGAAATGTAAAAGCTAACATCGGTCAAACGTGGCACTAAGAACTCGAAAACGAGCTCTCAATACCACAGGGTGGTGTCACACCCTGATTTTTAACAAATTTAAATATCACGAATATCCACGTGACACAAGTCAAAAGTCAACAACCATCCATAGAAAAGTCTAGCTCAATGTTCCACTACATGCGTGATCCAAGTCAACAAATCTCTAGGTGGCACTACATCATACCCGGATGCATGAATACCCAAAATACAAGTTTAGAGTTATTACATAGGTCCAAATTTTCAAAAGATTGAATAATCGGAAGTTACATTGCCACTTGTCAAAAATACAAAACTTAAGATGGGAAAACTACTTCATGCATCTATAAGCTCCACATAATGCATCACTTCACAAACATCCAATCTCATGCTCCATGCCGTGAACCTGAAAATGATAAGTTGAGCCCACTAGCCCAGTAGGAAAACCATATTACAACCGCTAGGCATATAAATATGATAAGTGCACTATGGGTTGACATGAAAAGAAATGATCAAAGGAACATAACAAAAGCTAAGACAAACAATACGTGTCCAAGGAGTACCTACGTGTCCAAAGCAATATCAAAGTGTCCAAAGTGATTTCAAGGTGTCCCAAGATACCCAAAGGTTCATTAAGTTGTCAAAATCACCAACAAGTATAATACGTGTCCAAAATTGTGTCCAAATATCCAATGTTTGCCAAAAAAAAAAATTTTTGTACTTCAAAACACTTTCATTTCCAAGTACTTGAACACCACCCAAGTTTCCATTTTGTTTCACCAAAACTACCCAAGTTTCTCACACATGTCTAAAACCAAGTCAACACTTCGAGTTTCTAAAAAACACAGTAGATAGTCCAAAATCTCATTTTTCATTTCTTTCATTGAAGAAAAAACTTCATTTTCATTAGTACTAGGGATTTAATCCCTCTGTCGGATTCTGTAGGCTTCGCGTGCCTCTGTCGGATTCTGTGGGCTCCCGCGTGCCCCTGTCGGATTCTATAGGCTCCGCGTGCCTTCACCAAAAATCTCACCAAATGGTGGCATTGGCTTAAACACTTCATTACTACTAACATTTCATTCAAATTTTCATAACTAGTCTATTTCTCCATTTTCACTTCACTAAAACACATTTTTTGATAAAATAAGTTACACACACTCACACACGCATTTGAAAGTCCAACAAATGTTCATGTGACGCAAGATGAACTATTTATTTGTAAAATCATAGACCTCAAGTGAAAACACGGGTGAAAATGATGCCAAATGTTGATTATATGAAGGATTGAGCAATCGGGGACCAAACATGCATTAAAGGGTGGCCGAATGCCACCTAAAGACAGTGGTAGCTGCTGGAAATTAAAGGGGCAGCAACTTATGAACAGTAAACAGTGCAGATTTTCACCTCTAAGGTGTGAAATTTTAATCCAATCACGAATAAGATAGTTTAGGCACAAACTAGAGATGCTAGACAACAATTAAACATGGAAGGAGGTCAATTTCACTCTCAATTTCATCAATCAACAAGTAAATTCATAGATCAAAGAATCAAGGTTGGGAAAACCGACACAATTTGGGAAACACATGATTTTCAATGAAATTGAAGCCAAAAACAAGATATGTACAACAAATCACAAGTATATAACTAAAGGAGGTAGTAATTCTTTTCCTACCTCAAGGATGTGCTTGAAAAATGAAGGTCAGTGAAACCCTAAGTGTAGAAAACCCCAAATCCCAAAATGTGAGTTTCCGGTGCGAATCCAAGGTGAACCGAGCTCCCCTGGGCGCATAGAACATGAAAATAGCTTTGGTTCTTGAAGTGTTCAAGAGAGGAGGAAGAGATTTGAGCTTGAAAGGTGTAACAATGGAGGAGAGAGAGGTGCCTGTTGGGTGGGGAGGGAGAGGAGAGAGTTAGGTTTTGATTTTTGCAAACTTACCCCCATACACTTCTAATACAATCACCTAATTACACCTCACACTCAAATGTCACTTGTGTATATAATATGTGACCCCACCACTTATTTTCATAAACTAAACTTAAGTAAAGACTTTTCTTTACTTCAATTTATTTATGAAAATAATGAAGTACCCTCCATTTGGAAATAATGAAATTTCCAAAATTTTAAAATTCTAATCACATCAAAATCTCATCCCCCCACTTTTAGTACAAAACCGAAAAATGACACATTTTTCTCCGAAGAAAATGGGTGAAAGATGACCTTGCTTTACTAAAAAATAACTTTCGATTAAACCGTTGTGATTAGAAAAATTCAAGGAACAATTACCGGGACTTTTTATCGGCCAAATCGAAACTTCTCCAAAAAGTGATTTTTTCATACAAGTCTTTACAGGCCGATATGCACTCAGTTGAAGACGAGTTGCTTATTTCCCACCACAATCCACACTAGATTTGGGATAACCACACCAGTAACAGACCAGACTAAAAAATAAGCTGGTGAAGTAAAGCATGAAAGCAAAAAAACTCACTTCTCTGCCTCCTCCTTATTTGAACCATGACTAACCAACACCAACCAGATCATCACTTGCCGACTCTTATTCGCTGGACTAAAACTCAGAGCCACGGAGCTACCCCATCGCACAAAGGCACCCAAGAAGCTGAGCCTTTGAGATCCAAAAAATGCAGAAATACATGAAGAGATCGAGGATGAGAGGAGATGAAACACACTGATGATGAAGAAGAGAGAGAAGAGGGGAGGAGAAAAGGGGGTGGAAGGGGGAGGGGCTGCGAAGAGGCAGCAACCCCCACCCAAGGAAGAAGAAACCAGGTTCTAGCTTTGCAACCCCCACCCCAGGAAGAAGAAACCAGGTTTTGCAACCCCCACCACATGAATAGATAGGACAAATATTTCTAACAGTAGATCTTGGAGGGAGCAAACTCTTAACTCGCAACTTAACAAGATTTTCATGATAGAGGTCCTCCATTTCATAAGTCCTGTGAAAATAGGTCCTCTGATGTTATGGAGGATCGACATTCATGATATTTTGATTTGGAAAGGTACAATTTATTGTTTCGGAGTATCCCTTTAAAACCGAGAGTAAACTTTAAAAAGCGTGGTTAATGTAGTAGTTAAGAGAGCAATGTTACATAAGATCTTCCGTTGTACCAAAAAAAAGAGAGAGCAATGTTAAAAATATACAAAAAAGTGGACAACACATTCACATGGGGTGTGAGCTCCACACACACTTCACACTCAACTGTGTGTGGAGCCCATACCCTATGTGAATGTGTTGTCCACTTTGTTGTACATTTTTGTTGTGTATCTAGCATTTTTGTAGTTAAGATATCATTTTTTCTTTAGAACCGTGATCTATTTGAAGATATAATCATATGATTTCTACAACTGATGGTTAAAAAAGACCATAGTTTCTACTAAAGCGTGATAAAATATTCCATATAATACAATCCCGCTTATTGGCAAGAACCGACGTCTTTTCATTAACAATTTTTTTTTTAAAAAAATATTTGCAGTCAATTAATTATTATAATTTCTCTCAATTTTATTTCACCAATATACATCAACTTAAAAAACAACAATGGAAAAAGTAGTACTAGCTTTCAGTACAAATAAAATACTACTCTCATAAAACAGCCTTATAAGTTATCAACGAACAGCAACTACACAAACTACTCCTATTACCGAAGTTCCATTAGAAAGATTACCAATGAGCTCCAAATAAATTCTCACTTATGAAAAAATATATCTTGAAGTTAGCAAGATGTCTTCAATCGGTGATCTTTCACAGTGTTGGAGTCCCCAGCCCCCACATATAACAATACTTCATTCAACCAACCCAAGTGGCTAAAATAGTTCATCAATCGTCCAGTATCGGCAGGCCTACGTCCATACAACCACCACCCATAAGGCAATTTGAGACGATATGGGGTGGTTTGGCTAAATACAAAAAAACTAGTTTTTTTTTTTGGTTTTGTCCTTATTCAATTTTTTTTTTTTTTTTTGCATTTGTTAGTTTTCGGTCTATTTTTTATGGTTTCTTGGCTTGTGTCGACGAGAGGAATCTAAAAAGTATAAAATTATTAGTCAAACTTAAAGTTTTGTGAATAAAGACGAAAAATAAACCAAAAAACCAGTTTTTTGTCATAATTTTTCGTCTTTATTCACAAAATTTTAAATTTAGTTAACACTTTTATACTATACTTTTTAGATTTCTCTCGTCGAAACAAATCAAGAAATCATAAAAAATCGATCAAAATCTAACAAATGCAAAAAAAAAAAAGAATAAAGACAAAATCTAAAAAACTAAAAAACTAGTTTTTTGTATTTAGACCAATAGTTCATCAATCGTCCAGTACCATCAGTCGAAGAAATGTCATATGCCCATTGGCCCTAAACATGTCATTTGGATGGTGGATAGTCTTCTGTTTGAAATGTCAATTTACAAGTGGAGAAAGTCAAAGTCAAAGTCAAAGTTAAAAACATCTGTTAAAAATAAATACGTAAAAAAGTCAAAACATCTGGAGGTCAAACATTACGGATAAGCATCTCAACCGTACGGCTCTTTGGTTGCCCACAGGCCACAGGTGTGACCGTATTCCTGATTTTTCCTCTAAGCACATACTTTTAGTTTAAATATCTATGACAAAATTACAAATTATTTAAACGTCGAAACTTGTAATTTAACTTTCACACATAATAATGCTGTATGACAAGAAAAAAAATATAGAAAAGCAAGAATAGTATTTACCCAAAAAGAAGAAGAAGCAAAAATAGTCTCAATGAAGGGCTAACCATGAATGTTTTAACCACTAAAATAACCTCTGTTTTTTTTATAACTAGATGTCCGGGCCAGTTTATTCACACCTTAATAAATTTCAGGGCCTTGAAGGTAACAACCGGATATAATTCCTAATGACCCCAAGGAAAATCGAACCTGAGACTTTAAGTGAGAGCAAACCTCTTAGTTCCAAACACTAAACCAACCTTGCATCTAATATAATTCAACAGTATGCCGCACAATAATTCTCAGTTGTCATAAGGGTAAATTCATTATTAGGGTGAATTTCCACTATATTATTTTCGGTATTTTTGCAGTTGAACTTTGAGTGTGAGAATATTGGAAATATCGGAAAAAAAAATGGTGAAACTCAGCCTAATTAGTCTAAATAAGACTATAGATGCTGCGATAACTGTAAAACCAAGGAGGATTAATGTACCCTAAATTTTATATAAGCAAATTGTGTATTTCGTACTGACTCTTGAATGTTTTTAATTTATGACTTAAAATTAGTGTGTTAGGAGCATAACTTCTTTTGGTTGATCACATCCTGGAAATAAAAACCACCCCCCCGTATATAGCCAGTAGCCCACTAGGAATGAAAATCATCGCAAAAGTTCGCTTGGACACTTGAATTATATATAAAAAAAAAAAGAAATAGAAAAGAATGGGAATTATGAAATACAAGAGGTAAACTTCAATGCAAAAGATGGTAATTCATTTTCCACATGACATGAGCCCCAAAAGATTTTGTAAAGCAACAGACTAAAGAAAAAAATGTATCAAAATCTAACGAGGAAAGAGTCCTTTCGGAGATATCTGATAAATTTGGAACGATACTGAGAACAACAACGAGAAAAGAAAAATGGGTGAAGCAACACTAAAATTTTATGTCCAGAATCATGTGCAACCTCCACTATTTAATGCCACGTGGAGTTATCCCAACTCTGTGCACTCTCCAATCCAATAGTCCCTTCCGGTTCCAATTTGGGCTGAACGACCGCCACCACTGGCTCCGCTTTGGCCACCGCCTTCTTCCTCCTCTTTGGTTCACCATTCTCCGACGACGAGGACGACGACAGCTCGGGCGATGACCTCTTCGATCTGACCCGAACCGGCTCCGGCTCGCCCGAATTAATCCGGAGCGGGAAATTGAGAAGGGCACGTGACCCGCGCATGCGGAACGCCGCCCTGTCATAAGCCAGAGCCGCGTCCTCCTCCGTCTCGTACGTCCCTAGCCAAACGCGGGCCCCATTCTTCGCCGGGTCCCGTATCTCCGCCGCGAACTTCCCCCACGGCCGCCGCCTCACTCCCCTGAAGTGCTTCCCCCTCGACGGCGCCGCCGCTGCGACCTCTGCCTGTAACAATTCAGCTCCCGTGTTCGCCGCGGCGGATGTGGTGGTCGCCTCCGCCGCATATGGCAGGAGCCACCCCACTTCTGCCGCGTCGTTGAGGATATCATTACCATAGTAGGACGCCGGAATGGCGCCGGCGCCGGCGGAGTATATTGTCACCGCCGGGATGTCGGATTCGGTACTGAGCAAGTGACGAGTTATTGACTCGAGAAGAGCAAAGTCGGCATCGAAATCGCAATCTGCGAACGCCATTCCTATCCCAATCAAATCAGATCAAATAAAATGCAACTGAACGACTACGTTTATATACGTTACTAACAACTAACACTTTTTGTCGTGTAAAAAAAATTTAATTTGCACCTGCCGTTTCGATTGAATTTAGAGAGAGAGAGAGAGAGTGGATATATGGGGGAGAAAGGGAAAGAGAGGTTTAAATAGGGTTTGATGGGTTGGTGTAGGAAATTGAACATAGTTAAAAATTGGCAAAATTTGTGTACTTTTAAGTTCAACTTGCAGAATTTTAAACAGTTTTTAAGTTCAACTTGCAGAATTCTAAACTGTTTTTCAATTGGGTATCGTTCAAAAGAGCAGTGAGTTGTTTCTTTGAAAGTTCTAATTGGAGGGATGATGGATAACGTGCGTAAATGACTATACTATATGGCTTTCGGACATGAGTGGGGTCCAGGGATCGCATGCTTTAGGGGCGGTTTTTGAGGATGACATCCGAACAGTTGATCTCGGCAATCAACAAATTGAATTATATTTTGGTAATAGACGGATTGAATTTGTATGGTACTGAGATGAAATCATGACCACTGAAAACACATCTAACTGTTCATATGCTGCACTACAGAGGCGTCCTATAACACTCCGTCTCCGTTTGAGAAAATTTTGGGCATGGGGAGAATACCACGTGAGTACCCATGCAACATGTTCAGGCCGTCCAAAAATACAACTGACGGTCCAGATAAAGAAAAGAAAAGAAAAGAAAAGAAAAAGTGTGTTCCAATACCATCAATTGCATTTTTGGACGACTTAGATGTGCCGCATAGGTATCATGTCACAATACCCTCTTTGCACCCAAAATCTTCTACATTTCCGTGGCTCAGATGAATCTGTCATGTGTCATACTAAACATCAATGTTACATACCGAGAAAAGTTGCCCAAAAAGTGTCCAGAAAATTGCAATAAATGGCTCAAATTCACATGGGAGGAATCTCCGCTATTCATTGAAATTTTCTGGGTATTTTATGGGCAACATTTTTGGACACTTATACTAAATTGTTTGTTTCAATTATTTTCTATTTCCGGGGTCCAGATGAATCGGTCGGGTGTCATACTAAACTGTAGTGTGTCATACTAAACTGTTTGTTTCAATTATTTTCTATGGTGTGAACCTGTGACATGCTTTTGGTAGCCGACGACCATTAGAATATATATATATATATATATATATATATATATATATATATATATATATATATTTTCGGAATGGAGAATATAAAATCATAAGTTATACTAGCACATACAATACTTACGAGTTTGATGAATTAATATATATAATATAACACACCCATTTTGTCCCAAAACCGCTTTTCCTTTTTCTCCTCTTCCTTATCTTTAAAAAAAATAAAAAAAATATGCGATTGCCTTCGCTGAAGTACATTAAATCCTAAACTTCTATCACAATAATGTTGACAAGAATGAAACAAATTATGCGATGGATATTTTGTTTGAACCATCATCAAAACGGATAACATAAAAGTTTTTTTTTTTGTTTTGCAAATTGCTTTTGAAAAATTTGAGCCGACTAATGTGTTCAAAAGTTGTTTTCAACGTTCACGTAAGAAATCTTCAAAAAAAAAATAAAATGGGAAGAGTTTGATCTAAGCAGTTTTTCGCAAAAACTATATATTTTACAGTTTTGCGAATAATGCTTGGATCAAGCCCTTCCCGGTATTTTTTTTAAAGTTTTCCCTATGTGATCCCTTGAAAACACCTTTTGAACACATTGGACGGCTCGGAATCTAAAAAAAATATTTGGATCATGGAAGTCTGGATTACCAGATCTCGTTGAAGAAGCTAACCCTATATATATGGGACTTACTAGACTAGCCAAACAAAAATAAGAAAATGGATTAGGGTGTGTTCCACTAACAAAAAAATTATTTAAAAAAAAAATCGAGACAAGTCATTCTTTCACAACACATCACATAAAAAATCATGAAAAATCAATTTTTTCAAAAAATTGGATTAGTGAAACCCTCTCTCAAATCACCATTTTGAGCCCAGCCCCAGACATCCTTTGGCGTTAGCCGAAAACTCATTAGGCGAAGTTTTAGAAAATTCAAATTGTGCTTTTTTCAATGTGACAGATTGCAAGTGACAAGTACATATAAGTACTTCCATTTCAATTCGACAGTCCATTACGAAATTATGTTTAATTTTCACACTAAAAAATTATGAATTTACAAAAATAATTTTTAAATTTTTTTTCCACTGTATTAAAGTTCTTAATAAAATCTATCAAACAATATTTGTATTGGTAAAAAAAATTATTTTAGTAAATACATTACTTTTTTGTTTGAAAATTGTACGTAATTTCATAATCGGATAGGGGAATTAGTTGTTAGTTTGATTACTCAATCCTTAATTTTTGTTGTTGATTAGCAATATCCTCCTCAATATGTAGTTATTTTTAGGGCCTGTCACGTGGTGTCTAGGGGTGGCAATTCAACCCCCTCCAAAATCGTCCTATCTTGATCGGGGAGGGTATTTATAAAAGTTTCCGGGTATCGGGGTAGGGGGAGAATGGAAAAACCCAAATGGGTCAGGTAGGGTTAATGTAGACATCACCCCTCCCCGATACGGGTCTCGAAAATTTTTTATGCACAAAATTTTATTTTAAATTCTTATATTTTGACCCTTACAACTAGAATCCAACATTAGATATATCATTTTTTTTTTCATTTTCCTTATAGATAGTTAGATGTTGAGTTGTAATTTTTATTTTGTGAATTTTTATTATTTGTGCTCACTAATTTTGGAATAAAAATCTACTCCCTCCGTTCCTAATTTTGGAGTATTTCTTTAATACTCCCTCCGTTCCAAATTAATAGTCCACTACGAAAAGTCGTGCCGTTTTTCAAATAAAAAAATGAAGTACTTCCGTGTATCATTTTTTGAATTTTTTCGCACCGAATAAAAGAACTCGACGAGTACTTTAATTCGATGTGAAAAAATTTGAAAAATGATACACGAAAATACTTCATCTTTTGATTTGAAAAATAGCAAGAGAGAAAAAGTGGGGATCTTATTTAGAAATAGAGGGAGTATGTAACAAACAAAATAGGAGTGTGGTGGGGCAGGTAAACCAATTACCTGATGGGGGCGGGGTAGGGGCTACCCATTTATTACCCAGTCGTGTCAAGGGCGGAGGAGGCGCTGTAGATAGATTTTTGGGTCGGGGTAGGAGTATGGAAAAATCTGCCCCATTACCATTCCTACTTTTAGTGGTGTCCAGAGGCCTTTGCCACCCCAAATTTACGTGGTACAATGAACAATAATTGAGTGCGAGCGTGCCAGAGAGAGTTTCAATCTCCTCCCTCAGATTAACTTTGGAAAAACCAAATCTAATCAGGCTATTGTGTTTTTAATGGTTCAATTACCTCAATTAAGAGGATTTTTCTTTATAAGTGAAGAAATGTAAACCAATATACTTAGGAAATTAAAGAACAACAAAGAAACAAGATACTTCGATTGATAAATCAAAAGTAAATTTACTTCGAAAATGCCTTCAACTTCAAAATACAACGTGATGAGAACTTTGAACAGATGATTGTTACAAGAATAATCAAAATTAATCCTAAACTACTTCCTAATCTACTACCTAATCTACTTTGAACTGAGTTCGAAATCCTAAACTACTTGACAATGAACAAACCAAGCATCATTTTGTTTGATTGCTGTTTGTTGAAGATTTGTTTGGGCTTTTTCACTCTTACAATTTCTTCCCGCTCAATGAATTTGAACTTGGCTTGCTTCGAACTCAATCTTTCATAGTTTGAATTGGCAGTTTCTTCCCTCCTCTACGTCTGAATTTGAATTTTTGTTAATCTTCTTCCAAAAGCTTCTCATTAAATCTGCACTGTTGCTTGAATTAACCCAAATGATTATGTTTTAATAAGATAACTGCCTTTCAAGATGTAATCCATGTGTTTTAACTGCTAATAGCTTTGTATCACAGGTTTACATGTGGACTTCATACATTTAGCAGTTAAAGTCATAACTTTGAATTTGATTTTCTGTATTGACAATACTTCGTAACTGCCAATAACTGCTCTTTAAATTGAGAAATAATACGACATCGTATTTACTCAACTTTCAATCAATAATCCAATGTATTTTCATTGATAGATATTTGCCAATATTTGGCATCCATGATTACGTGTCAATTAATTATTGAGTTTGTTAATTTTATATGTAAACAGGTACATATACTCCCTACGTGAATGTATCTTGGTGTGGAGGCCTTTGGAGTAGCTCCAAGAACACTTGAGGATCCTTTCGCTACGTCAAAAATGACCTTTAATGACTATTTCTTTATTAGCAGTAATGAAAAGTGCCGGTAAAAGGTACTATTACCGGCATTAGATAAAAACACTATTACCGGTGATTTTTTTTACGTAATGAAAATGCTGGTAATAGTGGCTATTACCTTGTAACTTGAAAGTTGAAACTGCCGGCAATAATAATTATTAACGGCAGTTTAGCGGTAAATCAAAAAACCGCCACTAATAACAGTAATATAACTAGTTTTTGGTATACAAAAAACTGTTTTCAAAAAATATTTTTTAAAAAAGTAGTTTTGAAAATAAATTCGTGTTTTTTAAAAAATACTAAACTATTTTTAAAAAACCATTTAAAAAAAACTATTTTTAATACTTTTTGTTTTTTAAAAACTGCTTTTGATAAAAAAAATTATCCCTTAAATAATCACGCGCGAATTAAACATGAGAATTGGTAAAATCTATTGTTTCTATCTAATACTCCTATATATAGAAAAGAATAACACCAATTGGTATGAACACCAAATTGGTCAAACAACTGATTTCTTCAACCATTGAACATTTCTTCCACTTCCTTATAAAATTAGCAAAAAACGGTGTGCGTTCGCTACGTGCCAACAAAGGACCCACGTCGCCAGCACGTGCGTTACAGGAACTTCTGAGAAATCTTCATCTTCATCAAAAGGACAAAAGTGAAAAAGCGGACCCCACGACAATACTTTCAATTTAAAAAATTCCTTATCGGTTACGGATCATTAGATTAATAATCTGAAAACGTGATCAAATAGGAGGGTGGGTGCACTGCATCTTCTTTCTTTTGCCTTATCTTCAAGGTAAAATAAAGAACTTTTTAGGTGTAGAGTATTTTATTGGAAGCTGCCGTTTGGTAGCATGAATTTTGCAATGTGGCTCTGTTTGGCATCTTATTCATAAAGTGTTCAAAAACCACTCCATGACAGATTCTGTTCCGGTATTTGTATTGATTTGGCCTAACGGTGAAGGGTGTCACTTTTTATGAAGGAAATTTTGGGAAATTTAGCTAAACCCTCGTAAAACAACCACTTTTAAACTTCTAATTTTTATGCAATTTTAACCCCCATAATAATATGCAATATAGTTATTAGGTATACATAAAAAATTAAGTTTAATTTGTCCAATAATTTTGAGGGCCTAATTTAAAATAGGGCCCAAATGAAATATGATTTTGCCCCTATTTCATTGTTTTGAAAAATTAAGGGTCCTAAGTGTCAATAAAGGAGTTAAACATCATGGCGAGTTAAGATCATGAGCAGTACGCCGTTAGTCTGCTCGAAAAAATTAAAAACCTACAACCCTCCTTTCGAGTCTAGGTACTTGTGGTCTCAAATTATTGTATTGCCTTCCGTATGAATGTTTTTTTTTTCTCTCTTATTGTTCACTATGCAAAAAAAGATTGAGGGCCCATTTTTTTCCTTTAAAAGGTTAAACTTTTAAAAGTTCTCACAAAACTTCGAGGAAACGGCTTGAAAACTGTGTGTTTTTTAATAAATCTCGATTTAGATTTTTTGGTAGTTTTGGTTCATTCCTGTAATTTGTGATGTTATCTTTGCCTTATGGTTTTTCATGATATGAATTGACTGCTTAAAAAAAAAAAAACCAGAGGCACAATTTGATAATCAGTCCTACGGGTCCTTTGCCTTTATTAGATGTTTCAAGAAGTGCCGTCAATTCAGAGCCGTCTTAATTATATTTTCTATGTCCCATCACAAAATAGTAGTATTTATTGTAAAATTTTCAAAGTAATATGTAAGATTTCTTAGGTAATCATGAATCTGAAAGGATTATCCATAAACATATTCTAATACCATAACCAATAATAAGGGAAACATTGTAGAAAATCAATTCATAATTTGTTTTCATAATGATACTCTTAAACACTGTTCTATTGCAAAATCTATTCTGTACATATATAACTCCCAAATGCTTTACATATTCATTATCTATTCTGCCTACAATCCAAAAATTTATAATTCACAATCAAAATATAAAATGCAATCCATAATTAAGCTCCCAAACAGGCTAATTATGTGGAATTTCAAGTGAAGTGTATTAGGCTATAGTTTGTTGGATGTGCACATGCTTTTTACATCAACTTTTTATTTTATTTTATTGGTACACCTTTTGATCTATCAATTAAAAGGAAAATGGGGTGCAAGCTAAATGTTAGCTTTGGGCTTTGACCCATAAACCAAGGTTATGTGAGCTTTGGGCTTTGACCCAAAAACCAGGGTTATGTGAGCTTTGGGCTTTGACCCAAAAACCAGGGTTATGTGAGCTTTGGGCTTTGACCCAAAAACCAGGGTTATGTGAGCTTTGGGCTTTGACCCATAAATCAAGGGAGCGCTACCACCTCTCGTCTGGGCTGGGGCAGTGGGATTGGATTTTGCTTGCGCTCGCAGTCCTCATCTTTTTACAGGCTGGATTTTCGGAATTTGGGCCAGAATAAAGTTTTCCCCGTCTGGACATTTACCGTGCGCATTCGATACAACAGTTTTACCAATTAAATTGCAAAAACAATTTTGATATTAAATTTTGGAGTTTAAATTATTTGTTCCGGTGATGGAAACAAAAGTTTGATCCAAATTGATTGCATTGTTCCAAATGTTCACATTCTACTATTTCGAACCACTATTTGGACACATGACGAATACAATCGATTTCGAGGAAATTTTTGTCTCTACTGACGGTGGAAATAACTTAATCCCTAAATTCTGAAGCTCCCATTGAATTCTATAAATTGGCATCTCTTCCCTTTGTTTCAACACACCATAGAACAAATCTCCTCTCATCTCTTATATTCGAGTTGTTCTTGTTCTGTGTGAGATAGTATAGTGTTTAGTTTGCAGAATAATTCTGATAAAGTGCAGCTGCTTTTGTGTAATCATCTTATACTAAGAAGAGACGTTGGTGATGCTCAAACAGGCAGCAATTTTGTTTTAAGGAAAATATAGTCCACCACCAAACAAATAGCGGAATCTTGTTATCAGCCAAACATGGTCCTATATTCTTCTATTGGCTGATCAAACTATCTTCCAGGGTACCCCTTTTTTTTTCTTTCAACTATTGCAGGTAGGTTTTTGTGGGAAGAGTTCTGAAAATGACAAATTACTAATATTTCACGTATATATAGAAACATTTATGATTTTGTTTTGTAACATGTCACTGTAAATCCAAACCCGGCCTGTGTCAAATTATGAAAAAGTCAAAAAATAAATATATCAAACCCCCCCCCTTTTTTTTGTTGGATTGGGAAAGATGTCAAAGTTGGTATCTGGAACCCTTTTTGAATGCATTAAATTCGGTTGTCACTATATTTTAACTACTTTTGAATTTCCAAATTGGAATTGTCAAAGTAAATATTTCCCCTCACTATCTCAAGTCTCACCACTCGGTCTGCTCTCAATGACTTATTCACATCTCTCTCTCTCTCTCTCTCTCTCTCTCTCTCTCTCTCTCGCGTGCAAATTTTTTTCATTAATCATGATGATGAAAATATGAAAAAAGTATACTAGAGAAATAATCCCTCAATGCGTGTTTGTTAGTCTATTTTGGGGTTTTTAATTTTTTTTAGGAAACATCATGATTGTTTTGTACAATTTATGTCTTTGCAATTTTATCCTTCAGTCATGATTGATTTGTTAATTTAAATATTTGAAGACAATAATAAGAGAGTAAAATTGACTCAATTTACATATTGACTTTTAAACATGGAAAAATTTTAATGACAAAAAAAAAGTATTTTTGTGGGCCAAAAAACATGATGGAAGAATTAAATACATTGATAGATGTTGAAAGAGTAAATGATTTTTCTACTATAGCTACTCGTCTCTCTCTCTCTCATGCATGTTATTGTTCGACAAAATGGTGGGTATAGAAGGACATGCACAAAAAATGTATATATTGTGATTGGGGATCCACACAAACGATCTAAGTAGTTTTTCATCATAGAATGATTTTTCGAGCCTCTCCCATGAGAAATCAGCTTAATTGGACGTCTATAAGTGCTTGATCCAAAGTCTCTCCATTTCATTCAATTTTTTTTGAATAAAATGGGGGGGATTTTGGATCAAGCACATATGGACGCCTGATTGAGCTGATTTCTCACTAGACCTCCCGGAAGATCATTTTGAGATGGATGAACGACTTGAATTTTTTGTGGGAGACTCACAAGTGGATCCCTGAACATGATCTATGCATTTTCTCTGCATCTCTTTCTGTACGCATAGTCAGGTCCTTGTCGAACAAAGACTTGACAATTCTTGTTTGCTTGTGCAAGTGTTTTAATTGAGTAGCTTTGCATGACTAGATAGTACTGGAAAAGGGTATTACGTGTTGGAAGATATATATGTCCATTTTTTGAAGACTATTTAAACATCTGGTCGTTATTTTTGGCGATTTGATTTATTATTTTGGTGTGACAGAACTACTCTATTGGAGCTTGACTTGGCCGGCTTATCCGTATTACAGTGAAAAAGTTCCAAAGGTAATACAGTGAAAAAGTTCCAAAGGTAATACATGGCTCCATCTCAAGAGTAAACACTGATACATGGTGCAGTTCCTAAACACTCTCAGTTATAACACATTATTGTGGGGTTCATACACTTAGTACTTGACCTCCTTACATAAATGTGAGGTGAATAAAGAGTCTTTGGGCATCGAATGGTGGAGGCCCAAGATCACCAAACCGACTTAGGGCCAAGAGGTTATTCATTCCTAATAGTAATTATTTTCATAGAGCGACACCAAATCAGAAAGACTTGATATGGTTTAGGGCTTAACGGCTAGGCAGCTTTGAGTGTTTTGTGTGGTTCTGGGTCGCCTTCAGACTCTTCCGTTTGAAAGCGGTGCTCTGTCAATCTTCATTGTTGGATGTGATCGGTTTTTGGGCTTAACGGCAAGTGTAGTATGAGGTTGTTGATTGTGGCAAGTGGTGGTGGGTGCTGGTCGCTAGTGGAAGGGTGAGGGCCGACGGTAGTAGGCGGCTAGGGTTTCTTGTTTTTAGGGTTGGGGCCTCTTTGTTTTAGGTTTCGTTGTATTATTTGGTTTGACTTGTTTAAGCCTAGGCCTTTAGGTGTTTTGGACTTTATCCCATTAAGGGTTTTAATTTGTTCAACCATTGGTTGGAGTCCCGTCTCCTCCTCTCTCCCCCCATTTAGATATAACCTTTGTCAAGATCCCACGAATAAACTTTAAATAACCGCTGTGACTTATTGGTCTTACAGTCTGTTGATATTGGTATAATCTTTTATTTGTAATATTAAAAATTAATCCTCTTAGCGACTGATTCCTCACATCGATAGCTTCGGATTCAATTTTCTCTGCATCAAAGTATGTACTTGCTTCGAAACATACGCGAGAAAAGCATATTATAAAATGCACGTAATATGACCGAAACTATTAAAATTAGAACTTTGATTCTTTGCATTAAATACTACTTTGTAAAATACTATCTTTTAATTTAAAGAACGTGTATGCTTACTCCTGTGATGTACTACAATAATATTTAATGAAAATACGGAAATAAGATCTGTTAATTTAGAGTGTAAGATATGTGTTTTTTGCAGTTACAACTTGCGTTAAAATGCTTAAAAGTAAAAAAATTCTTCGTCGCGGTATAATCATTTAGCTAAGCTCAATTAGTTCTAAGCAACACGTGCACTACCCATATATATTTAAAATGGTGGACTATAAAAAATATATAGAATGGAAATATTCTTTAGAAATTGGGAGGAAATAGACAAAGCGACTTGATAACAAGTAAACTCGAAATAAAATGTTGCTTCGAAGCAAATAGGTTTGATTTTGATTTGAATCATTTGATGTTTCAACAGAAGTGTCTCGTCATTTTACAAATAATTTGTTCCCCCTGGAAACTTGATTTTGGTATCATAAATACCCTACAAAAAGAAAAATAAGGAGCGTTATTTGTTTTACTACATCTGATTATAGAGATCAAATTTCATCATTGCAAGAATCCGAATTCAATATATGCCCCGTAAAATCTTTCATAAATAGCAAAAACGTGTGTGTGTGTGTATTTCCCACAAGCAAAGCAGAAAATTTTAACATGTTAAATTGATGAATGGCTTTTCATGTGAAATGCAACCCTAAGCATATACTATAAGTATTGAAAATAAAAAGAAACTTACAGTAATTTAATTAGATTTGACTTTTTATTTTGATTTTTTCACATTAATTTTTTTTTTTCCATACTAGGAGTTGAGTCTTCTCATGAACTTATTCAAGGTTGATCACAAAAGAATTATTCAAGTGCCAAAGGGTTGGAATGAGGGGTCTGACCGAAACCTCAGTGGCTCTTGGATTCGGTCTAACCCTGTTTGACATTACAACCCAATGATTGATGGGTAAAGTCAAACGTGGCCTTTTATTTTGATTTCAGACTTGTTTTTAGTTACTAGGGTGTACATAGTCCAGAATTAATGGACCGATTTTGTAGAAATTCAGGAACCGAACTATATCTACACAGTTTCAAACAATTGAGAATCACAACTAGACTATTACACTTATAGAACCAAACCATCAGACTAGTCTGATTAGGTTCGGTTTCCGGTTCTAAACCATTTTATCATCTACAAATATTGAAAAAAAAACATGAATAACATATACCATTGGATGATGTTTCTTGGGATTTTCTGGGGATATAAGTGGGTTTTATATGGGTGTGCTGAATGAACCTTTTTGGATTGCGATGAGTCTTTTGGTAGAAAGGAACAGATTGCTGCTACCTCTGAAACTTTCATAAGGGTGTTGTGCTAGAGCTCTTTAATCTGGTTGGAGGTGATTTTTGTTGTTGTTGATTACAAGACTTTTGTTGAGGGTTGATAGCAACTGCTGTTGCTGGGTTTGTTTGATCTTTGGTTTGTTGTAGAGGCTGTTTCTTTGGAGATTTCTCAGAAGTTGCTACGTTTGCTGGATTTCTCAGGAGATTTTTGCTATTGCGGGGTTTGCTGGATTTCTAAAATTTGTATCTTGTTTCCTTGGGAAAATCTTGCAGTTTGGGGCCCAATTCCTATGGTGTTATTTTACGCGTTTGATTATATGTTTCTGCCCCGCTTTTTTCTTTTTTGTCCATCATTCAGTTTTTCGCTGGATTTGATGGTTTATGCCTATTCCATGCTATTGGCCGGTTTTGGCCCTTTTCCCTCTATGTATCCTTTGTCGAGTTTAATACTATAATTTTATTGTTATTTTTTTTAAAATAAAACAAACAAAATAAACCGCATAGCAATGACAATAATTTCATTAATGTTTTGTCCACAAAATATGACCATCAATCCAACCCACAAATTGATCAAGAAGCCAACAAATAACTAAAACAACTATTAAAATACTGTAATGAAAAAATCACAATAGGAAATAGTAGCTATATATGGGTAACACTCCGGTTAATTCGGTTTAACCCACTGTTTTTAATTATAAAATCAGGGACCAAACCATAATTTACAATTCTTATTTTTTTACCACTAGAACCAATATTCGATTAAACCATAGAACCAATCCAAATAGAATCTGATTTGGTCCGGTTTACTAGTTTTTTCGATTTTACATAAATAGCACATCCAAAAAAAAAAAAAAAAAAACAAAAACCCCACGATACCACTCTACTCCTCGCCTCCTGAAAGGTGGAATAAATCATATAGCCAAAGCTCGTATAAATGACTGATACATAAGCTAAATTCTTTACATGGACATTTTCAAAGTGACATACATTTCAAGTAAATAAACCATAGCTTCTCGTAATCGAGAGAATATTAGCATATGAATATAAACTTATTTCACGTCCCACATATTCATGTCATTTCAAACAACCAACTTGTCCATTTTAAATTTGGAAAATGATGGTCTGGCCACTCTGAGGATTGAAGAGGATGTTGCTCCCATTTCCAACACAATGAGCCTTTCTATTTCTAGCCCTGTGGAGACTAGAGAAGGTTTTAGCAGCCGTGGAGAGACATCAGTTTATGATGCTTTCAAAAGTTTGACAGGGGATTGAATAGATCATAAAGAGAGATTAAAAAGAAGAAACATTTTACAGAGCTTAAGGTTAAAGTTGTCAATTTGGAAAAAAAGATATGGAGGTTTCTTCCTTTGACATTTGCAACAAAAATTCTATCCTACTTAAGCAAGCTCGTAAGATGATGGACACGGGCGCTTGTTTGGGCATTAAATTTATGGGAGGAGAAGCTTTAACTTTGAAACTAAAGTTGGTTGAGATGGAGGAGGAAAGAGAGTTCTGTGATTTTAATGTGCTGGCCGGAGGAAGCAACTTCTTTCGCTTTGAAATTTCGGTCTTGTTTTTGGGATAGGGCGAGAGTCCTTGTTAATTATTTTTTGATGTCTTCCATGATGTGTTGGATGATCTCGAGTGACGTTTAATTGATATGTCTTTGGTCGATCCTTTTAATCTTTATATTCATTTTCAAAGATTAATATTTAGTAATTAAAAAAGCAGGGAGAAAGCTAGTAAGATATACTACTATATATCAACAAACAGCTTACACAACTTGACTATTTCAAGCTTAGTACTAGCCATACTAAACAAAACAAAACATTCACAGTTTGAATATATATATATATTTCATTCTCCTTTCTTGCAACTTTCGTTATTGGCTTTCGTGGGGTAGTCCTTTTCCTCCCTAAACTCTCTATATATAAGCCTCTCCATCCTTCTCATCCCATCCAATTCCATACTCTCTCTCTCTCTCTCTCTCTCTCTCTCTCTAATCATTGAAATTTTTAACTGAGCTTAGCTAATACTAATACGTACACTAATGGCTACACCAGACGAATTCTCGGCTCTCCAACTCATCAAACAACACCTTCTCGGCGAGTTGTCTCCTACAAGTGTTTTCCCAACTAATTTAACGACCGAGGCCTCCTACAGCTCTCAATCTGATTCCTCCTATTCACACACCTCTACTTGTGACTCTTTCAACACCATATCTAATGATCATTACCTGAATATTAATCCCGACGGAGTTTTTCACTCCGCGTCAAATTCCTTCACTTTCGATCAAAACGAAAACGATTTCTCCGAATTTCACTCGGAGTATCTCAACTCCGACAACAGATCAGTAAACGTCACTGAATTCCTTGACCAATATTCTGTTGTCTCCAATCCAGTTGATTTCGAGAGTTTCGATTTCGATGACTTTGAGTTGAAGCCTGATCAAGTTGTTGATCTTACCACGCCAAAACATGCTAACCATAGCAGTCAATCCAGTAGTTCTGCAACTTCGCCGACGCTTAGTTCAAATAAACCGCTGAAGATCGAGCTTCCTCCACTAAAGAAATTCGAGTGGTTGGATTTCCGCAAGCCGAATAATAATAATAATAACGGTGGTGGTGGTAATTACTTGGAGAAAACGCCGAGTACGGATGAGGAGATGCAACGGCACTACCGAGGCGTACGGAAGAGGCCGTGGGGGAAGTATGCGGCGGAGATCCGAGACCCGAAGCGGCGTGGGTCGAGGATTTGGCTGGGGACATTCGACACCGCTCTCGAGGCCGCCAAGGCATACGATCAAGCAGCGTTCAAGATGCGGGGGAGCAAAGCCATTCTCAATTTCCCGCTCGAAGCGGGAAAATGGTCGGAGAAGAAGAGGTGCAGAGAGGCTGAAGAAGGAGCGGCCGAGGGACGGGCGGTAGTGAAGAAGGAGAGGTTAATACTGGGTTGTGATGAGGAGTGCCAGTGGAGTTGGAAGGATGTGTGGGATCAGAGTGCGAATTGTATCTTTAGCGTCCCGCCGCTGTCTCCGCACGCATTGTTGGGATATTGACAGAATAACTATTCAGTAGTCACAGAGCACAGTCACGATTCATGCATGGGCGGAGATAAGCGGTGCAAACAGGGATCAGACCCTTGCACACCCTCCAATTATCCCAACGTTTCTATTATATTTTAGATTGCATTTGTAAAAAGTGTAAAGAAAGATTTCCTCAAAATTGTGTCAAAATTTTAGACAACTTTCACTTTTTCAATATTTTTTCTTATTATTCATATCTTTCAATTTATAATGTTTTTTTAATATTTAAATTTTTTTTAATAAAGCTAATTGAGATTTATTTATCACAAGATATAAGCATTTTTTTAATCAAATGTGAATAGTAGCATAGACTAAATTTTGGGATCGGGGGTGTATTTTATTTTATTTTGTGTTAATTTATGAATATATATGAATTGGCCCACCAAGAATAGAAATCTTTCCTCCGCCACTGGATCCACGTCATGTTTCAGATCATTTCAGCACCACACGCTACAAGAAAATCGTTCTATAGCAATGGTTGAAAGCGTTACAAAAGAACCCAAAAACCATTGCTAAAGACCCTTTTAAGCTACACCGACGGTTCTGCCAAAGCGTTGCAATTGCACCGTCGCTGTAGAGGTATAGTGACGGTTTTGTCGAGCATTGGTACAGACTTTTTTTAGTAATGGTTTCTTTAATGTATATATTTTAAATGTAATTACAAACTCCATATTTACAGTATCGATTTAAACCGTTGGCATTTCACATCTCGTCATTGTCACCAAAATCGAAGTTTGTTGGGTCATTTTTTTCAATCGAAACCATCTATCTTTTACATATTAAAGAGTGCATAATTAATTTCATACAAAAAAATAAAGTTAATTTGCTATCGCTACACTTTTTTTTTTTTGATCGGAAAAGAAGAATTTTATTAAAAATGGGGGAGCTATCGCTACACAATTGATCAGACAAAAAAAAAATTGTTAATGAAATTGTGTCTCGATAATTAAGAAGCTTTCTAAACCCAATCGAGGTAAATTTTTACTAGAAAATGATTAAATAAATAAGGAAAATTAGTTTTGGTGGAGTAAAATTAATCTACTAACGGTTAATAAAACCGTTGCTATAGTCCTGTTTCTAGTACTGGTTGATGAAAACTGTCACTATAGTTTTGTTTCTGGTAACGGTTGATGAAAACCGTCGCTATAGTCTTTTTTCTAGCAACGGTTGAACTAAAACTGTCGCTATAGTCCTGTTTCTAGTAACACTTTTCAAACTGTTACTATACACCACTTGCAAACAGGGGGGATGCTGAGCAGCTCTGTGCTACGCAGCGTGTTATGCGTGCGCCTTTCAGTGCCGTGACGGCACCGTTCCGACGATCGGAGACATCCACCACGTAGAGCTCCTCGAGTACTACAAGTGTACCGAAAATCAACTCAATCGGATATTGTTAAGTGCCTCATCGGAACACGAATAAATTGAAAAAATGGTTTCAATGGTTTTCATCTAGTGTTTTAAGACCGTTCTAATTTTTTTCAACTTATTTTTGTTTCGATGAGGCACTTAACAATATCCAATTGAGTTGAATTTGGATACAATTGTATTACTTGACGAATTCTACGCGATAGACGTCTCTGATCATCAAAATAGTGTTGGCGCGACGCCGAAATAGCCCGCACAGCACGCTGCGCAGCATCTCCCCTGGTTCCACACCACTTGTACCGACGGTTTTTTGAACCGTTGCTATTAAAACCGTTGGGAGATCCGAAATTTCTTGTAGTGACAAATTTATATCTGTTTGACACACTTAGTTATGGGCTCCATGAGAATTTTTGGTATTGAATTTTCCTAGAACACTGAATAATTAAACGGTATTGGCGGCTCACCCTAGTGTGTTTCAATTAAGGGAAACTACGTCTTTCACCTTGAGCTAGTGGATAGCGCAGGGCAGTGGATATAAAAGGGAATAATGCAGCCATATGCGTTTTGATGGCAAGACAGCTCAAATTGCCATATTCGTTGTAATGTAGCCATCGCAAATTCCTGTACAACCTAATTAATTATCATTGTGCCCGTTTGGTGCGATGCACGGGCCAATAGGAAAAAAATTTACTTTGACCTTGTTTGTGTTTCGTTCATTGAACGGGCACAATGATAGTTGTCATTCAAATAGGAAGAAAGTGGTAACGAAGTGTGTGGGAGGTGGTTATATTGAATAGGGTTTGGTCGAAAATGAAGAAAGAGGTGGTTAACTGGTTATATGTTGGCAATGTAGGACTTTGGCTGGAAACAATGAGGGAACGTGAGCAGTGATACAGGGAGTGGGCGCGTCATTTTTTGTGGGGGAAAAAGTAATTAGAAATCCTAGAAAATTAGATAGAGTTTGGAAGATTTTGTAGGCAAAACACATTTCTATAGGTTATTGATTCATTCTAAGTTTATAAATCCGACATAGATGTGTGCTTGAGATACTATTATTAAATAATTATTCGAAGGTGAGGGCGTGGAATAGGTAAAGATTGAGATCGGACTCTGGTCTGATTCCAAAAAGAAACAAAATTGTTACATATGCTTGAAGGGTAAAAAATAAAAGGCCTATCAATTGAGTTGGATTATCTTTGTTTGTTTTTTTTTTTTTTTTTTTAAATTTTTATTCAGCTTATCTACACTTTTAGTGATTTTTTTTAAATTTTTTTGATTCATGTCTTGCACATTTCAGATTCCCGTCGAGGAGAGAAATAATAAGTAAAATGTATTGAGTAAACTCTAAAAAATAGTTCAGAAAAAAAAGTTTGCCATTCCACTAACAAAAAAATCAGCGTTTCACACAAAAATTAAGACAAGTCATTCTCTTACAATGCATCATGTAAAAACCGTGAAAAGCCAAAAAGCCAATGACATTTTAGGTATACTTTTTACTTTTTCGATTTACTCCCTTAGACAAGGTCAATAAATAATTTAAACTTTTTAGACAAAACTACGTAAAATCTTAATTGGATAAAGGTAAACCAAAGTAAACCATTTAGCTGAGTTTTTCAAAAAAATTTAGCAAATAAGTTTTCCAAGTACTAAAATCATAGTTGATTTTAGCCTAAATGCGTTTAGTTTGGTGTTTTGAAAGAGTCAAAAAATTAAAGATGTCAAACTCCTTTCTTTCTTTTTTTGGGATCGGGAAAGATGTCAAATTAATCCGGAAGTAAAGTGTCTGAATCCTTTTGAATGCATTAAATTCAGTTCTCATCATATTAACAACTTTGAATTTCCAAAATGGAATTGTCGAAGTTAATATTCCCTTCACTCTTTTAAGTCTCACCACTCCTCCTCCTCCTCCTCTCTCTCTCTCTCTCTCTCTCTCTCTCAAGTTTAAGAATTTATAGAGTGTAGGGTCATCAGTCCCCTGCACCCTAGAAAAAGTCCAATTACCCAATTATTTTTGTAATATTTTAGGTATTATTTGTAAAAATTACAAAAAAAGTCCTCTCAAAATGGTATTTTTAGTATATAATGATATTAAATTACAAATATAACATTAAGAATCTTATCTCCACCACTGTTCACATCTCTCTCGATGACTTATCCACATAAGCATATATTCTCCTTTGCACGTGAACTGTCGTTTCGGAAGAGGGGTCCATTTTTTTTTGAAGAGTATTTAAATGTTTGGTCGTTATTTTTGTCAATTTTTTACTTATTTTGGTGTGCTTGAACTAGGTCACTCTATTGGAGCTTGACTAGGCCAACTAATTATCCGTATTACATTGAAGAAGTGGTCTTTGGACATTGTTACGTGGCTCTATCTCGAGTTCAGTGGTCTTTGAACATTATTATGTGGCTCTATTTCAAGTTAGTTGTTTTTGCATACTGTTACGTGATGTCCAAATATCTTTATTCATTACATATTTTCAAAGGGTTCAGACACTTAATACTAAACCTCACATAAATGTGCAATGAATAAAGATTTTGGACAACATGTGACAGAGCTCTTGGATGACTAGATAATTTTTTCTGTCTCAAAGGGGCGAGAGGTCATTCATTCCTAAAAATTATATTTTGCTAGAGGGACACCTCATCAGAAAGACTTGATATATTGCTACAATATTTGTGACATTAAAAATTAATCCACATATCGACTGATTCCTCACATGGATCACTACCTAAGTGTTTGGAACATGTGGAAGGGAAAAGAAAGTGAGAAACTAAAATGAGAGAAAAATAAGAGAAAAGTGGGATGAAAATTTCACTATTCACAATATTTAGATTTTTTATTTTCTCTCCTCTTTCTCTCCAAACCAAACAAGATTGCGGGAAAAATTTCAACTTTCCTTTTTCTCTCATTTTCCTCAAGTTCCAAACACACACACCTTCAATTTTCTGTCTGCAACAAGGCTAGCTGCAACAGCTCATCTGTACTTGCACCCTTATAAGCTGTATGGCTGTACTATTATGTAGTCTATCTTCAGTTAAAACCTGCTCCAAAAAAGTATACTGTAAAATGGACGTAATATGACCAAAACTTTTAAAATTAGAACTTTAATTGTTTGCATTAGTACTATTTGGCAAAATACTATCTGTTAATTTAGAGAACGAATATGTTTACTCCTGTGATGTGCTACAACATTTAAGGAACATACGCAAATAAGATCTGTAAATTTCTAGTTTAAAATATTTGTGTTTTATAGTGTAAAATATGTTTACTCCTGTGGTGTCAAATTCGGTTGTCAATGATAAAAGAGAAAAGCCTTGCTTCAAAGATTAGAGATCTATTGAACATGAAAACAAAAAAGCCTTCCTTACCTTCCGCTCCATGTAGCGTTTGTTTTATAATCTGGTCACCGAAGAACGGCTTCCCCTTATGTGCATAGGCTTACTCAAATAGGTGGTCCGCGAGCGAGGGACTTTAGCTCGATTGCTAGGCCGGACTCGCCCTACTCGATTAAGGGTAAGGGTTGGAGAGGGAGAAGGTCGTCTGCCTCTATTAAGAAAAATAAGAACATGGGGGCACCACCCATTGTCGTCGAAGCTGTTTCTAGGAAAGATTATGGTTCTCGGGTATCTAATCAATTAATCACCCAAACAAACAAAACCGGGGAAGCTTAAGCGGAAATGAAAGAGTAGGGTGGGGGAAAAAGGGGGAAGACACTAAATGGAAGGCTTCGCTTGCTCGCTCTAACGCTCGTTTAGTAGACAACAAGTGGAGTGCATAAGCCCTTGACTAGAGAGGGGCGGGTACTACACGAGCTCGTAAGTCAAGTACGAAACGAGCCTACAAAGCAGACTTGTCTTGCTTGCTTCTGGTGAAGCTTAACGCACTAGATAATACTAGGCATTTTGGTATGGCAAGAATGCTACCTTTTAGGTCGACCACTACGTAGGAGCGATTGTTGAAAGATCATCACCACCTCTCTTGAATTTTCCGGAGTCTTCCGGACGTCGCCGGAAACTTCCGGGCTATTCCGGAAATATCTAGACTTCTTTAGAATGCTCCAGAATCGTCTAGAATATGCTAGAGTCTTCTGGACCTTTCCGGAATGTTGTGGAGTATACTAGACCATTCTAGGTTCTACTAGAATGTTCCGGACTATTATGGACCACACTAGAGCTTTCCGGATGTTACAAGAATATTCCGGAATATGATGGAAGCTTATGGGCTCCACTAGAAGCATCTAGAGGCATGGAGTGATGAGTGCTTCTAGAACTATCCATTGGTGCCTATAAATAGAGGTGAGGTCCTCATTTGTGGGTATGCAATGCATGTGAATGCAAGTGAAGGCAACAAAGAGAGACTCCACGCAAGTGAGTGAGAGTCCAAGTGTGAGTTGTCCAAGTACTAAAAGAGTTTGTGTCCAAAGTTAAAGTGTCTTGCTAGATTGTGTGTGTACTACCTCTTGTGTGCAAGAGAGTCTTCCACTGTGAGTGATAGTGTGTGTTGTTGTACACAACTTAAGTGTACAAGTTCTTGTAATCAATAAAATTACCTTTGTTTATTGTGTTCAAACTCTACAAGCCAAGCCAAGTCGTATAAAGGTGAACAACCCTTATAGCAAACGGCCTACTTACATTATTTCTTGCTGGCAATAGTAAGCCCTTTTCAATCATAGCGCTCTCTCTCTAAACATTTTTCCCTGCCTCTCTTCTTTTCATCACTCAACTCGGGTTCTAGGCATTTTTTTTCTTCTTTTTTTTCTATATCTCTATATCTATCTATCTATCCCCGACCTTCTTCCTTCATTTGCTTCTCACTCTTGGGATCCCTCATCTTTTCTATTTCAAAAATCGATCGGCGGATGGCAGCAACAGCGTCATGGTCCTCATGTTTAGTCATCCTTGCATTGCTTTACCAATTGATAAGCAGCTCTTTAAGGGATTATTTGGATGTCGACAAGGATAGCATTGGCGAGGCTATCTTTTTCTCGTCTCTTTCCTTCTGAGATCGGTTTTTTCCGAGCCCCTGTCCTTATTGTCGTGTGGGTCTACCACTCTTCTTCACCATGGTTTCGTGGTCCTCGCCTCCAAACACTTCTTTGGCTGATTTTCTGTTGGGATCTTCGATTTTTGGCTTAATGGAAAAGGTTGTGTCAGTGGGGATGATGGCTATTGTGGTCCCCCACTACAGTTACCAGTGGGTGCCATGGTTAACAGCTTAGAGTGCATCCAAGGCACCTGGGTTTATTTGTTTCGTTGGCACCGCTTATCTTTGGTTATCCGGTGGTGAATTGGTGGTTTCGGGTTGTGGTGGTTGTTAGAGGCTTTGGTGGTGGAGGTGGTTGACGATTTGCACATTGCTTTAGGGTTAGGTTTTGGGTTTGTTTGGGGTTGGGGTTAGCCCACTTGTTTAGGCTAGGCTTTTATATGCTTTATTGTATATCTGGCCCTGTTGGCCTGCGGTATTTTCATTGTTTTATCAAGGCATTATAGGCCCAAGGGTGTTTGGGCTATGCCCATTGGGTGTTCCAATTTTTGGTTGGATTTTCTCCTTCTTGATGTACCCATCATCAAGTTTCTCTAATAAAATTTTGTTTGCCGATAAAAAAATAAATCAGAGATCTATTCATGGAGCTATTCTCAAATTGGAAAGGAGGTTGAATAGATCAAAACGGAAAATTCAAAAGAAGAAATTACTAATTGAGATTCGGATTAAAGCGGTCAAGCCAAGAAGTCTAGACATGAAGCTAGCTATCTTCCTCTTCTTCTCCATCCTCCTTTGATTTTCATAACTAAAATTCCATTTTACTTCAAAAAGCTCAGAATGCGATGGATATTGGAGCTTCTTTGGGAGTAAAATTTTATGGGGACAAGAACTTTATAATCTTCATAAAATATATTGAGTTGAAGGCCGATGATTTGCCGAGAAAAAGAAAGAAGCTAAGTCTTTGCTAATTTGGAGGATGGGGAATTTGCTTAAATGGAGGATGGTGGCTCACTTTCTTTGGAGTTTTGATCTTCTTTGTTCCCCTTGGTGAGGCAGTTTTAGTTTTTGATCTACTTTGGTGTCTTTTGGATCTTTGGTACTTAGGTTGTTTGGTCAGTGGTTCGGTGTTAGCCTTGTGCTGGTTTTGGGTCCTCCTCTGTGGAGTGTTTGTCTAGGCTTTTTGGGCTTTGTTGTTGTTTGGGTGTTAGGATTGGGCGGTGTTTTTCTTTACCGCTTGGGCAGGTTGTTATAGATAGTTGTAGATGTAATAAATTTATAATTCCTTTAAATAGATACCAATATAAATTATGTTTTTATAAAAGTTGAAAAAATAGCATGTTGGAATTTTTTTTGATCGACGAAAAAATCATGTTTGATTTATTGTGCAGAGAAAATGAAAATAGTGGTAAAAAATGTACTCGTATAACCTAAAACTACTTTTTGAACAAATTGTATTATTTTCTTTTACTAAATAATAGCGATTGGAAGTACATTGGGTTGGGTGCTCTAGGTCTCGATCTTAATCACATAATTCTAGAAAATGCCGTACGTTTCTGTTCTTAATTTTGCACTGCATTTGCGTTATAAATTCTTGCCCCCAAGAATTTTAATAGTTCAAGATGCGAATTAAAAAATGTTGTGCATGAACTCCCGGTCACGTAAACATAGCCAAATTACTGTATTTGACTTCTCTATATCAAGATCTAGAAATAAGGCCCACCACACACTAGGAAAATCGGAGGGACATAATTGTCTCCCGCCATGATGTATATATGTATGTAAGTTCCCTGATACCAACCCTAAAAGCAAAAAGAAAGCAACAGAAAATCATAGAGAAAAATTCATTTTTTTTGATGGAATCGCTCGACTTCAATCGGCATCATCATCGAAACCTTCCAGCAGAAATCGTGATCGAGATCCTCTCGCGTCTACCGATTGAATCACTACTGCGGTTCAAATGCGTTTCAAAAGTATGGCGATCTTGGATCTTTGATCCTAAATTCACTCTTTCCTCGTCCCAGAGGCATCTCTAAATCGCCTTTCAATCTTTCGATTTCTACTCCGTCGATACCGGAGAAGCTTCGTCGAGCAATGTTCTTCTTCGCAAACCAATTTTTTTTTATCGACAACAAGAAGAATTGGGTCAGGTGGCATTGTGTTAATATCTTAGGTTCGTGCAATGGCTTTTTGCTCGTGAGCTATTGTGCCGATTTGTATTTGTGGAACCCCACAACCAGGCAATCCACGAAATTGCTGTCGATTCAAACGGATCTGCACTACTTCAATGCTAGATCAGGACTTTGTTATGACTCTAGCTCTGATGATTACAAGGCAATCTTGGTAAACAGTGGGTTGGTCACCATAGTTAGTTTTAAAAGGAAGTATTGGGCAACCAAGGCTTGCACCTTCGCTAATGAGGATGATGGAGACAAATTGTATTCTGGACCAGTAGTGAATGAAAAGTTGCACTGGGTGGTGAATGAAAAGTTGCACTGGAAACGCTTTGTAAATGGTAATTTCTACATTCCAACTGCCAACCGCATCGTTTATTTTGATCCGTTTACCAATGAATTTGTAGAATTGCCCGTGCCAGTAGTACCTAAAAATGGGAAACACAGTAGTGTTATACCACTTATACTAGGGGTGGGAGTTTTGGAGGGATGTCTTTGCATGGCCTGTTGTGTCTGTGAAAGGGATGACGAAGACGAATACGATTATTTGTGGGAAGACGTAGGACTCAAAATCAATTTTATTGAGTTGTTGGTGATGAAGGAACATGGTGTGGGAGAGTCGTGGACGAGTGCTTTCATCATGTCTAAAATTGTTGGGGATGGATTAAAGGGGCTATATCCTGTATACGGTAGTTTAGTGCCATTGTGCTTTACAAAGAATGGTGAAGTTCTTTTTTTGGTGAATGGAATCAAATTGTTAGCATACAATCCCGATGAGATGTCCCAAAGGGAGATATCTCTCGATATGAGGCATTGTAACTCATATGAAGCTTTGTACGTGGAGAGTTTGGCTTCGCCTGCTGCCTATGGTCAAGAGGAAGATTGGATAATGAAAACGCAGGACGCCTTGCATTTGCTCGATTGGATGGGTCGCTGGGACACGGACTCTTGGAGTGACTACGACTATAGTGATTGGGAGTTCTTAAATTTCTCCGAAGAGGACAGTTCCATCGAGGAAGATGACGCTTTTGTGGTGAGTACTACCGGCTTCTTGGAAAAAGAAAATAATAAGGAAAAGTTCGTTAAAAAAGAAAAAGCCTGGAGATATTTCTTGTCAGCAACGGAAAAAAAAACAAAAAGCGCATCAGAGGATCAGAGACAAAAGAAAAATAGCACAGGTAAGGAAGAACCAGCAGAAAAAGAAACAGGAAACAAATATAGAGGTGGAAGATTTGAATAAAGAGGTACTCATTCGCAGTCCATTTTGTAAGTAATTCAAGTGTTTTTTAATGGATTGTTTTAGCTGATTGAGCCAATTAGTAGTTATTTTGGGATCATTTTTAAGTTATTTCAATTTGATTGCTTTGTATACCTTCCCATGTTAGCAAAGATGACAAAGCATTTTGGCAACACATTGCGTTAATCACTTGAAATATATTGACTACATACAATCAGAATTTCTCAAAATTAATAGTTCAAGTGATGACCTTTCTAACTCATAAATTCAATTGTCGCAGGTGCTTGATTTCTCCTTGAGGTAGGCTACTCTAATTTTTGGATAACTCTCACTACAACCTGATGGCTTTTTTCTGGGAGGACTTCAGTTGGATTAGACCGTCCCGTGGTAAACTTCCTTTTGGCGTCAATTACAGAGAGAATGAATTGGATTGCTAGGTTGGTGTTTTGCACTTTGTGTTCGGCCTGGGAGAAAACAAATTGAAGGGAAATACTTAAGGTTTCTTTTGAGTTTAACCAATAAAAGGGGGATAAGTTCCAGCTTTTGAGCTGATATCCAATTTTTAACATTTTTGTTCATGATTTTGCCAGTTTTGCATTTTGATGGGTCAAATCTCTCGTGGGATTTCTCCCGCCTCTCTTACACTTTTGTGTAACAGATTTCCCGCCTCTCTTTCGCTTTTGTAAGTATTGTGATTGTTGAGAGTCATCACCGACTTTCTTGAAGTCTTTGGATGTTTCTAGAATATTCCGGATTGCTCTAGATTATTCCAGACTATTCCAGAATATTCTAGATTCCACCAGAACCTTCCGGACTCCTCCAGAATGTTATAGGTCATTCTAGAACCTTCTAGAAACTTATGGAAGATGATAGAGTCTTCCAGGTTACTCTAGAATCTTCTAGAGTATTGTAGAAATATTTAGGCTTCTCTAGAAGCTTGTAGAATTATTCTAGGATAGTCCTTTTCTAGAAAGTTCTTTGGCTCCCTATAAATAGAGATGGGAGCTCATTTGTGTAGGTATGTTGGAGAGAAACACCAAGTGTGTTGGTGAGAGACACCAAGTGTGTGAGTGATACACCAAGTGTTGTGAGAAGCACAAAGTGTGTGCATGTGAGTGATACTCAAGTGTGAGTAAGTGTCTTGTGTACAAGTGTACTTGTGTAATTTTGTATTGAATAAAAGTGAGAATATTCAATACAAGTTTATAGTTTGGGGTGTCCAAACTCAACAATCTGGTATCAGAGCTTGACGGTCAGGGACCTAGAGTAGCAAAGCAATCGGGCGGTCATTCCAAGACGTTGTTTGTGAAGTCACAGCGGGGGTCTGTGAGGAGTGTAGCGATCGGGGACCTTGAAGAGTGTGTCGGTCAGAGATCGTGATTGAAGACGTTGTTGGAAGATAGTGTTGTTGGAGATTGCGAAGCTGGAAGGTCTAGGCACCAGCGAAATGTCGGAGTTTGGCAACATTGGAGGAGGATTTGAAAAACTAAACAATTATAACTATGACTATTGGAAGATGTGCATAGAAGCATATCTTCAAGGTCAAGATTTGTGGGAGATCGTTGGTGGCGATGAGACTACTCAACCGGCAAAAGAAGATGCTGAGGCACTACGCAAGTGGAAGATCAAGGCAGGGAAAGCATTGTTCGTATTGAGGACAACAGTTCAAAAAGAATTGTTGGAGTACGTACGAGAGGCTACCACTCCAAAAGAAATTTGGGATACTTTTGCAACATTGTTTTCTAAGACGAATGATGCTCGTCTTCAGTTTTTGGAAAATGAGCTGGCTAAGGTGATGCAAGGATCGATGACCGTGAGCCAATATTTCCTTAAGGTAAAGGCTCTCTGTAATGAAATTTCTCAACTCGACTCCGAGTCAAAGATCAGTGAGTCTAGGATGAGACGCATTATCACCCGAGGTTTAAGGCCCGAGTATAGTGGTCTTATGGCTGCTGTTCGTGGATGGTCGAAGCAACCATCATTAGTGGAGTTGGAGAGTCATCTAGCGAATCAAGAAACCTTGGTGAAGCAAATGGCTGGAGTAAAAATAAAGAACGATGAAGAGGAGGCCTTGTTCTGTAGTAAGAGGAATGGAGGCTCGAAGTGGCAGAACTTTGTGAAGTCGAAGAAAACAGAAGATGAAAAGTTGGAGTCTAGCAGGAGCTATCAAGCAGGGGGAGCTCGGTTCAACAAAAGTCAAAGTGATCAAAGGACTGAGGGATATCGAAGACAAGACATAGAATGCTTCAATTGTGGCAAGAAAGGCCATTACCTAAGAGAGTGTCCATTTATTAGAAGACCAGTCGAAGGTAATATGGTTACTTCTTGTGGTCACAATGATGAGAGTGACGAAGAGTGGGATGCTCAAGCTAGCTATGTAGTTCTCGAGTTTGATAAAGACATACCAACTGAAGAAGGATGGGAAATCGAATCACCTTCCGCTCTGTTCGTTGTTACTGAAGCAGACACAGAAGATGAGATAGACTTTGACGCACAAGTGGAGAATGGGTATGAGCAAACTAATGATGAAGTGGCAATATGCAATGTCGTCATTGAGCCTAATGAGTCTTCCTTCAAAGGAGAAGCTAAAGTTCAAGAAATCGAACACATGTTTGAAAAAGAGCAGAAGATAGCTAGTGTGACTGTGAATGGCCAAAGTGATCAAGAAGAGACGATCATAAAGAATCTAGCCCAGTTGCAAGAGAAATTGGGGGAAATAAGAAAACAAGAAGAATATACAAGTGTGTGGCAAACAGATGCCAACAATAAAACAAAAGAAACTCACCCCCGATTTGGAAAATGATAAGAAGGATGGGCAGTCGCTAAGGATGCCAACAAGCCGAGAGAAAGCCCGGAACAATTATGCAAGTGACGGAACCAAGAAACAATCAACAATGTTTGTGGACGGATCACTGGAGTGGAAAAAGATTCTTCAAGGAGATGAAGCAGAGTCGGTGCTGAGGGGGAGTGTTGAGAGTCATCACCGACTTTCTTGAAGTCTTTGGATGTTTCTAGAATATTCCGGATTGCTCTAGATTATTCCAGACTATTCCAGAATATTCTAGATTCCACCAGAACCTTCCGGACTTCTCCAAAATGTTATAGGTCATTCTAGAACCTTCTAGAAACTTATGGAAGATGATAGAGTCTTCCAGGTTACTCTAGAATCTTCTAGAGTATTGTAGAAATATTTAGGCTTCTCTAGAAGCTTGTAGAATTATTCTAGGATAGTCCTTTTCTAGAAAGTTCTTTGGCTCCCTATAAATAGAGATGGGAGCTCATTTGTGTAGGTATGTTGGAGAGAAACACCAAGTGTGTTGGTGAGAGACACCAAGTGTGTGAGTGATACACCAAGTGTTGTGAGAAGCACAAAGTGTGTGCATATGAGTGATACTCAAGTGTGAGTAAAGTGTCTTTGTACAAGTGTACTTGTGTAATTTTGTATTGAATAAAAATGAGAATATTCAATACAAGTTTATAGTTTGGGGTGTCCAAACTCAACAGTGATGTCCCGCCTCTCTTTCACTTTTGTGTTCAAATCTTTCACGGGATTTCTCCCGTGTTTGTTTCTTTGTTGCTGCTAAAAGTACTCTTCTTAATTTCTTCTCTACCCTGATGTCTGAGTGTAGTAGATGATATTGCATTTGCTAGGAGACTCTTGGGTTTTTTACAACCCGTCTGAAAGTTTTGTGAATCTTTTTTACTCGAAGGACAATGCCAGAGCATCAAATCATTCATTAGGCCCATTGTCACTGGTGAGCATCCTCTTGTTGCATGCCATGTGAATGAGGACAGGGAACTAAACTATATCATAGCGAGGAACCAATAGAATTGGTGTTAATCATGGAAAGAATGGAAAATGTGCAAATTATGATAATCTATTTCAGTTGATCAACCCAGCTGGTGTTCAAGTTGGAGATCAGTTGTCATATGGTAGTTTTTGGGATGCATTAGCTAGGCACCATAAGACCAGAGTAAACTATCCTGATCTTGCTACCTTTGAAGGCTCTCTGTTTCATGTGTTCATGAAACGATCTCACATGTGGCATGATTCTGCGAGACGATAGTTGTAGCCATTGCAGTAGACACAAACCAAGGCTATAAAATACCCTTTATGAGCTCTATGAAGTAAAATTTGTGTTCAATTCTTTCTTTTTCATAGAACCAATTTTTTCTTTTTCTCAGCAAAATGAATTTCATTCATCACAAGGATACATTGCTATAGAACCATTACGCACTAATGATTGGATGAATCCGACACTTAGACACATATCTGCCCCGAAACCCATACGTGAATTCATACATGTGACAGAGTTATTAGCATGCATGGATCTCTATGTACAAAAGTGTTGCATTCATTGTTGTGGGCTTTTTTAGCAGGGTTGTACTAGGTATTTGACTCTGATCGTTTGTTCTCTTCGGTTTTGTCTAGTTACATCTTTTAGTGCTGGTGTTTTGGTTGGGCTATGAAGTTTTGTTGCCTTTCTTGATGTGCTGGATCTCGGGTGACGTTTAGCCGCGCTCCTACGCGACACTATTGCAGTCGGCCTCACCACTGTCTCCGATAAGGAGAGGACTACGCCGTGCCCAGCCGCGATCCCTATCTCAGGGGCCAAATCACCATGGCCGACGCCTATGGCCATGGATATTACGCAGAATGGCATTATAAAGACCCAAAATTTGTTATTTACTGAAAGCTAAATCTTTTGCTTTCAAAAAAGATGGCCTCAATATCTTACTCTTTCCATTATTGATCTGATGGTGTGCATAAATTTCTTCTTATTGTCAGATAAATCTATGCTCCAGAGTACCCTTTTTTTGGGGTGCTCTAGAGTGCTATTGCAGGTATATATAACGACAACTTTTTGGTGGGACTTGCATTGTTTCAACTAATAAGAGAGAAGATTTTGTTAAATTCATATATATTTTTTATTGGTAAAACAGAATTTTATTAATCTTTGAAAACGAAATATAAAAATTAAAGGAAACCAAAGAAACGGTATCACAATAGATTACAAACATCCCAACTTGGTTGACACCCAATTGATTTCATTGGGAGCTCATGCATTTATGAATTTCGGACCTCTCTGTATAACTGATTTTTATGTAGCCGGTAAAAGAAAAAGTATCAGTGATCTCGGAACACCAACACATGGTTCTTCCAATACTTTTCTCTACCGCACATTCTTGTGGTGCCTAATATGTGGACCTGATATAACATAGTCAAGGAAATATATTTTTTCCTCGCCAAAACTTTTTGTGAGGGTGTATAAGTGACACAAAATTTTCCTTGCTAATAAGATTGGCGAGGAAATTGAATGCTTTGGTGAAGAAATCAATTGGTCACGGTAGGACAATTCTATTTGACCCCTTTGTTATTAAGATCAACAAATAATCCATAAATGTTTGACCCAAAACCGACAAATATCTTGTCAGGATAAAGGTAAACCAAAGTAAACCATTTAAGTGAAGTAAATGGTTGGGTGTTTGCAAGTGGTAACTAACTCATGCGATAAAGCTCTTAGATGTTTCATATTGCATTCTAGAATCGAGTGCGTTGTAGAGGTACGTAAGCATGACATCATTTTATGGTAGAATCTACACAAATTCAACCAATATGAGAGAGTTTTGTTCACTCTCTTTTAAGGAGAGTGAACAAAATTGCCCTCCATGTAATAGATTAGGAATTAGGAATGATGAATGACAGGAATAAAAAAGATGAAAAGGTTAGGTGTTTTGAAATAGTCAAAAAAATCAAAGTTATCAAAGCGTATTTTTTTTTTTGGATTGGGAAATAAGTCAAAGTTCTGAATCCTTTTTGAATGCATTAAATTCAGTTCTCATCATATTAACAACGTTTGAATTTCCAAACCAGAATTGTCAAAGAAATATTTCCCTTCACTCTCTGAAGTATCAGCACTGGGTCACCTCGCAATGATTTGTTCACATCTCTCTGATCTCTTGAACGGTGCAGAAAATTTTCATGAATGATGAAGATAAAAAGAGAAAACAGTACAGTAACGCCTATTTTGGCCTAAAAAATTATTCTTATTGTTTTTTTGAGTTTCAAAAAGTAATTTGTTTTAGGCTAATAAGTACTACTAAGTAACTCCTATACCATTTTAGGCCAAAATAGGTCCAAAAAAAAAGTTTTTTGTTTTTCCCCCCTAATTAGTCAAAAAAACAAAAGGCATGCTTAACTTTTTATGTCAAAATATGCTCATAGAAAAGAAATGTATTGAGAAAGGCTAGAATAGTCGATGGTTTTTCTAGTTTTGTTACTCGTCTCTCTTTCTAGCAGCATGAGGCATATTTTTGTCCGGGCCAGCTTCCATGCATCTCGACTAATTTTTTGGAAAAACTAGTACAACGACTCACCGCCATAGCCCTTTACTTAAAACATGATTTGCTAAAAAACCAACGTTTTAAATGACTGCTGTGACGTATTGGTCTTGTTGTCCATTGATATTACTATAGTTTCTATCTATGATTAGGTGTAAACTTCCTTGCGCATAACATTTCTGTTTGTGATATTACAAGTTAATCTGCACATCGAGTGATTCCTTGCATGAATCGCTTTGTATTAAATTTCTTGTCTGCATCACGGCTAGCTGCAACAGCCCATATAGAAGCATAGAATACCAATAATTAGTGAATGGATAGGGAAATGGAATAGAGCAATATATTAAATTAGTTACGGAGAAAAATATTACTGTAAAAGAAAATAATAGACTGAGCTCAACAATCGTGTATATTTAGTACAATCATATCATAGGAATATGTTATGATCATATGTAGAAGTTTAAGGAATTAATCCTGGAAGTGAAAAAATAGAGTGGAACATTAGATTATGAAATTAATTAACCATGGGAAAAAAGGTTATTCATTGTACTCAAATTGGATTTGCGGTTCGGAGTGGTTTGGAACCGGAACCATTAATATAAATCCATGGGCCAAACCATTTAACATGGTCTAATTTTTTAAAACTTGGACCAAACCACATTAAAAAAAACCGAACCAAACCATTGAGCTTGGATTGGCTTGGACTAGATGTGGTTTTAGGGCTATTTTGCTCTCCCCTGCCAAAACCTTGATTTCTGGGATAAAGATAAACAACGCACAGGATTTGGGGATGAAAGGGTTGGATAATTCGGTTTAGCTTTCAAAAATATAATTCCATGAAATTGAAGTCTTATCCCTATTAATTTCATCTTCTCTCATCTCCTTTATACTTCATTTTAAAAATTGAAGTTCTTTGTGTATGTATACCATAAAAAATTGCTACTAATGTATACTTTGAAAGTTGACAAAATCAACCTAACAGCGGATGTGAACATGAAACAAAATTACTTCACACGATTAAAGAAGAAAACTAACTTGAGTCAGTGAGATAATATTTCAAACCCTTTTTTGGGTTTTTGCGTGCATAGCACGGGTTCAATTGAGTAAAATTTTAACCTAGAACCAACAAACATCTAATTATCTGGATAAAGGTAAACCGAAGGAAACAATTTAGTTAAGCGAAGTAAATGGTTAGGGGTATTTTGAAATAGTCAAAAAATAAAAGTTATCTAGCCATTTTTTTGTGTGGATTGGGAAAAATGTCAAAGTTGTCTGAATCCTTTCTGAATGCATTAAATTCAGTTGTCATCATATTAGTTGAATTTCCAAACCTGAATTGTCAAAGAAATATTTCCCCTCCCTCTCTGAAGTACCAGCACTGGGTCGCCTCTCAATGACTTATTCACATCTCTCCTCTGATCTCTTGAACGGTGCAGAAAATTTTCATGAATGATGAAAGATAAAAGAAAAATGATTGGTACACACTATCTCAACCACTTCCCACCACACCCTCTCTCACATGTGTGGTGGGGCCTACTAGGACTCACCTGGTGAGCCCCACCACACTAAGGAAAACAAATGTATTGAGCAAGGCTCGAATAGTGAATGATTTTAATTTCTAGTACTGCTACTCGTCTTTCTTCCTGGCAGCATGCGACATACTTAATTTTATCCGTGCCAATTTATATGCACCTCAATTAATTTTTGGGGAAAACTAGTACAATTACTCACCGTCATAGCCCTTTACTTAAAATCATGATTTGCATCCAGAGGGAATCGAATCCTTGCTATATTACAAACAGTCATTCGCCCTTATTACCGGGACAATCCATAAATTGAGAAATTTTGCGTGCTAATGCGTGTTCGAAGACATGTCCATTTTTTTGAAAATTATTTAAACATTTGGTCGTTATTTTTGGCAAATTGATTATGATTTTGGTGTGCTTGAACTAGTCACTCTTGCAGCTTGACTTGGCCAACTACTTATCTGTACGTATTACGCTGAAGAAGTGGCAAAGATAATACGTGGCCAGGTCTCAAGTTTATGGTCATTAATTGGGCACTGCCACGTGTGTTGTCCCAACGCTTTCATTCTCTACATATTTTTCGAAGGTTTCATACACATAGTACTAAGTCCCACATAAATGTGTGGTGAATAAAGGTTTTGGGCAACATGTGGTAGAACCTCAAGACCACAAAATTTATTTCCCCGTCTCATCAGAAAGACTTGATATCATGTTCATAATGTGTCCGCTAAAAACCAACGTTTTAAATAACCGCCATGATGTATTGGTCTTATGGTCAGTTGATATTACTACAATCTCTATATATTGTTCGGTGTAAGCTTCCTTGCGCATAGCATTTCTATTTGTGATATTACAAATTAATCCGCACATCGAGTGATTCCTCACATGAATCGCTTCGTATTAAAATTTCTATCTGCATCAAGGGCTAGCTGCAACAGCCCATATATGCACTTGCACCCTTACCTATAACAACCTGAATTTTCGTAAATAAAAATTTTGTTTAATAAATTGATATTTAATTTTAATTTTCTATTAATTGGAATATTTTCCATTAATTGGAATATTGTCCTATTTAATTTATTAATAAGTCCTTTTTAAATTGAATAATTGGAATTCTAACCGTGCATGCAAGCATACGAGACCGAATAACACATCCGTTACACTACTGTAGCACTCGGAGATCATTTTTAATACTCGGAACCACCCCAACCACCACCATTATACCATCCAACTATATTGGTACACCTTGATTCTATCACCCCCCTCACTTTGGAACTTGGTCCTTTGACTAAGTAAGTTAGAGAGAGAGAGAGAGAGAGAGGGGGGGGTAGAGAGTGAGAGTGTTTATGCATGTGATGTGTACTCTTGCACATGCAAGAGTTAATGCTTGTTCACTTGTGCGAGCAAGTGGATGTTTGAGGGAAGCTTCCTAAGCTAAGGTTTTGTACCCAAAATTAGTTAGAACAAACCTTGTTATTTTAGGAGCAACCTATACATACTCATACAATACATGTATTTGAGCACATGCTACACAACCTAGACCTTAATAGGCTAGACCTTGGCCTCCAAGTCTCCATGAAACATGGTTCCATGTTTTAAGGGAGAATATTCCTCCTACATTTAGCCCACTAAGGCTACCCTCTAGCTATTTATTGCATTCACATGCATATTATGTGTATAAGCCTTTAAAAACACCTCATAACATAAGTAACCATGCAAAAACCTACACAACAAGAGGCATATTTTCCCCCACTATCATTTCCCACGTTGGTTTCCATGTGTCTTCCCATGTTTGCTTAACTTGCAAGTATAAGAGCCAAGGACCTAGCCTACATCTAGAGTAGAAGTTAGAATCACTTGTGTACTTCCCATGTGCACATTTAGTGCACCATTTATTCACTCCCACATGGAGTGAGGTTTGGCCAACATAGAGAGAGGGAGGCCAAAAGTTTTGAGGGAGGAGAGAGTGGCATTGTTTTGCTAGAAATAGGCCACCTTTTGTTCATTTGGGGCCACCTAATTTTGTTCATTTGGGACCACCTTTGCACTCCTGTATATGTATGTCCCTATTATTCCTAACAAACTAACCACCTTCACCACCACTTAGCCAACTTATTTAGGCCCTATTTAACTTCTTACTAAGTTAATTAGTAAGTAAGTTAGGAAGATTAAGGAGCCTCTACACCAAAGGATTGCTTTTCGGCTTCCGGTTTACACCCGGAAATCAAGGTAGTTTATTAAACTAACCTTCTATTTAGTTATTTCTAGCTTCATTAAGTTATTCTAATTAATTTTCTAAGTATAGTTTTGAAGCTTGATTGGGTTAATTTATGCATGTATAAGACTACTAAGCATGATACTTAGTGTTTAAGAAATAGGATTTCATGTTGAAAAGTTAATAAGAATGTTAATTAGGTTCCAATTAGAATGGTTCTTCATGAAATTAGAAGTGGGATTAGTAAGATTTAAAGTGATTAGAAGGAATTAGAAGATGTGTATTATACTAGACAAGGTTCTAGCATTATTATGTTGATATTTCTTGGAAGAACTAGTTAGTCTTGGTGGATTAAATCATTGGTTGTTGAATGAGATAATTTTTCTTAAATATGTAGATTAACTTACTTTAATGAGAGATTCGTTTCTTACTAGAAAGAAATATCTATTGTTTTATGAAATTCTTGTAAGAAAGTATGGAGTTTTTACTAAATAAATATGAAGGAGAGTTTATTAAATTTTCTTGTAGAAAATTTTTACTAATTAATTAGTGAGTATATTTTATGGTGAAAAGAGAAGTGTAACTAGTGTTGATTTAATTTTTTCTAGAAAGAAAGTTGTAATTTTACTAGATAGAGAAAAATATGTTTTATTAGAAAGAAAGTTTTCTAGAAAATAAAGAGTATATTTTTGGAGAGGAAAAAAAAAAATTTTTTTTTTAGAAAGTTCATAACTAGTTGAGTTAAATTTTTGGTGAGAAATTTCTAGAAAATGAGTTTTTGTTTAAATTATTTAGAGAGAGCAAACTGACTAGTTTTATTTCTTTTAAAAGAAATAAAATATTTAAAAGAGAACAAGCAAGAAATGAGATTTTTGATGAGAAATGAAATTTGAGAGAATTGGAAATTATTATTTTGGAGAAAGATGGTGTAACAAATGTATGATTTTATGTGGAAAAGTTTCCAGAGGAAATATTATTTTTTTAGGGAGAGTTGGTGTATTAAAATGTATGATTTTATGTGAGAAATGTCTATTTGGAGAAATATGAATTTTAGAAAGAAAATTATGAAATATTGCATGGGCGTGATTTTGAGCATGTGACATTGAGTACGTACACAATACGTTACGACACCGGACTTGAAAATTTGAATAGTTGTTGATGTTAAATTGGGTATGAGAATGAAAATGAGTTTTGAAAAAGAGATAAAATTTTCGGGAAACGAAAGGAAATGTGATGAGATGAGTTTGTTGTCACCTCAAGTTTGCGGAGAGAACTTGGAGGAATGGTTTTGATGCGGTAGTGCAGTGAGAGCACCACTTCCAATTCTCGGAGAGAACTTGGATGTTTGGGCTAAGTGTGCACAACACACGGTGAACGTATCTCATAAACATACTGGTTAAGTTTAGTGATATGAGACGGCCGGGACTATGTTGTGTGAGTCACGCGGTGGACGGACTGTGCAAACAAACTATTAAGTTTAGTGATGTACAACAGCTGGGGTCTCGAGCGAAAAAGTTGGTACCGTCAGCTGAAAGGAGGTGTAAACGGACCAATAACTTTCGAGTGGTGGGAGATGAATGAAATTTGAAGAAAAATGTTGAAAGAGGCACTGATATGAGAAAAACCGATTTTTGGGAAAATTAGGGATAAATGAGTTATGTTTGAGAAACTGAAAGAGAACTGTTTTGAGAAAATGAGACGCGACACTGTTTTGAGATACTGAAACGAAATACTGTTTTCTGCGCATGTTTACTTTGATCCGCATAGACACGTATGATGCATTGCATGGTTCACTGTTCATAAGTTTCATAAACTATTTTTGAACTTATTGTTCTAGAATTGCTACTTAGAAGTTTAGCGTGGTGAACTACTGGGTCTTGATCATGGTGTTGCACTTGTGTAACCCTGACATAATACCATAATGTTGCCTGTGCGACTCTGACGCATTATATCACATTATCTAGATGGATAGAACCGATACTTTGGAGACCAGTCCTATGGAGTAGGCAGTACTGCCTGATTGGGGAATGACCCAACGCAGGGATAGATGAAGATCTAGAACCACTCTGGTTGTTATTTATGTAGTAATTGGAGACATTATTATTTGTATTGAAGTTTAAGAATTAAACTTATTTATGGTTTGATGTACTTAACGTGCCCAAATTTTAGGGGCGTTACATTACCTGTACTATTATGTAGTCTGTTACCGTGAATTGGAACTTTGGTTAAAACCTACTCGAGAAAAGTATATTATAAAATGCGTGTAATATGACCAAAACTATTAAAATTGGAACTTTGATTGTTTGCATTAAATACTAGTTTGTAAAATACTCTCTGTTAATTTAAAGAACGAATATGTTTACTCTTGTGATGTACTACAATATTATTTAATGAACATACGCAAATTTAGAGTGTAAGATATGTGTTTTTGTAGTTACAATGTGTGTTAAATTAAATGCTTAAAAGTATATATTTTATTCAAATCTTTGTGGAACTTCAATAATAAAAAAATTCTTCGGTGAACCCTCGGTATAATCATTAGCTAAGCTCGAGTTCTAAGCAACAGGGTGGACTATCCAAATATATTTAAAATGGCGGACTATCCAAAATGTATAGAATTGAAAGGGTCTTTAGAAATTGGGAGGAAATACACAAAGCGCGTGACATGGTAGCTGGAGATAACAATTAAACTTGAAATAGGAGTAAAATTTTGCTTTGAAGAAAATAAGTTGGATTTAGAATTGAATTGTTTGATGTTTCAACAGAAGTGCCCGGTCATCGTATAAACAATTTGTTCCCCATGGGAGCTTGATTTTGGCATAATAGCAAATAACGCAACAGGAAAGAAAAATAAAGAGTTATTCTTTTTATATTTAATAATTAAGGAGATCGAATTAAAAAGTTATTCTTGATAATTAAAGAGTAATAGTTGCAGGAATCCGATTACAAATTCCCCGTGAAATCTTTTATTGCCTAGCAAAAATATATGTATTCCCCGCAAGCAAAGGTGAAAGATAGATTGATGAATGGCTTTTCATGTTAAATGCAATCCTAGGAAACTACGTACTATAAGTATTGAAAATAAAAAGACACTTACAGTAATTAGTTTGATTTGACTTTTAATTTTGCGTTTTCAACATGGAATATATATGTGTAGGATCAAGATCTCTTAAGGGATCCCTTATGTAAAATTTGGTGTGGACTTGGCCTTTTTTCAACTTTTCGAATCAAATTTTGACGATCCGAATATGTACAATTTTACCGAAAACTGTTTGGATCAAGCCCTTTTGGATATTTTTTTTGCCGAATCTTCACGTAGGCCCTTAAAAACAGATTTCAAAAACATTGAGCAGTTTGGATCCTCAAAATTTGGCTCTAAAAGGTGAGGTCCTCATCAAATTTTAATAAGAGATCCCTTTGGTGATCGTTATCTTATACTACCTCCGTCCCAATTTTATAGTCGTTCTATCTTAACCGGATAAAAAAACGATTATATCTTTCAATCGGTAATACATTTTATATGCAATATGGATCTTGTTTGATAGATCTTGATTTAATCTAATAAACAAAGTGTTCAAAATCACCTAAAACATTGTAGATCATAAGATATAACACTTTGAAAAGTGGCACGAACTCCCATAAGGGACTATAAAATTGGGACGGAGGGAGTATATATATTGTGGGGTGGTTCTTTGTTGGAATAAGCTCTTTGGATCTTCTGGACTAGGATGAGAGATAGTGGGACGAACAAGACATGCTTGAACCCCAGCCGCCCCCTGGTGGGGATTACCTGCACACGTACACAACCACGTTAGTGCCTAGCCCGGACGGTGGTGGTTAGAGAAGGCACTCCGATGGCTAAGTCAGTCACCGGAGGGAAGAAGTACACTGGAAATCTAGAGAGAGAAGTAGAGTTATGAGGGTAGTAAATGAGGAGAGAGAAGGATACCCATTATTGTAGTTGTAGTTAGGTATTGATGGGCAGGAGGCATTCGTCCCACATGCCCGGTGCCCCTCACGCGCCTGTCATCCGTGCTCGGAATGACAGCTGATGTGACTTCTATCTCTAGCACAAACACCATGTCCAGATTGACGTCACAGCACGTGAGTTCGAGTAGTCAAATCACCTCAAGACATTCCTCATCACCCACGTGCTCTTCCAGGCAGCGATGGCAGAGTAGGTGACTGTCGCATTTAATGCTCCATCTTGGAATCTGTAGCGTGCCTGGTACACCACCGCCAAACCAAGCTCACCTGAGCCCCCCACATGGCCGAAGTCGACTGACTCGGTACGCAAGTGGCCTAACCCCTCAGGTGCTCGGTACGTCGCTCAACGGAGATCCTGAAGGTATTCTGAGGGCCAAGCGGAGAATGTCGTGCTCTTGGCACATCTTGTTCGGCAAAACGTCATTCAAATCTATCTTCGTCCAGCACCGTACATCCTCGTTCTCCGCCGAGGGCATCATACGCTCGGCACCAGTGAGGCGGATCGATCTGCATTAAGTTTTGCAGATTCTCAAATCGTGACCCTTTTAACTCTTTGTGATGCGGAGAGGGGCCTTTGCCGACCCTTATGAACCCGGCCGTTATATATATATATATATATATATATATATATATATATAGGATAATGATGTACTAAGGACTCCCTTAGGATAATTTCGTGCGGACCTCAACATTGCGGATCAAATTTTGACGATCCGAACCGCTCAATGTTTATATATATATATAGGATAATGATGTACTAAGGACTCCCTTAGGATAATTTCGTGCGGACCTCAACATTGCGGATCAAATTTTGACGATCCAAACCGCTCAATGTTTTTAAGATGCATTTTTAAGGGTCCACGCAGAAAATCTTCAAAAAAAAAAAAAACCCGGAAGGGCTTGATCGGATCAGTTTTTGTTAAAAACGCTAGATTTTCCGCGTGGACCTTGGGAAAATGCATTTTAAAAACATTGAGCGGTTCGGATCGCCAAAATTTGATCCGAAAAGTTGAAAAATGGTGAGGTCCGCACGGAATTTATGTTTGACGGAGTCCTTAGTAGATCACCTTGCTATATATATATATATATATATATATATATAGAGAGAGAGAGAGAGAGAGAGAGAGAGAGAGAGAGAGAGAGTCCACTTCCGGTCAGCGAGCCCGGATTTTAAAAAATCCGGACCTCCACTTTTCTGATCGAATTTTGACAATCCGAACCGTCCAATGTGTTTAAAAGGTATTTTCAAGGGTGTCCGTGAGAAATCATCGAAAAAAAAATAATACCGGGAAGGGCTTGATCCGAGCAGTTTTTCACAAAACTGCAAATATACAGTTTTTGTGAAAAATGGCTCGGATCAAGTCCTTTCCGGTATTTTTTTTTATGATTTCTCACAAAGAAACTTGAAAACACCTTTTAAACACATTGGACGATTCGGATCGTCGAAATTCGATCGGAATCAATGAGGTGTGTATATTTTTTTAAATCCGGGATCTTGGATTGGAAGTGTGGGGTGTGTGTGTGTGTATATATATACTTTTTTTTTTCTTTTTTTCTCTAAAGAGAGAGAATTTCATTTCCAACGAAGTGTTATTACAAACTACCAGATATAAAGACAACAGAAGAATAACAACATATAGACAAGAAGAATATAAAACAGAAACCAAAACAAATATAAAAGATATAAATCAAATGAAAGATTACTTTGATTGTTAGATGTCCATGATCAATGTACGATGTTCAACATGGAATATTTTTCAATACTAGGAGTTGAGTCTTCGCATGAGCTTATTCAAGGTTGATCAGAAAAGAATTATTCAAGTGGGAAAGGGTTGGAATGAGGGGTCTGACCGAAACCTCAGTGGGAAAAGAATTATTCAAGTGGGAAAAGAATTGTGGGAAAAGAATTATTCAAGTGGGAAAAGAATTATTCAAATTTATTAATTTTCTTGTTGAATTTAGTTTTAAAATGTTAATAGCTTATCTCTTGAAATAAAAATACTATTTTACTAGGAATTTTTGCTTGAATTTGGAAAGATTGACATGGTCTTCAATTTGGTGTAATTAATATGGATATTCATGGGATGTTTCGAATTTGAGGAGTATAATGGCCATTACTTTTGTTAAGAGGATGTATTTGTAAGTTTCTTACAAATTAAAGACTTGGCGCTGAATTCCTTTGAATAATTGCGATGGGGTCTTGAATTTGATAGAAGACCAATGATAAATTCTATCAATAAGATGAAGCTACAATTATATTGTACATGAATATACAATAATGTCTGTGTCAACTTGTCACGACTCCGAACCTAACCCATCTTTGTAGGTCTTAGTTACAAGAGAGTGTTGGTGAAATCATTGCTAAGGCTATTTTATAGAATTATCTAAACATGCATAAAGCCAATTACTAGTGGGGACACAAATATGTTAACTATATGAATAATGTAACTTTGCACAAGGATCTCAAAAAGCCAGATCATCAGAGTTGTGTCATATAACACTTCTCAAACTATCTATAAATATACATAAGTCAAAAAGGGTAGTTTAGTACAAACTTCATATCTACAAGTTTAATCAAGTCTTTACATAAATAGCAAGTCCAAAAAAAACCTCACATCACCACTATACTCACCTCCTGAAAGGTGGAATAAATCATAAGGCTAAGCTCATATGAATAGCTGATACATAAGCTAATTAAGCGATTTTCATGGACATTCTCAAAGAGACATTTCAAGTAAATATCATTTTTAAATTGGAAAAATGATAGTTTGGCCACTGCGAGGATTGAAGAGGATGTTGCTCCCATTTCCAACACAATGAGCCTTTCTCTTTCTAGCATGTTTATTATGGGAAGAAGCTTTCAATGAATGAGATTTCTATATCTACTGGTATGGAGATTAGAGTATGTTTTAGCATCCTTGGAGAGAGATCAATTCATGATGCTATTCAAAAGTTGGAAAGGGGATTGAATAGATCATAGAGAAAGATTAAAAAGAAGAAACATTTTACAGAGCTTAATTGGGTTTAATTTTCTTCTTTTGACATTCGCAACACAAAGTCTATCATATTTAAGCAAGCTCGTAAAATGATGGATATAGGTGCTTGTTTTGGCGTTACATTCATGGGGAGAAGAGCTTTAATTTAAAGATGTTGGTTGAGATGGAGGAGAAAAAAAGAGTTATGTGATTTTGATGTGATGCAGGAAGAAGCTTCTCTCTCTCTCCAGAATTTAAATTCTATTCCATTCTCTTTCTTTCTTGATTTGGCTGAGTTTTGATTGAGGTTTGTTTAGGTGCTTGGTTTTCTTTCTTTGAATGGTGGTTCAGATGTCAGCCTTTTCAGCGGGGTTTGAGAGTTTTCGGTGTGTTAGATATTTATGGTTAATTTGCTTCGGTTCTGTTTGCTTCCATTAGCTAGGGGTGAGGGAGTTTTGGCTGTGTGTCTTTTTTAGCAGGGTTGTGCGTGTTGGACTGTGATGTTTGGAAAATGCTACAATACACATCCCTTATTTGGGTGTGTATCATACACACTCATGATACACACCCATGCAAAAGTTACGATTTTTTGCGAAAAGTTAAGAATTTTTTTGGAAAAGTTACGAATTTTTTTGTAAAGGTTATGAATTTTTTTTGTAAAAGTAACGAGACACACCAAAATGTTACGAATCATAAAAAATGTTACGAATCATATTACTGAAAAGTTACGAAAAACTAAAAAATATTACGATTGTCGATCAGGTGGCACAATCTGAACCATACAATGTGTGCATATGATATACCTAAATAAAAGGTGTGTATTGTAACTATTTCCGTGATCTTTTGTCATCTTCGGTTTTGTCAGGTTGCATCTTCTAGAGGTCCTATTTTGGCTGGGCTACGAGTTTCGGTCGTGTTTTGGGTTTTTGGGATAGGGCGAGGGTACCGTTATTGTTATTTTTGGTTGATTTTTTGCCTTCTTTGATGTGTTGGATTTGGAATGACGTTTAACTAATGTGCCTTTGGCCTTTTATTTATTTATCTTTATATTCATTTTCAAATATTAATAAATTTCATTTATCGATTAAAAAAAGTAGGGGGTAATTAGAGTAGTATATTAAAATATCACTAAACACCTCCACGGCTCCACCTTGACTAGGGCTAAATTTGGTTTTTTGGTTTATTGGATTATTTGATTTTGTCCTTATTCAAATTTTTTTTGCATTTGTTAGTTTTTGATTAGATTTTTGAGGTTTTAGCAGAGCATGCCGACGAGAGGAATCTAAAAAGTATAAAATTATTAGCCAAACTTAAAGTTTTGTGAATAAAGACAAAAAATAAACCAAAAAACCAAAAAACCAATAATCCAATTTGGTTTATTTTTGTCTTTATTCACAAAACTTTAAGTTTGGCTAATAATTTTATACTTTTTAGATTCCTCTCTCGTCGAGAAGTTTCCAAGAAAACCAAAAAAAATCTAATCAAAAACTAACAAATGCAAAAAAAAATTGAATAAAGACAAAACTAAATAATCCAATAAACCAAAAAACTAAATTTAGCCAAACTAGGCCTAGTTCAAGCTCAGTACTTAAACATTCACAGTTTGACTATTTTATTCTCCTTTCGCAAAACTGAGACCCAACTTTTATATATATATATATATATATTGGCTTTCGTGGGGGAGTAATTTTCTTCCCTCTGTATAAAAGCCTCTCCATCCAATTCCAAAGTCACTCTCTCTCTCTCTCTCTCTCTCCGAATTCTGTGATTCCAAGAAGTTCAATATACAGTTGTACATACATATTTATCTCCTTATATATCCATATATATAAACACCATACCAGACGAAGTAATATAATGGCCACACCAGACGAAGTCTCGGCTCTCCAACTCATCGAACAACATCTTCTCGGCGAGTTCTCTCCTGTCAATTACTTTTGCGACACAAACGATGTTTTTCCGACTTTAACTGAGAGTTCAAGCTCTCAATCTGGTTCCTCCTACGAATCACACACCTCTAGCTCTGACTCTTTCAACTCCATATCCCATCATTACCTGCACAATCCCAACGGAGTTTCGAATTTCTTCACTTTCAATGAATACGAAAATGATTTCTCTGAATTTGAGTCCGCATATCTGAACTCGATGAACAGTGTAAACGTCACTGAATTCCCCGACCATTCTGTTGTCTCGAATCCAGTCGATTTCGAGAGTTTCGATTTTGATGACTTTGAGTTGAAGCCTCAGATAGTTGATCTTACTACGCCAAAACATGCTAACTTAGTAAGGAGTCAACCCAGTAGTTCTACAACTACGTCGACGTTTGGTTCAAATAAACCGTCGCTGAAGATCGAGCTTCCTCGACTAAAGAAATTCGAGTGGTTGGATTTCCGCGAACCGAGTAATAACAATAACAACAAGGCTGGTGATGATAATTATTTGGAGAAAACGTCAAGTTCGAACCAGGAGATGCAGCGGCACTACCGAGGGGTGCGGCAGAGGCCGTGGGGGAAGTACGCGGCGGAGATCCGAGACCCGAAGCGGCGTGGGTCGAGGATTTGGCTGGGGACATTCGACACCGCTCTCGAGGCCGCCAAGGCATACGATCAAGCAGCGTTCAAGATGCGGGGGAGCAAAGCCATTCTCAATTTCCCGCTCGAAGCGGGAAAATGGTCGGAGAAGAAGAGGTGCAGAGAGGTTGAAGAAGGAACGGCGTCCAAGCAACAGGCGGTGGTGAAGAAGGAGAAATTAATGCTGGGTTGTGATGAGGAGTGCCAATGGAGTTGGAAGGATGTGTGGGATCAGAGTGCGAATGGTATTTTTAGCGTCCCGCCGCTATCTCCATACCCATTGTTGGGATATTAACGGAGTAATTATTCAGTAGTCTTGGAGAACAACCACGATCAATGTAGTGCTCCAAATCATTTCAGCATCACGCATTTATGTCTGTTTCGAACCCTTAATTGATGGAACACTGATATTGGCAGGTCACCTTAGTGTGTTTTTTGAAATGTCACTCTAGTGTGTTTCAATTAGGAAAACTACGGCTTTCACATTAAGGTGTCAATTTTTTTAATTCTTCACCACAATTATTGTTGAAGTTACTTATTTGTTCGGATGGAAATTGGAAGAAATGGAAAGTATAAAAATGTAAACTACTAACATTAAGGGGTATTTTTGGAAAAAATAATCCAAATGGAATATTTTTTTATCCTTATTCAAAAATTATCTGGATTTGTTAATTTTGCGTCTATTTTTTGTGGATTATTAGTTTGTTTCGAATGTTGCTATATATATGTCCTTATTCAATAAACTTTAGTAATTTTTATTCTTTCCGTCACAAATGATTTCATTGGGATCTCAATGCATTTGTGATTTGTGAACCTTTATCTGTATAACAGACTTTTGAAAAGAACTGATGTTTATGCAGGAATTAATAAAAGAAAAATTACTCAATAGTCTTGGGACACCACCGCGTGATTACCGCTATATCTTTCTCCATTGCACATTCCTGTCAACGCCAATGCTAAGTTTATAAATCTAACATAAATGTTACATATGATGGAAGTGTAAAAAATAAAATGAGTTCGGATTGTCTTCATTGTTTTTATTTTCATTCAGGTTTACCTACACTTTTGCTGATTTTTTTAAATTTTTTGATTCATATCTTTGACATTTCATATCTTCATTGATGAGAGAAATAAAAAATAAAATGTATTTGTTAAACTCTAAAAAAAAAAGTGCGCCAAATTTATTTGTTTTGGTCTTTTAAAATTTCTTTTAAATTTTAGGTATAATTTTTACTTTTTCAATTTACTTCCTTAGATAAGATCAATAAATAATCTATACTGTTTTTTAGAAAAAACTAATTAAAATCTTAACAGGATAGAGATAAACCAAAACAAACCATATATGTATGCCAAATGCGTTTAGTTACCTTTGTCTGGTGTTTTGAAAAAGTCAAAAAAAATCAAAGTGTCTGAATCCTTTTGAAAACATTAAATTCAATCCTCCTCACACTACTCCAACTTTTGAATTTTCAAACCCCTCACTCTGTCAAGTCTCACCGCTCCTTCTCTTCTCAATGACTCATTCTTTCTCACCGCTCCTTCTCCTCTCAATCAAATCTTTAAACTGATAAATAATTATATGTCTAATATAAATTTTGTTGAATAGATCTCGATTAATTCAGTGAGACAATATTTTTGAAATTCCATAATGATAGTAATGATAATGCCAAAACTGTCTTGATTGTGACAAAATTTCAATGCATGAAAGACACAAAAACTACCAAAATAAACTAAAATCCGGACTGAAAAATTAATATTTTAGATTTTATTTGTAAAAATTATGAAAAAAAATTCTCTTCAAATTGTATTTTTAATTTATAATGATAATATTTTATAATTAATTTATAAATACAACATATGAATTTTGCGTCCACCCCCATTGTTAATATTTCTCTCAATGACTTAATGACTTATTCACGTCTCTTTCTTAGGGATGGCACTATCGATCGGAAGCGAAGCGAAGAACCAAACCAAAATCGATTTTTTCTTTGAATCAGAACCCGATTTTTTGCCCCGTGGATGCGGGTGTGGGTTCGATGGATGGAAAACCGAACGGGTTCGGTTATGGGTTCACCTGGAACCCGAACCGAACCGAACTTATATTAATTACATAAGACCCCCTATATTATATATAAATATTACATAAACCTATATATATATATATATATATATATATATATATATATATATATATATATATATATATATATATTTGAAAATTACCATTTTCCCCTTCATATATATACATAGCATTTTTAGGTAGGATTTCAAAATCACATTTTCTCTAAATCAAAGAGGCCGTGACAGGTGACTTGTGAGATTCAGAGATTGACTTCCACCGACCACCGACTGCCGTAAGCCTCTCTCTCTCTCTCTCTCTCTCTCACACACACACACACACACATAGTCCATGGCAATGGCATAGAACGATTTCATGTTTTTTCAATTTTTTTGAGATAATAAAATATCCTAAACTCAATTTATTCATGTTTTAGTACGGTTTGGGGCGGGGCGGGATGGGTACAATTCGGTTACCCAAATGGGTAGCTATTTTTTCCTTCACAAAATTGGTTACCCGAAATTACCCGTACCCCGAATAGTTAGATTATGGTTCATCCTCTCCCTTTTCCGAGCCGAACCCGAACCGAACCGAACCGAAACCCTTTGGGTTTGGGTGCGGATCAGCCAAAACCCGAACCGATCTGCCCCATTGCCATCCCTACCCTCTCTCCCCGGCCATAAGCATATTCTTGTTAATTTGCATGTGAACGTACCGTAGTTTTTGTATGATTAGGTAGCTCTGTAGGATATACGTGTTGCAAACTTGGAAGAGGTGTCCATTTTTTGAAGAGTATTTAAATTTTTTAGTCATTATTTTTGTCAATTTGTTTATTATTATGTTGTGCTTGAACTACGCCACTATATTGGAGCTTGACTAGGTCAACTAATGTAAGCGGCAAATATAATAAGTGGCTCTATCTCCGTTTCGGTGGTCTTGGGGCACCGCTACATGATGCTCGTTTATACTTGCACCCTTATTTGTACTATTGTGTCTAGTCTATTACCGCGATTTGAAACTTCATTTAAAACCTACTCAAGAAAAGTATACTATAAAATGCACTTAATTAATATGACCAAAACTATTAAAATTAGAACTTTGATTCTTTGCGTTAAATACGTACTTGGTAAAATATTATCTGTTAATTTAGAGAACGATATATTTACAAATAAGATCTGTTGATTTAGTGTGTAAAATAGGTTTGATTTAGAATTGAATTATTTGATGTTTCAACAGAACTGTTTGGTCATCCTATAAACAATTTGTTCCTCATGGGAACTTGATTTTGGCATAAAAACAAATAACGCAACAGGAAAGAAAAATAAGAGTTATTCTCTTTACATTTTATAATTGAAGAGATCGAATTTCATAACTATAGGAATCCAATTACAATATATTCCCCGTAAAATCTTTTATTGCTTAGCAAAAATATGTACATATATTCCCCGCAAGCAAAGTAGAAAATTTTAACAATTTAAATTGATGAATGGTAGTTTTTCATGTGTAATGCAACCCTAAGCAAATACTGTAGGCATTGAAAATAATAAAAAAAAACTTACAGTAATTAACTAGATATGACTTTTTATTTTGATTTTTCAGCATGGAAAGTTTTTCAGTACTAGGAGTTGAGTCTTCTCATTAGTAGGGATGACAATGGATAGGGTATGGATCGGGGGACCCTATTCTACCCCCAATCCCCAATCCCCAATTGGGAAGTTCTTCCCCATCTCCACCTCCATACCCAAAATAGATAGTAGACAATCCACCATACCCGCCTCCCAATGGGAGATCGGATATATTCGGATAAATCCATATCCAAACTAATTGAAAAAAAGAGAAAAAAAGGAGAGGATTAGTTCTAATTTATGTGTCTTATACTAACAAAAACGACCATTTAAAACAAAATAGAATATAAAGTTGCAAAGAAATGATAGTCTACCAAGATTATATACAATTTTTAAAACTACCATGATTAAACTTTTTTTAACACTTAACTATATATAGTTTTAATTCGGAACAATATACATAAATTATACTAATATGCATACTTATATATATGCACACATACATATACATTTATATACTACTATATGCCGGCATATATACATACAATAGTCATAAAAATATGTATATAATTTGAAACGGGGCAGGTACGGGTATTCGGAGACGGATATCGCAAAATCATACCCGCTCCATTTTCAATCGGGGATTCTTTAAGTTCTACCATACCCGCTCCTATTGGATGAAAAATCGAATAATATCCGCCTCCAAATAGTCAGGGTGGAGCGGGTATCCATTGAGTTTGAGGAAATTGTCATCCTTACTCATTAGCTTGTTCAAGTTTGATCAAACAAGAATTATTCAAATGAGAACCGTTAGTGGCTTTTGACATTCCAATTCAATGATTGAAGGGGAAAGTCACCCGAGGCATTATTTTTATTTTAGGAATTTTCAGACTTGTTGTTACAAGTTTGATTAATTAAAACTTACTTAAAAGTAGCATAATTAATTCAATGATTGAAGGGTAATACGTGGTTCCATTTCAGAAGTGAGTATTTAGTTGACTGGGAGATCGCCACATGATGCCCGAATATCTTGTTTCATTATATATTTGGTTTCATACTTCATACACATATGTACTAGATTCCGCATAAATGTACAGTGAAAAAGAATCTTGGACAATATGTGGCATTGCCCCATGACCACCGAATAATTTTTCCCGGGGGCGAGGGTTTACTTATTCCTAAAAATATTTTCCTACGGGCCAACCTCTTATATATGTGTTCAAATCTTCGTTGGACTTCTATTAACAAAAATCTTCGTGGAACATGCTGTATAAAATAAAAATGAACTAACCTCAAGTTCCACGCAATGCGAAAATTTTGGGAGGAAAGAGTCTTTAGAAATTGGGAGGAATTAATTAGACAAAGCTACTTGATCGCTGGAGATAACAAGCAAACTTGAAAGTCCCAAAAAAAAAAACTTGAGAGAATTTTGATTCTAAGCAATTACGTTTGATTTAATTTTAGCATAATAACAAGTTAGCATGAACCCGTGCATGCTATGCACGGGCCCGATTTCAAGTGCAAATAGATAATGTAAATTTATACTCCCTCTGTTCCATAATATTGGTCCCTACGAAATTACGTGCAATTTTCAAACTAAAAAATAACACATCTATAAAATATTTTTTTCCGCACCGTTTAAAAGTTTACTATGAGATTTATCAAACAAGATCCATATTGATGAATAAATTATGTTCATAAGTACATTATTTTTTAGTTTGAAAATTGCACGTTGTTTCGTAGGAGACCAATATTATGGAACGGAGGGAGGATAAAACAATGTGCTTTATTTAAATTGTCGAATTCCTCTGCTTATTTACTTCTCCACCAAAATACGTCTATTATTACATACTAGCATGAACCCGTGCTATGCATAGCACAGAGACATGAAATAAAATGATGTGTTTTTTCTTTTTGTGATGAGCTAAAAATATATATTTTTACCGGAAAGTGTATTGAATTGCTTGATCACTTAAATGAAAAGAGTATAACAATTCTTTTTCTTATCTGCTCCTCTTGATTCTAATTTCACATGGTGATTGAATCGGTTATAAAAACATCAACAATGTGATTGAATCGGCTATAAAATTATAATCCATATATGTGACTTTTCTCAAAATAATTGAAGTCAACACCGTACAGGGAAAATGTGCCATAATTTTTTTTATGATGCATGAATTGGAAAAAGGCAAAAGTATCTATATAATTCGGAAGAGCGGTTTCTCAATCCCTTATAAATCCTAAGATTTTCATTTCTAATCTTATGGTTAAGACAGTGTTTAGAGTTTCTATAAATCTACGTCGTTTATTTTTGTTTCCAATAGTAGCTTAAGAAACGGCTGTAATTAATTTTCGAATCACAATAGAGATCAAGACCACTTATTTTCTTTTTTATCCTCTCTCTCTCTCTCTCTCTCTCTCTCTGAATTCCACAATATGCTCCACAATTCTTTCATGTTCGTTTGAATTTTGAAAATTATTTGTCCATTTTCAACAATTATTTTCTTATTGACTCTCTAAGCTATGTGTAACCCTCACATTTCAATTAAGTCATTGAATTTTGAAAATCGTTTGTCCATTTTCTACAATTCTTCTCTTATTGACTCCCTAACCTATGTGTAACCCTTGCATTTCAATTGTGTAAGAATATTCCATAGTGATTCACCTCACTCCCTAATCATGCTAATGATATGTCCTGATGTGAGAGTCAGAGGATGTATACATTCATAGTGATATAACCATTGGTGGGGTTTCTATTTTGCTAATTACTCACTCCGTTCCCATTTGCATGTCCCACTCTCTTTTGCCTTTTTTCAAATCAAAAAATTAAATGCTTATGTGTATCATTTTTCAAATTTTTTGGCACCGAATTAAAGTACACAATGAGTACTTTACTTAGTTGTAAAAATTTTTTGAAAAATGTTACATGAAAACACTTTATTTTTTTAGTTGAAAAGTGATGCGACTTTTCATAGTGGACAAGCAAATGAGAACGGAGGGAGTATTAAATTTATACAAAAGAAATAGGAGTAATTTAATTTTTCAAATTTTAAATTTTAAATTTATATAAGCCTCATTTGGAAAGTTATATTTTCATAGCGAAAGTTATATTTGTCTAATCTTACCAATTGAGATTTTTATAATTTTAATTTTGTCAAGTGATCCAATTTTGCAAGAATTAATTTTCTTCCCACCCCATTGATAACTGATTTCCTCTTAATATTGTTATACTTTAATTTCAATTTCAATATATACACTAATTATCTTCTATAATAAATTAAATAAGAATTGTCTTAATATATTCAGACTATCTATTAGTGAATTTACATTTTACTTTTTATTTTCTCGTTGATAACTTATTGATTGGAATAGAACATGGAATCAAAGATTCTTTGTTTTGTTATTTAAGGCAAGATATATGGGTTTCAAATTTAAATGAGATTCATAACAAATCTTTGATGCATGTAATTAAGTTACATGCTTCTCTCAAAACCCTAAATAACAAATCAATCAACTCATGTCACTTGTCGCTCACATGATCCTCCTCACCAAAAGTTATTCTCCAATAATATATACTAGCTTGAAACCCATGCTATGCACGGGAATTAAACAAAAATGTTTGCATACTATTTTTCAAAAATGTTTGCGTATTTTTGGTATAAGTTGGGGTTGAAGTTGTGTGTAGGTTATTTTTCCCTTTGATTGTTGAGTTGTCTTTTGGTCAACTTTCCAATCTTTTGGGTCTTGAGAGGATTTGTTGCTTTTCTCTTACCCTGTTTGATATTTTATATTTGATATTTGATTTATAAAATCCTTTTTTGTTGTGCAAAAAAAAGGATGTATACTTTTGAACCTCTCAATTAGTATAAACCTACACTAATGGTAGAAATTCTATTGATTACAATAACTCCAACCGGTTAACAAAGATGTTTATCTCACCATAATTAGTACAATAATCAATTAAGAGGTTTAACTTCCCAAGTCTTCATACATTAAATGGGTTTATAGGAAAGTTTTAAAGTCATATCACGCAATCATCATCAAACAGTTCCATTTAGATAATTGGAACACTATTTTTCAATTAATATTGATGCCAACAATTTAATGGAAGAATGGCCTAGGAGCAAATTGGGTTCCATTATAATGGATGCCTTTGCACATTTTTCGTTTGACTTTGCCCTCGAGTTAACAAATTCGTAAAATAGTATACACTTTCATCTTTTAGAGAACATGAAAGATCTCTAGTTGCATAGTAAGTCGAGTGAATATGAGCCTTGTTGATTGCATCGTAACCTACCCAAAAAAATAAAAAATAGATTGCAACAATTTATAGAACGTATTGGTTTTAAATAGTTAGATTCAATTAAATGCAGTTTGGATGGAAGGAAACAAAATCTAATGGGTTAATTTCACTAACCTCCCTTGAGGTTTGCATTAATGTCACTAACCTCCCCTCAGTTTTCTAATATTCCACTGCGCTTCCTTGCTTTATAAAATAAATGTTAGATTCCCCCCTTTTCCATCAATTCCGTTACAAAACTGTTAAGTCCACCATATTCTCTCTTTTTATCCCCTTTTTACCCCTCCCTTTTACCCTCACAACTATAAATACACTACCCCACTCAAAAAACTTTTTTTCTTTCTTTTAATTGTACACCATTTTTTTATGCTTTAACTTAGATAATTAGATTTGTAACTTCTCTTCACAGTTTTTTTTTTACTTTATAAGGACGTTTTTTTTTTTAATTTCCAAAGTGAAAATTAAACTCATTCATGAAAAATTTGGAAATAAAAAAATTTCCTTACTAAGTAAAAAATGGAACACAGATTTTGCCCAAATTTTGCAGATTTTTATTTTGCCCAAAAAATGTCCTTATAATTGTACAACATAATTATTTTATTTTGCGCAATTTTTTTATTTTGCCCAGATTTTGTCCATTTTTTTGGGCAAAACCTGTGTTCCATTTTTTACATTATAAAGACATTTTTTTATTTCCAGATTTTTCATGAATGACTTTAATTTTCACTTTGGAAATAAAAAAAATTTCCTTATAAAGTTAAAAAAAAAAACTATGAAGAGAAGTTGCAAATCTAATTATCTAAGTTAAAGCCAAAAAAAATGGTGTACAATTAAAAAAAAATATTAACGGTTTTTGAGTGGGGTAGTGTATTTATAGTTGTGAGTGTAAGAGGGAGGGGTAAAATGGGGATAAAAAGAGAGAATATGATGGACTTAACGGTTTTATAACGGAATTGATGGAAAAGGGGGAATCTGACAATTATTTTATAAAGCAAGGGAGCGCAGTGGAATATCAGAAAACTGAGGGGAGGCCGATGACATTAATGCAAACCTCAAGGGAGGTTAGTGAAATTAACCCAAATCTAATTCACTTGCAAATTCACTTGCAAAATCTAATTCACTTGTTTAGGAGAGATATCTATGGCTTTTTTAATGGTCCAGAAAATAGACGCTTTACACATTTTCTTTTCTAATCGGAAATTATTCTGCGGATTGTGTAAGCATTAAAGTTTTGATTTTGAAATAAACGAAATACACTTTTTATTACGACCAATTTTTCAGTATTTTTCCAATAATAGCATTTTTTTTAAAAATGTCTAAACAATTACTCCCGCCATCCCTTTTTAAGTGATTCACTTGAGAAATGTGTATTTTGCGGACGTTTAAAAATGTACTTTCGTATATCGTTTTTATTTTTATTTTTGCACCAAACTAAAGTACTCAATGAGCACTTTAATTTGGTATAAAAAAATTAAAAAGTTATATAGAGAAATATGTTTTTTGGGAGTTTGAAATTACACGTATTCCCATATGGATCACTTAAAAAGGGATGAAGGGAGTAGAAAATTTTCAATAGTGTCATTTTCAAATCTCTCATTATGATAAGTCACCCTGCATTACTGTAGACTATAGATTTCCTATAATTAATTTTGGAGAATGGCTTGAAAATATATTTTCTCTCTCTTATTTTATTTTATTTTTTATAGTAGCATAGAAGTCCTCTGTTCATTTCTTTATATTTAACCCTAACTTCCACCTCCCTCAACCAACGACATCAAACTTTATCAACTTATGGTTTATAGCACAATGAAATTACATAGCACTTAATTGAGGTTTAATTACAACTATACAACATACTGTGCAGTCAAAAGTTTCCTATCAATGAGAGCGTACTAACTAACTATTGTCAATGTCACCAAAAGTTACCATACAGTCGAAATTAGAATATGTAGTAAAAATATTTGGTGTGAAATAACAAAAGTAAATGGACGCAAAATACATAAACCCATAGCACATCTCAATATTTTATAATGCCAAACTCAATTCTACCAAAAACTAAAAATAAAAAATTGAGATGACTTTACAAAAAGGTAAGAATGAAGAAAGAATAAAAGTTCTATCAAGCAATTACCCAACATGAGAATATGATAGGCATGGTAATGAATTGCTCTGAAATTACATGAAGCCGTTAAACACTAAATCTTTTGAGACTATTCTCTCAGACTTTCATGCTTTTTCCTCCCAATTTTCTGCAAAAGAAACCAAATTATGAATTAAATTAAGAACTCCACTTATATATAATTACATCAATAGTGTATATAAACACATTCTTACAAATCCACATATTGTATATCTGATTATGTTACTTGGTCGATGTTTGAATCAAACACCAATTCCAAATAGAAACGTACCTTTCATGTTCCAATATTGAACCTTTGGGATTGCACTGAAAAACCGAAAATATGTAAATTAAAGAAGTAATTGAGTCAATGATAGTGTTGGAATAAAGAACTTACTTATGTGTTTGTCGTGTAAAGTTAGTTGGCCTAGATCCTAATGTATAAATGGCGTTCTAATGAGTACAATATATTTTGGGCTTTGGAGATATAAAAGATGGGAGGGAGAATTGTTTTGGGAAAAGATAAACAATCCCATAAATCAAGGGATTTAATTAGTAATTGTATATCTTGGGTGTCAACTGATATCTTTGATTAATTAGGTGATATCTTTGGTTAATTATGTAATAGGAGGAAAGGATTATATTAGGTGTAGGAATTCAAGTTCAAAAAAAGGTGTCATATTCAAAATTTAGTAAAAATAGCTTTTAAATTAAGAATTCAAAATTCAAAATTCCAATCAATTCCTTAGACACATACAACATTAAGTATATGAATTGGTTTGTAGATATTGATTATCAAATAGCCATTTAGGTTTCCTTTTCATCGTTTCTTTTGAATTTTCTAGTTTAATATTTATGCATTAAATTTTTTCTTTTCCCATTAAAAAATTATAAGTGCTACTTGTCGCTCTTATGACACTCCTCATGAAAATCCATTCTATAATACTATATAAGATGCAAAGTAAGAAGAAAAGAAATGATAAAAGGTAATCAGACAAATGGGTAACTATAGAACATGTATTTTTTTTGAAATTTGTGTATAATACTCAATTTTCATATAGGAATGGGTCTATTCTAGAATATAGATTGTGTGGTTTTTAAAAAAAAAATTAGTCGATTATGGAAAAGGTAGTTAGAATATTTATGGATATACACTAAGATTCATGGTTTGAAATTTCAAAAAAGATTTATGGAATATGTTATATTTACTTTGATAATCTTACATGCTTCATTCACAATTTTCATCACAACCCAACTAATTCATACCACTTGTCGCGCTCACAACGCTCCTCGCGAAAACTCATCCTGCAATACTATAAGAGAAGATACCCAAAAGGAAAGAAGAAAAAAAGAGTCATTCTTTCAACATGTAACTACATATCTCACGTGTGTTGCATTAGAATTCTAATAAAGGAAAAATCAATTACCGCCACTTATCGCATCCACGTTCATCTTCACGAAAAGTCATTCTGCAATAATATATTAGATTAAAGAGAGAATTTCATTACTGTAGGAATTTGTGTACAATATATTCACCGCAAGCAAAGGTGAAAGTTTTTACAAGTTAAATTGATGAATGACTTTTCATGTGAAATGAAACATAGTAGAAACGATAACTATTGAAAATAGAAAGAAATTTATAGTAATCACTATTTAGATTTGACCTTTTCTTTTGAGTTTTCAATTAATAGGGAAAAAAATTCATACTTCGAGTTGGGTCCTCTCATGACCAAATTAAATTAGTCAAGGTTGATCACAAAAAAAAAAAAAAATACTCTTTCAGTTCTTATTTGTTTGTCTTCTACCAAAAGTCGTGCCACTTTTCAAATAAAAAAATAAAGTGTTTTCGTGTATCATTTTAAAAAATTTCTTTACACTAAATTAAAGTACTCATCGTGTACTTTAATTCGGTGCGAAAAAAATTGAAAAATTATATACGTAAGTACTTAATTTTTTTATTTGAAAAAAGGCAAGAGAGAGAAGGTGGGACAAACAAATAGGAATGGAGGGAGTACTAAAAAAATTACCCAAAACTATTCAAGTGAGAGAGGGTTTTGATTGATGGGTCTGACCGTTAACCTCGGTGGCTCGGCCTCATTTATTCGGTCTAACCGTATTTAACATTTTTTTATACTACCTCCGTCTCAATTTTATAGTTTCTTTTGGGAGTTCGTGCCACTTTTCAAAGTGTTATATCTTATAATCTACAATATTTTAGGTGATTTTAAAAACTTTGTTTATTAGATTAAATCAAAATCTATGAAACAAGATCCATATTGCATATAAAATGTATTACCGATTGAAAGATATAATCAATTTTTATCCGATTAGGATAGAACGAGTGACTATTAAATTTGGACGGAGGGAGTACTTGGTAATTTCAGACTAGTTTTTGTTAGCAACAATATTATTTTAGATTTCTTTGAGCTATGTTTCGAGTGGGTTCCATAGGTCAATTTGGATAGACCCACGTAACGGTTTGTTTGGTTCCGTAAGAAGATTAATATCACACACCCGATTTGCTAAAATCGCTAAGAGTGAATGAGAAATTGACTCTCAAGTGTCTACGTGAACATTGGTAAATTGGGGAAAACCTCGAGTACCACATTAATGGTGGGGGTGGAGAATATATGAGAACGTGTAGTTCAAGTTGGACGTAAAGGGTTGGGTACTTGGGCCTTGGGGCACCCTCATTTTGCAGGGAGAGTGCATGGACATTATGGGCTTCGGCCCATTGATCACGCATGCACCTCGGCCGCCCCCGTCTGCAGGCCGGCGCACTGGTTCGGATTGTGTGAAAATGATAAGACGGGATTGGCTCAACTAAATACGGAGTACATTATTTTTGCAGACAATAAATTTGGTAATCGGCTGGGCTCAATTTAGCGCAATCACTTTTGTGGTTTTCCAAATTTGATCTTTTCCATCTCTCCAACGGCTCTAGTCCAACAGTATTCAAGTCCCCCTCCGTTTGTCCATTTCTCGAACTGGTCCGCCGGCCTGCCAGGGGTGAAAAAAAACTGACGGGACCCAAACCGATTGAAAAACCAAAAATTCGGTTCGGTATTCGGTCGGTCCAGCCTAGACAAAAAACTGAAAAAATCGAACCGAAAAAACTGAAATACATCTCGGTTCGGTTTCGATTTTCCGGAATTTTTGTTAGACCGAACTGAACTGAAATACCCTAAAATCATCCCGATTTGGACCGAATTACCCTGAAACCACCCCTATTTGAACCGAAAAACACCCCTATCTCAGTTTCCTGAAATTGACCCCGCAAAAAATAACAAATCACAGCTGTCCATCTTAATTTTAATGTCGGACCGAAAAAACCGAACCACTCCGAACCGATCGGTCCATTCTTTTTTTTGGTCGGGATCGGTTTCCGGCAAAATCACCCTGAACCGATCGGTTCAGTCCCAACACCCCGAAAACCGACCGACCGATTTTTACCTCTACAGCCTGCAGTCAAAATTGGCAACGTGTCCAGTGATTGTTCACTTCCAACACAACCACCATATGTCTTTGGATTGGATGCCGACTTCTCTATAAATGGGACACTTATCTTCTCCAAAGACAGAGACTCATTTAAAGAAGAAATATTTCAGTGCAGAGTGGGCACCAGGTGGCGAGGCTACGTGATACTTGTCAGCTCATTTGAACTGTCCATCCGTGTTTTGGATAATCCAGATCAGGGAAAATTTACTCTTCAAAAGAACAAAAATACCACCAAACACAGAAATTGAGGAAGAACACAGATGTGCACAAATTAGACATGATGCAATTGTGTTCCTTCGAAAAACGATTAAATATGGTAGAGGAACAATATTGGAAGAAAATAGTTTAAGGACCACTAAAATATTGTTTGCAACCAAGTCTTTCAATGTTTTACCTATTAATATTACTACTTTGCAATTCTAAAACTTTGTTATTTTAGCCTTAGATATTGTGTATACTAAATACTCATACAATATATACTTCCTCCGAGCCAAATAATAGTCTGGTTTGCAAAGCAATAAGTTAAAAATGATGCATCTTTTCAAGAAAAAATTCAATGTTTTTCAGCAATCTACTAGATATCGATGAGTTTTTTTTTCAATTCATCAATAAAAGTTTGAACTTTTCTTAAAAACATGTACTTTCGCTTTGCGAACCGTCCTATAAAAATGTAAATTGTCCATTATGCTTCCAAAAGATAGTCAAAACAAATTGAACCTAACCATTTTGAAAGCCCAAAATCATTCGGGCTTAACAACCCAAAGCCAGCCAGTCCATACAAGCCCAAAATAATCCAATGTGCTTGGGGTAAAAAGGAAAGACTATAGGGCCCAACTTTAACCCAAGTCCAAGCAAGAAAAAGCAGCCAAGAGTGCATGTAGTAAATGGGTCAAAGCCCAAGGCTCAAATACGAACGACATGCCAAACCCAAAGACCATGGGCCAAGAGCGGAGAGCTTGACCCAGGTCCCTGACAAGCAAAAGTAGCCGAGAGTACATGTGGTAAATGAATGGAAGCCCTATTGGGCCCAGGGCTCAAATCCCAACCACATAAATTTCCGAAGGAGCAAAAAAAAAAAAAGAGCAATTTACCAGCCGCTCCAATTTTGGAGGGCCGTTGACCACGCGCTCCACTTGTTCTGAAAAAATGCTCCGGCAACTCCACCCCATCCCATCAGTCCCCATGTGGCGTCTCATCCCGTCAATTCCCATCCCGTTAGATTTTATTTATTTATTTATTTTTACTTTTAATTTTAAAACTCAAATTCTATAAAAGTGCCTAAACTCCAAGGTACCCTATGAAAGTTCTTAAATCTAAATCCTAAGGTACTCTATGAAAGCGTCTAAAATCCTATGATACCCTATAAAAGTGGTTAAACCACTAAAAATTCTATACTAAGAAAGTGCATCATAAGTGCCTAAACTCTATAATTCTAGAGTGATTGACCTTAATGGAGTTAGTAGTAATTAAAAAAAATGATTGGAGTTAGTGGTAATGAATATTTGTTTTTTTGTACCCGCCCTTAATAAAACCAAAAAAAATTATCCCAACGACATGCCAAACCCAAAGACCACGACCATGGGAAGCGGGGGAAGTGTTGCACGGAGGCTGCTATGCAGCGCGGTGTGCTTCAAAACAGTGCAGTTTTGACGCATTTTTTGGTCTCCAAATTCGGCCGGGAAGGGCTCTATTTGGGGCCGTTGAAATAATCCATTTTTCTTCCGTTCCAATGCAGTCGAATGTTTACAATTTGGATCACTCCAAAGGGGCTGGGGTATTTGACGAATTTGAATTCATTTGATTTACGATGTGTGAGATTATGTGAGTTGCTGTATGTGTTGCACACTTACACATGGCTGATGAAAACTTTCAACATTAGCCAAGTGTATTGGTGGGGTTAATAACGGGGTATGGATGAGTTATCCTATGGTATTTGATGGATTTGAATTCTTTTGTTTTGCTTTATGTTTTGTTTAAAATTTTGGCTAATCGTCAAGTAAACACTTGGAAATATATGAAGAGAACCTTTGACCATGTACTGATTAATTGACTAATCGTCACGTCCTATTTACTATTCGTGCAATATTGATTCAAATCTTCAAGAACTATGTACACTTTAATCGTGAATTAATACGAATTTCTCGTTGTTATCTCGAATGTCAATATTTCTGAATTTTTAGAGCAGACACTTCAGATTATGGCTTCAATCACTAGATTTCCATTTTGGATTTTGTGGGTGGCAACGAATTTTTGCATTTCAACATGATCAAATGGTAATTTTTGCTTAACCTTGGCAAAGGAAATTGAGCCATTCGAATCGATTGCCGCCTGTCTGAGGAGTTGACACAAAGTGTTAACAATATTTCTGACACCCCTGCAAATTCAAAAAGCCAAGCTGTAAACGATTCATACAAAATTACCCAAACTGAATTACAAAAAAAAAAAAAAAGGCCACCCAAATATCATTACATCTTGTGGTCAAATATCAATAGATTTAAATAGGCAATTGACTTGCTTGATCGATTTTAAATCACGTGATATTTTATAATACTCAAGAGAGACGTCATCTCTTCCATCTTTCATTAAAAACTTGATATATATTGCTGTAAAAAAATTTTAAAAAAAAACACAAGAAATTGATTGGGCCGGGCAGGATTTGATTTGATTAGAATATTTAAACATGGATTTTGAAAGCTTCCCAATCATTGAGTCTGAAATTATGTACCTCAAGCATTCTGATTACTACTCCCTCTGTCCCAAAAAATTTGGCTTACTTATCTTTTTTAGTTGTACCAAAATTTTGGACACCAGTAAAAATGATTTGAAAAATCTGATTTTGATTTTAGAGTCGCCACTTGGATTTAAGGACCGCACCCGAGAAACCGATTTTTTAAAAATGACTCTTTTGCCCTTGTTTTGGAAAAAGCTATTATTGGCACATCGTTACCAAGATTTCTCGAGCTCGGGAGCTAAGTTACGAGGGGGGAAGGTTTTTAAGGCACCCCCCTTCACCCGATTGTGAAAATCAGTCTCTACTAAGTACTTAAGGGATTTTTAGAAAGCACTTGTTTTTTAAACTCAAATCATATGAACAAGATAACAATGTAAAGATCATCACAATTAATCATATGGAAGTGGATGCTTGTGATCATGCAAATGTCATGGTTTCATAGTAGAATGACATGAATATTGATAATAGTGCCTATAAACTGTGAATAAAATGATACAAAAACTTTTTGAAACCCTTTTTATAAGATTAAATCAACCCTTTTGTTTTCTTTCAAGCACCTGAAGGAATACTTCAAACGCCTGAAGCTGAGAGGATCAGGTGCCTGAAGCCAATGCTTTAGGTGCTTACTCAAAAATCATTTTTACCACTATCTTGACTTTGAAATTGGTAGCATAAACCATTTGAGACCATTTTTGAAAAATACAACCTGATATTTGAACTTTTCTTCATGCACCTAAAGATATGTTTCACAGGCCTGAAGCTGAGAGGATCAGGCGCCTGAAGCTACTGCTTCAGGTGCTTGATCAAACCAACTTTCACATTTGTTTTGCTACTGAAACAGATAAAATAATGATGTTAAAACTCTTTTGAGAGGCAAACAAACTGGAAAGCTTCACCTAAGAACTCATTTGTACCATAGAACACCATTTATTTCTCATAAAAACATTTTTTTTTCATCCATTCAAATAGAAGAGCAAAGACTTTCCACTCTTGCATGCAAAGAAAATTACCTTCAATAGAAATTTTGTGATGAATACATAGTTTTGGCTATATTGATGGTCATTTTCTCCCTTTAAAAGTATGATTTTTACCTTTTTTGAGTGGAAAATAGAAAGTAAACAGTTTGCTCCTTGGATTTAATCCACCAACAATATAACTATAGACCAAGATAAAGCATTTTGAGATGAAAATGAGTGAAATAAATTAAGCCTGAAGCTATTGCTTCAGGTGTTCAATGAAAAATACTCTTTTGATATATTTGAGTCATTGTAAACCCATTGTTGATATTGAGAACCAACATGAGCCTACTGACTTCCCTCAAAAAGAACTTTTCCACACTAATTAGGTAAAATCACTACCTTTTGAGCTTGAAATGGATGATTTAAATGGTGAAAAAGGGTTTTGGATGGATGATGGAAGTTTGGATGAGGCTTTGCTGTGGTTTTTGGATGTTTTCTAGGTGAGCGAGGTGGTTGAATATGACTGATTTTTTCAGAAAAATGGTGGAACTTCTTCAAATGAGGGGTGTGGAGGTTTTTATAAGCCTTTAAAGGTTGGTTTAGGCCTCCTAGGGGTCAATTCAGGGGTTCAATTAGTGCCTAGACATTCCTCCTCTGCAGAATCAACCAAAATCACATCATAATCATTACATCCAATTTTCCCACTCAAAATTTAAAAATTCTGAAAAAATGCTTCAGGCGCCTGAAAGGGCCCTTCAGGCGCCTGAAGGGGTGCTTCAGGTGCCTTAAGGATGGTTCAGGCGCCTAAAGGGAGTGCTTCAGGTGTAAGAGGAAGGTTCAGGCGCTTGAAGGGATGTGTTTCAGGTGCCTTAAGGATGGTTCATGTGCGTAAATGGAGTGCTTCAGGTGCAAGAGGAAGGTTAAGGCGCATTGAAAGGTTTGACGGTTTCTTTTGGTTTTTGGTTTAAAAGTGTTTTGTAGGATTTTGGATACATTTCAATTATCCCTTCTAAGCTCTAAAACGTGTTCGAAAGTCCATTTTCATCATCAGGAATGCTATGGATTTTCGTAGGCCCAAATTGGGGTGTCTACAAAAATATAGGATCAATTTAAAGTTTTCAACAAAGAAAAGCCGGTAAATTTAATTTTTGCCCTTGAGATGCTTTTAACAATCAAAATAATGAGACCAAGAGAAGAATAATTGAAAATTTTAAAGTTTAAAATGAGTTTTAAAATTTTGAAAAAGTGCTCTTATTACATTGACAACAAGATTTTCTATTTTCCAGAGAACAATTTAAATTCCAAAACTTGATTAAATCTTATTTTATTAGAATCAACTAATGAAGGACAAACTTGAAAATTTATAAGTTTTGGGTAACATTGTATATTGTATATATACAATGTTTCAAAATACTAGAGGCATGCAAAACTCAACACTATAAAATCCAGCATAAATGGGTACTATAGACATGTTTCAAGCTTCCACAAATCCATTTCTATTCTACCAAATCCTCAAAACCCACTAACTGGGTTTGTTAAAAATATTAGAGGCATGAAAACTCACACTATAAAACACGTCGAATTTGAAATAGACTTGTGAGCCACGATTATGAACATCCATACTCTCTAAAACCCAAGGAAATTGCTGTAGAAAACATGTATTGCAGAAAACATAAAAAATCGATTCATTAATCCCCCAAAAAAAAAAAAAAAAAAAAAAAAAAGAAAAAGAAAAAGAAAAGTGTACTATAATACCGAGTAGATAACTTATGAGCCATGAATGTGCCTCCTTCTCGTTTGCCGCTTAGGCTTCGTCACCACGTTTTTTTGGCCGAGTTGCCGCCTTAAACTCTTTTCGTGGGTGTTGTACTCTGCGACATGGGGTTTCTGTAAAACTCTAGGAATGGGATGGTCGGATGCTGTAAATCCGTGCTATGGGGGATTTGGTAGCGTAAAATCCGGGATTGAGGAGAAGTGGGATGGGTGATGGGATGGAATGGTATGAAATCAGTTTCAATTTTGGAAGGATAACGAAGGATTTTTTAACGACTGTAAAAATGAATTGTTTCACGAGATAAAGTTTTTTGACGTAACATATGGAAATGGGTTAGGACGGTTCAGGATGACCAGGGGTGTGGGATGGGTTAGGACGTTACAAATTAGATAGAAAGTCGTAAATTTCCGTTATTATTATATAGGAAAATCAAGAACCAAAAATATGGTGAAGGGCTTTTTGGGGTTTTTCAAAATTACAAGATGGGATCATAAAGATTTAAAAGACATAGGGTGAGATCCTAAGTAAAATATTGTTATGGGTTGTCTAATTAACTATCTCTATATAAAATTTGAAAATTTATAAGTAGGCTAAACTTTTTGAGACAGATGAAGTATTGTTTTAGTATGGTAAATTTCACTAACCTCTCTTTAGGTTTCTAACACAGACAGATACCTCCCATGAGGTTTCTGAAATGACATTGTCCTCCCCTACTTGCCTAATTTATGCTTTTTAATGTCAAAATTGCCCTCATCTAATTCTCGTGCATAATTTTCTCCCCAAAGAACAATCTCTATCATTTACATAATTTTCTCCCCCTTTCTTTATCTCTCTCTGCCATATGCGTGCATAAACATTATATTTATACACTTATAACTAAATGTGTATGTGATTAAAAGACTATCTCCCCTTTTCATTTTTTTTTCTTTCTTTCAATGGCCAGGTTTTTTTTTTTAACACGTTCATTATCTATTTATAATTTTTTTTGCATATATTTTTATGGTTCCAGTTGAATTAGTGTTGTTAATTAGTAACTGTAAATCGAGACCCTTAACTGTAAATCGAGACCCTCCACATCACAATGTAAAATATATTTTCATACATAGTAAATAAGCATGTATACATATATTAATTGATCAAGAAATTATTGTTTCCCTTACTAATTTCAGTCAGGGATAGCATGATTTTTTTAAGTGAGTTAAAGTCGAAGGGGATAATTTTGGCGAAGTTTGAGAGATGAAAGAAAAATGGTGATATGAGGTAGCGGTGGAAGCATAAGAGCAAGAACAATTAAAAAAAAAAAAAGAACCTAAAAGATGGAGCTCATTCATGCCTTTTTGGCAAAAACATACAAACAAAATAAAACAAATCAATAACCACAAAATTTCTTGGCATTTTTTTTTTTGTTACAATAAGAATTAGAAAAAATAATTGTTTTTATAATCATAAAAATTGAAAAATTTTGTGATGCCCAACAAGTCAAGAGACGTATTTTTATTTTTTTTTCGCTCATAATTTTGGCTTTAAAATGAATTTTATTTACACAAGGTCTATTATTTTAATTTCTTGAACATTTTTATTGAGACATACAGAAAAAATCAAAATATTTGGAAAAAAATTAATAATAATAATCTTAGTGGTTTTAAAGTGGATAGATCAATCCTCTTTCCACTAATCTCGACGTTCTAATAAACTTAAGCTTACTTAACTAAACAATTTATTTACTTTGTTGTAAGGGTATTTTAGAAAATTTCTTGCTAAAGTTAATGCCATTAGTGAAAAAGTAATGACAGGAGTAATCTTGATAATGTCAAGTAAAGCAGGGGAGAGAAGTGAAATCTTAGAGGAGGCATTTGTCTATGTTCGAAACTTCGGTGGAGGTCAGTGAAATTTTCCCTTTTACTAGTTTTTTTTTTAGTTTTATAAAGTGAAAAAGGGTTCATGCCACCTATCACTCTCGCTACTCTAGATCTCCTCACGAAAGGTCGCATACTTTAGTTTATGCTGCCGAGTATTATCGTCATAGATTGGTTATCTATCTAACCTAATAACCTATGACAGATGAGCACAAACAACTTATTGATTTTTCAAAAATTATTATTTGCCGATCCAAGATATTTTTCCTAAATCAAACACTTGTACACCAGTAGTTTTTTAAAACCATTTATTTATAGCCCTCCTAAGTATTTTTAACAAAAAAAAAAAAAAAATCGCCCTAGCAAGTTATATCGAATGCCACACAATTAGTATCCACTAAAAAAATACTAATTCTTAAAAAATCCAATTGGCTTACTTCGATGAAAGAAATGCTATGATTCTTGAGACAGGTCTCTTGAATACGAGTATCTGTAACACATCAGGTTGTAGGGGTCATGCTCATAGATAATCATGTTTCAAAAAAATTAGCAATAATCTATTAGTTCAATAGTTGAAATCTCGCGTGGAGTTTAATTAAATTATTAGTAAATTTTAATCTTTGTCAATTTTTGCGAAAATAGGTAAAAATTGACCTTTTTATCCTCTTGTTAATATATAGATTGATTTATTTTTGTCAATTTTATTAGTTTTGACGATGACAACTTAAATGGTATATATATTTATGCATGAAAACTGAAAAGGCTGGACTACAAAAACAAGATGGACAATGATTTTGTCAGTTATTATATGTATGCCAACCATAATTAATTGAACGAAACTACTTGACACTTCGATATCGATTTTAGTTTTTTTTTTTCTTTTTTTTTTTCTTTCTTTTATGTGTACAAGGCAAGAAATCTACCAAGTATCTCAAATAAATTAAGCCAAATATACATGCATGTTATCCGGATGTGGGATTCTTGTTATGTGAAAGGCATAGAGAGAGATCTCTTGAATATGAGTATTCGCAACGCAGCAGGAAGTCGAGTTCATGTTCCGAGATTCTATTTTTATGCATGTCAATTTTTTTGTGAAAAAAAAAGAACAAGACCATTTTATCGTACATCTTGCTAATTATTGCCAATCGATAACATTCTTATTAATCACTTCAACTGAAAAACATCCAAAGAGGCCTCTCTACAAAACCATTCGGTAAATTCCATTGCCAAGTTGTCGAAAGATCTAAAGATAAGGCATATTTGGCTATAACATCAGCCATTACAAGTATGTGAACATAATTGAAAATGCAAGAATTAAACAATCTAGCTAAATTAGTGAATCTTTGATGATCACCTCCAAGCAGGTCTTGCCATTCTTTCCTCCTTGCATCATGCTAACTATGTTTTGAGCATCCCCTTAAAAAACATAGTCCTTGTCCAAGTTGTAATACCCTAGGTTTGGGGGTAGATAGTGTTTAGTTCCACATTGGTTGTTTGAATGAGTCACTACAGGAAATTACACTTTTAGTGATCAAGAATTTAGTCACCAGAAGTCCATATTTAGTCACCGAAAATCTACAGTGACTAACCAAAACTTAGTCACAGAACCCTGGTCACTGAAAGGTTTTGGTGATCAATTCTAATCTGGTCACTGAAACATTTCTTCCGTGATTAAATTTTAGTCACTGTTTGTATCCTACACTGACCAACTAAGTTTGGCAGCAAGAACTTTTGGTCACTGAAGATTGTTTTCTGTGACTAACTAGCAGTCACTGTTGGATATTTGTTGACTTTTTAGTCAACAAACTTTGATCACCAAAAGCCTATTTTTTGCGATCAAATTATTTGGTCACTGAAACAGTTTTCAGCAATCAAATTAATTGGTCACTGATGGGGTCATAAGAGAAATTACTACCCTTTCCCTACCAGTAGGTTGGTCACTAAACAATTGTCTTCAGTGACCAAAGTTATACTTCGGATTGGTCACAAAATGAGTACTTTCTCATGTGAAATGGAATTCATACCGGGTCAAATAAATCTCCATAACCTTTGCATTCCATATAGCTATATATGCATTCACACATATACCATCTCCAAATTAATGCCCCAAACCATTCAAGAATGAAATTTAAATAGCCAATGATCACAATCTAAACTTTAACGATTGAAGTCCAAAATCATCATATGATGTTCTTACAGTCACCATACACAATATTCATATATGCCTAGTCATAATGCAATAAACATCACCTTTTATACACATACCCTTAAAATAGCTTAAATCCTTGAGACATAATATGTAAGGTTTAAATCCAACTAGTCAGGCATCCCAACAAAAAGCATCCATATGCCAAAAGCATACTTCTTTGCAAAAGGAAAGTAAATGTGTGAAGGAAAATTGCTTCAACAATGTCCAACCGAGACTAGCACATGATCATATCTCTTTCTTCAGCAAAAGGTCATGAATCATCTCTTTCAACCGATAGACCTACACATACAAAAGAACCAAGCAAGAGGTAAATCCTTAGCTACCCATTTTATAGCATTTACCAAAGAACGGTACAATTTAATGCTATAATATGTCAATTTCGTTGTAGTGATGGGAAACTAAACCAAGCAAGAGGTAAATCCTTAGCTACCTGGACAAAATTAAGTATTAATCTGCAGAAGTTATGCATGCATAGCGAGGCTTGCATCTATTCATTAATCTGCAGTAATGTATGATGGATCGTGAAAAAAAACCTTGAAAGAATGAGAAGGATAATCATAGAGTATAGTCGACACTCGACTGTAATCAAAGTTCACATGATAAAGAGCCATTGATAATGATAGACTCAAAGTAACTTTAAATTACCTTGGCGATAGGCGAAAAAAGAAACACAACTTTTTTTTCAGGTTCAATCCTGTAAAATGTCACTGCAAGCATCACTTCTAGTTCTAGTTTCGGGTCACAAACAGGAATCACAAGGCACAAGCAAATGTATCAAACTTGTAGACAATAGATAAATTTTGGAGAGTCGTGTCATTGCATAACATAGAAAGTATCCAACATGATTGATGAAGGTCGTGTGGAGCACATATATAAACTGAATTATTGAGTATTTGTATTGAAGCAATAAAATAACTTAATACTCTAAGATGGGCAATTCGCTTGAAGTCATTATTGCAACCATAACTACAGGGTATACTATGACCTGCAGTCATGACAAGGCAACTACTCAAGTAACCCAAACAATATATTAAAAAATGGATTAAAAATGTAACTGAGAAAAACCCACTTAAGTTCATAGCTTGCCTATGTCACCTGCTTGCCATTGCCTTGAACTGATATAATCTTTAAGCCCTTCTAGAACGTAGATATTGCTGTTATTGATCTTATCGCAGAAGTGGAATCACCATTCCTTCCGTTATGTGTCCTGGATTTTGACATTGAATATTTACTGATAATGCATTTCATACAAATGTATTACAATGGGCACTGAACAAAATACCTATTGAGGAACCAGAAAATGAAAGAAAGCAAGACAAAACTGAGGCAATTTAATGAGTTGGTTATGGAATTTCAGATAAACCATGTATATGGCAACATAAATGCAGGTTCACTGTATGAACTTATCATATTCATCTTCTGGCACCAAGTAAGAATGCCACAAATTCTCCTTAAAAAGAGTCAACTATCTAAAGACTAAATAAAATAAGGAAGTGATGTAATGAATTTTTATCGAGTATCGTGCGCACGGGGTTATATATTAACAAGCATTTAGACAAAAGTACTTGCTGCAAGTCCCATACATATGCATTTGAACTTTGGGAGTTTAAAATGTAGTAGTATCAGAGTAAATTGCAAATTAGACAGAAAGAGATTTGCTGCCATAGTGATTCATGCCAAGGTTTTAAGTAACAGTTTCAGCCATCAAAATGCATACGACCTATTTAGGTTCGTGGATTATCACTATAAGGTGTGAAGGGCTCTAAGAGAAAAAATTGGTTAGTATGAAAATTTTGGAAAATTTTGGTGTTCGTCTACGAAGCAAGTCACATAATACTTCCTTACTAGGAGACATGGTGTACCTATTTGCATGAAAGAAAAATTAGTTATTTTAACAAATGAAACAAGTGAGTGAAAGATATAAATTGATAAGGACACATTCTAACGGAACTAAGTCTTAAACCATCCATCAACAGCACGAAGCATAAGGTCATTTACCTTAGTTAGCAGGAAGGAACCAGTAGACAATGAGCATAGTGGTCATACAAAATATAAAGGAAATTTACTGTACGAGCCCAAACAAAGATAGGCATACAGGTTTCTTGAGCACTTTTTAATAGGTAATAAAAGAAGTACATAACCAATCCTTTGTTACCTGGGCCAGACAGAGTAGTAGGATCAGCCTATGTGAAAGCCCTACTTGCCATTTTAACAATGCCCATTGTCGCCTACACACAACAAAGACTACTTCAGGGCAGAACCAAATAAAACAACTTTCAAAGTCACAATGTACACACTTCGTTGGATTTCTGGGGTTTCATTGATGAAATTGACTGTGGCTGGTTTGTTATGTCTTCAATTTGTTTTAACATGAAGCATCGTATTGGTGAAAAAAATGCCATATAGCTTTCTCAACTGAACTAGATACAAAAATTATAGCCCTACAGGAATATAGTTGCTCCATGTTAGACCTAAGTACAGGGGAAAGTCACTGCATTACAGTGGATAAAGGACACCAAGACTAATTAAGACGTGAAAGAGTATAGAATACCCAATAAGATAATCCTTCCCATTTATGGGCAAGGTTTGGTGATCTTGAATCAGTCCAACACAAAGAAGTTAGTGGAGCTTTGAAAAACTTGTAACTCAGATATTCAAGAAGAAGGAAAATAGGTAACAATCAATTAAGTATTCAACAGATTCTTCAAGATTTAGTAAGTATTCACGAATGTGGCAAATAAGTAACCCCAAATCTGTCCTTCAGTTCAAAAACAAAAAAAACCCCAAATCAGCCATCGAGTTGAATGACAGAAACTATGAAGGGTTTCAAATCAAGCAAATAATATGAAAATCAAGTATCAAAGAACAAGAGGAAGCGTATATACTGAAACACTCGCCTCCGCTGACAAACACCGGGGCTGAAAACTACCTCTTCCTCTTCTCGCTTTTGATTTGGCCTCAATCAAACGCCTTTCAAGATGCCCTAATCAAATTTCAAGAACTCGAATCAAGATGCCCGATATCCAATGCATCCGGATTAATACCTGTGGTTTTGTCCTCCACGGTGGTGGTGGTGGTGGAGAGAGAAGATGCGTCGGAAGCCGAGTTGGGCGAGGATGGGGGCGCGGTGGCGGTGGACGCTGATGAGAGAGAGAGAGAGAGACCGTGAGTTCTTCAGGAGGGAGTTGTGAGAGATCGAAGAAGCCAGAATAATTAGGGCTTTAGTTTTGGTCACAAGCAAAACGCATGAAACTACGTCGTTTTGCTCACAGAACTTGGCTTAATTTTTGTGCCTCAACGAAACGACGTCGTTTTTCTCTTCAATTAATTTTTTAAAGCGCGCCAAAATGGAAGGAGCCCGCCTGCGCGAAAATTCAGATCTTTCCGTGATTGTAGTGTGTGTGTGTGAGATTGTGTGTGTGCAGCACATGTCATTACGTGTGCGCATAATTAGGCGTAAAGTTACGATGCATCATTTGAGGGCCTTTTGAGTTATTTTTTGAAAATCGGAACCATCTATATTTTTTTTAGGATGGAATTTATTATTCCTGTCAAAATTTAAGTATATTTATTATCTTTGTATGCTCGATCGGAGTTAACAAATATTTTCCTACTAATGATTCTCATGTCGGGAATCTCCCGATGAAGGGGTTTTCAAAATCTGATTGACCAAAAATTTGGTGAGGTTTATTAAAACACCAAGAAAAACAAAATAGTCGGTGTTGATCGTCAAAATTATATTGAGATCGTGTGGCTAACGTACATTAGACATTCAGGTGGATACTAGTTCATAACTAAGTATGTTCAATGTATGACATTGAATGGTGGATACTAGTTCGTTTTCTTGAATGCTTGATCTAAACCGATACGATTTAACATCTTATCAATTATATCATTCTCCCCGAAAATTTATGATCATCTGATGTCGATAACCACATGATCGGAACACATTCAGTGCTTCCAGTGGCATTTGAACACTATAATGCACCAATCCAAGGCCATCTAATCTATTTCTTGAAAATCTGAACCGTTAGATGTGTTTAACACGTATTTTTAAGGTCCTTCAAAAGGATTTGGAAAAAAATACTACCTAGAAGGGCTTGATCGGAGCAATTTTTCGTATAGCGATTTTATGAAAAAATGCTATGATCAAGTCTTTCTGGGTAGTATGTTTTGCCAAATCATTTCGTACGACCTTAAAAACACATTTTAAACACATCTAACGGTTCAGATCGTCGAATTTTACTTCAAAAATTAGAGTTCTAGATCTGAATTTTTACACTTTGCGGGATCATTCATAGTTCATATGGAGCTTAGCTTATTTTAGTTAAATAAACTTAGTATTTTCGTTAATTAACTTCTATAATATAATTTGAATAATTTATATTATTTATTAATTTCTATAATTTAATTTCATAATTTCTATAATTTAATTAGATAATTTCTATAAGTTCTATAATTTAATTTGATAATTTCTATAATTTAATTTCCATAATTTCATAATTTCCCGATTGGAACCGTCTATCTTTCACATATTACAAAAACTATCATATTAACGCTCTCGATTGTTCAATTAGTTTAATTTAATGGAGATTTGAACATATTTGTACGGAGCCTTGTCGTAACTTTTTTTAACCCATTTAAAAAAAAACAATTTGTAATTTTTTTTCTTTTTTTGTCCATCTCTCTCCCTAAAAAATTGTAAATTCTTTTTTTCTAGTTTTTTATTTTTTTATTTTTTTGTTCATGACTTCCTGTTTCTTTTTTTAACTTGATATAATTATGATGATCGGAACGTAGATTTTGTTGTGCTTGTTGATTTAATGATTTATACAAAAAATTGGCTTAATCGGGTTTACAAAGCCCCTTTATCGGGACGTGATTGATAGTAAAGTAATATTTTGCACTAGTTCAATGTACTGTAGCCACAAGACCATAACACAATCGTAAAAATCAAAATCGGTCATGTTTTTGTGCTTCTTGATTGAATCCTTCTTGTGAATATTTGGCTTGATTGGGTTTAGAAAGCCCTTTCATCGTAATGCAAATTCCTAGTAGATACTTTTCTATGACTAAACAAGTGCTCACTAGAAATATTGAAACCATGTCTTTGGTGTCCAAAAGTATTTGATCACCAAAAGTATACTTTTAATGACCAAATACTACTCACCAAAACTATTTTGACTTTTCCGTGCAAAATTTTGGCGGTGGCGCCAATATTTTTTGTGACTACAAAAAATTTAGTCACTATAGAATTAGGCATTGGTGATTAAACAAAAGTTTAATCACTAATTGTCTCACATTTAGTGGGTAAATAATATTTGGTCACTAATTGTATCACTTTCAGTGACCAAAATGCGGTTGGTCACTAATTGTGTCTTTTTCAGTGACCAAAACACGGTTAGTCACAGAATCTGGTCACTGAATGTGTAATTTCCAGTAGTGAGTTATCTTGGGTATATAAGAAACCATGTGGGCTCTAGTACTTTAGGCTTAAGCATTTTAGGCCATGTGGTGTGGCTAGTGGATCAAATCAAGGTACTGGGCTAGTGGTCTATGTGGGGCGTTACAAATGGTATCACAGCCCCGCCCTGGTCCAAGTGGTGGGTAGGATGCTCTCTGCCACCACGGACACTAAGGGAGGTTGTTGGGACTACTGGGACTATGCAACGAGGACGTTGCATCCCTAAGGGGAGAAGATTGTAATACCCTAGGTTTGGAGGTAGATGGTGTTTAGTCTCACATGGTTGTTTACATGAGTTATTTTGGGTATATAACAAACCATGTGTGCTACTACTAGTACCTTAGACTTAAGTATTTTGGGTCATGTGGTGTGGCTAGTGGATCAAATCAAGGTACTGAGTTAGTGGTCTATGCGGGGGCATTACACAAGTTGCTGATCACTGATCTTATAGCCAATCTAAAACCCAACGCTTTTACCATCTCTGCCGATGTAGCATTGAAAATAAGAATAGCCTCCATAGAAACAATCTACCCCAAATCATCCCGCAAAACAAGGCCTACGCCCCCCTTACATAACACCTTATCAAATGCCCCATCTATATTAACCTTTAAAACTCCTTGGAATTGTGGGCACCAATGAGCACTACCTCCATCGTTTACGTCTTCGAATTTGGCTTCTCGTTACACATAGCCCTATGGAAGTCATTAAAATCATCCAGAGCATTACCCAAAATCTTTGTCTCCTCAACCCATCTCCTATTGAACGCCCAATCATTCCGTGTCTTCCAAATGTGCCAACAAATTGTTGCAAATAGACCCAATATATGCCATTTATCTTCCTTTTGCTAATGATTCCCACCCTACTCCAAATCTCTCCAAATTGCATTGATAATAATACCTCAGGCTGTCACACCCTCAATTTTACTAACCAAAATATAAAGAATATCCACGTAGGATAGATCACAGTCAAACTTATCTCCATAGAATAGTCAAAGTCAAAGCACAATTTCCAAATTTACAAGTCTACATGTCTCTCATCAAAGGTACCCGAACTCAAATACTTTAGTTCCAACAATAAATAAGGTTATTATATATATTGGATTTGTCAAAAGATTAAAGAAATAGAAGTTACAAAACCATCTCCCAAAATATAGCAAATTATGGAGAGGATAAAATAATAGCAAACTATGGGGAGGATAAAATAACTTCATGCCAAAGTAAGCTTCAAGTTATGCATCCACATGCCAAGCATCCCAATCATGTACCTTGCCAAGTACTTGAAAATAATAGGTTGATCTCACTAGCCCTGTAGGAAACTTTTCTACTAATGCTAATAGTATAAAGAATGAAATATGCACATGAAGATATGATACATATGAATGAGTAAGCTAAAATGGACCAAGATAGATCAACTTGATAATAGAGTGTCTAAGAGATGCCCCAAAGATCTAACCAAACCCGAGGTTCCATAAGTTTGCTCATAAACATTACATTTTGTGTCGTGGGTTCAATCCCTTCCAAACACAATCCTTTTCATAAAACATTTCACTTCACAATACTTCACAAATAACCACTTGTTTTAAATAAGGAATAAATCCCTCTACCGGATTTCGCTCTAGCACCCCTGCCGGATTTCATGGGCTCCGGACACCTATGCCGGATTTCGTAGGCTCTGAGCACCCATGGCTAGGGATGCATTGAATGGTGGCCCTAGAATAAGTAACCATCATTTTCAAAAGTTTATTAAACCATCTAGTGTCCAAAACTTCCATGTAGTTAGTTTAGTTTGAAAATTTGTAGTGTATTGATTGTGGCGAACATAACACGTGTCCCAGAATGTGAGAAACCAAGATAAATCATAAAATGTACCACGATATGTTACCAGAGCTTAGAGGTCAATTCGAGGAGTCATGGAAGGGTCAATGAAGGCCCGGAGCAAAGGAACATGAACATGGAACTATGAATCTCGAGAAAATCCGACATCACAATAGGAAAAGCATATTTCTTTTAAAAATACAAAGGCTATGACTATGAGATCAATTGATTTTGAAAGTAGACTCATGAGCTTTCCAACGATCTAAGAATCGCCTCAATCGGAGTTCAAACGAAGCCAGGACGAGCCTGCGAAGTTGGGTTAAAAGTTTGCTTGAACAGAAAGAATCTGGATCGATCCACATGGTCTGGATCGATCCAAAATGTGCCGAGTGCAAAACAGAAGGTTTTGGATCGATCCAGACAACTAATGGATCAATCCAAAGAGGTTCAAAATGCAACACATTTTGGATCGATCCACACATTTCTTGGATCGATCCAGAGAGGTTCAAAAATGCCAACAAAGCATTTTGGATCGATCCAACCTTAAGGGTGGATCGATCCACCTGGGTTTTGGGTGGAAATTTCACAACTTAGCTCCAAGTAATGGGGGATTCAATCCAAGTCAAAATGAGGTTCCAAAACACAACTAATCAAGCGGGAGGGACATATCAACAATCAAATTCATGGATTTTGAAAAATTTATTTAGCTAATCACGACTATAAGTGCAACCAAGAGAAAATAAACAAATAACTACGAACACATGATATACGTGGAAAACCCCGAATAGGGTAAAAACCACGGGAATGAATCAAAAACTAAAAATAACATTGTGCAGTTACAAACGATATTAATAAACAATTGTCAATCCTCACCGACTGACAAACAATGATTGTTGAATCCTCGTTCACTGCACCAAGTGTTTGATTGTTGCGTGCCTTGAATCACTCAAGCCTTTTGAATAATCCCAGAAATCCACTAGAATAGCAACTCAATACTTTGAATCAAGTGTTGAAGAAAAATCCTTGGAGTAATTGAACATGAGGCTCAATGGTTCATGAGGTTAGAAATACTCCAAGATCAAAACACAATAATTCCAAAAATGTTGCTCTCGGCTTTTGTAATGTAGAAGATGAGGCAGCCGAAAAGTCCTTTTCAAATCCTTGTTTGCTCTTTTAAATAGGCAGTCAAGTAAATCACAAGTCAAGCCATGAAATTAGTTGATAATTCCTTGCCTTATTCTTGGTCACATATGCACGTTGATTGCCAAATTGATCTTCTGCCTTTTTCGTTTAAAGTAAGGACTGCTGAGTCCTTCCTTCTTGATGAAGATCTTCTTGCTATCAAAATCTCTCCAATTAACTCTAGCAAATCACAGCTAAAGATCTCTTACTAATATTGGGCCTTTAAAATCTCCTTTTAAACTTGTGAACCTCTTGTGAACCTTGACTAATTAAAACCTTAACTTCCAATTGAATAGGCCCCAAAAATTCCCTTTGATTTGCCACACCAAATCCTTCCAAATATTGATGCCCATCGAAATTAATGTCGCACACTTTGCTTGACTACACACTAATGGTCCCGTTACACGACACATTCCTTGCACAACCCTAAACAAACGCATCTAAAAAAAGAATGAAAATAAAAATACAACTCGATAATAGGGATACATTTAAATGTATATTGTGTCATGGAATTGCCAACCAAAAAAGGAGCTTGGCCTATAAAGCTTACAGATTTATCAACTAAACATGCAAAACCCAAACTCAATCAAATCCAAGCTCAAGTTCCATAGTGATAATCAAGTTTAATAGAAATTTCAGGAGCAAGAACAAGAGTAATGCATTAATTCATTCAATATATACTTAGAGAAGGTAGAATGTTGTTCCCTATCTCAAGGATTGAGCTCTAATAAGAAGAGGTGAGAAAGCCCTAGCTTGTCCTAGCAAAAACCCAACTAAAACAAGCTCCTCCAAGATGATTCCAAAGATGCCCAGACTCCAAATCACGCTTAGATGACGATTTTGAGGTCAAATCTTGAGGAAAAGATGTGTGGGAGTGTAGATTTTGTGGAGAAATGACAGAGATGTTGGAGAAGAGTAGAGAGAGAGGGTTGTTGGGTTTGAGGAATAGAGGGGGGTGTGTGTTGAAAAATCTGATGTACCCCCTCTATACATGACCCTAATTGCACACTCACCCCCTAGTGTTTCTAATGTGTTTCACAAGCACCCAAATGCAATTACCAAGTTCACATTGACCCCATATTGCACTTTAAAACATTTCTCATATTTTCTCAACATTATTTTCGAAAAATTATTTTAAAACACGGGTCTTTACACAGGCCGTGATTAAAAAGGGGATAGAGTCCACACTTTTGAAGCTCTATTACAGCGAAGAAGCATATGTGATACGGTTTCCTCATCCATACCGCGTACTGGACATAAACTGTCATTAATTAATTAACTTGTGTCAATTTTACCGGTTTTAACGGTACCAACCTAATTGGTATATATTTACATTAAAGAATTACTCTAAGGTTCATTATAGCTTTTTGTAACATGTCTAGTCCACATCTTAGTTCCATAACTCCTCTAATCCACCTTTTTACAATTTCTAAGGTGAAAGGTCCACGTACTCTCCATTTTTAATAGACAAATATACCCTCACATTAAATTTAATACATAACATACTCTTGCCGGAAGTTTACTAGTGTCGGAAAGTTCGCCGGAAGTCACTGGCCGAAAAGTTTGCACGGAAAATTTTGACGGTGCTGGAAAAGACGCCGGAAAATTGGACTTCGCTGGAAAATTCGCCGGAGCAGATAACCATATCTGGAACCATAAGAGATGGTTATCTAGACTCATAAGATGTGGTTATCTATATTGTAGTATCTTTTTCTTTTTCTTTTTTAAAACCTACTTGAGAACAAATGTGATTATCTAGAATTATAAAAGGTAGTTATCTGAACTCATAAGATGTGGTTACTTGTATTGTATTTTTTTTAAAGCTTATTTGGAATCAGATGTGGTTATTTAGAATCACAAGATGTGATTATCTGGAGTATATCTTTTTTAAAAAGCCTGCTTGATATCAGAAGAGTCAAAACACATTTTAATACATTTTTTATTCTAAGTAGTAGTGACCCATAACCATAATGCTTCTACTCAATTTTGACTTTTAATCATTTCCAATGTACCATCTAGTCCTCTTGCAAAAGGCAATAACAACCCATAGTTTTCCAAAACCACAAACAAAACATATTCCTAAACAATTACTGTAATTACAACTCCATAGCCAGACCTTGACATTTTCCGGCCTCGAAATGAAAGTTCAGAATCGCCTTACTCCCAAGCATCTTGAATGCGGCCCTGCCACAAGCCTTGGCCGCCTTTCTGACGGTGTCGTAAGTCCCCAGCCAAACCTTAGATCCAAGGCGCTAAAGGATCTCAGATTTCCACTGCGAACTTTGCCCTCGGCCGTCGCTGCATGCCTTTGTAGCTAATTCATTTTTTAATTCGGCATCGCAGATTCCGATGGCGATCGGCGGGGGTGGTGGTTTGAGATCCGATCCTAAAATGCTGGTTACGGTGAATGGCAACGGCGGTGGTTTTGGTGGCAATGGTGGTGGTGATCGGTTCCGGTGGCGGTGATGGCGATTAGTTCCGGTGAATGGCGGGGGAAGAAGGCGACAAATAGGAAGTAGAGAGCCAATTTTGGAGAGAGAGGGGGATGTGGGGATATGAAGGGACGGGGGAGAAGTTTGATTCTGGAGGAAGCGAAGGTATTGTTGTATTTTGGATGGCTGAGTGGACTGGATTTGTTAAAAAAAAGTTACGTGGACTGTAAGTATTAGAAAATAGCTATAGTGGACCTTATAGCAACTCTCCCAACTTTCATTCACAAAAATTGGAAAGGCTGGACTACAAAAAAAGATGAACAATGATTTGGACGTGAGTTATATCGATGTTAACGTACATTTACATAACCTGACACTCCTATCTCGATTTCATTACAAATTTCGTTTGAATCATCCCATTTCATTACAAATGCCTTTTGAATCATGAAAGAGTGTCAAAGTTTAGACCACGACTTTTGTATAGATATAGAAATATAACGTTCTATATTTTAGATTTTAAATTGGATAAGGATGCACAAGATAATTGTATGTTTATATTTGATTACATACGGTAGATCTTTTAGTTTTCTTGAAAAGATTTATGGTAGTAGTTCTTTTATTCAAAATTCGATACATAATATTGTCATCTATTATAACGAGTGTGTTTATGACAGCTGTGGATACAAATTTTAAATCATTATTTCTAATTTTGCTGCAGATTCTAATTTGTATGTATTCTAGATTCTAGCTGCAAAATTAAAAATGAAATCTATTTATTCACTGTCTCCCTTAATTGCGCCCCCTTAATCGCAAGTCTTGCGTCACAACAATCCAAAAAACTTATTATAATTAAGCGAGTCACATGTTTAGATAGTGGAACTTTGTTACACTCCAGATCCTCATCTTCTGTAGTGATTGGGATGAAAAACGTGCTTTGTTGATGGAAAAAAAAAATTGCTCTAATTTGTGGATATGCCAAGCCAAGTATCACAATGCTGCCTAAAACACTAGTGCAAAACAAAAAGTGAAAGGGAAGCTTTGTCCATAAGATTATTATTACTATATTAAGAAAGTGGGGTTTTTTTCTTTGTCATTCGATAATCCTAATCTACTCTATCCTAGGGGATTTGGGGAGGGAGATGGGTGTTTACGGGAATCGAACCATACTCATGTGCATAAGAGTATAAGGGAGGCACCAACAGTACTTCACTCCAGAAAGTGGGGTTAAAGGGGAAGGGAATTTGGCAAGAGAATTGGGTTTAAAGGGGAAGGGAATTTGGCAACGTGGTTGTGCAATAGATGGGTGGGACGGGGAGGTGAAATAGAGATGGTAGGGTAGATTATCTAGAGCGCTTTTCATTCAGACAGCAGATTCTCTGCCCCACAAATCCTATCCGACCTCCTTGTTCCACCCCCACTGCTGCCACGTCGCTCAATTTTTCTCTCCCTCCCGACCCCAATTTTTCCCTCTCTTCCAGCCCTCTATGTTAACTAACCCTAATTTTCCTCTCCCTTCCAGCCTTCTATTCCTAATTGTTATATTCTCCCTAATTGTGATGAGAGAAGAGAAGGGAGAGAGACTCCGGACAGTTGGTGACTAAGAGGGAAAGAAGGAAGAGATAGGAGAAGGGAAAATGTGTGTGCACGTGCACGCGCGTGGGGGCTCTATGTTTGTGGGATAATTTTTGTGTGACACTGGCTTTTTTATGGTATGATTGGACTACAAAAAGTTGTTCATGTGATCCTAGTCAGTCAAAACTGTAAAAATTCCTCGGGAAAAAATCTTTTAAGATTTTGGATCGTTAATTGCAAATGCAAAAATGCAAGATTGAGACTCAATGACAGTGCTCGCCATGGCGTTGAACCGGAGAAAAACTGGGTCCTTGTCGTGTTGGAAGTTGGAACCATGCTTTGGTCATTTCGATAACTTGTGACCATAGAAACTGGATAACTCTTTCGATCGAATTTCCTTGTATTTACAACCACTGTCTGTATCTCCGACCGCGTTGGCTTGAAATTGTTGGAAAAATTACAAATGCGCAATCGTGATTAGGGCGAAAAACAAAAACTTCTCATATACATATACACGTAACGGTAATACTAAAATCTAACACTTTAAACATAAATCAGAAATGTGTAGATACAACCGCCTAACATACGCTGAAATAGCAGCAGAACCACACCTCCTTAACAAAGATTCACGCTTCCGCGCTACACAGAGGATGAATCAACGTTCGGCCCTGCGATACAACTACCAACCACAACCATCGAACACCACACAGTTCTTGGCTGTAACTATTATTCTCGTCTCGTCTCTCTCACAAAAACGTAGCCACACTATAATGAAACGCTATGGGTACAATCATTACAGACAAACTAAAACACAGAGCTGCCCTTTTATAAATTTAAAAGGAAATAAACATTTAATAGCCGGATTAATGAGCCTCCCCATTCAATAACGAAACACTCTCACAACCATTCCCCGATTCAGAACCGCAGCCATGAATCCTAAATCAATCAAAATCAATTCCGCCATTATTCCATAATCATTTATGAAGCATGCGTGTGTTGAATCAGGTGGGGGTTGTGCCGGTTGTAATTCTCCGAAAGAAGGCCTCGGTTTCATTCACAAAATTCTCCAACAGAAATTGCATGTTTGTCACGTTGGGAAATATGCGTACTACGGTTTTGTCACGTTCGGAAATTTGTGTACTACTGTTTACAATCCATTTAAAGAAAAACTCAATAATTGCTCCTACTAAGGCTCGTTTTTGGTACTTGTTCCTCTAGAAATGAGTACTATATTATAGTCGTCTCTCTTGTTATCTCAGTCTCATGTCATAAATATCTTCTCTTGATATCAGCCTTTGCTTTCTTGTCATTTTAGGCCCAAAGCCATTTCGCACCACAAATTCAGGAGCATTATTACCCAATTCTGGTTTCTGTCCTTTAGGATAAATTCATGAGCTCAAAATCATTGCCTTAAATCGCTCGTCCCCATCTGGGTTCATCTCATCAAAACTAAAAAAGATCTCAATCCTTTTTTCCTACTATGTTTTCTTTCCAATCCTTTAATTTTTTTTTCTCTTTTTTCCCATTACCCAATAATATTTAGTCCACTCTAGACGAAGAGCAATCCAATTTCTGTATAAGTTTAAAATTTGATCCTTTTCGTATGATCATTGAAGAATGAAGTGTGGGTTGAAAATGTTTGATTCGAAGGCCATATCTTTGTCTAAGTTGGTTGGTTCACAGACTCTGTTTTCGACCCCATTTTTAAACACAAGCCACTCTGCTTCTCTCAAAGGCTCCCAACACTTTTCTTCTTCCACAGGTAAATTACAAGATTCCACAGGCAGTCTACGCCAATTCCCGACGACTTAAGTCAGTTTCTGGAACAACCCGTTACTGATTTTAGGACGTCTGCTAAATTTTTCGATTTTCTTCTTCTCAAATTGGTCTTTTCTTTTTTTGGTGTTTAGGTGTTTCTCCAAAGACGTCTTACAGTCTGACTACTTCAAACAAAGCCATCAGCTCAATTGGCAACGAAAATTTCTCGTTAGAGACTTTTCCGTACGAGATCAATGGAACAACAAATGGTGCAAGTTCAAGTCTGTTTCTCACTGAAATGGGAGAGCTGGAGGCATTTGACGACGAGTATGGTGGAGTTATTGTTAATTCCGATAGACTACCGGTCAACCAAAAACTCTTCGCCTCCAGACTTCGCTTATCGCTCTCTCACTGGAAAACACTGGTAAATTTACCTTCACGACTTCACCTGTGTTTCGATATGTCTTTAGGCATCATAGAAGCACGTTTTTTTCTTTGCTAAACACCTGAAAAAGATGACTCATCTCAATCAAAGTTTAACTACCATGTACTGTTAGAGAAATTACCACACGCACAATAAAGGAATACGAAAATAGTAAAGCAATCAAAATAGTAATTTACGTGGTTTCTCAAAACCGGGTAACTCCAAGGGAGCGAGAGCGAGTCTGTTTATTATGATCAAAATTGGCTAGGGTTTTTACAATAGAGAGTATATATATAGCCCTACTTTATTCCAACCCTAATTATTCGCTCGGTTGCTCCGCTCCATTCCGTTCCGTTCCATTCCGCTCGGCATCTGGCCTTTCAGTAGAACTCCTTGATACCTCTCCATATGAGCCACAAGTTCCAACATGTACCCATTGACCAAAGGCGGCGGATAGTTTTGGTTGCCCTGAAGTTCACACTCTATGGGTGTTCCAATTAGTGGCCCTATTGTGGGTAGTTCTTTCGTCATCAAACAAACAAAAAACAAAAAGTTTAACAGTGTGGGTCTAATTTGCTCACAATCTTAGGCACCTTTTATGGAAATCTCTTCATTAGATGGAAGAGTATTCTCCCTCACTTTCCATTATGATAAATTAAGTGGTTTTGTTGAAGAATTTGTGTGAGATGTTTTAGTATGCCCCTATATGTGAACTGCCTATTCTTGTCGTATGGACATAGCAGAGTAAATCTTTTTAATATTGTTGTTGTGATCTTGACGGCATTACTATAGGAGGAGGAGGAGCAGTAGCAGTAGTAGTAGGACTAGAAGAGAGAGAGAGAGAGAGAGAGAGAGAGAGAGACCAAACCAAACAAGGCCTTGAGTCTCAATCAATTAAGATCGGCTACATGAATTTGTTTTTTCAGTGAGCTCTATTATTATTAGTTTTTGTTTTTTGGATACCTAGATGTATAGGCGAGCTTGTCCGTACCTCGACTAATTCCAGGGCCCTAGAGGTGACAATGAGGCATATCCCCAATGGCGCCAAGAGTTCGTTAATAAGAGGAATCAAACCTGAGACCTTAGTGGGAGCAAACCCTAAGTCCCAAGGCAAGACCAATTGGTCCCAAGCAAGACCATTTTGCCAACCTCTTGGGGTTTTCCAGTGAACTCTGTCGAGGGCATCGTGTTCAACTACCACCTTGAATGCGAACTGTAGTCTGCTCCTCCCCTTAGTGTCCATATCACTCCTCCATAGTAAAGAGAGAGAGAGAGAGAGAGAGAGGGTGGAAGTGTACCTTTTATCTCTTAAGCATTACTACTACGGTTTTTGGCGTTATTATCCGCTTGCAGTCTCTGTACTGATATTTTCCATATAACCATGGAGTGTCAACCTTCAATGACATTTTGCAGAATGGAACAAAGTGTTCAGTTTTGTTCCTACATATGTGGTACAATCAGAAATTAACGTAATGGTGTCCTATAACTGTAGGGGAAGAAAGGAGTTTGGCTTAAGCTGCCACTGGAGAGAGCTGAGCTTGTTCCTATAGCAGTAAAGGTAACATTTCTAAACTAGAAGTATACACAACTTTAAATCCGAACTTATTCTTTTTTACACCGAAGAGTTTGTTTGGTGATGAATCATGAATGCCAACTCCTCTGCTCACTTGGGTGCACCAATCTTCATAAATGCTGTTGTGATTTCTGAAATTATGAGTTGATTATAGGAAGGATTCCAGTACCACCATGCAGAAAGGGGATATGTAATGTTGACATATTGGATTCCAGAAGGACCTTGTATGCTTCCTGCTAATGCTTCTCACCAAGTAGGAGTCGGGGGATTCGTGATCAATGACAAAAATGAGGTTTGCAAAAACTAACAGAATTTCTGAAGGATATGCCCTAGGACTTGCTTTTATAGTAGTAGAAATTTTCGTCAATGTAAAGCGATTTTCTCGTGATCGTTGCTTAGGTGCTGGTAGTACAAGAGAAACATTCTGCTCCAGCACTTGCTGGCCTATGGAAAATTCCAACTGGTTTCATACTTGAGGTCTGTTTTTTCGTTTGAAATTTCAACCTTGTTGTTAGTAATTCCCTGTTGACATAGTAAGACATGATCAGTCTTCTAAGCTTTCAGTTTCTGCATTTGATCTGCTATAGTCAGAGGAGATATTTACCGGAGCCGTAAGAGAAGTCAAGGAAGAAACTGGCGTAAGTACCTATATATTTCCTCTGAACCTTAATTGCAAACTAGTAGTCTAGTCTTAAGTGTCTTTAACTTTTCTATGAATTTTAAGAACTTTTTTACCTCTTTTTTACTGCAGGTTGATACTGAATTTGTGGAAGTCATAGCTTTCAGGTACGAATACGGGTATTCTTGTGCTCTAAATATCATACTTTGAACAGTATGTGGAATTTTGCATATACGCATCAGTAACAGATAAATTTTCAGTTTTGGGCTGAGTTTTTCCAGTCGTTCAAATTGAAAGTTTTTCAAGTTCTGCTTTAGTTAAGGGTGACGTGTATAAGCTAAACAAATGTTGAAAAGGGTTCAAAATTTTTGTGTACCTCAATCATACTAAAATGTCGGAAAAAGATGTCTATTCCATCCACATCCATACTTAATAGAGGTGTACGTAAACTAACATGAACACCAGGTGACTAAAAAACGTTATAATAGTAGGTGAATGATGCTAATTTTGATGAAATGAACATCATCTAATGTTAACACTGCCTTGATTTTCTTTGTTAGTATTTGTTTCCTTACATCCTCTCTATCACTCCAATTTCAGGCATGCTCACAATGTCGCCTTCGAAAAGTCAGATCTGTTCTTCATCTGCATGTTGAGACCCTTATCGACTCAGATCATCGTTGATAATCTTGAAATTCAAACTGCCAAGGTAAATAAATAACTTACCTCACATGACAATGGACAGGCAATTTGTTTGTCTACCATTTCCTAACCATTTGTCACCAAGCAGTGGATGCCTCTAGTTGAGTTTGTGGAGCAGCCGCTGATGCAAGAGGACTCCATGTTCAAGAAAGTCATCGACATCTGCATTGCTCGCCTGGGGAAGCGTTACTGTGGATTATGTGCTCATCAGTTGGTCTCCAAATTCGATAGCAGACTATCTTCTTTGTATTACAATGTAGTGCAGGATCAAGATTTCAACTGTCAGAGCGGTTAAAAGCCTTGCTACCCGAAACATCCCTCAAAATGTCAATGTTGTTTCATCGGTAATCCCTGTCGTGTCGAATGCATATGTTGGCTCTGCTTTTCGTTTTTGCGAATGGTTGAGGGCCTGGCCGACATCAGTATCATATATTGACTTTGGCTACCGGATGCAACAGATTATGACATGGTGATATTGTACATACCTTGTAAGACAGAATGAAGCTAATGTATATTTTTAGCAAAGCATTTTCTTCGGTAAAGCAATATATTTGTCTTCACCCTCCTTTGCATATTGCCCCTTTTTGTACTGATATAACCAAATGTGATACAGGAAGAGGTGTTCTGAACTTACATCATTAGCACATATGAGAAGGAAACATGACTGGTTTGTTAAGTAAGAGTTTTTGGCAACTTTAAGCCAAAGTTGAAGTATACAAGTTTAATCAAACTTTTAGCAGTTGAGCCAGTTTAATCACCGGACTTGAGCCAGTTTCTGATTCAATTCGTCGCGTATATTAGTATTCTAGATGTTTAACTGAGATTAGTGAAGTATCTCCAGCTACTTTTTATCGAACTTTAGTGAAGTACCCTACAGAGATGCCAATAGGAAGAAACCCTTGGCAGAATTTCTTTCCATAAGTAAACTAGGGCCATGTGTGATTTCTTTCTAGAAAGAATGCTTCTCTCTGTACAATTACTCTCAGGATATAAGCATTAATACTTGAAGTAATGTGCTATTTATAGGCATCTTGGCCTTGCTTTCAGGACCAAGTATGCAAATAAACTTTGGACATGTGTTGCAAGATCGTGCCAGAATATTCCTGCCGCCTTGTCAGACTGCGGCTCTCGTGATACCCGTTGCAGTCTCGCTAGCAATACTCCGCAAACGCCTTTCTACGGTGACCTCTTGTTTTTTAGCCACTAAATCACTATATCTCTAATAATCTTGAGTAAACGGCATGGTCAAGATCTACCTCCATCCAGCGGATAACACTATCAGGCAACACTGAGACGGTGTTATGTCCGTAGGAAAATTTTATGTTATTAAATGCAGAGCACCAGTTGCCGTAATTAGTATGCTTAGATTTGTAGTTATGTTGTTAAATGTAGAGCACTGATTGATATGCTTAAACTGGTTTAAAATGTGAGTTCTTATAACCTTACTCTTTTCGGGTTAAAATATAAGGGAACAACAACAAAAAAAAGGGAAAGAAAAACTCTTTTGGGAATTCAATGATTATCTTTATTGAAAGAGAACTTATTGAATATATCCCCAGATATAATACTAGATGAATTCTACTCTCTACAACATCGTAAAGTCCAACTTCAATATTGAACGTTTTTTATACTTCTAATTCTTTGTACTATGTATTTTTGAACATTTACATATTTATGCATAAATTTGGGTTAGCCCATAGTAGAATATTAGTGTCCTAAACATAGGATTTTTTTTTTCTTTCAAGTGTAATAGTAGAATTTTTTCAAATTTTAACGGAGGGACAGCCCCTGTTAGCCTTCGTCCCAGCTCCATCCTTGGTTGGCGGGAAAGAGGATGGAAGGAATGTGGACCGCGGAAGTGTCGGTCGCTAGTGGAAGGGTGTTGACTGTTGAGGATATTTTGGAAAAAAATGAATTTGTTTAACGGGTGTAGAGTTATTGGGGCACAAATAGAGTTATTTATTGATCTGCCAAATCTCATGACAGTTATTTATTTCGTGGGACATACATTCTTGCATAAAAACTGGATAAATTAAGAGCATCCAAGTACTCAACAAATTTTTCTTAATCAAGTACTTAAAAATTCTCTTTTTTAATTTTAACTTCTTAGCTTGTTAAAATTCCTCTGCTGTAAATTATTTATTTTAACTCTGTTATAAAAAGTATAAATTTGACACATCAGTTTAAGATAAAGTAAAAAAAAATACTCCCTCCGTCCCTTTTCAATGTGTTTCTTCGTAAATCTAATTTATTAAAGAAACATAATCATTACTTATTTAACGTCAAATTTTGTCTCCACTTTACACATTTCACATCAATTTTGACCTTCATTTTCTAAAATCATCCTCCATTTTTACTCATTAACTTTTCAAAAGAGCAAACAATAATTGTAAAAACTTTTACCCATTAAATTTTCAAATCACAAACTTATTAGTTATTAATAGACAACACAAAATGAAATACACAACTATTAAAAAGGGATGGAGACAATAAGATGTATTTATTCAATGGGCGAGATAGACAAATGCATTAGTTAGAGAGAGAGAGAGAGATAGACAAATGCGAGGTAAATAGTATTCCCATAGTCCCAAATTTTACGGCCCGTTTGGATGGGGTTTTATTGGGGGTATAAATATGGAGGGTCTTATTTATGTCCGGGCCCACGGTTATGGAATGATTTGCCAAAAATAAGTGGAGGATTATTTATCACCCGAACTAAATATCATTCCTGCAGGGGTGTTATTTATGGACAGCCCCTAGGGTGTCCATTTTTATGACCCCCAAATACCCCTTGAAAAATGACCATTGTACCCCTTTTAATACCCCTTCCTAATACCCCTGGTATTGCTACTGCTATGTAGTGCTACCATTGATGCAAATTCTATTTATTTTTTTTAGGGTTTGCAATTTCCTTCAGATAAAAAATAAAATACTTTCATTTATAATTTTCTAGTTTTTTGCACCAAATTAAACTACTCATAGATATCTTTAATTTTATATAAAAAATTATAAACTTTAGTGTTTTACATTGTTGGCTTGTTGAATTGCTTTACAATATCCTACGGATCAAAAAATAAAGTACTTTCGTGCGCAAAAAAAAAATGCACCAAAGTTGTGTGTTTTTTAAGCCTTTGTAATTGTATTTCAAATAAACTAGTCCAATTATTTGAGAGTTAAATAAAAATTAGTTATTATAGCTTATTTGTTGACAAGTGTTGTAAATTAAGTTTTGTATTTAATATAAGTAAATGGCGCTAAAATGTAAATTGGGCATGCATAAGGGTAAATTTGATTTTTGATAGTTTTTTACATACTTATACCCACATATTACTTAAATCATTCAAACCAAGTATTAGTGTACTACTTAATCTCTCTTCATAAATGTTACATCAATGTGGGGTCCGTAATGACCCGGATTTTTATCCCTATTTTTTTTCTATGAAATAGTCTTATTCATAAATTTTTTGTAATGATTAAATTTATTTTTGTGATTTAGTGGTCCTAATCTAGACTAGATCGATGATCCTAATCCCATTACACTATCTGGTTACTCTAACCAAAAATCCTAAACTACGGTCTTGATGTTACTAAGCTCCCTTCTCTCTTATCAATCAACTCATCATTCCACCATCAAATATGTTTAGCCATTTTTTGTCTTTCTTTTCCCTAGCCAATTAGATCTTTACACACCCGCAAATTACTTTCCCTTAACCCTTGAATAATAAGTCATATTCACACACTCCATTAACCACTAGATTTTGGCCTAACCAATAAATCACATTCCCATTTCCAATTTTCAGCGGAGAGAGAAGCCATTTCCCATTTCATTTTCGGGTAGCCCATGTACCCTTCATAAAACTCCATTTTTCTCCAACTTGGAGCGGTTTTTAGGCTTAGGTTTCTTCATGAAAGTTTTAGATCACTTTGAGAGCTAAGTTTTAGACACAAGAATCGTCCAAACAGGTTGAAGTTTGACTACTCTATTGCTGTCTGAAGTTCAGTCCATTCGGCGCAACCGAGACCCATCCAAATCACTCCGGTATAGCTTGATTTTCGGAAGAAAGGTAGGTTATATCCTACTAAACCCATCGGTATATAATAAGTCAATTTTCATTGAGTAGAAACAAAACCCAAGCAATTCGTTAGTTGCAAGGTAGTGTAAATTCGTTTTTGACCTTCTGAGCTACTGGGTCCCATCCAAAACTATCTTAACCCAACCTTTTCCATGATAGAGTTGTAGTTTATTTCAGAACGAACGTTTTGATATATAATACATTGATTTTCATTAAGTATAAACAAAACCTAAGTGTTTCGATAGTTGAGAAGCAGTCTCTATGCGTTTTTGAACTTCTGAGCTACTAGGTCCCGTCCAAAAGAATCCGAACCCAACTTTTTCCATGATAGAGTTGTATTTCATTTCATAATGAATGTTTTGATATATAATACATTGATTTTCGTTAAGTAAAAACAAAACCCAAGCATTTAGATTGTTGAGAAGTAGTGTATATTCATTTTTACTTTTCGGAGCTACTGGGTCATGTCCAAACCACTTCAAATCCAAATTTTTTTGTGATAGAAGTGTGTTTCATATCCTAACGAACATTTTGATATTTATTTGTAAATTTTCATTGTGTATAGACAGAATTCGGACGTTTCGATCGGTGAAGCACATGGCTATCACCTCACTCGGTATAGGCACTAACTTGTAATCAAGTGAATAGTTTGGACAATCAAGTATGCTAGGCGTATTTTTTGATTAATTACAGTTTGACCCCTAAACTTTAGATTTATTATTGTTGGGTCCCTAAACTTTAAATTTTTAACATTTTAATCACGGATTTTGGTTACTTTATATTTTAACCATGTATTGCAAAATTTTGTATCACATTAGATTAAACATAATCTAATGTAATTACCAAGTATATGACCAGACTAGGAAATGTGTCTGTGATTATCACTTGACCATTTTTGCAACTGTGCTTGTTTATTTATTAGACAAGTTGATTACTATTATTATTGCAAGTATCAAGATTTTAGAAAATGGTATACATTTCTTATATTATCACATGGGTTTTAATAAGGTATTTTACGTATTTACCCTTCTTTGTGGCAAAATTATAATTTTACCGTTGTATAAAGTTTTATTTACAAAAGGCCCCATAAGTTAGTAAAATTTTTGCGAAGGATCTTAAAACCGTGAAATTACTTTTGTTACCCTTATACTTAAAATTTAGAGAGTGACCCCTTATTTCTATAAATTACATTTATGACCATATACTTTATTTAATTACGTTAAGGCCCCTTGTTCTTAATTACTTTGGTTTGTGATGACTTGTGAACTCGTGAATCATGTTATTTGACTTTGTGACCTTAAAATATCGTTATCGCTTTGCTTCTTCTGTTGTGCACACTTATCATGAAATTGTTGAATGTTAGAATGGACACTTAGGTTCCCAGGTTGGATGATCGTACACAGATTTCACGTAGACGTTGAGGTTAATGGAAATTGGAAATGAATTGAGTTATGGCGAGTCACCCCGAGATTTGTTGAATGGTAGACAGTCTGTAAGGACCCGTATTTTTACATAATTTTTTCGGAATAATGGTAGGTAAACGTGAGAAAATGAAAACTTAGTTAAATGGGTCAATGTGGGAGCATTAGATTGTATTTGGGTCTTTTTAAAACATGTTTGAAGCTTGAGAGGTGTAAGTGTTAAGTGGGAGGTGTATATACACATGTGTGTTTACAAAATATGAATAAAATCACCCATTTCACCCATCTTCCACAGCTGCCCCTCTTTCTCTCTCTCCCTCCCTCAACTTTCTTCCATAGTTACACCTCAAAGCTCCAAAATTCACCAAGCCTTCAAGTCCCTTTCAAGACCCACACCTAAAATCACCTCCTCTACGCATATTGAAGCTTGTATTGCGTTCGTTTTGCACCAAAAACTCATATTTCAGGTTGGAGCTCATTGGAGGCTATGACTTTCATTTTATCACTCATTTCAAGCTCAAATCTTGAGGTAAAAAGACAAATTATACTCCCTTTAGTTGTATCTATGTGATGTAGAGCATATATCTTGTTCTTGTTCTTGTTGCTCAAATCCATCTAATTCATCATTTGCTCTCAAATGGGTTTGTTTGAGCCTGATTTTGTGATCTATGATTTGAATACTTGTTTGATGCAATTGAATGTTGATTTACCCTCCTTTGATATGTATTAGTTGCTCAACATATCCATTTTTTGGCCTAAAACTTCATATATGCACTTGGGTTGAAGTTTCATGTCTTGAGAAAAATTCGCAGAAAATCTGGGTTTCCCCAACCAGTCGTGCAAAAAATTCCAACTAGTTGGGTGCCTTTGAAATTTTTGCTAGAATCTGTCTTTGCCCAACCAATTGGACAAAAACCACCAACCGATTTGGTTTTTCTAAAAAATTGTGTTTGTCTCTGTTTTGGTCCAACCAGTTGAGCAAAAACCTCCAACTGGTTGGGAAGCGCTAAAATATTATATTTTCATCCTTATTCCTTCATGTGAATATTTGACACATCGTACATCTCTCTAACCTTATTTTGACATCATTTGGGTAATGTAAATAGTTTGTTTGACTTTTTGATGCACATGCTAAATTTTGGGACAAAATGTGAAGTTTTAAGATGAGTTTTGAATCAAAAGTATTTTAGGGATAAATGTGAACTCTAGGGATCACCCATTTGGTGTCCCTGACCATGGGTGCACGGAGCCCGCGAAATCCGGCAGAGGGATACTTTCCTATTAAATTGATGAATGTTTTTCTCTTAAAATGTTAAAAAATGACATATTTGAGTTGAATTTGAAATATTTGGCGAAAATTAGGTTTTTATGTACGAGTGTGAAGATTTGGCAATTACTTGGACTTTGGTTAGATATTTAAACTTAGTTTGGAACACCTGGACACATTTTAGACACGTAAACACATTTTGGGTACTATGTGGTTGAGTTAAAGCCTTTTGTTCATCCTAGCTTTATACATTAGTCGTATCTATCATCATACTCATTTATTATGCATGTATCATGTTTATACACCTAGCATTGGTAGAATAGTTTTCTTACTAGGCTAGTGAGCTCAACCTATCAATTTTCAGGTACATGGCATGGAGCATGAGATGGATGCATGGAATGTGAATGCAAAGCATTGGAGTTCATCGAGCATGAAGTTATTTTTCCATCTTTGTTTTATATTTTTGAAAGATGGTTTTGTAACTTCTATTTGTTAATCTTTTGACTATTTGGTTATTGTAATAACTCTTAAAACTCGATACTTATGCATTTGGGTTACTAGTACTCATAGTTAGAACTCGTGTATTATTTATGGTGAGAATGTAGCTATTTTGATTTTGATTATTCAAAGAGTGAACGTAAGACTTTGACTTGTTCCACATGGATAATACTTATTTGTAGTTTACTCTCTCTGTCCCAATTTGTTTTCTCACTACGAAACTACGTGTAATTTTCAAACTAAAAAAAATGTATTTATCAAAATAATTTTTAAATTTTTTTTCACCATATTAAAGTTCTCAATGAGATCCATTAAACAAGATTCACATTGATTAGAAAATTATTTTTTTAAGTACATTATTTTTTAGTTTGAAAATTGCACGTAGTTTTGTATTGAACAAATAAATTGGGACATAGGGAGTATTAAATTTGAGAGCGTGACACAGCCAAGTGATTTCAGTTTGGAGGATTATTTGGCAGCCTGCCAGGATTTCAAAACCCTAGGATATGACAATCTGTGATTACTTCATTTGAATTCTGAGGCGTTAAAATGGTGGATGTATTATAAACCGAGTTAAGACTATATACCTACAGGACCTACAGGAGCTGACAGTTGTCACTCATAGCCCAGTGGTACAGTCAATCCCTGAGAAATTCATCATTGTGAGGCAGTTGACGGTTGGATTAAGTACGTAAGTGATGCCTTCCATCAAGGCTCCCAATCAGGGAAAGCAAGGGGGGATTTAATCACGGATTGATCATAGCCCTTAGTGGTTATTTGGGAGGAAAGTTATCTAGGTTGAGAACTTAGATGAAAATGTAAGTTAATGGTCAGTAATGAAATCAGTTATGTGTTTACTCTTTTACGTACTGCTTTTCAATCATGTATGTTGTTCTTGTATGTTATGTAAGGGTTGGGGGTTAGAGTGACTATTGAGTGATTTATCGCTCACGGTGTTACACTTCGTGTACCCCCTTGTATAATACCATGATGTTGCTTTGTGACTCAAATGTATTATGCCAAATTGTGATCAAACAAAAGGTGTAGGTGTCAAGGACAACGCTTTATTTTGTAACAAAAAGTTTTTAGTGGATCAAGCTCAAGAGGAGCATTAGGATCAAGATCTCAACCTTAACCTGTAGAGCCAATCTCCCTTATTTTTGTGTTGAAAAATTATAATCTAATTTCTCAACAAAGTACTATATTATTGTTGTAATCGAACTAAGACAATTATGTTATTTCCACTGTTTAATTAATGATATCCTTTTTATTTATATTAATCATTTATTAAATGATTTAAATTAATGCTTCCAAAAATCGAGCGTTACAGGGTCACCCTCCATATATATTACCTCATACTATCTTATCCCCATCCTTATATAATACTCCAAAAAAAATACTCCATCCAATTAGACCCTAGTAGTAATCACCTCGATACCCTTGATCCACCAAACCTATTTCAAGTGTAGACACCCCGATTTTGAACCCAAGATGCGCTCGAGCATTCCCGATGATGAAACGGACCAATCATGACTATCCGAAACTTGTGAAAATGACTTGAACTTGATCAAAATCAACCAAACATCACCAAATAACCCAATCTAAACCAAGCATTGTTGAACCAAGTCAAACCAGCAATTTGCCACCAAGAGCCTTGAGTGCTCAAGCTTGAGACCTGATGGGCGCGTGAGAAGCTTGCGTATAGGCGCCCAATTAGGGGGTTTTTGGCTTAGTTTACATGCGATTTAAGCTTTATTTTCCAATTAATGCGTGCATGTGGTGTTTCTGTGTTGCGAGTGTGATTTGCAGGTAATCGAGGTGCATAAGTGCGATTTTAATATTCTTCAGGGCCATACACGTCGATCAGAAGTTGAAGGCAAATGAGTTGTGCATGGGGTGGTCGAAACTCGTCGGGAGCGCTACCCCAATGCCTTGGAGCGCTCAAGATGGCTTAAAAAGGGTCCCAAAATGGACAGAATGTTCTTGGCTACACCGGAATAGGTGTAGCGCTACAAGCAAGATAGGAAGAGAGGTCAACAGTCAACACGCGAGGAGGGTCAACGGTCAACATACTCGCCAAGGGAGGGCGGTGGCGCTACACAAGTTCTCGATGGCGCCACCCGAGAGGCTATTATGGAGGTGTTGTTGAGGTGCCGTTTTAATGGTCCAACGCAAGCAAAGGAGGCGGCGGTGGCTTACACCTATTTCTAGGTAGCGCTACCGAATGGCTTAGGGTCATGCCAAAACGCGGCCGTTTTGGTCATCCGCGCGCAATAAGTTTCGAGGATTATTAGGTTTTTAAGGGATTTTCGAACGGGGATATAAATACTCTTGTTTTAACCTAGTTTAGGGTTCCACGAATTTTGGAATGATTTTAGTTTTTCAAGTTTTAAATTTAGAGATCTCATATTCTCGGATTCAACATTGATTTCCAAGATTCTTAGCATGGTTTGATGTTTTGCTTCCATTAATCAAGAATACTTCGTTAAGCTAATATTCGGTACTATTTTCCATTATCGTTTTCACTATTTAATTATGTTTAGATCTAGGGTTTGTGTTTTTCTTGCTGCGTTTTCGATAATGAGTGAGTAGTCGCATTGAGTGCGGCCGCGGGACGAAGGTGTCCCGTGGCTAAGCTAATTTGTGTTCCACCTCGGTGCCGAATCATTTTAATTAATGCGCAGTTTTTGAATATGGAATTTTTCTAGCAAACGAATCCGGGCATTGCCAATTCCAAATCTTGTAGCAGAGATTGGTGACAGTGGTGTGCATCACATTTGGAAACTATTTTCATATTCTAAAATCTATTAACTAAATAATTGTGGCCCGAAAGTGAATGTGAATTAGACTAGTCGGACAACGTAGTAGTAGTACCGGTTGTGCTCTCCTTGTTAAATTCAAAAGTCCAATAGTGAAAATTAGTCTAAATTAGTTAATTAAGTAACTCAATTGATCAAGGGGGTGGCTACGAGAGCCATTTGCAAACATAGAATCTAGCATTGTTTGGGTTAACACCGTAGACCGTCTCTGTGGTTCGACTCCGGTACTTCCGGAATTATTATGCTGCACCGGTCTATAGTCCTACGCTTGGGACGGAATTAGAGTGAATTATTAAACACCCGAACGGTCAAGCAATTTTTGGCGCCGTTGCCGGGGATGGTGACGTGTGTTCAAACAGTGTTAGGTTTAGGTTTGTTAAATTTTAATTGAGTCACCATAGGTAGAGATAAGCAAGTCAAGCGTAAACCTGATCCTCTCTATTACCGTGATCGTACAAATCGTTTGGTTAGGATAGAGAACAGGTCGAGTCGGATCGAGTTTTCAAACTCGCCGCCGAGTCGGAAAGAGAGTGGCCGGAGTCCATTCCCATTAGTGGACTCTATATAGATTTACCTATCGAAGTCGGTTAGTTTAAGTAATCCACAGACGCGGTTAGAGTCAGGGTCGAGTCATTGCGAACCGTAATCTTTTGATATGGGGGACCAACAGGTAGTACAACACCCTTCTTTGAGGCAGCACTTGAATCCCGAGAGGACCACTCCTCCCGGGCCGATTGTGTTCCTCGCTGAGACCACGAGAGGCACATAATGCCTTCCTTTGCCAAGCCTGGTGTTCTGAATAGTCTCCCTAACTTTTATGGGAGAGAGTCTGATGACCCGTACGAACACGTGCGGACATTTGAGGGGTTAGTGCGCAACTTGGCGTCTACTACCCAATACGACAATGCCTGCCTCAAGCTGTTTGAGGCCACTTTAAGAGATGGCGCACTTAGATGGTTTAGAATGCAAAAGCCTCAGTCTTTCACCACATGGGCACATGTGCGTGACGCGTTTTACAGAAAGTATTTTTCTGAGGCTAAAACTAATAGTTTAAGGCGTCAGATACAAGGCTTTAGGCAAAGAGAGGGTGAGACTTTTGTGAAGGCATGGGGGCGTTTCAAAGATTTGCTCCTAAGAATGCCACACCCTGGTTTTGAAAAGATCAGATTGGTGAATTTTTCCACACGGGTCTGTGGCTGAGACAATCCAGCATATAGAGTATTCATGTAAGGGGGGCGACTTCTTGTCCAAAACTGCGGATGAGGGTTGGGATTTTTTGGATGACCTAGCAGATAGGCGGGAGGCGTTAGAACCCTCTCGATTTTGATCGGTCACGGACCTTACGGGTCCAATGTTATCCCCGTTACCTTACGAGACCGTGACTCCAAGCCCGGGTCGAAAAAGATCGCTACAAAAGCTAGAAGAATTAGAAGTTAGTGCAGACTCGCCCAAAGGCATGAGGTCGAAGATAGAGGAAGTCAAGGCGTGTGGTGTGAGTGTAAGGGGGCACATTGCAAACCGCATGCCCGGATTTTTAGCCGCTAAGGGAGCAAGTCGGAATACCGGGGAAGAGGTAAATGTTTGTAAGGAATTGGGACCCATACTCCAATACTTATAATCCGGATGGGAGAGACCACCCTAACTTTGGGTGGTCGATCAAAAGACCCATTGGTGGAGGTCAAGCGCAACTCCCTGCGCCACCTCCCGCATCAATTCCATCAATCCTGTGTACCCGGGCCCGCCAGGGGCCAAGTCATTCCTTACAATTACCAATTACAAGCCAAGGTAGGGGAGGTCCATCCACTGGTCCGGGCCTCAGTTATGCGCAGATCGCACCACCCCGCTTTGAGGATTCCATGAATTCCTCATGCGTCTCAACCACGCGCTTCGTGATCGACACACCAGCAAGAATTGGGGCCCCTTACGCCCAAAATGACCCAACTCATCATGTGATCACCAAATGCAACAGAAAAGGGTAGGTTTCCCTACCGTAGTCAGTGTGCCCATTTTGTGGGAAATTCAAGCCCCAATATCCAAGGGCAAAATCGAAGAGGCTAAGGGCCACCATTCGAGGAGTGGGAAACCATTGATAAGACTATTCAGCCAACACAGCAGATGTGCTCCACCCTTGGAGCCGCTTATTGAGCCTGAGGTCATTATTGATAATCGGCTTGAGGTGCCTCGAGGAAGTGAAGTAGAGAGAGGAGTCACCGAGGTGGGGGAGCTCGCTATCGCACTCCCCATGACTCAAACGCCACCAAAGAAGATTAGCTCCATTTCCCCAAAGGCGGTGAGACCTAAGCCAAGCATGAACAATAAAATGATTGAGTTGTTCAAGAAGATTCAATTCCCCATCACCCTAATGGAGGCGATTGAATCCTTTCCTCGATGTGCTAAGGTATTAAAGGACCTATGCACACCAAAGCAAGAGTCGAGAACAGCGTGGTTACGGCCCGGAACAAGTGAGCTCCATTAGCAGTGAGATTCCCCGCAAGTGCAAGGATCGGGGTGTCCCACCATTCCCATAGCCATAGCGAGGTCAAAATTTTGATAAGGCATTGTTGGATTTGGGAGCAAGTGTGAACTTGCTCCCCTTATTCAAAGATATTTGAGATTGGGCCTAGGCGACCTTTAGTGAGACTCGGTCCACGCTACTGGTTAGGTGACGGAGTATTAGAGTGCTTGGGGAGTGGTAGAGGATGTGTTGATCCGGGTAGGGGAGTTTCAATTCCCGGTGATTTCATTGTTTTGGACATTAGTCGGTCGCGTGAATCTTTAGAGAAGACCCCATCATCTTAGGGCGTCCTTTCCTAGCCACCTCCAACGCTGTGATGAATTGCAAAACCGCAAGGTCCGCTTTATCTGTCGGGGAGGAAAGAATGGAGGTGGATGTGTTCAAAGGTCAATCACGCTGGAGGATGATGGTGAAGAGTTCGAGGGGTTGTGGTCGATTGACACGCTAGTCCGTGAGCATATCGATACGGTCCTCGCACAAGGACCCCTTGGAGGTTGCCCTTACCTCCGAGGAAATATCATTTTGGATTCGCCAGAGGCTATGAACTTGTCGAGTTGTTAGATTTTGAGGAGTCTTGTGAGAATTGTGTGGGGTCACCATGACCCTATGTTTGAGCCATTATTGGCGACCCTCCCCAAGGTTCTTCCGTCATCTGTCCAGCCGCCTAGACCAGAGTTAAAACCTCTACCGGACACGCTTAAGTATGCCTTTTTGCAAGGCAATGATACCTATCCGGTTGTGATCTCCTCGACCCTCGAGGAAGATCAAGAGAGGAAATTGCTTGATTTATTGAGAGAGCACAGGGGCGCAATTGGATTGGATGGACCATTGCGGACTTGCATGGTATAGTTCCAACGGTGTGTACACACCGCATTATTCTTGAGGAAAGTGTTAAGTTTTCTAGGCAACCTCCTCACGCGCCTTAACCCCCAACATGAAAGACGGGTTAGGGGCCGAGGTGCTTAAGTTGTTAGACGCTGGGATCATCTACCCAGCTTGCTCATAAAGTGAGTGGGTGAGCCCTGCGGCAAGTAGTGCCTAAGAAGGAGAGTGACCGCCGTGACCAACGACGAGGGGAGTTTTAGTGCCGTAATTCGAAGTTCCTTACAGATGGAGAGTTTGCATCGACTACCGGAAGCTCAATGCGAGCACCCGGAAAGACCATTTTCCTCTTCCTTTCATTGATCAGATTTTAGAGAGGGTAGCGGGTCGGGCATTTTATTGCTTTTTGGATGGTTATTCGGGATATAACCAGATTGAGGTTGCTTTAGAGGACCAGGAAAAGACCACTTTCACCTGTCCTTATGGAACTTATGCATACCGTCGCATGCCCTTTGGGTTGTGCAATGCGCCTGGTACCTTTTCCAGGTGCATGATGGGGATCTTTAGTGATATGGTGGAAAGGATAGTAGAGGTGTTCATGGATGATTTTTCGGTTTTCGGAGATTCATTCGATGGATGCCTCGAAAATTTGGGAAAGGTTTTACAGAGATGTGAGGAGACGCACTTGGTGCTTAATTGGGAGGAATGCCACTTCATGGTTACCCAGGGAATCGTGTTGGGACACATTGTGTCCTCTAAGGGTATTGAGGTGGATAAGGCCAAAATTGATTTAATCCGAAATCTCCCAACACCTAAGTCTATTAAGGATGTGCGTTCGTTTCTGGGACACGCTGGTTTCTACCGGCGATTCATTAAGGACTTTAGTGCTATCTCCCGTCCGTTGTGTCAGCTATTGACAAAGGACGCACCGTTTGTGTGGTCCGATGATTGTGAGGGGGCATTCCAGAAGTTAAAGCGGAGTCTCACAACTCCACGCCCGGTGTACCCTTTAGACCGAGTCTTCCCTTTGAGCTTATGTGTGATGCTTCTGACTATGCAGTCGGAGCTGTTTTAGGGCAGAGGAGAGGGAAAGACCCGTGTGTGATATATTATGCCAGTAAGACCTTGAATGAGGCGCAGATGAACTACACCACCACCGAAAAGGAGTTGTTAGCGGTGGTGTTTGCGTTAGATAAGTTTCGGTCCTACCTAGTGGGTTCGCAGATTACGGTTTTTACCGATCATGCGGCCCTCAAGTACTTAATGACTAAGCAGGACGCGAAAGCTCGCCTCATTCGGTGGATTCTGTTGCTGCAAGAATTCCACCTGATTATCAAGGATAAAAAGGGGGTCGAGAACGTAGTGGCTGACCATCTGTCTCGTCTGGAATTCGAGGACCCCACCTCGAATCTTCCCATTAGAGATTCTTTTCCGGATGAGCAGTTGTTCGCCGCTAATGAGTGCCCGTGGTATGCTGACATTGCCAATTATTTGGTAACAGGGCAGATTCCTCCCCTGTGGTCTACCCAAGAGAAGCGGCGATTTTTTGAGGAGTGTCCTAAAGATATATTCGATGACCCATATTTGTTTAAGCATCTTGTCGCGGACCAGATATTGCGTAGGTGTGTCCCCCAGTCCCACCGGCAAGGGGATTATAGAGTTCTGTCATAGCGAGGCGTGCGGTGGTCACTTCTCTGCGAAGAAGACCACCGCCAAAATTTTACAGTGTGGATTCTGGTGGCCTGATATGTTTAAGCTCGTTCATGCGTTTTGTAGGTCATGTGACCGTTGCCAAAAGCTTGGCAAATTGTCTTCACGTCAGGAGATGCCCCTCCGACCCATTCTTGTGCTAGAGGTTTTTGATTGTTGGGGCATTGACTTTATGGGTCCATTACCTATGTCGCATGGGTATGAGTATATCTTAGTTGCGGTGGACTATGTGTCCAAGTGGGTGGAGGCGATACCCACTAAATCTATGGAGTCTCGAGTCGTGCTAGAGTTCATTAAGTCTAATATTTTGTCGAGATTTGGCGTGCCGCAGCGCCATTATCTCTGATCGAGGTGGCACGACTTCACGAGTCGATTCGATTCGAAAAGCTAATGGGGGAGTATAGAGTCACTCACAAGGTGTCCCGCCGTACCACCCCAAACTAATGGGCGGGCCGAAGTTAAGCGAATCGAGAGATTAAGCGTATATTGGAGAAAACTGTAGGTGTGACTAGGAAGGATTGGTCAATCAGGTTAAATAATGCGTTGTGGGCCTACCGTACTGCTTATAAGACCGTGTTGGGTGCTTCACCCTATCGGCTTGTTTTTGGTAAGGCCTGCCACCTGCCAGTTGAGTTAGAAAAGAAGGCCTATTGGGCCATGGGGAAATCAATTGAGTCTAGATATGGTAAAAGATAGGAAGTTGCGGTTATGTGAGCTCGAGGAGCTTAGGAAGCAGCAGCGTTTGAAAATGCCAGTATTTACAAAGCTAAGGTAAAAGCGTATCATGATAGGAATATTCAGCGAAAAACCTTTAGCGTGGGTCAGAAAGTGTTGCTTTACAATTCGCGTCTCCATTTATTTCCTGGTAAGTTGAGATCCCGTTGGGAAGGTCCCTATGTTGTGATGCAAGTGCATCCAAATGGTTCAGTTGATGTCCGTGATTCAAAGGATAGTAATGTGTTTAAAGTTAATGGGCAGCGTCTGAAACCATTTTTGGAATTTTCGGAAGTAGGAGAACCTGATGAGGAGTTGGTCGATCCTGTTTATTCGGACGACCCAGTTACTTAGGCTTTTTCAGCCAGGTCCCACGGGTAGCTTACGCGTACCATGCTCTTAATTGAGTGTGGACCCGGCCCCTAGCGATAGGGGTACCCATCATTGACTTGGGTTCTCATAGCTTTGCACGCCGCTGTTTAAATAAGGATCGTGTACCCAGCTCCGGTTAGTAAGGGCAAATTTTGCGTTTCTTTAGTTTTACTTCATTTTTCATAATTTATGTTTATTCTTGTTTGTTTCTGTTAAAAAAATAAATAAATAAATAAATAAAAAGGAAAGATGGTCTAGTATAGCCACCTAATTTCTAGCCTTGAATTTGTGTATCTGGGTTTCTAACAATCTTATTGCTTTGTCTCGGATAGTCATAAAAGACGATTGGCTCTGATCTCTTTAAGGAGAAATCTTGAGTGATTTACCCTGTTGAGTCATGACTTACCCGGGATTGTTATGATGACCTTCTCTACACAAATTTAAGTGAGAAATTAGGGAGAAAAGTAGTACTCGTACCTTTCACGTGTCGAAAGTGGTGGTGTTTCTTTTTTTTTTTTTCTTTTTGATTTGTGAGTGGTGTTCTTTTATATTTCTTATTCTTTATTGTGGCCCGGCTTCCACTAGCGGGCGGTACTGATGTCATTTGCTGCCTAGTAGGTAGTTGTTTCTTAAGCCTTTTGCAGGACGAGCATGCTACCACACCAGCCTTGGTAGTTTGGGCCTCTCCGTCGAAGTGAGTGCGGCATTCGTGAGCCTCTGCGGGGGTGCCCACGAAATGTGGCGGTTGTTAGTCCTATAAAACGTCGCGACGCGGCCCTGTGTGACTAGCTGTGGACCTCTATGGGTCCGAAGGAGCAAATTCTGGAAGCAGTACCAATGACGAAAAGCGGCGATGACGCAAAATTCCCCATACATCGGCCGGGGTCATGATGGTTGGCTGCCATTCGTCGGTCCATTTCTTTCCCTTATCTTTGATTTCTCTTTTTGATGTTTTGTCTTCCTTTCTCGGAAAAGGAGCAAATTTCAAGTTGGGGGAAGGGGTGTACTTTGTACAAGTTTTGATTTGTTTGGCGTTCTAGTAGTTTTTAGGGGTCGTTTTGATTTGTTTGAATTTTTAATTTTTGGTTAATTTCTGAGTCTGGGGATACGTTCGTTATGCTTGTTTGTATGAGTTAGATGAGTATGCTAGATTTTTGTCTCGTTAATTGCCTGTTTAACTTGTTCACATGCATATATCCGACATCCATGTTGAATATTTTTCACGCCATAGGCAAGTCTGAGTAGGTGTTTTCACGTTGTGCACAGTAATTCCTTAAGGCATCCCATGTTCATTGTTCTTCACTTTCCGCACTTGCATAAAAAATAGTAGGCGTTTGTATCACATATCATGATGTGAATGTTTCATATGCATGTGAGGAGGGTCGATGGCGTGTTTAGGGGATGAAATAAGGCCATTTTGCATGATTATACCACTAAATATATTCCTTTGACCCTTTGTCAAGCATGATTTGTGTCGTTCTCGTGTCAAAACTTAGGAAACCGGTGTTTGGGTGGAGTGATGTTACGATGGTCCAACTCAGTATTTAATTGTAGAAGACCTCAATCGGGAGTATTGTTGTTTGGGATTAATTAATGTTTGCTTGTGGATGCCATGATCTCAAAAAGTAACCTTTAACCATAAACCCCAACCTAAAAAAAAAAAAGCGGCGTCGTTGACAGTGGCGTTTACACCAAAAATGGTGTAGCGCTCCGTGTTTCGTGCTTGAAAAAAAATAAACCGCCCTTTCTCTCTCTCTTTCTCCCACTTTTCCCACTTTCTCCATTCTTCTTCTTCTCCCTCCGATCCAAACCTCCATAACCACCAAAACCCTAACCTTTTAACCTTCATATTTCCTTCAAAAACTTCACCAATCTTCACCAAAATTTACAAAACACTCCTCTCAACCTCCTCTACCTTTCTATCCAAACCAAATTCCCTCTAACCCGCTACAATCTCGGTCGGAAAACCCATAAACCCAAATTTTTCCCCAAAACCATTGAGTTATGACATCCAAAAGGCAACACATTGGGAAGGGAAAGCATTCGCATTCTTGGGGCCCTCCTCGGTGATGTAGAGGAAGTTTATCCGGCGGGCCAAACGTAGAGACCGGGAGCAAATTGAGAGGGATAACCAAGCCAAGTGGGAGGCTTCAATCAAAGCGAGAGGGGGTGAAGAATGAACGGCATATCATAGAGGATGGGTTGTGGCCCAACGATTTTTAAGCCGTTTGAGGCCATCAGGGATCAAGGTATGGGTTTTGGTTTGAACCTAATCCCGGTTATAATCTTGCATTAGTTGAAGAATTTTATAAGAATATGGTTACCCCGAGGGCTGGTACTTTTATGGACCCGCAGCTCGGACACGTCCCAAAATTGGTAATGCTCTGTTTTTTATTGATGCTAGTGAGATAGCCCTTGCATGATGGGGCTATGTGAGAGCCCTACGGGGCCCACGACTTACCCTAAGCTCCGAGTCGGCTTTTTAATGATGATGAGGTGAACCGCCACTTGTATGCGGTGACCGTAGGAATGCCGTGGATTCCTCATTGGTCCGGTAGGGCTTACGCAGGATTATCGATTCATGAATCAGGTGGTTTGTTATAACTTGTATCCTAGGGGTAAGGAGGGTGCACCCCAGAAGTATGTGGGGAATTTGATGTTTGTGTTCATGTCCGCTGATACCGTATGTGATTGGGCCCTATTTGCTTTTGGGCAGATGTGTGACTTTAGGGATGCCCCCACCTCACTGAGAATGCCATTCCCATGCTTGATAAGTAAGATTTTAAGAAGTAGGGTGGCCTTGGCTCGAAAATACCTGAGCAATGACCCGTTGAATCCTAAGGATATGGATTCCTCCATTCTCACTCGTAGTAGGGCTCAGGTCAGAGCCGCCGAGGGGTCGATGCTCACTCCGCCACTCGCTAGCCCGGCCTACTAAGACTTGGCTCGAGAAGATATTTGGGTGTTTGGCGGGTGTGGCAAAGAGCCACGTGAAGTTGAAGAGGGGGCGGGAGCGTATAATGGTGAACTGCGATTTACTTGAGAGGCGGCGCCACTTGGAGGCACGGCTTTTAGGGCGGAATCGGGGACCTTTCCTAGGCAAAGGCGGTCGGATTTGGAGGTGAGTGATGACTTTTGCGGATCCACCATTGGAGGATGAGCGATCACCGATCTTGAATTTGGAGGAGGAGATGATTGAGCTCGGAGTTGGACACGGGTTGGACGTGGCTTAGTTGGTGGTGTTGCATTTATTTTTATTATTTCTTATGTTTGAGTTGTTGGAGACTATTTCATTTTGTTTTTCTGTTTATGTCAGTGGTGTGACCGTATGTGGCACGTGGTGGTTGTGTCAAACATTGGTTGTTTTATTTTGGTTCTGTAGGATGATAAACCTTTGGTTATTTCTATGTGATTGTGTTTGTGTTTATCTCGTGTTGGTGGCGGCGGTCTGGGTAGATTGACCATGAGCTTTTATATAGGCCGTCACCCTTTTTGCATGTTTTTCCCTTTTTCGTTGATTTACCGCGGTCATTACAAGCGATAAAGCCCCTTAGTTGACCCGATGCGCGTTATTTGACCCTTTCGCATGCATGTATGATATTTGGATTGTGAATGTGTGGTATCTGTTTTCGTGAGCTTTCATTGAATATCTTGGCGTTGTTTTGACCGCACGTGGTGATTTGTTCAAATCCACGTTGATCGCTTGGCGCCTCACATGGGGGATGTAGAGTGTTTGGTGAGAACGGCGATATTGTGCCGCGTGAGAGCACTTTATCTTAGATCTTCTTGAGGGTGAAATTATTGACTTTTTGTTGGAGCATGGATGTGGTAGTAGCAGGTAATTAGGAGACTATATTTTAATTGTTCACTTGACGTCATTACAAGTTGCATAACCCTCGTATCCCCTTGTTGAGTCGTTGTAGTTATTTCGTTGTTTTTATTTGCGTTCGATTCTTGGGGACTAGCAGCGCCAAGTTGGGGATGTGATGGGGCATGAGAAGCTTTAGCATTATAGAAGCTTCAATTGGGGGTTTTTGGCTTAGTTTACATGCGATTTAAGCTTTATTTTCCAATTAATGCGTGCATGTGGTGTTTTACGTGTTGCGAGTGTGATTTGCGGTGTCGGGGTGCATAAGTGCGATTTTAATATTCTTGAGGGGCCATGCGCGTCGATCGAAGTTGAAGGCAAGTGAGTTGTGCATGGGGTGGTGAAACAAATTAGGGGCGCTACCCCAATGCTTTGGAGCCCAAGATGGCTTAAAAAGGGTCCCAAAATGGATGGGGAATGTTCTTGGCTACACCGGAATAGGTGTGGCTACAAGTGCATTAGAAGAGAGGTCAACAGTCAACACAGAGGGTCAACGGTCAACATACTCGCAAGGGAGGGCGGTAGCGCTACACAAGTTCTCCAGTAGCGCTACCGAGAGGCTATTATGGAGGTGTTGAACGGTGCCGTTTTACGGTCAACGCAAGCAAAGGAGGGCGGTAGCGCTACACCTATTTCTAGGTAGCGCTACCGAATGGCTTAGGGTCATGCCAAAACGCGGCCGTTTTGGTCATAAAACAGTACAACCAATAAGTTTCGAGGATTATTAGGTTTTTAAGGGATTTTGAGCGGGGGATATAAATACTCTTGTTTTAACCTAGTTTAGGGTTCCACCTAATTTTGGGATGATTTTAGTTTTTTCAAGTTTTCGGCTAGAGATCTCATATTCTCGGATTCAACATTGATTTCCAAGATTCTTAGCATGGTTTGATGTTTTGCTTCCATTAATCAAGAATACTTCCGTTGCGCAATATTCGGTACTATTTTCCATTATCGTTTTCACTATTTAATTATGTTTAGATCTAGGGTTTGTGTTATTTTTGCTGCGTTTTCGATAATGAGTGAGTAGTCGCATTGAGTGCGGCCGCGGGACGAAGGTGTCCCGTGGCTAAGCTAATTTGTGTTCCACCTCGGTGCCGAATCATTTTAATTAATGCGCAGTTTTTGAATATGGAATTTTTCTAGCAAACGAATCCGGGCATTGCCAATTCCAAATGCGCGCAGAGATTGGTGACGAGTGGTGTGCATCTGTTGGAAACTATTTTCATATTCTAAAATCTATTAACTAAATAATTGTGGCCCGAGTGAATGTGAATTAGACTAGCTGCGGACACCGTAGTACCCACGGTTGTGCTCTCCTTGTTAAATTCAAAAGTCCAATAGTGAAAATTAGTCTAAATTAGTTAATTAAGTAACTCAATTGATCAAGGGGTGGCTACCTGAGAGCCATTTGCAAACATAGAATCTAGCATTGTTTGGGTTAACACCGTAGACCGTCTCTGTGGTTCGACTCCGGTACTTCCGGAATTATTATGCTGCACCGGTCTATAGTCCTACGCTTGGGACGGAATTAGAGTGAATTATTAAACACCCGAACGGTCAAGCAAGACCTTGAGCGCTCAACCCGTGAGGAAGCACCTTGAGCGCTCAAGCCCACAGCTTTGAGCGCTCAACTCTGAACCAGTCGGGAATTTGCAGAGTATCTCATCATGAGATCTTATGTAGGGGGGAGCGTGTAACCACTTCTATACGTATTATACATGTATAATACACCCTAAATTGCTAAATCTACACCTAAAAAATACTCCTAAGGTATAAACCCACTACCTCTCTCTCCTCTCTTTCCCTCCCACTCACTCTATAAAAGCCACCCCTCCAGCAATCGTCCATTCTCTATAATCCTCCAGCAATCGTCCATTCTGAGGAAGATCAGGGGTTGATCAACTCCATACTTCAGCATATAATCCTCCAGCAATCGTCCATTCTCTCTCTCTCTCTACAAAACTACTCTACTTCCATAAAACCATTTGCAAAAAACCATCTGCCAAACCCAAGAATTCGACTCTTGATCATCAATTACCTTCATACACTGCACCATCCATCCACAATATTAGTCAAAGACACCAACAATCGTTCATCTTCAAACCCACAATCAAGTTCAAGCCTTCAATCAAGTGAAAAAGGTAGTAAAACAAGTGATGTTCACTGTTTTGGCCCATCTGAGGAAGACCAGTGAGTTCAATCAAGTTCTTCATACTTGAATTGAACTCACAAGGGTCTAAAAGTTGTTTAAAAAATACTGTCAAAATTTGCAACTTCAACAGGGTTGAGCGCTCAAACCCAGTCATGAGCAGTTTTCTATTTTGCTAAGTTTTCAGCTTTCTCTTGGTTTTGATCATCATCTAATAGTTTAATATGCTCATGTAATCCATCAAATAGTTTATTTTTACCTCAAAATCACATGCATAGGTGTAGATTAACTATTTTATGATGATCCTATATCAAAATTTTCGAAAATCCCACATTTGAGTGCAAAAAAAAAAGAGACTGTTCATCTTCATAAATTTTCAGTTTAAGTTTTTACAATCATTATGAAGTACCAAAAGCTTGCTTGAAGGTCAAAAGTCAGAAAAGCCAGACTATGGTTTGAGCGCTCAAGGTTATGAACCTGAGCGCTCAAGCTGTTCTTGAGCAGTTTGATACTTATGCTTTGTTTTTGTAAATTGTTGTTGGAAATTAATTGAAAGGTGTGTGTGTGTTGTTGTGTCTGTGCGCATGATCTGGATCCCTAACTTTCTTCATTTCCAAGCATCTTGGTTCGTTAATTTGTGGCGATTCTCCTCTTTTTGTCATTCTTTCAAAGATCAAACAATTTGTTTTCTCCTGATTATCCATGGAAAATGCTTTATTAACATCTGATCCTGTAAAGAATGAGAAAAAGAGTGATGTAGAGGCTTGAAATCTTAGAAGCCAGAAACTGGTTTGAGCGCTCAATCTATAAGATTTGAGCGCTCAAACTGGTTTGGAGGGTTTGAGCGCTCAAGCCCTCATCTTTGAGCGCTCAACTCCCATTTTGGAATCCAGGTTATAAGTTAATTTGTTGAGCTTCAAATCACTGATTTCTTGAGTTATTTGTTCTTTTTCACTTCTGTAAATATTCATTATAATAATCCCTTGTCATTGTCATTTTCATGTAATTCATGTGCATAAGTATCCACATTAAACTTGCATTTTTGTATCTCTTTATTGTTTACGTGATTCCCATCCCCAATCTCCGTTTTTGTGTGTAGAATGAAATTCTAAATATTTCCAAAATCCCATAAAACGTTGAGTAGAGACCGGTTCATGGACTGGGCGAGTGGGGTGCCGTAAAAAAGGTCCCTTCTCGTAACCAAACCCCCAAATCTGAGAAATTTCTGATTTCGCTGTGATCAGTAAAATCTTTTTCAAATGGGCAAACGAGTCATATTTTTATCGGTTTCTCGGATTCGGACCTCAAATCGGGGTGGCGACTCTAACAAATCACAATTTTTTATCTGTGCGATGCCGCATGATCTCCATGGGCTGTCCACATCAAGTTAAAACGCTAATTTTTTCGCACCCAATTATGGTGCTCGCTAACAAATGATAAGAATTCAACTCTCTCGGTTATCAATAAATATATTAATACTTGTATAAAATGGACAATTTATGTTTAAAATTACGTGAAATGTTGTCCTTTGGAAAAAAAACTTATCCGGTTTTTTGATTTTTTTGTTTTGTCCTTATTTAATTTTTTTTTGGTGTTAGTTTTGCGTCAAAATTTTGTGGTTTCTGAATTTATCTCGATAAGACGAATCTAACAAGTATAAAATCAAGGTCAAACCTAATATTTTTTTTAATAAAGCCGAAAATACTTGAATTATTGGATTAATTTTGGTTTTATTAAAAAAATTGAGTTTTGACCATAATTTTATTTTTGTTAGATTCTTCTCGTTGAGATAAATTAAAAAATCACAAAATCTTGACGCAAAACTAACAAATGCAAAAAAAAAAAAAAAAATTAAATAAGGACAACAAAAAAAATAAAAAATTGGCTTTTGATTTTTGGTTTTTTTGGCCAAATCACCCTTGGAGTGTTCGTGTGCTCACTAATGACCGATCAAGCTTGGTTTTTACAGTAGTTCTTGGCAATGAGTACGGTTTGAGTTTGGAGGGGTGAGGTGGATAAGATATGAAGGTGTGCTTCTACTTTTTCAAAAATGCTATAAGCAAGGAAACACACACAGAAATCCCCACAGATCCACCGTGGATCAGATGGACCCCACTGAAAATTCAAATTTGGTTTTTGGGGCACATTAAAAATTAGCGGGAATTTTAGTAGGAGCTAAACCCACCCAGGCCTCCTCTTCCCTCCACGACCCCTGTATCATTCTCTCTCCCCCCCTTCCACACCATAGATCCTCCTCCACCAGATCCACTGTCGCCGCAGCCATTCAACCACCGCCACCAACGTTGCAATACCGCCACCCTCTCTCGAGCAATCATCCCAAACGACCGATCCTCCACCACCGGAGCCACCGTAACACGCTGTATGAAAACCAACGCTGCAGCAATACTAAATCCTCTCTCATAGGTTTGGGTCTCTCACTTTCCACTCCTAATCTACATTGGATTGTTGAAAAACACAGAAAATTTGATTTGTAAAATAATGGATTGGGGTATTGTAAGAACTCCATTACCTTGGATCGGCTGTGACATTATCGTTCTCCAGATTGCTCTTTGATTACCTTATGTTGATTGCTTGTTTTAAAAGCTTGCCCAGATTCTAATACCTTATAGTCTAAATAAGGTGATTGATAGGACTAATTTGATTTGTTATTAGTCATAATACGGGTTTAGCCCCCACTTTTTAATAAGGTGATTGATAGGGCTCGTTTAATATTTTTTCCAACACAGTTTTCATAGTTGCCATGAAAGATAAAATAATAGGACTTCATATAAAATAGCAATTTGAATGACTAGGTGAGGGGTTGCATTGTCAAACAATTCCAGCACAGTTTTCTATTACCTTAAATTTTTTGTTATTTTTTTGGCCTACTTGCATATTACTGCTTTACCATTTCCTTTACTTTTGGCCATCTTTTGTACATTGACAATACCTTTCAACGTTATCGCTTTCTTTTTTTTCTTTTTCTTTTTTCCAAAATCATTGATATGGAGGTGGCAGAAGTGGTATTGGAACCTAAGGTTGGAACGATATTCAATTCAGAAACTGAAGCTCGTGAATGTTACATTACTTATGCGAAAGAAAAAGGATTTGGGGTGGTGACAACAAGCTCTAAGAAGCGTGAGGATGGGATAAAGGCTTATATAGCGTATGGTTGTCATCGGTATGGAAGGCCTAGGACAATGGCTTCAAATCTCATTAAATCCCAGCCAACAACAAAAACAGATTGTAAAGCCGCTATGAATATCTCTTTGCAAGTTGACGGGAAGTGGATGTTGAATTCGATTGAGTTGAAGCATAACCATGAGATGGACTCGGATAAAGTGAGATATCTTAAGTGCTATCGGAATCTCCCAACACATACGATGAGGACAATTGAAACGAGTGCAGCAGCTGGAATCAAATTAAACAAAGTCATTTCCTCATGTGTGATACAGGCTGGGGGCCCTAATAATCTGACATGGTTAGAAAAAGATGCAAGGAATTACAAGGATAAAGTAAGGCGGTTACAACTCAAGGAAGGGGATGCTGAGGCAATGCATAAGTACTTTGTCAAAATGCAAAAAGACAATGGTGACTTCTTTTATGCCATCGATGTTGATGAAGATAACCGATTACGGAATGTCTTTTGGGCCGATGCTAGGAGTAGAGAGTTATACAAAGAATTTGGTGACGTGGTCACCTTTGACACCACTTACCTTGTTAACAAATACGATATGCTTTTCGCACCCTTTGTAGGGGTCAATCATCATGGTCAGTCCATTTTGTTTGGATGCGGTTTAATATCTTGGGAGGACACAACTTCATTTGTTTGGTTGTTTGAGATTTGGCTTTCGTGCATGTCTGATTGCCCTTCTAATGCCATTATCACAGACCAATGTAGGGCAATGCAAAATGCAATAAGTATCACTCTTCCAAATGCACGACATCGTTGGTGCTTATGGCATATCATGAATAAAATTCCCGACAAGTTAAAGGGATACGACGAGTATAAGTCGATTAAGGGCGACTTAAAGAATACTGTATATGATTCCTTGAAGCCAGAGGAGTTTGAACAAAATTGGGCAGCTCTCATCAAAAAATTTGATCTACAGTGCAATGATTGGTTAGCTGGATTGTACGAGGAGAGGCACCGATGGGTACCGGCATTTGTTAAAGATACTTTTTGGGCGGGGATGTCAACAACCCAACGAAGTGAGAGCATGAATGCATTTTTTGATGGCTACGTCCATTCGAATACCACCTTGAAGGAATTTGTGGAGCAATATGAGAATGCCTTATGTAAGAAGGTGCTAAAAGAAGAAGAGGCAGACGCCAAATCCTTAAACGTACAAATTCAAAATGTTTCCCCTTATGGTTTTGAGAACCAATTTTTGCAAGCCTACACGGTTAAGAAATGCAAGCAATTCCGGGTGCAAGTAGCTGAGTTTATTGGATGTAATTTGATTGTTGGACCAATAGCAAATGGTATTTCACAGTTTCACATTGAGCAAGACATTCTAGTAGGGAAGAGAAAAGATACGTTTAAGACAACTACTTTCCTTGTTCATTTTAATGAAGAGTCAAGTGAAACTAATTGCAATTGCCGGTTGTTTGAGAGTAAGGGGATGGTGTGCGTGCATATATTTCAGTTTGGTGCAAAAAGAAGCTTCACGTAGTGCCTGATAAGTACATTTTACGACGATGGATGAAAAACTTGGTAAGGAGTCACACAAAAGTCAAGGTCAGTTATGCTAATTGGAAACGCAAACCCGAATTTGTTCGCTACGACAATTTGTTAAATTTATTCAACAAGGCAGCCGATAAGGCCATTTATTCCGATACTAAGACTGAAAGGATGACAGCTAGTTTGCGAGCTATAGAGATGGAAAATGACTTAGACAATGAGGAGTGTCTAGGCAATATGCCTTTGGTTGGAGATGTACAAAATGATTTGGAAAGTTCCCATTTGGTGAGTTCCCAAGTGAAATCAAATCCTGTGGGTGATCCAAGTAAAAGGCCTCGAAGAGGTCGACCACCCAGTAAGAGGAAACAATCAATGGGTGAGCAAATAATTAGGAAGAATGCAAAATCAAACAAGAGGTTCCACTGTAGTCAAGCCAATGCAAACATTATACAGGTATACCAATCATTCCTTTTCAATCAAATATGCCATTATGTTCATTGCTTTGCATAGTTTAGCATTTGGCATTATTCCTTTTTAGGATGTGGAAGGTTCGAATATTGACACTAATGGTACAGACTTTTATGAGTATATGATACAAGAAAGTGCAATCGTTAATGTAAGTACGAGTTCATTTATACTACATCTTGTCCTTTCGTGTTCAAGTTATTTTTGTATGTTACCTGACTAAGAATTGGATATGTTTTCCAGCCATCACATGGGAGTGTAGGAAATGTTGGTACGTGGAGTATAGACCTTAATGAATCTACGTCTAATTTGGATGCTTAAGGTATAACTTTATTGTATTTGAAAGTTGTGGTATTTGTTTTTTTTTTTTTTTTTGTGTATCTGTGTCGTGTTGTGTCCTAATGACATTGCTTTGATGTGTAGGTATGCAGAGTCGTAGGACGTAGGATTGGATGGTGGTGTTTTGCATCGAGCTTGGCGGAGCTTATTTTTGTGCGTGGCGGAGCTTATTTTTGTGCTTGCTTGGCGGAGCTTATTTTTGTGCTTGATCGAGATTAAATTTTGCTTGATCACGATTAATTTTGGGCTTGATCAGGATTATTTTTGTGCTTGATCGAGATTATTGTAAAGAGAAAATATACTACTGTGTTGGAGATCTGGCCTTTGGATAATGTAAATACATGAAAAGAGCCCTTCAATGACATGTTCTAATATTATGACACTTCTTAATGCATTGAAACATGGTGTAGTACTACAATTTCTGTGGCTGAATTCATTCTCTGCACTTCTTAATGTATTGAAAAAAAATTGGCAGAGTTTCCTTGCTTTATGGCCTAGCCCGACGCATCGCCTCTCAAAACTAACAACAGAATGGAGCCAAATTCACAAAACAATATGAGCCCACGCTGGGCATTTGTGAACCTAAATTACCATTCACAATCCAAATTGACACATAAACTACTTATCAAGAATCCAATAAATCTAAATAATCAATTTCATTCCAAGTTAACTTCACAAATACATACAACTTGATATCCCAATCATTGAATATTACAACTGTATATTGCAAGTTCCTATTACAACTTGCTAACATTGAGGCTGCGAGTAATTGGAAGACTCAAAGTGAGTTAATCTTTTGCAGAATATGATGAAGATGTGCAGCACCCCAAGTCTTCCTGGAGAGACAAATGGTTTTGGGGTGTTTAGCCTTGTGCCCCAATTCTGGATGTCCATCTCCAGTTTTTGGGTAGCCTTGACACTTGAGAGTTTCCATTGACGCCTTCTTTTGTGACTTGAACACTTGAGGAACTTCACAACAAATGACAAGAACTTAGTGACTTGTGTTGGATTGAAACCTTTCACAGCAAAATGCCTTCTGCTGTCATAACTCTAGATTGAACTTTCACTTGAGCAAACTCCAAAATCAGGCACCTTAACAACCTGTAACACAATATTATACAGAGTACTTTTAGACATTGCTTTGACTTGATCTTTTAATCATACTTAATTTAAAGGCTTCATAAATACCAGATCAAAGGAACTAATAAAGACTTTTGATGATGGACAAGGCACACTAGGCTTTACTTGAATTCAACTTTCACCAACATACATTCACCAAAAACAAAAGAAAAAAAAACTTTCACCAACATAAAGAAAGTGTTCACAACTGATAGCTCTTTAAAAAAAATTGTGCATCTACGCCACCCACAATTACAATCAGCATAGAAGGTTCAGAGTGAACATCATCTAAAATTATACCAAAAAACCACCAAATCCCTTGAGCAGCAGTTGAGTCAATGATTGAGCTTGCTCCCAGATACTGTTGCTCAATAACAGTTAGCAAAAGCATCCCAAATTATCCCAAGAGATCCTAAAAAAAAACAGCATATCTTTGCATATTTGTTTCCCCATATCACGCGACTGCTTCCGAAAATCTTCAAGACAAATTGAATAGGCCTAAGAGTATATGATATTCACCATGACAAATTATCACAACAACTACTCCCGAATGAATGATGTAGCAAGAAGTATCATGACAAGTAAGTTCAAAAAATGATGCAAGTATCCATTGGTTCTGCTCCAGCAAAATAGAAACGGAAACGGAATGACCATGAACCAAATGTCTTCTCCAAGTGAATCATTTGCTTCAGAGTTATAAGGATCAATCTTATGCTTCAGAAGACCTAAAGTAAGAGATCCAAATCCATAAAGTAAACATTTTTAAGTTAGAAGACCTAAAGTAAAACATTTTTAAATTACCACTGTTTGGTATCATAAGTGTAGCCATGTTTTCATCTATTAGACAAATATGGATAGGGAAAATTTAAACAATAAATGATAAGCTTCGTAAATTCAATCCAACAAAGAACAATCCATACAGATTTTGCCCTAAGTTTCATTTTTGTTTCACTGATAATAGACTAGGGGAACTTAAAATTATGGAAAAAAATTCGAATTAGGGTTTTTTCTTTTACCAACAACTCAAATTTGAGAGAGAGAGGGACAGACCGTGGTTGTGGTGGTGGTGGTTTTCAGTGGTCATGCAGGCAGCGGTGTTGGCGTGCTGGTGGCGGTGGTGTTCGTCAAGAGAAAGAGAGAGAGACACACACACACATAGCCTGCCTCATTTTGAATCTCGTCAGCGTTCGGAGGTGGTGACGTGGACTCTTCGTCGGTGTGGTCAGCGGGGGAGGTGGTGGGTGCCTGAGTTTCTCGACTTTCATCTCTCTCGTTCTCTTTATGGGGAAGTTTTATCATCATCATTTCGGGAAAGAGATGGGAGACCCAACCCATTTGTTTCAAAATTGGGTAAAACCCGTGAAATTTTCAAATTAATTTTCAGTGGGGTCCATCTGATCCACGTTGGATCTGTGGGGATTTCTGTGTGTGTTTCCTTGCTTATAGCATTTTTGCTACTTTTTGCTGCCCTCAACACAGTACTTGTTTTTTTTGGTCAAGAATTTGAGATTCATTCAAGAAACAGTGGACTTTTGTGTTTTTTGGCTGGTACTGTACTTTTTCTTACATCGACTGCCAAAGGCAGGCTTAGGGGTGGTGTGGCTAAGTATAAAAAATTAGTTTTTTGCTTTCGTTTTTATTTTTTTTTTTTGCATTTCTTAGTTTTCGGTTATTTTTTTGTGGTTTCTTGACTTGTCTCGACGAGAGGAATCTAAAAAGTATAACAATTTTAGCCAAACTTAAAATTTTGTGAATAAAGACGAAAAATAAAGCAAAAAATTGGTTTTTTGCCATAATTTTTCTTCTTTATTTACAAAATTTTAAGTTTGGTTAATAATTTTACACTTTTTAGACTCCTCTCGTCGAGACAAACTAAAAAACCACAAAAAATTAACCAAAAACCAACAAATGCAAAAAAAATTTGAATAAGGACAAAACCCAAAAACTAAATTCTTATATTTAACCAAAGGAGGCCTTAGTATAGTTGATTAATTATCCTTTGGGTAATAATCTAATAATCCAGATTATTAGATTATTCATTTGTTCTTATTCAATTTTTTTTGCATCCGTTAATTTTGCATCAAGATTTTATGAGTTTTAGATTTCTTTCGACGAGACGAATCTAACAAATATAAAATTATGGTCAAAACTCAATTTTTTTTAAATAAACTCAAAATTGATGGATTATTACCGTAAAATCTTGATAAAAAATAACGAATATAAAAAAATTTAAATAAAAATACATAAATAATCTAATAATCTGAATTATTGAATTATTACCAAAAAGACTCTTTAATCCCCCCCTCCCCCCCTCTCTCTCTCTCGTTGCATATCAAATCAAAACGTAACTCTTTTAAGCGCTCAAATCCCTCACAAATATCTCTCTCTCTGGGTTCGACAACCCAACTCTCCCCTCTGACCACACAACAAAAAGATCGCAGATTTCAACTCTACTCTCTGTAAGATCTCGCTCTTTACCTTCATAGGTATTTTCATTGCATAGGGTATACGCTCGAATATATATCGGGACAATTGAATTTCTTTTTCGTTTCCTTTCATAATTTAGTTCTCTGGTTTATACAGCTTTCGATCCACTGTAATCTGCCTCATAGGACTTCAAATTGTTATCTCTTATTGTTAAAACCACTTCCCTAAAGGGTTTCTGCCTCAATTTTAATTTTTCTATAGTCTCTGCTGTAGATTAATGGGATTTCTCTCTGTAGTTCATGCTGTAGACGGATGGAAATTTAGTGGGTTTTTGTCGGTTCGTTGTAGCAATTGCTGAATTTCAAGTTCATATTATTATTTATTTATTTATTTATTTTTTTTTTTTTTGGGGGCGCAGAATTGACGGAAATGACAGGGGTGGTGGGTACAATGCGGTTGGTTCACTGTAGTTTCTGCCTCTATGTTAGGTCATGCTGTAGCCGTATGGATTTTTCATTTTCTAACTTTTTTCCTCGGGTTTTTGTTGGTTCATTGTAGCAATTGCTGGATTTAGAGTTCTAAGAAGTAGTGTTGTTGGAGAATTGTGGGGTTGGTAGTTGATTTTGATTTACAATGCGGTTGTTTCAACGGAGCTCGAGTTCATCTAGGGAGGGAGGAAGCAATCGTGCTCTTCTTTATCTCAATGTCTATGATCTAACTCCTATCAACAACTACCTCTACTGGTTCGGCTTCGGAATCTTCCATTCCGGCATTGAAGGTGCACTTCGTTTCTCTACCTACAATTGAATGTTTTGATTCTGAAAAAGCATCTAAATTCGTAGAATTCCAAGGGTGGATTGATATCTAGTATCAAGTGACCAGGAACAAAGAACTTGTGTTATTGATCTTGAAGTGTTATGTCTGCGTCTAGACTTCCCATTTGAGGGGCATAATAACATTTTCATTGTTGTTTGTATGGATGAGTTCTTGCTTTATCAGATGCCAATAATTGAAGGTGGCAATATCGTTGTGATGGCTAATGATTTTCACTGCCGTATAGTATTAGTGTGGTGACACTCTAAGCCACTGTCTGGTGATTCATATTTGGAGCCATTTTCGAGAAACATGGTTGTGCATTGTGTTAGCGGAAAAACATCTAGAAATCATTCTAGTATGCGGGTGGGTTGAATATGGTTCTAACAAGCGTGTGTTCCTTTCCAAGTGGCAGATACATTGATGGCTGTGGAGAAAAGTTCAAAAATTGCCCAAAATGGTTAATGGAATGGATTTTATAGTTGCTTTAAAATCGTATAAATGGTCAACTTGTAAACTCTGAACATTGTAGCTCCGAAGAACTTGCTTTTAGTTTCTTTCTGTTCATTGTTGCCTAAATGGTACCCCCAGTTAGTACCCGTCGATGGATTTTTGTACTGGTACATTGGGTACAGATTCCTTTGTTGCCTTGGTTGATAAACCATATAAAGTTTATATTTTTGTTGGATTGATGAGCTGCATTGAATTCTGGCTGGTGTGTTTTTATATGCACATGTACCCTACCTTTTTTGCTTAACCCAAATAAAAAACCTATCTTTTTCTCAACAGCAAAGAAATTCACATATTTGCTCTCCAAATTTCATAGAGTAGGTGGTGTGGCGGTTTTGCTGGCATGAGAGAGGGAATACGTAAGATAGAGAGAAGGATTTTGGGCCCCAAAAAGGAAATTTCGGGCTTTGAGTGATACTTTTTCATAAAAAATATCATTGTGGATCGTTGAGGACTATTAATTGACCTTGCTGTAACAACAATGGTGATGTAGCATGAAAGTTCTCCAATCTTAGTCACCATATGAACCTTGGGTTGCTATATATAGATTACAGAGCCAGCTCACTCTAGGCATCAAGAAAAAGATAAGGTGTAGTCTAGGCATCAAGAAGAAGATAAGATGAAGACTGCACCTCACTACCTCAGTTGAAATTGGCGCATGGGAAGTTCCAACTCCTACTTACAGAATCAGCACTAATAGAGGGACAAAGGACGATAATAGAGAGACAAAGGTCGATAATAGAGAGACAAAAGTCTACTCGTATCATGTGGCCTTGTTTGAGTAAGCTTTGTCAGCTACCTGAGCCTCTTCCTTCCAGAAGGAAGAAAGACCGACTCTCAAACAAGTGAGGGAAGACCATGGATCTGAACTGACTAATATCCTAGAACATTCTTCTCTTCTTCTTCTTCTTCTTCTTCTTCTTCTTCTCTCTTATTGGCAGACCGTGTTTATTATTTGAAAATTGTGGGTATGCTATTTTTTGCTATTTATTCTCACCTAAGTTTGCCTCACTTCAGTAAGGCCCTGGGCCTTGCACTTAGACCTCAACAAAGCTTTGCGTGTAAGTGCATTTCTTGCCGTAATAACTTTGGCTCATCTTCATGGGGTATTTTTCTTTGATTGAACAAGTGTTCCAATCTGAATTCAATCACATGTTTTTCGGATTGTTTGAGGGTTGAAATTTTAACTATTGTCTCGTTGGCATATGACTATCTATGATTTATAAACCCACATGCAATTTATGATATGCATTTTAACTTGAGATAGAATCTGAGCTAAATGAGTATCCATATTTCTATACAAGCATGTATCCATGCCTAAAAGAATGTCCAAACATAAACTGGCTGTTTGTAATCTAAATTGGACTGTTATCAATGGCACAAACTTATTAAGAACAACATTGTAAAAGCACTTTGAAAATAGAAGTGATACAAACACCTGTTTGGGTTTTCAATAGGCTGACCTGCAACGGCGCGACCTTAATACCAAGTTGTACAACAACAATATATTTGTCCGATCGACATATCCCATCTACATTGGCAACCCAATTTCTTACCACAATATATTGGATGTTTAAATAACTTATGCAGGCATATTAACACAACGTTGGGGTTGTTTCCCGTGTTAAACCAGTTAAATGCTGAGGGTTTGACTTGAACAGGAAATTATGAGTTTTAAATTCCTGTTCAAATGAAACCAACGGAAAATATAATGTCAACTGTCTATTTATACATAGAGTGGACGAGGAAAAACGTAGGCCCTGTTTGTTTCCCAGTTTAGTTTTAGTTTTAATTTTGATGACATCATCATTTCCCTCATTTCTCTCTGTATCTCTCTCCACTCATTACACCTTATGACATCATCAAAACTAAACTAATCTAACCAAACGCAGCCATAGTAGCTTAAAATTTTCGGCTACAAAAAGCTATTAGACACATCATAAAGAGAGCATTGGAAATGTACCCTTGTAATGAATTATTTGGATAAAGAATGGCATAACTTGTAGAGAAAAATTTAGAACGACTAGGGTTTGGAGAAAGAAGAAGAAGAAAATAATCAGGGTAAACGATTCAGGAGCATTATCAGCCCCCCTACGACATTGGCTTTTGTTCCAAAACGTCTTGAATCAAGAGCATACCAGAATACCCTGGTGCACAGTAAAAAGAGATAACAACACAACTCAACAAACTACCAAATAAACCTCTTAACACAGATATTTTGGAAGTTGTTGTACCTGTTTCATTATGATTTGCTTGGATGTTGTGATTAAATGGCGAAATTTCATTTGATGAATTTCGCTTCCATCTTGTGGTGATCTCATTTCTTCATCGTTCTGTTAGTTAAAACTTTGCGTCCTCGATCTGCATAACATGATTATGCCGCATTGAATGGCAGTACATGGTTTGGAGTACGGATATGGAGCGCATGAGTACCCGACTAGCGGGGTATTTGAGGTGGAACCAAGAAGTTGTCCTGGTTTTATCTTCAGACGGTCTGTTCTCTTGGGTAGCACAGAAATGTCTTGTTCAGAATTCCGGTCATTCATGGAGCATCTTTCTGCAAAATATCATGGGGACAGTTACAATTTGATTGCCAAGAACTGCAACCATTTCACCGAAGAAGTCTGTATGCGACTAACTGGGAAGCCTATTCCTGGATGGGTGAATAGACTTGCACGATTAGGTAATAGACAGATACCTTTGCTTCTATCCCACTTAACATGGTAAAGTAAGCTATTTGTTTTGCAAAATTGCTTTCAAGAACTTGTAAGTTGCTTGTCAATGCATGGGGTATGAATTATGGATATGTTCCACCGTTTGATATTTTATGAAAGCAAGCTCGTGAAACATCAGTGCCTCAGAAATATTTTACATAGATCGAATTTGATGAGTTCTTTCGTTGCAATAAGTTATTAGAGGTTTTTGAGTCTTGGACAGTCCTGGAACTTTAGCTGCCTGCATTTATTGGCTGTGTGAATTGGGTGTTGCATAGCCCAACTCTGATTAACTTTTCTCTTCTTCTAAATTGTGCCTTTTTTAAGTTTCAGGTTCTTTCTGCCACTGTCTACTGCCAGAAAATATTCAGGCTACAGCAGTCAGACATTTGCCTGATCATCCACCATATTCTGGTTAGTGTTTTCTCCTCAAAAGCATATTTCTTAGGATTTTTTTTTTTAATTTCAGAAATCCTAAGAAATACCATAATTTTAGCAATTTTTTTGCATTTATCTTTGCTTCTCTCATATTAGAGAATTGTTGATACTAGGGCTTTGCAAGAAAGAGATGTTATGCATCAAAGCCTACGGAGTGTTTTGCATTGCATTAGTGAAACAGAATGATAACTGAGGAGGGAAAAAATTATTTGCCAAGAAGTATACCTTTTTCGTAACAAACATAATTATACCATTGAGGGTTACATTCCTTCTGAGTACATGAATCCGTTCAGAAAGAAATCCAAACATGTAATTGTGTGCGATTAACCTTGTTTTTTTTTTTTTGTTGTGCTAGTAGTAGGACTCAGATATGCATCCTATTCTGAATGAAAATTATGTCAAGTTTATGGTTCTTTAGTATAGTTGGTGCTTGATTTGTGACTACCTTGTATACCGTCATTGGTAGTTTTGTGAAAAAAAACCTGTCGATCAGCCAAATTTCTTACACAATTCTGCCTCAAGAATCAGGCTTATAAGAATGCAGAGCTTTTCTTTTTTGTTCAAAGTTGATTGGTTTATGAATAAGCATGTGGAACGTTTTTTCTTTTTTTTCTAAATGGTGAGTGGGATATGGTCATTTTGGAAACTTTTTCATTTTGGACTGAGTACATTGATGTTGCTTAGCCTGCTCATACTTGCTGTATTTTCTACAGTACTCTTTTAATATTTTGACTCTATGGATTGCGTTAATGTTAATGTTGTTTATGTTTTTACTAAAGGGCATTCTATGCGTACTTGTGAAATCTACTGTGTAGATTTTGAAGTCTTAAAATAGATGGTTGTGTGCATGAATTCCATCATGAAAAAAGGTTGGAAAAAACTTGTGTTCCTCGGTTCTAGTTTCCAATTTTCTTTATCCCCTAAATTACTTGTGTCAAAGCAGACGATGGATCAGATTCCGATGCTTCATCTATAGGCGTAGAGAGCGAGGAGGAGGAGCCCGATCACCATCTGCTGACTATACCGAACGGAGATGTGGCATTTGTGAAGGAAAAACCAGTGAGGCTAGCTAAAGATCTCATCTGATGTTTTATTTTTTACCCCGAGTTATCGATTGATTTCCTATCATGGGTTTGTGTTGTTTGTATGCATCATCTCTGGGTTGGGATTGAAAATGTATGTCATTTTCGTTATTCGAGTTCATCAATGGTTATGCTTGTCGCAGTGATGATCCACTATTTGTATCTTTCGCATATTCTCATTATATGTGCCTTTTTGATGTCGTACCGTTTAATTTTCAGCTTTGCCGTATAACTCCATTGTTTATGTCGTTAGAAGGTTCCTCGCAATTCCAGGAAACTTCTGAAATTCCACCTTTTTGTCCTGAATTGTATTTTTTGGATTGCTGGAAGACTTCGGGCAAATTAGTTTAGAGTAGATCGGACATGATAAGAGTAAAAGAAGAAAAACAAAAGGGCAGGTTGCTCACCAAAAAGACAAGGGGCTGAATGCATAAAAGCTGATATTTTCCTTGCGTGTCGTTGATGCCAAGAATATTATGCGAGAAAGTTAATCCTGAGAAAAGTGAAATGAAATGAAGTAAAAGAAAAGAAAATTTACTTTCCCGTGAGTGTTCACTTGATAAAGAATTTTTCCAAGAAAGTGTAATTGGTGGGAGCAAACTTTCTTACAACATATAATTTCTTTCTTTTTGTTGGATGCATTTTGAGGGAAAATGAGTTCTAGTGGGAAAAGTATTTTCGTGGGTCTCATTATTTTTCTGCTAACTGAACACCCAAAAAGTTATGGGAAAGTTGATTTTCTCGTTCTTTCTCGTACTTTCTTGACAACTGAACGACGCATTTGTTTCCGCTTAAGTGATAGCTTCCATAATTTTCCACTTTATTGGTGAACATTGGCACCATGATTTTCTTTTCTTTTTGCCAAACTGTTTGAGGCTCCACCATCCCTGTGGAGTTCTCACAGTGATACTGGTCATCCATGTAAATGGTATCCGATCATATAGCTATCAATATTTAATTAATCTTATTATTTACATGAATGATATACTCCACATTCCTAATAAATTGTAATCTTTTGATCCTAAATATAAATTACAGAGGGCCAACAATTAATGTCACTGAGGAAATATATTGATTTGGGTCACTAAGGTACCCCAAATCCTATTAGCTACTGTAATTGTTTGGTATGGAACTTTTTAGGCAGCCTGCATTTTCCTCCCCTTCTATGCCTTTGCTGCTAAGTAATCTTCTGGCAAGCTTTATTCCTTGTTTATTTCCATCTTTTCATCAAACATTAAAACGTGAAGGAATGATTTGCTCCACACAACATGGCTTTGCGTGTCTCCCCTCTCTAAGCCGCCACTAAAAGAAAAGACTTGTCAATAGCACAAAGGGTAATTGGAAAGGGACCACAATAACAAAGAACCAAAAAGGTATAGGCTTTATCACTCCGGGACTGGACGGAGTGAGGGGGCTACTAGAGGCTGTCGCCTTGCTTAAATTTGAGCATCAAATTGGACTGTAAATTCAATGAAACCACATATTTCGCGTTGCGGTAAAAAAATGTGGAGACTATTAGTTTTGACGCGACTATTAATCCAGTCGAACAAGCGGGCCTGTAAGTAGAAGCAAGAGAGTCACAATAGTGAGATCATCTACTTGTTTAGGTGGAAAGAATTGCCGAATAGGGTCCAGATTAACCTCTCCGCAACTAAACAACCTTTATGACAGTGCGATTGTGATGTCTTAGAAGAAACCATTTGTAAAAGTCAACTAGAAATTTCCACACCTCGAAATCTCAAAAAAAATTACGGAAACAACATCCGAACACAATACTCACATGGGGTCGGACACGCATATGGGTCCCACCTCTTTGTGATTGTTGTGTCCGTAACATTTTCGCTCTTGTTTTTCTCATGATTTGTACCCAAAAAAAAAAAAGAAAGACCAAGACCTTAAAAAAAGACTTCGTCAGATCTCTTTTTTGAGTCAAGTTGATCCCTTGCGGGTCAAACACTCCGGCACCTCTCTCTCATTTTCTCATTACAATGAAAAATTATTTGGTGGTATTGGAGCACCGCCACGTGATGCCCTAATACTTTTATTCACCACAAATTTTGGTGGTCTTGGGGCACAACCATGTAACGCCAATACCTTTATTCACTACACCTTTTTATAGAGCTTTGTACTAAATGTATAAACCACACAAACATTTGCGGGGAGAAAGCACCACCCCCAAACCCTCTAAATAACTACTCCGTTTTAAGAAATATTATTTCAACAATGCTACAGACACAATATCCAAATACAACATCTAGACACAACACTCATGTGGGATGGGACCCACAGATCGGACCCAATATGGGTTCCACTCTATTTGGTTGTTGTGTCTAAAGCATTTTGGATATAATTAGTGGGTGTTTTCAGAACTTTTGCAGAGTATTTACCAAAAACTTGTTTAGTTGACTTTCTTCTGTCAAAACAACTCCATGGAGCAGGGCTAGTGTTTCTCATTCAACCATTTTTGCTCATCACCTCTCTCTCTCTCTCTCTAATGGAAGTCATCGTCTTCTTCCTCCTCTTCTCCTCAATCTTCCTAAACACAGAAGCCATAAGCACAAATTGTCCACCAGCCAAGTGTTCCCCAAATGGCCCTGAAATTCTGTCTCCTTTCTCCATCAAAGGGCTCCAGCGCCACAACTGCAGCAGCTGCCCTGGTTTCAAACTCCTCTGCAAGGAAAACAAAACCACAATCCACTTTCCATCGTACGGTGATTTGGTTGTCAATTCCATCTCTTATGATTCCAAAAGACTAAGTCTCCTTGACCCCAAAAACTGTGTCCATGAAGTCTTTCTAAACCTCGATCTCTCTCGAACCCCGTTCCGTTACTACTACATTCTCAAAAACTACACGTACCTCAATTGCTCGGTCCTGCTTTCGCCTCCCTTCGAGCAGGTTCCGTGTATGAGTGGTTCCAAATATCATGTTTATGTCGTCGAGTCGTTTCAGGCGGTTCCGGCGGCTTGTCAGCCTGTGAAGACCGTAGCGATTCCGTTCTCGTACAGTCCTTATCTTTCTGACGATAGTTTTGGACTAGGAATTACTTGGGCCGCGAGTCGGCCTGAAGATCCTGTCACATCTTTCATTGCAGCTCATGGAAAAGGTAAATTTTTTATTTTCCTCATTGTGAATTTCTTTGTATATCTTTGGATGATTATCTACGAATTTAACTCAAAAAGAAAGGACCAAAATGTACTAGATGAAAAATAAGGGACAGTAAATGAAGAAATGAGTTGATTGATGATGATTATTTAAAGAGGTGAAGGTGGAGTTATGGAATTAAAATTCATATAGTTTATAAGAATATTTTTATCTATTGCATAAGCAAGCACATGGTTTGAATATTTAACAAATCAATTCATGTGAAGCACGGGATAAATGAAGTTTTTTTTTTTTTTTTGGATCTTCAAAATGACAGGAATAAATGTTGTTAGATCCCATCTATTGGCATAATTTCTGTCTAAACCAATTTTTACTTTTTTCCCCTTACTAATAACAGAGTAAGAGGATTCACTTTTTTCCATACCGAATTACTAACTTTTACTGTGTCATTCGTGCAATCCTAACCTATGTTTCCTCGTCTCCATTTTCATGATTGTGACACTAACAACCTTGAAAATGAAGATCCACCTTTCTCCGTACCAAATGATTAACTTTTACTGTTTCATTTGTGCAGTCCTACCCTATGTTTCCTCGTCTCCATTTCATGGTTGCAGCAGTGACAACCATGAAAATGAAGATCCAACTTTCTCGTACCAAATTATTAACTTTTACTGTCTCATTCGTGGAGTCCTAACCTAAGTATCCTCGTCTCCATTTTCATGGTTGCAACACTAACTACCATGAAAATGAAGATCCACCTTTCTCCATACCGAGTGATTAACTTTTACTGTTTCATTTGTGCAGTCCTAAGCATCCTCGTCTTCATTTTCATGGTTGCAACTCTTGTCTGTGTCAAGACTTATTGCTCGAAAAGCGCTTGGTTCGAGAAGTTATGTGGATATTATGATACCCTCAAACATGCAAAATCCGCTGCTGCAAATGTGAAGGAAGTCAGAGATGAGGTTAAAACATCAGTAGGATATGGAAATCAAGGAAGTGAATTCAGGAGCTTGCTCCCAAAATGAAAATTTCGCCTGGAAAAAGACCACGTCGATGGAATAGCTTCCGTAAGTAATCCTACCCGAGTTAAGTTTCCAATTCAGAAGACGAGACGGAAGTTCCACAGCTGGTCCGAGTTGAACAATAGCTTCCGGCGATAATAACTCGTTACTTGCCATTTTCGCAGGCAGTTTGATTTGTGTCCCTTCTATACACCAGTAGATTTTACAAAAATTCAAGAAACAAAAAGTATGAACAAAGATTGTATCAGTTCATGTAGTACTATATATGGTTTGTTTGTCGTTTGAATATTGTGACAAGAAGTTCATTTCTATGACAAAGCACCTCGCTTGCGTTATCCCAGGCTAATTTTTGTCATTTTAGTTAGCTACTAATTCTTAGTGAACCAAACAAAACCCTGAAAACAGAAGGATAAAGGGTGTGCCCTTGAAATCCAACTACAACGAAACCAGTGTTAACCAACAGAGCAGCCAAAAACTAATGTTAACAATCAATAACGAATGCGGGAACGGGTGGTTTCGATTACCTTTAGCGAACTTTTACCAAATCGGATCTTTTGGTGTATTGATTACATATTCCGGATCACGTACTAGAATAGCAACAATCTCCTGTGATGGAGTGATATTACGAAATTCGAGTATCACCCTTTATTCTATGGTACGTAAGTTTCAAATCGCCCTTTATTCCATGGTGCATAAGTTTCGAATCGCTCTTTAATAGAAAAGAGAGAATACTATGGTGAGAGTTTTTTAGAACTCAATGGCTGATAATCTGGTAATCTAGTATTTATATATTATGAATATTCTGTAGGAATTATATAGGAGGAGTATCCTAGATGTTTTAAAAGTCTTATAATCCAAAGAGAATAGGATTACTTCAACCTCTTGTATCTTATGTCCAAGATAGGACAAGACTCTATAATAAATGAATCACCGGAACATGCCTACATGGGCGACCCGATTTGGTCCCGGACCCTTCCCCAAATTCCAACAACCAACGACTCAAAACAAGATTAAGAGCTAATTTTTGTCATTTTATTTAGCTACCTTTCGACTTTTAAGTCACATATTTGCCAGTTTTGTCAAATCTTCAAACACTTAGTCACATCTCCACCGAAAGTAAAGACAGTCCAAAAAAAAAAAAAAGTATTACAAAACAAAAATAATGATTTTATTGCTTCATATTTGATTGATTTTTTAGTTGACACTTGCTACTAAAAAGTTTGACCTTACTAATTCTTGTAATTTATTAACGTAATAGAGATTTCAAAAAATAAAATAAAAAATTTTGGTGACCTTTATATCATATTGTATTTATTAGTTATTGGAAATGTCACTTTGAGATGAAATATGACTTTTTCCGATTCGTGTTCAATAAGATAAAAGATACTATTAAAAGAAAATATGAATTACTTTATCAAAGAAATCTGGGAGTCAAAATTTATTTTCCTCTTTGAGTGTAAATTACTTTCAACTCTTTAAATTCATCTATTCAGGACCAATAGGAGAAAAATAGAAAAATGAAAATCGACAGAAAGATGAGAACTATTTTGAGAAAAATTAGTTATTGAGTAAAAAATTAAAGGGAATGGATAAAGGAGAAATGGTCTATCACGCCGAAGGACTTTGGTAAAAGTTACCACAAGCTCTGCACCAACATTTTTTTTTTGGTTCAACATGTCTGGCCCGTCTGGGCCACCTTACCGGCAGCTAGCTATCTATGTCGAGACTAGGGATTCACAAGAAATTACTTTTTTGCGGCGGCATGATCTCAATAATCGAAACATGATCAATTATGTGGAGAGCAAACCCACCAACCACCCGAACTAACCTCGATGCTTCTGCTCTAGCCATTTGAATTGCGATCTGATTCGATGAGGAGAGATGGGGGATGCCTACAGTGCAAGGATTTTCAATTTGTTCATCTGCTGAGGCCACTCAGTTCGTGATTTGTCCAGCAGCCAATTACTGCACTGAAGACCAACATAAATCAAACGTCCCCCTCCTTGAAGTGAAATTTGCAGCCAGAATAGTGGACTTCAGGATTCGTTCCATTGTACAGAGAATCGAGGGATGTGGGTGATGTAACTCTTTGAATCTCGTTTGAACTAGTACGCAACTAGTTTCTCGTGGATTCCGCTGCGTCACTCCGTACCAAATGATTAACTTTTACTGTTTCATTTGTGCAGTCCTCCCCTACCTTTCCTTGTCTCCATTTCATGGTTGCAACACTGACAACCATGAAAATGAAGATCCAACTTTCTCGTATCAAATTATTAACTTTTACTGTCTCATTCATGGAGTCCTAACCTAAGTATCCTCGTCTCCATTTCCATGGTTGTAACACTAACTACCAGTGTTAACCAACAGAGCAGCCAAAAACTAATGTTAACAATCAATAACGAATGCAGGAACGGGTGGTTTCGATTACCTTTAGCGAACTTTTATCAAACCGGATCTTTTGGTTTATTGATTACATACTCCGGATCACGTACTAGAATAGCAACAATCTCCTGTGATGGAGTGATACTACGAGGTTCGAGTATCACCCTTTATTCTATGGTACATAAGTTTCGAATCGCCCTTTATTCCATGGTGCATAAGTTTCGAATCGCTCTTTAATAGGAGAGAGAGAATACTACGGAGAGAGTTTTCTAGAACTCAATGGCTGATAATCTGGTAATCTTGTATTTATATATTATGAATATTCTGCAAGAATTATATAGAGGGAGTATCCTAGATACTTTAAAAGTCCTATAATCCTAAAAGAATAGGATCATTTCAACCTCTTGTATCTTATGTCCAAGATAGGACAAGACTCCACAATAAATGAGTTACTGGAACATGCCTACATGGGCGACTCGATTTGGTCCCGGACCCTTCCCCAAATTCCAACCAACAACTCAAAACAGGATTAAGAGCTAATTTTTGTCATTTTAGTTAGGTACTATTCGACTTTTAAGTCACATATTTGCTAGTTTTGCCAACCCTTCAAACACTCAGTCACATCTCCACCAAAAGTGAAGACAATCCAAAATAAAAAAAAAGTGACTCCAAAATAAGTATTATAAAACAAAAATAATGATTTTATTGCTTCATATTTGATTGATATTTTAGTTGACACTTGCTACTAAAAAGTTTGATCTTCTTAATTCTTGTAATTTTATTAACGTAATAGAGATTTCAAAATAAAAAATAAAAATTTTTGGTGACCTTTATTTCATATTGTATTTATTAGTTATTGGAAATGTCACTTTGAGATGAAATATGACTTTTTCCGATTCGTGTTCAGTAAGATAAACGATACTATTAAAAGAAAATATGAATTACTTTATCAAAGAAATATGGGAGTCAAAATTTATTTTCCTCTTTGAGTGTAAATTACTTTCAACTCTTTAAATTCATCTATTCAGGACCAATAGGAGAAAAATAGAAAAATGAAAATCGACAGAAAGATGAGAACTATTTTGAGAAAAATTAGTTATTGAGTAAAAAATTAAAGGGAATGGATAAAAGAGAAATGCTCTATCACGCCGAAGGACTTCGGTAAAAGTTACCACAAGCTCTGCACCAACAATTTTTTTTAGGTTCCACATGTCTGGCCCGTCTGGGCCACCTTACCGGCAGCTAGCTATCCATGTCGAGACTAGGGATTCACAAGAAATTACTTTTTTGCGGCGGCTTGATCTCAATAATCGAAACATGATCAATTATGTGGAGAGCAAACCCACCAACCACCCGAACTAACCTCGGTGCTTCTGCTCTAGCCATTTGAATTGCGATCTGATTCGATGAGGAGAGTTGGGGGATGCCTACAGTGCAAGGATTTTCAATTTGTTCATCTGCTGAGGCCACTCAGTTCGTGATTTGTCCAGTAGCCAATTAGTGCACTGAAGACCAACATAAATCAAACGTCCCCCTCCTTGAAGTGAAATTTGCAGCCAGAATAGTGGACTTCAGGATTCGTTCCATTGTACAGAGAATCGAGGGATGTGGGTGATGTAACTCTTTGAATCTGGTCTTCCAGATTCATAAAAACTCCATGTTTCCAACCCATTCCCGTCCTCTCCAACTGAAAGATACCGGTTGGTTCGTGAGTTTGCTTCTTTCGCTAATCTTGGATTTAGGAAGCAAGATAATAATTTTTTGTGAATACCTTGGTCCCGGCATAGGTGGCATGCCTTTGACCGGACCAAAGAGGGTATAGTCAAGCGAAAGCGGAGGCCTTGTAGTGAGTCTCATCCGGTCGTCCTTTTTGGCACCGACAGCTCAGATTTATTTTGAACTCCAAATGATCCATAAGCTAAAAGATACTAATGTGAGCGTCCCACGATACAATTGTCATACCATCTTTAGAAGAACTCAACCCTAAAACCTACCACCCTCCAGACGATGAAGGGTTTCACTTCACAACAATGGCTTTATTAGAACCACCCATGTTGTTGAAATGCTGGTACAAAGACTGCAGACTTTCTAGGACAGAATTTTTTTTTGACACCCAAGAAAGTATTTTGAGTGCAGTTTATATAGTTTTGGTACATTTTTAAATTAAAAAGAACGCAATAACATTTGAATCAAAATTGATAGTTTATGAACAATCTTTAGCTTATGTACACTAACTAATAGTGAATGATATTGTTGGATAGTGATAAAAGAGTCATTAAACGACACATAGCAACATCCCGAGGTTCATCCATAAATCAATCAAAAAAATTCCTAGCTTCGCCATTTCATTCAATTCAGTATCATCGGCTTTTACTTTGCACAATCACATCGAAAATCCTTGATCCGGTTCAATTTCTTCCATTTCTCCCAACAAAGCCAAGAGAAGTGTGATTCGCTATCTGTTGATTTCTGCCTGACAAGGAAAAAGGTTATGGTTATCAAAGAAAACATAAGAAAAGGTTAAGTGCCAAGTTTTGGCTTGCCCACTTGAAAATCCCATATTTAACTCTGTGAAAGCCAAAAAGAGACCAAAAATTGGAGAGACGGTAAAACAAAGATGATGCAAACCATCTTCTATCGCAGTAGCTGGAATATTGGGTGCAAAATTTTCTGATAATAATAGGGTGCTTGCAACTGGTCCCGATTGGGAAAAGGGAAATTTACAAGAAGTATCATAAATGAAATGAGGAAAGATAAACTAACGAAAGATACGATTTATAAGGACATTGTGGCTGATATGTAACCATTAAATTTAGGGAAACCAATCAGCACCACAAATTACATTCTCCATGAAGCTTTAGCAAATTCTGTTTAGACATGGTAAAAAGGAGTCGCACCAGAAACGCATGTATTAAGAAACTGTGTACCTCCAACATCCACAAGCACATAGTGGGAATGCAGCTGAGCCCATCAGTGTCCCAAAACTTTGACAATAATCCCACAAAGGAATGCACGTGAAACTCTTAAATCTGCCTGCAGATTGAGGATCACACATTAGGCATCAAAATGGTAAAGGGTGCATATGCAGTTCAATATTTATACAGATTCTGCATTGGGCATGATTAGTAGTACCTTAGAAGCATGGACACCTAAAAGGTTACGAGTTCGTGTCCAACAGATACTTCTTGAACTTGGACACATTTCTGGAACTCTTTTATGAGTGTCCATATGTGAGAAATAAAAATTTTAACTTGGACACGTGTCCGACTTCCTTTTTGCAACTTTTAGGAACTCTGATAGCTGTTTTAAGTTTTAACCTGCACAACCAATGTCATACACCAAATAGCAGGATGTTCTACAAAAACTGAGAGTAGCCTATTGTGCCACAGACAACCCTGGTGCCACAGATTGGAATATGCAAGAAGCAAGTCATCAAACAAGTGGAAAGAAACATTTTCGACGTGTATGGTTGCATATGTTGAAAGATCATCACCACTTCTCTTGAATTTTCTGGAGTCTTCCGGACGTCGCCGGAAACTTCCGGGCTATTCCGGAAATATCTAGACTTCTCTAGAATGCTCCGGAATCATCAAGAATATGCTAGAGTCTTCTGGACCTTTCCGGAATGTTGTGGAGTATACTAGACCATTCTAGGTTCTACTAGAATGTTCCGGAATATTATGGACCACACTAGAGCTTTCCGGATGTTACAAGAATATTCCGGAATATGATGGAAGCTTATGGGCTCCACTAGAAGCATCTAGAGGCATGGAGTGATGAGTGCTTCTAGAACTATCCATTGGTGCCTATAAATAGAGGTGAGGTCCTCATTTGTGGGTATGCAATGCATGTGAATGCAAGTGAAGGCAACGAAGAGAGACTCCAAGCAAGTGAGTGAGAGTCCAAGTACTAAAAGAGTTTGTGTCCAAAGTTAAAGTGTCTTCCTAGATTGTGTGTGTACTTTCCTAGATTGTGTGTGTACTACCTCTTGTGTGCAAGAGAGTCTTCCACTGTGAGTGATAGTGTGTGTTGTTGTACACAACTTAAGTGTACAAGTTCTTGTAATCAATAAAATTACCTTTGTTTGTTGTGTTCAAACTCTACAGCATATGCTGGATTAAACAAAGCGAATATGAAGTGGAAAGAGGCCAAATCAGAAAATAAATGGGAATGAGACAATTCGAATGATGATAAACCTGAATTACATATGGCTCGTAGAAGGTAAAAGTTGTTTCTGAAGTGCCTTTGCCAATATAATAACAGGTAGCTGAAGGCATTGTCAACTCACACTGAGTGTTCGTAATTTGGACAGTAACTGATTTTGCAATCCTGTAAAGATGGCAATTCACCTCCAATGCTCCTCAGTTTTGGTAGTCCCAACAGATGCAATGTTTGTAATTTCAGCAACTTATAATCTGCTTATTTACTGCTTTCAATAACAGTATCCAAGTGATCACAACCTCTGATTTGAAGGATTGCGAGGTTTTCTGACAGGTGAGGCGGAGAGAAAACATTCACAAGCATGGAGCATTCCCCCACTGTCAGATTATCCAGATTTGGAGTCTTGCACCCAATGGTCTTCAATTTTGGTAGTCCCAACAGTTGCAGTGTGTGTAATTTTGGTAACTCACACTGTCCTGATTTTGGATCAAACAGAGCCTCCAAGTTATCACAAAACTTTATTACAAGAATTTCAAGATTTTCTGGCTGCAGGAGCAAAGAGAAAACACAAAGAATCTTTGGACAACAATTAAGATACATTTGTTTAAGGTTTCAAAACACATTATGCTGCAAGTTCCCATCATATATATTGGTCAAGTTGTGAAGATTGGAAAGCCAAAGCATCTCTAATTCAATATCACCCACTTCTTTGGCATGAAAAACACTCACCATGTTTTCTCATCTCTCTACCCAACAGCCTTTCATCAGCTTGACATCCTTGGCACCAAGAACATTTAAGTTTACGACGAACGCATTATCAAACAAAAATACATATTCAGCACGACTCAGAACATTCTCAATATCCTCGGGGAGATAATTGAATCCACAGATCTCCAGTGAACTCCCTTCCTTATTAAAACAAGAGAAGTGTATAGACTGGAAATAAATACCTCTAATGTCTCCTTCGCAATGTATACCTCCACTATTTTGCTCATCAACAGAGCGAACAGACAAATGGAACTGCTTCATAGCTGTCTCCCCTAACAAGGGATTTCTGTCCAATTGTTTGAAAAATGTGGAAGCACTAACGGATATCAAAGGTCTGTAACTGTTTGTGATCATTTCAGGTGAATTGGAGGTGTACTTTTGATACAGGTTCTTCACCTTCTCCTCCTCCTCCTCGATCTCCTTCCCCCCTTACCCTTCCCCTTCTCCTCCTCCTCCTCAATCTCCTTCCCCTTCGCATTCTTCTTCTCCTTCCCCTCTCCTCCTTTATGGATGACTCCCAGCATATGAGGCATCTTATGATGCAAAAACTCACGTAGATTTGGGCAATCTCTAAGCAGGAGCTGATGGATGTTTGCATAATTGTCAAGGGAAGGAAACTTACTGATGGCAGTTCCAGAAAGATCAAGAACCTCAAGCTTCGTAAGTTTTTTAAAATCTGGCACTTCTTCAAAATGCTTACAACCCCTCAGAAAAAGTTGACTGAGATTCTCGAGCTTTGAGACAGATGGTAGCCTTGTAAGATTGGTTTCAGAGAGGTCAAGAATCCGAAGGTGATCCTTATTGTTGAATAAATTTTCACAAGGCTCTACTAAGCAGGTAACACCACAGATTTAGCTCTTCAAGTTTTGAAAGTGAATCCAATGGTGGAAGAGCTCCCAATTTAGAACATTTATTTAGGCAAAGGCGCAAAGGACTCGAAGGTTGATGAGTTTTGAAAGGGGTGGAAGCTCTTCAATCTGGGTTTCAGAGAGGATCAATCTCTGAAGAGAAGTCATCTGATCAAAGGATTCAGCTTGGATATCTGTTAGATTACTACAAATCGAAAGATCAACCACTTCCAACTTTTTAAGGTTCTTCATTTGAGGCAATTTCTGGAAGTATGAGCAATGTGAAAGTAATAGCTGACGGAGCTCGGAATGTTTGGAAAGGTATGGCAAACTTGTGATATTAGTTCCTGAAAGGTTGAGAACTCGGAGGTTTCCCAGAAATTCAAAGAACTTTTCTTCGATTTTGAGATTAGAGGCACCCGAAAGATCAAGTGCCTCCAGTTTTTTTAAGGGACTCCATGACTGGAAGATTTTCTAGAGACAAGCACCCTTTCAAATAGAGACGGCGTGGATTGCCAATATTTGATGGCAATTTTCTGATTGTAGTTCCCGACAAATCAAGGATATCAAGGGAAGCATTTGTTCCGAATGAGTCGTCTTGGATTTCGACAAATTCTGGAGACCCCGAAATATCAAGAACCTGGAGACGGCTTAATGATGCAATGCTAGGTAACCTATCTGCACGTGGACAGTCGCGAAATGAGACATGAGTGACCTGTGCAGTTGTACCATATTTTGGGAAGCTCTTTATGTTGGTTTTGGAAAGATTAAGAGTACGAAGTTTTTGCGTTGGACCAAGGCTTTTATATGGGAACTCTCCCAAAGAAACAGCACCAGAAAGATCAATCACCACAAGGTTATCACGTTTTGCCAAATGCCTCAGGTCACCTAGGTTGGGACAATCTTTAAGGAGGAGTACGTGTAGTTCAGTAAGTTGGTAAAAAGATTCAGGTAGTTTTGTGATTCGAAGGGAAGATAGGTGGAGGCTTCGAAGTTGCTTCATTTTCGTAAAAAGGTCATCTGGAATTTCGACCAAGGAACAAGCCCCAGAAATCTCCAGAACAGTTAACTTTGAAAGTTCTCGGATGTGTCCAATATCGACCAAGAAATCACAACCCCTTAGCACAAGGATATCAAGTTCTGCCATACAAGGGAAGACGGGTGGTTGTGGAGTAGTTGTAGGATTCAAGACTGGTGCCTGTGATACAAGTGTAGGGTTGAAGGCCAGTGGCAATGATTTAAGTGTGGGGTTGAAAATCGCAAGAACTTGGAGTTGAACGTTGGACAAACAAAAATTGTTGAGGACTTCCTTGCACATACCATTTCCTTCAAGCATCGCCATTGGGCGTTCCTGCCCCTTTTTAGGTGTCCTTATCATACCATCAGCCTGTGTGATTCTCCCAAGGCCTTTCCAACCATCCTCAAACAAAACAGTCAATCCAAGGTTGGTTATTCCATCAAATCCAGAACAGTGGTAGTCATCCAACCACAGCATTGCTCTTTCCTGGACGATATAATCTGCCCCCATTGACCTTTCCATAACTACGAAATTTCCCTCCACCTTTTTCAGCAACTGACAATCTATAAGGTCCATCAAAACACGATGGCCCTCCTCGTATGCCTTCTCAATGGAATCGATATCAAAGCATTTCTTTAATCTCTCTCTCTCTCTCTCATTGTTTTTCCCTCATCATCCAAAACAAGAAGGTAACTTTTTCCTTTAAGCGCGTCAGATATCTTTTCTTCCGCCAGGTTTTCTTCCTCTTTTACCTCCTCAATGTCCATGTTATCATCATTGTCCGATGGCTTAGTAGTAGAAAACAGCGACCACTGGCGCCCAATGCTATTCCAAAGAGCCCTGGTGTTGTATTTTCTGTTCAGATGCACCCACATTGTGAAATCTATCAAACCCTTCGTGGTTGCAAGAGCACTTAACTTTCTTGCCATCCATGATTTCCCACTTCCAGGTCTTCCAAGTTCCAACAAGGACAACAGTAGTTCCATTGTTTAACAGCTTGAGTATATTTTCCGCATCCTCTGTGCTCAGAGACATAGCTGGCGTGGGATATCTCCTGTATTATGTCAAAGACTAATTTAAAGTAGGACTAGAACAAAATGTACCAAAAAATATTTTTTTAAATAGAATTCATGAAAGCAAAAAATTACACAGAATCCAAATCAAACATAAGCATCACAGTAAAGAAGACGTCTATTATTCTAATGGTAAATGTAAGAGAATCCTTTTGATTCTAAACTTCCAAATATTGGAGCCCGCCCATCCTTCTTGTATTGGTAATTAGGTGAGTTCTGCCCCCTTCTCCTTCAAAACCAAGGCGTACAAGACACAACTAAACATATTCATCAGATGGACAAAACCTGCAAGTCTCTCAAATGATAATATTAAAAAAAAACATTGCGTTGCGTTTGATTTGTACTACCTATGTCCCAATTTTATAGTCTCTCGTTCAATCCTAACTGGATAAAAAAACAATTATATTTTTTAATCGGTAATACATTTTATATGCAATAAGGATATTGTTTGATAGATTTTAATTTAATCTAATAAACAAAGTGTTCAAAATCACCTAAAATATTGTAGATTATAAGATATAATATTTTGAAAAGTGACACGAACTCTCATAAGGAACTATAAAATTGGGACGGATGGAGTAATTGAAAATCTTAATCATAAATTTGATTGTTGTGTCTCGTATAGTTTATCATCTCATTTAAGCCACACCATTTCTAATCATAATACTCCGGGGGTGTTCCACTAACAAAAAATTGTTTTTTTTAAAAACTGATATAGGTCATTCTCTTACAATACATTACATAAAAAACCGTGAACAACCAAATTTAAAAAAAAAAAAAACAAGTTACTAGAACACCCCCTCAATCACTCAAATTTCAGAATGGTGACAGCTCATTAATTTTTTTGCCTTTTTAGGGGGAGTTTTCCAATGAATTTTATGAGATAAAATGAGAAATTTGATTTTAGTTGGTGTTTTATGGAGGGGTGATAAAATCACATTGTTTTTCCAATAGATAAAATCTAGTGTGATAATAGTTGTGGATAATATAGTGTGATAAAATCTAGTGTGATAAAATCACATTCCTTTTATCTATTCGTAAAATATGATGATAAAATCAAATAATCCATTAGAAAACTCCCCTTTACTATCATCTGTATTTAAAGTATGAGGGATAGACAACGACTTCAGAAATTTCGATTTCTGGGATAAATTTTTTGTTTTGTTCTATAATGGTCCATAAAATTGCTTGATTTTCTTTTAAGTCAATAATTTTCTTATCATTTTTTCAAAAATCAAACTCAAGATTAAATTGGTGTCAAATAATAAATGAAAAGATGATAGAGTTATTTGTGGCCCCAATTTTAATCCAGTCATTGAACAAACTTAATTTAGTCTCACATACTCTTATAACACATAGTATAATTTCGGATTTCTGTACACAAACAACTGGCAACCACCATAGTCGAAGTGTTTTTTTAAAAAATTTATTTATTTATCAAATTCGTGTCTATGTCACGGACTCACGATTCTATTCACATGAATTTTGATTTATATAAATTTGAATCTCCAAATACTCAAAAAAATATACTCCCTTAATACTTCAATAAATAAGTAGAAGAATAAAAGCTATTAAAGACTTCAAACAGAGAGAGATGAACGTATACTATTCAACTCCAAGGAAATAGTTGAACACGATGAATAGTTTTAAGGCGCTGAATTATTATTAGTTTTAAAATAGTAAGTAATATGTTTCTCGTGGGGTTGATCCTACATCATTATACCTAGTGCCGCCACTTGAGATATCAATTTACTTCCGACATTTGTTCTACATTATTAGAGAGTCATCTTGATATAAAATATGAGTGACGAGATTTATTTTGGTGACATTTTAGCACAACACTCCAACACCCATATTTTGAAAGGCCAACACTTTTTCTAATTTTTTACACTATCTCCCATGTTGACGATGTGACATAGCCTCATTGGTAATAGTTATATTCATATTTATACAAGATTACACTGTTAGGGCAACTACAAGAGAGTGAAGAAATACCTCTCTAAGCCATTTTACCAAGGTAAATCCCAAAAAAAAGCCCTCCAAGAAACTCAATAAATAGGTTGGTAAATTAACTTTGTCAACAGTGCCTCTCCAAATTTTCCCTCATTTGATGCGCCACTATTCAATAGCCTCTTATTAATTTTTAATGCTCTCTCTTTTTCTCTCTCTCTCTCTCTATCTCTCTCTCTCTCTCTCTCTCTCGTTCTACTGACTCAGGAGCACCATCAAAACCATTAATCAATGCTCCAACAAACCCATTACTCATTATTTAATTAAAATAGGGAGGACAACTCGTTGTGTTCACTTCACATTTCTAAAACAAATTTCAAAAAGATTCTTTCCCCAACTTTCATCTTTCTAATCATTAATCACATTTCTCTCTCTACTCATAGCCCTCTCTCTAATAATTATTTTCATTTCTCTCTCTATCTCTCTCCAATTATTACATTTCTCTACAATTATTATTTTTTTCAAAAACTCATCCAAACACTGTCTCAAAAATATTTTTTAAAATATTCTTCTTAAAATTCTCAACCAAACAAAGTGAATTGAGAGGAGTTGTTGGAGTTTTGTAAGAGACGTGGTTTGGTAAAATGAAAAATGTGAACTGGAGTATTAGTTTTAGGGAAAAATTTACCGATACTGTTGGGAATGACCCTATATCATCTTTAGGGAATGATTGATAACAACTAACGGTCAACTAACCGATGGGAGTAATTGAAAGGTTAATGCAAATCCAACGGAGGGGAAAATCATCTCATACACAGAGGAGAAATCTGTACATAATGCAAGTCTCGGGGGTGAAAGTGAAATTTACCCTAATTGTGACGCAACATTCAAAGACAATTCAGTCAAGAACAAGAAGCAACTGCTAATGAACTGATAAGTCCAAATACTCCAACCAACTGTGACCCAAACTTCCTGGAGAGAGAGAGAGAGAGAGAGAGAGAGAGAGAGAGAGAGAGAGAGCTGATTGCAATGAAGCACTTGAAAAAAGCCCTAATTTCTGCAACATCACACGTCCCGTCCTCAATGGCTTCTAATTTCTGCTCTATACTGATCATTGCCATCGCATTCTTCCCCATTTCATCCTGCCTTCCCTTCATTGTGCTCCACGGTATCTCTTTGCAGCTGATTTTTGTTCTTTACTCCGATACTGTTTGTTTGTCGCATATGAAAGGAGTGGATGATCATCTGATTTGTCTATCGTAAGCAATCCATGTTTACTGGAACTTTTTTTTTCTTTTGGCTGTTAATGTAAGCTCGCAGTTTAGATATCATTATATCAATTGAGCTTGCAATCAAAAGGACAAATCAATTTTGTGCGGATTTACTTAGGCACGTACTTCATCCGTCCCAAAAGATTGTCTGGTCTGCAAACCGAGAAGTTAAAAATAATGCATATTTTTTCTGCCGCTAGTTACTAAATATGCTTAATTTTACCCAAAAAAAGTTTGAATTTTTCTAGGTAACAATGCATTTCTTTAGATCATGTTTTGCGGACAGGACAATCTTTTGGGGACCTAGGGAGTAATTAATTTATTAATTATATCCTTACAGTGTTAAATAAAGTTGCAAGACAATCAATAAAAGTAGGTTGGCCATGTTGGTGTCGCAACACTTTGTGCTGTGAGGTTGCGAGTTTAAATCAATCTTGCAGAGAGGAGTTTGATATGTTGGGATTGAATTGCGATCTACCGTATGACAAGTTAAAAATAAAAAAATAGAAGTGATCAAAGTGGAATATATTGAATTGACACCGAAAATGAAACTTTTCAGCTTTCACACAATTAAAATGATTGAAAGTTTGAATTTTTTTTTTGGGAAGCGAACAGTAACTCTATACGGACTTTCAGAGTTTTGGTTTCTATGTTTTTGCTGTCTTTGCTTGTCAAAGACTTTTAGCTATGATTTTTTAAGTTGGCGTTCTTCTTTCATACTTTCAATTGTTATGCTTATTTATGCCAGGAATTGGAGATCAATGCGCTAATCGAGGAGTTAAATGGTTCACTCAGAAACTCGCCGATTGGTCAAATTCCAAAGGTTACTGTATGTATGTTATACAGGCTAACTGTGATTCTTATTTCCTCCCTGTGGCCCTTAGTTCTATGTGAAGTTATGAATAAATCAGAGTACCTTGTGAATGAATTGACTATAACTGGGTAATTTTGTTGGTCAAAAATTTCAAGTTTTGGCTAAAAATGTTATAACATTCTGGCTGGGACTCAGATTTTGGTATAAGCATCGTCCTTGATTCTTGTGTCATCCATTTCAGATTTTTGTGTCATAGAATGAGGATATTAAGAAATGACTATGTGAACAGAACCATAGTTTGTGTACATAAAATGACATATTATGCTACACCGATCGATGTAGAGAAATTGGAGATGGAACTTGGGACTCCTGGTTTATGCCCCTGCAGGAACAGGTAGGACAATCTATGATAGTATTTTTTTGGCTCTCCTATTAGAAGCATTTTCATTCGTAGTCTAATTTAAGTGGCATTGGGTGTAATTTCCGCAGGTTGAAGTTGCTTGTGACAAGGTGGTGAATAGCACTTGGTAACTCTGCTTTTTGATTGGCCTGGTTTTTAAGGTTCATTTGCCTGTTGGTAACTTCGTAATTAAATCTGCAGGTGAAGAAAATGAAGGTACTAAAAAACGGTTACAATATAGTTGGTCTCTCCCAGGTATCTTTCAATAAGGGTTCGGATATCACCTTATTTGGTACAGTGCATTGGTAGAGTACATTTTTCCAGAAGAATTACTTTAGGGGCTTCACATACACTTCAGCAGATTTCCATTTTATTATATACAAAAATGAAATGGTAGAAAGGTAAAGAAAATTGTAGCTCCTGGCAACCTCAATTATTATTGCATGATTTGGTGACTGGAAGGGATTAAGCAAACGCATGGAAATTTTTAAGTGGTTTAATAAATTGAATGATGCATTGAATGTTTCTTGTAGTTCACAGTTTTAACCCCTTTCCAGCTATTCATATTGCTATAAAGTATACAACCCATTGTGAATGCATTACATGTTTTTTGATTTGTTAGGTTTTGGTAGCATATATATTCTTTTTATGAATGAATTGCACTCCTTTATACAAGCTTTGAAGTAAGTTCAGGTGTGATAAATTATTAAAATTTGGAAGGCTTCTGAGATGTAAAAGCGCTGTAGAATTTGTAGCTCCCGGCCATCTTTGATGGTTACTGAACTAACACAAATTTTAACATATTTTTTCTTATTGCGAATAGGCCCACGTAATTGTTCTCCACCCTTGTCAAACTAAAACTAAGTTCCTATGATATATTTTCCCATTTGTTTTGCAGTTTTTTTAGTTATTAATTAGCTATCCAACATTCATTATAAGACCTCTGATCCCCATTGTTCTCATAAGCACTTAGTCGCTAACATTCTGAATCTTTTTATTGTTGTTGGACAGGGAAATTTAATTGGTCGAGGTGTTGTAGAGTTTTGCGATGATGCACCACCTGTAAGGACTACTTGATTAGAATTTGCTCTTTTCTTTGTCTGTTATTCATGGAAACCACTTTTAGATGGTTTCCTTAATGCAATTTGAGTTAAATGTCATAAATTTTCGGCTTGAGTCTTCTGTTTGGTATGTAAACTACGTACATACAGTATCATGAGATATTATTTGACCGGTTTGATAAATATGGTTTAAGCTCATCATGACAGAAAGCTTTGTTACTTCAATTGGATAATTTTGTCTTCTCAATAGTAATTTTGGGATTTTGTAAAGCAATTTGCTGCCTACTATTTTGTATTTCCCCTTCTATATTTTCATATGTCATGGGAACAGCTGTTAAAGTCAGAAAAACTGCCAAAATTAGCTTAACGAGGACACAGAATTCATTTGTTCATCGGACAACCGAGAATTTTGTCATTTGTATAATCCAATAACCATTGGGGGGGGTGTATATCCAGTATTATTTTAAGGGTACCAGCTGGGCATCAGCTCTTTGGGCATCTCTTTTGTAATTAGAAAATAAATTATCAACTAAATTTAATATCTTGGCCCTGGGTGTATTGTTAGTCTAGTGATATGATGTAGGTGAAACTCATCCCTTGCTGAGTAAGACTTAAAGAAATCGTTGAATGCAGGCATGTTTATAGAGGCACATTTTAGTTTATCTTGGGTGACATATTACGCCTTGTAAGTGGTTCAAGGAAGAAATTGAGTTACAACTCCACAGGAGTTGGTTCGGATCTTGAGGAAAGGTGTATGTTCAGTGGCTTTAGCCTCACAGTAGAGACAACATCGAGTAAACAACACAAAATGTCATGTATTTGTTTTAGCATTCAACTACAATTGAGAGTTAAATTTCTCCAGATATTTCCCCTTCTGTGTAGATCCTTGCCTTCCTCCATCTCATCCCTTCTCTTCCCCCTTTGGCTTTCACAAGCAATTGAATTCTGCTGCAACTATGAGGAAGGATGAGCTTATTTTTATCGTCTTGCTCAAATTCTTCTGCTCTTTCAATGGTTTTTTTACTTCTACTGTTACTGCATGGCACATTTTCTCCCTTTAAATTACTCCATATTCTTCCTCTAGCAGATGTTATGTATGATTTTTATTTCCTCCTTTAAGGGTGACATTTTTTTTTCCAAATATTATTTTGGTCTTCATTTCATACAGTTTGTTTGCCTTTTATAATGTCTGAGCACATCCTGATTTCTTGCACTTAAAATTTTTCAAGTTGACATTTTCTCCCTTTTGCGGAACAGGTTACAAATTTTATCTCATTAGGTGGACCCCATGCTGGCACTGCTTCCGTACCTCTTTGTGGTGTAAGTGTTTGTCTTCCTCAAATGTAACTTCAAGTGGAGTGCATTTATCCTAATGCAAGTGTTCTTGTCTCCCACCAGTTTGATATGGTGGGAAGAGATTGGGGCAGCATGGAATTTGGATAACCTATTTGCAATTTGTTAGATTCTAGTGCAAAGCTAGAGGCATGTTCATGATTGATGTTCATTGTCGTCCAGTAGTGGTACCTTTTGACGCTTTTCCACTAACAAAAACATAAAGGAATAGCGGTTGTGAAGTTCTAATTGTTGGTTATCTTCCCCTTTGTGTTTTGACCTATTCTGATTCAAGTTACTGACTTCACTGGTTGCAAGTTTTTAGATTTTTACACCTACGTTTAGCCCCTTCTTTTGCAATGATGATCTGCATTAGACTCTTTTTTCCCTTGCTTGAGTTACTTCTGATGCAGTATCTTTTGTATTTTCATTCTTCTTGTCATCTTGCAGTTCATACGTCTAAGGTGTGCTTTTGATCTGTTGTTTAATGAAATTTTAAGTTGTTGGCTGAGGATAAAGACATTTTAAATACGTAACTTTTTAACTATAAAGTTGTGATGCCATGTTATGCTTTTGGTCCTTTTAATCATTGTAATGAGTTTTCAATGATTAATAAATTCCTTTTGCCGATAAAAAAAAAAAATCTTTTTAACTATAAAGGGAGTCAGATGATGCAAAGTAGGATGGGCTACTCTTGTAAGTGGCTTGGCTTTAGTCTGCGTTCTATCAAGAGGGTTCACTGCAGGTTTCCACAATCATGAGTCATGATTACTATACCTGGAAAGCATCCAAAAACTTCTTATTTGATTGTACAGGCCGGTATATTTTGTGTCTTGGCAGACAACCTTATCAAGTCAGAGGTCTACAGCGACTATATCCAGGTATAAATCTCTCTCTGAACTTTATTATCTTATTCAGCACTAGTAGTGGAACCATGGGTTATATGCTTCTTGCTGCAAACTCTAAACTTCAAATTACTCTGGATTCAGGATCACCTAGCCCCCAGCGGTTATCTTAAGCTACCAAATGTGAGTATCTATTGGTCTACTTCTGAATATATATATATATACACCGGTAATCCAGTCAAGGATCCTGGATTGAAGGTTTTTGGGTGTTTTGAAGGTTTTAAAAGATGTTTTTGCATGATCCGAGCCGTCCAATGTGTTCAAAAGGTGTTTTCCAAGGTTTTAACAGGCAATCTGCAAAAAAAAATACTGGGAAGGGGTTGATCCAAACAGTTTTTCTTAAAAATTGTACATTTACAGTTTTGCAAAAAACTGTTTGGATCAAGCCATTCCCGGTATTTTTTTGATGATTTCCCGCGCAAACCCTTGAAAACACCTTTTGAACACATTGGACGGTTCGGATCATGAAAATTTGATCCGGAACTATGAGTTCTGGACTTAGGAATCCCGGACCAGATCGAGACTCTCTCTCTCTCTCTCTCTCTCTCTCTATACATATATATATATATACACGGAAAACTTCACATCCGGACCTCCCGAGAATAAGAAAAAATTGATTTTTTTTGTTTTGCAAATTATTTTTGGAAAATCTGAGCCGTCCAATGTGTTCAGAAGGTTTTTTCAAGGGCTCACACGGGAAATCTTTAAAAAAAATACCGGGAAGAGCTTGATCTAAGCAGTTTTTGCAAAAATTGTAAATAAGGATCGGATAGTCAAAAAAATGTGTGGATCATGGAGGTCCGGAAACGGGAGGTCCGGATGTGAAGCTTACCCTATACACACACACACACACAAATATATACAAGAATTTTCACATGAGGGCTCCCTCACTTTGCTACGGTGAGGGACTTTCATTTTCGAACGAATTTTGACTATCCGAACCGTTATACACACAACACAACACATGCATATTGCATACCCATGTGTGTTTTAGCAATGGAGGTCGGAAGGGCCAATGATGTGGCAGGTTTCTCATTCTGTTTTCTTTGAGTTAACCATGCCGATTAGGCCTTGAACCGCGTTATATTAGTATTTCATGACATCCTTTACTATTTTGCCGTTTTAATAAGCATATGCTTATAACAAAATCATTGCTTGACAAGTTGAAATTGGCAAGAATCTAGGGATCCATTTGTCAAATTCACATTTTGTATTTAGAGATCTTGTAATGTACTTTATTTACATGCTTAAGCTCATAATCAACTTCTTTTTTGTTTCAGAACATTCCTGGCTATCTAGAGAAATGCAGGTTTCTCCCTAGGTTAAACAATGAACTCCCAGATGAAAGAAATTCCACTTACAAGGAACGGTTCAGTAGCTTGCAGAACCTCGTGCTCATTATGGTTAGTTTGCAGAACTCTCTATCCATTTTGAGATCAAGGTCATAATCTTTCCGTTTATTAGTTATTCGTCTCTTTTAATGCAGAGCTGGCTCATACATTTCGGGGGCCTAAATCGAATTAATTAAACGAGGCCCGCCCTATATTTTGCATACAAAAATTGGCCAATAAAGAGTCTTCATAAAAACTATTACAAAAGATTTACCATTACAAATGCAAAACTATAGTTATCCAAAAATATACAACCGCTACAATATTTCAAAATCTATCATTTGAACATTTGTCGTATCGCACTTTTAGCGGCAAACGTACTAATTAAGTCTTCATAATCAAAGCATCTTCACAATATCCTTCTCAATGGACAAATTGGGTCATTTTTTGTATGGATGGACTACACAAAAATTGTATTGAGCCTAGTATATATATGTAGGGGTTATAACAAATTGGGGGCCCTAAAATTTTTGATTTTTTGGGGGGCCTAAATCCTAGGGTTCATAGGATTTGTGTCTAAGCTTGTACTGTTTTAATGTATAGCTTTATTTTTGTTCATACTTTGGTTGTCGAATAAGAGCTCCATTTGTTTCTTTGTATGACAGTTTGAACACGATACTGTTCTGATACCAAAGGAAACCTCCTGGTTTGGATATTATCCCGATGAGGCCTTTGATCCAGTTTTGCCTCCACAACAGGTATCCTCTCTACTTGTGAGGAGAAAAACATGAATGCATTGCAAATCATCTATAATTTTTACATTGGCAGTCTTAGCCATGCGATGGGGTTTAATCTCTTGTGATTTCCCGGTCTAGGATTGCATCTCTTGTTGACTAGGGCTGCACAAAAAAACCGGTAAACCGTGAATCCGATCCGGACCGAACCGATCCGTGCGTTTTGGATTTTAACCGTGGATTAATGGTCCGGACACGGATTGAAAAAATAGTAAACCGTGACTCGCGGTCCGGACACGGATTTTGATTTCGAAACCGTGGATTAACCGATCCGGACCATGAGATTTTTATTATATATAATTTTTTTAAATATATATATCTCTATATACACACATAATTTTATACAAACTTCTACTACACAGACTAGGGGTAAACTGTGATCTCTTTCAAAACTTGGATGTGTATTTTTATTGATGACCCATTAGTGTGAGATTCCAACGAAGACATTTTCTCTAATTAGCTACGGGAGCTCTTTACTTTGATTTCCTATTATTTCAAGTTGATGTGTTAGTTTCAAAATAGGAATTAGTTGTAACGAACTACTGTGCTTGTAAACTTGTGGTGTCCTTAGTATTTATAGAGTTGGAATAATGTACTTTGGGATGCTTCTTGATTTATTTTTATGCCAAATTACGACTACCGTAAATAATAATGTCTTATATAACATGTAATCCGAGGATAAAACCGGAACCGATCCGTGACTCGCGGATCGGATTGGAACCGAACCGTGAGACTTTTGGTCTGGACACGGATTGTATTTTCTAAAAACCGTGACTCGCGGATTAGGATTGGATTCATGCCAATCCGATCCGATCCGGACTGTGTACACCCCTAGCTGATAAATATAGACAAGACAGCGCAGGTACCATTGCCAGAACTATACCATCCCATCTATAGTTTCTTATCATTTAGGGTAAATTACATTGACCTCCCTAAGGTTTCTGACTTGTACACTGACCACCCCTACTTTATCTGAAATAGCACTGACCTCCCCTGAGTTTTATATTTCAGTATCAAAAGCACCCTTCAACAGTATCGACGGCGCCAGGGACCCCCTTGTGGGTCCCCAATGGTCAATCCCAGCCGTCCATTCATTCCAGAATCGAATTCCGAATGGGTCTACGTGGGAATCACCTTAATCGGACGATCCTAAGTGCTCGATCCAAAATCACCCCATTTCGTTCAAAAATTTTGGATCGAGCACTTAGAATTGTCCGATTGAGGTGATTCTTGCATAAACCCACTCAGAATTCAATCTTGGAATAAATGGACAGCTCAAATCAATCGTTGGGGACGCACAACGGCACAAGGGGGTCCCCGGCGCCTTTGGTACCCGTTGATACTAGTGAATGATGCTTTTGATACTAAACTATAAAACTCGGGAGATCAGTGCTATTTCAAATAAAGTAGGAGTAGTCAGTGTATAAGTCAGAAACCTCAGGGGAGGTCAGTGTAATTTACCCTATCATTTATCAGCCATCTTTGCATTAACTTATGTTCAAACACTTTTTGTTGCTCCTTTCCTCTTGGTCTCTCCCCGGAGTGTTTAAACTTGTTCAAGTTTTAATTCTTTTATCATCTTCCCCATAAGGGATTCTTACGTCTTTGTTCTGCTAGAGAGTCTTTGGTTTTTCTTGGTGTTATAAATTGTGATCCATGCAGACTAAGCTTTACATTGAGGACTGGATTGGGTTGAAAAGTTTGGATGATTCTGGGAAGGTCAGTTATATCAGTGTGCCTGGAAAGCACCTTGGAATCTCCGAAACCGATGCCAAAAAGTCTGTTATTCCTTACTTGATGGACAAAGCATCAAGAGCGTTCAGCATTAAAAGGCATAATCCTGGGGCAAGCTGTTCATAAACGGTAAAAAGCTCCTTTGAAGAACACTTGGGTTTGCAGATGATTTGTCATCACCACACACTTACATTCGACTTTAGCTCAAAATCTGCTCATGAATAACAATGCCCGGACCTGTATGCAGTCATGAATATCAATGCTTGATTTGTACTGTGACTAAATGGCATTGTCAAGCCACAATGACTACTACAAAACTCGATTTTGTACTGACTGGTCTGTCATGGTGCTCAATTGCCAGGATGGTAATTACTCATTTCATTATGTGAATAACCGCATGAATTTTGGCATCCATCGAACTTCAGACTCTTTGCATAAATTTGGATAGCGAACCTATCATGGCTGCATTGCTGCATTTATTCACATGCGCTTGCAGAAATTCTCAATATACACAACGTAAAACTCCAAAAGAGGAAGGAAAGAAGGGAAAAAAACCAACGGAAGGAGAGTTTTAGAACAGCTGTACAAAGTTTTATTTGGCATCGTATTTACGAGAAAGAAACTTGAAGCCGTCAAAGATCTCATATGCAAACCATATGGGCCGATCAGTAGACATGAATGTCTACACTTAGAACTCCCAATCGGTCTGTGGTAATTTGGCAGGTACTATCACTTTGCAGCTTTTGATTTGCCATTTGCTTGGTATGGCAGCGAAACCATAAGCAAGAAAACCTTGCCAATGCTGACTGGCCGGTGACTTGAATCCTGTAGACTAAACTCAAATCTGTCCATATCTTGCCTCCTAAACTGCCGGCCGCCTCATGGCGTGGATCATATCCATCAAGATCCGCTTCTGTTACCAGAACCACTGTGCTGTCATCGAAAGTCATGAGATCATGTGCAGGAAAAAACTGGGGAGTCTTCAATGTTAGATGGGTCATGTGGCTTGGATCATAAGCTGTTTTCACCTTTAGATGGTAGAAGTTTTGTACAGCCTGCAATTTATGGAGAGTGTATCTCAGGGAACCGAATCTTTGTATTGATACAGTAATCCAACCTCCCAAAACTTGTATATCTTATGTTAACTGAAATGCAGATCGCACTGGCATGAAAAATTGGAATTAGAAGACGGTATGTCACAACTTGTAAAGAGTGGCACGGTATGGGTAGGGGCTTCTATAGATAACAAAATGAGAATTTTTTTCATTCAAAAGACATATGTCCAACAAAACAAACGTTTCTCATTCAAAAAAAAATTGTTCAAAACATAACCAATTTTTTGTTTTAACAATTTCTCGTTCGAAAACTCTGTTTCTAGATTACACATTGTTGAAAAAACATTTGCAGTTCTTTGCCTCACTAAATTCACCGTTTTGGAACAAAAATGTCTCATATTACCAAATGTGTGCGCCAAAACGTACTTCACTACTGCATAAGCTGTCCCTGGTAACACAGGTACACCAAAAAACAGAGGATTTTTATAACAAGTACCACCAGAACGAAATAAATGCCCCAGGCATGAAATTACTCGATTTCATGCTCTTAATTAGTCGCTACAAGGGAGAACCCACATTCAAAGGAATATGAACCTCTAAAGATTAAAACCAACATACCTGCCATTGGGAGGAGGCTAGTAGCACCCTTGGCCGAATTGATTTCACATAACTGTATGCAGCGTCAGGTGTCATCTGCTTGTGTCGTACCTGTAAAACACAAACAAATGTCACAATTCCTCAACTGTTTGTTGATTTAAAGCCTATTTCCGGACATCGAAGCTCACCAGATAACATAACACAATGGTTGTGCTGCGTCCCCGACCAGCTTTACAGTGAACATATGTAGCTCGACCGCATGATGCATTATCTTAAAAAGGTACAAGGACAAATTATGATAGCAGATTTCCACCAGGAAAAGACAACTCATCATTTATAATGCAGTAAGGGAAATAGTAGTGCAAAGTGCAAACAAGGTACTCCTAATACAAACAAATTTGACAAAGAAAAAGTAACTCAACAAAACTATTTAAGAACTTGTTTATGACCAAACACTCTCCAGCCCAGGCAATAACAGGATGTGTTGCATTTGGATCCAACAGTTTAGACTTCCAGAGAAATAATGTCTTTAGAAAGATTAATCCATGATTGGTGGCATTTGCATTTTTGTAACTCAAAAGAGGATCACAATCTTCAATGTGCGTTAGAGTATGTACAGTGCTGTTTGGTAAATACTAAATATTGTAAAACACACCTATGGCATAATTTGGGATTTGTTGAAGATATCCAAAGTACAAAAAAACGTTGCCTATCGTCAAAACTACTAACCATGAATGAAGTCCACAGCTTGGGATATATCACTCAGTGATGGAGCAAACAGGTAGTCTCTTGTTGGAAGAACCAGATGACTTATCCCATGAGACTGCAACAAATCAGCATGACCACAAATAAATTGAGGAACACAATGACAACCTCTTCCATGAAAGATGATGGCTGTCACTAAACAGGATGTAACAACCAAAAAAAATCATCATGGACCTAAACTGAAGTGCCAAAGCATCTCCTTTTGGCACTACTAATGCAGTCAATAAAGGCAATCAAATCCTTGGTCGTGAGATTCTAGCCCTACTAATTAATAGAATAACCTAATCAATTTTTTGATTTACCACTCCAGAAAGCCAAGAAAATGGATCAGGTATTATATGACTCCCACCCTAAAATTTATCAGGGATCTAGTTCTCATATGCATTCATAACATGGACAGAAAAAAAAATACTAATGAAAGAAACAGAATCAACCATTAACCCCACATGTAAGTGTGCTTGGTGAAACAGAATTTTCTTTACAGAACAAAGCATTCCAGCCTGCAAATACAGAAATCCATAAAAATTGCAAAATACTCACTTGATACTGAGATGTTGAAACCAAAGTCTCATATGGCTCATTTAAAGTAATCACTCCACCCACACCGAGATCCTTCAAACGTTTGACATCAGCAGGGAATGGAACAGCGCCTAATAGCACAAACTGAAAGAGGGTGCAAATTAAGAATAGACAAACTAGAAGTACAAAAAAAAAAAAAAAAAAAAAATTCACATACAGGTAGCTTATCACACTAATAACACAGCAATTTTAAGAACAGTCAAATATGTTACTATTACTAACTCTCTGGAAAAGGATGATCAAACAAAACAAACTCTCTGGAAAAGGGGATATTATTAGATCATATTGCATAGCCAATATATATCTGACCTGTACTCTGCGACAATCCCCTCGCACATTGAATCTCGTGGTGAGAAAAGGTATACAAAATCCAACATGCTTCATCAAGTTGTAACGCAGTAGAACAAAATAAAAAAATCATTCATTAGCAGCAAATTGGCCAACCAGCACACTATTTGTTACTTGGTTCCAATAATTCATCCCTAAGTGTAATCATTGTCATAAAAACTCTTCCGTGTCGATCAATTGTCCTATCTTCCCAGTTTCACTATGAAGTTAACATAGAGACAGTTTTCATGTCTCACCATGACCAGACGTGCTGGATAAAACACCTAGCACTAACAGAAATGCAACTACAGGAGTGAAGTCTCCTGCATTTAGCATAGCTATTTATTACTATTGTAAGTGTTGTAGGCATCCAAAAGAGCATGACAAATGTTACATGCACGCGGGCAGGCGTCCAACTTGCTGGTATTACTCAGCATTAACTATCCTTCATCCAGATAATAACTAGACATCAGCTAATCAGAATGAAGCATTAGTGCAAGTAGGCAGGTACAGTAACAAACCATTTACGATGCATATTTCACCAAGAATCCCAAGTAGATAAAATGAATTCATAGTATCAACACAACCACCTCCATTTTCCTTTCTATGTTTGCACTCAAGGACAGAAGTACTTGGTGGGGAAGGGTGGCTGGTTCCAAAAAAAAAATTATTTTACATTACTAGATTAGGCACCTACCGATATCCAAACAACTTTATTTTTCAGACAAATAATGCTAACATAGCATTTTAAAGGATGAATTGTTCGGATAATTAAAAAAAAAAAATTCTAAAAGACTTCAATTTAAAGACCACTGGAGAATTGACCCAAGCCTTTGTTTTTGTTTTATAAAAAAATAAAGCCCAGGACTTGCAATTAACATTTCTCTTCATATTTCTACTAATAAAACTATATAACAATACCATTAGACTCCCGTTAAATAGTGCCACCCCCGAACCTAAATCCTGGCTCCATCCCTGTTTGCACTTAAGTAATACTCTGTCTTTCAGTTTACTCCTAGATCACAACAAGATGTCAATACTTAACTAAAAGTGCCAAACCCAGATTGCAAAGAGATTATTCTTCTACTCAAAGAAAGACACCAGAATAAGCCAAACCATACGCAGTGTATACAGAATATACAGAACAAAACTGTAAACATGGAGATGCAAATAAAATTATACCTCATCAACCCAATCCCACCACCGAAACTCGGCCTGAATCTTATTCCTCACGACATTGTACAGTAGCGTCGGGTAAAACAGCGCACGAGCCCCTGCTCCAACCAAAACCCTCTTGACATCCGACGCCCCAATGCTGTTTTCTCCCACCTCGGCACCTTCCCCTAGTTTCTCCTCTTCCTCGTTGTATCCGACCTCTTCGCCTTCCCTTAATTCCTCTATATACATAGCAGCCTTCGATTTCAAACGAAAGGGGAAGAAAAAAAAACCCTAATCCCCCCCTAACCCCAAACTCACCTCTTTCGAGAATATTCACAGAAATCACAACCTTAGATACATATATTGTCAACGAAAATGTTCTACGATCGGCTAGGATACACAAGACCTTTCCCAACAAGTCGAATTAGGGATGATCAGACGACAAATCGAATTACAGCGAATTGATACCATAATTTGGAAGGAAAGGTATCAATGGAAAGGTTAGGAAAAGGAGAAGACGACGATCGAAGGGTGAAGAAGCGAATTAGAATTGGAGGCGTCTGGCTGGAGAAAACGTAGTGGAGAGTGGGAACATCGAAGCCCTAGATTGCACTCTTTCTCTCTCTCTCTCTCTCTCTCTCTCTCTCTCTAGTTGGGGGAAGAGGAAGCAGTTGGAGTTACGAAATGACAGGGAGGACAACAATGTAGCGTCTCGCGCGAGTTGGTGGATAGTATTTTTTTAGGTGGTCGTCAAGTGGGCTCACGGGTCACTTGGGTTCGGGCGGCCAAGGAGATTTTTTTCGGGCTTGGGTGACAAGGAGATCACGGGTTCGAGTCGTGTTATTTTTAAAAACTAAAACTATGAAGAAAGTCCTGCTATTGATGTACTTTTTATTAATTAATTTTTAAAAACTACTCTCTCCGTCCAAATTTTTTGGCCTTTTTTGGGGAAGCGAATTTTTAAGGAGTGTAAAAATTTTATATTGATTTTTCTATTTTGCCCCTAAATTCAGTCAATATTACTATGACTAAATTTGTGAGACTAATTTATTATATGAAAGGCAAAACATAATCATTATGGATCTTGTTTGATAGATATTAATTCGTTTTATTATAAAAAATTTTAAAATCATAAAAATCGTTATAAAATAAAAGATAACAGACTAGCTAATTAAAATAGAAAAAATACTTTTTAAGGGTAAAATTGGAAAGCGACATAGTTTTTATGAATGTTTTTAGAAGTGAGACAAATATTTTGAGACATCCCAAAATGAAAAGAAGGATCAAGAAATTGGGATGGAGGGAGTACAAAGAAAGACATGGTGTGTGTGTTGCACGCAGCCCAATGCAGGGGAACTTGTACTTTAACAAATTTTAAAATACATATGAGATGATACTAAAATGTCCATGAGATGATACTACATACCCATGATCAGTTGAGAAAATGTCACATTTTCTTCAAGTTAAGGAGAAAAAGAAGAACAACAAATTAAAAAGAGATTAGAGGAGTAGTTTCTAAGGAAGTAAACAGTTAATCTTGGAATTATCATTCATCTGCATGAGTGGTTCGAATGAGCCCTATGAGAATGTGTGGTAGAGAAAGATAATGGGACACAACATGATGGCAGTAGTGCACTATATAATTACTCATTTAGTTGGGGAAAAATTAATTAAACATTTTTCAAAGTCAAAGGAGTAAGGAATAGCAAAAAATGAAAGAAAGATGCATGCACAATTAAAGTAAATGGTCTGGTTCGATTCAAATCACGGTTTCTATTTATCAAATTAGGGACCGAATGAAAATATATGGTTCTCATATTTTTAGAATCAAAACTAATCCATTGAACCACAAAAACCAATCAAAATAGACCGATTAGTTGTGATGGGTTCAATTTTCCGATTTTTTTTCCAGTTTTCATGACTGCTGCTGCAAGAAGAAACAAGCCATTTTTCCCGTCCATGGCAATGGCTGATAGCAACACCCTACCGCATGGCCCATTTAGGAATGTACCATCAACACCAAAAAAATGGCCTACATCGATCATTATAGAAAACTCAGTTTGCATTGCTTCCAAAGATGTGAACATCATGATAAAGGTAGAAAATCCTGTAAGGCTGTAAGGTGTAGTATCTCCCTCTGGACTATGTATATGCCCCTGATTTTTCTTCATAACCTCATTAGCATAGGTTGGAAGAAACTCAAAGCCGGCTCATGGCATAAGTCAATAAAGTCATCGCTTTGGGCCTCCCCAAAAATGTAAAAAAACAGGAGCCTCAAGCAAGTAGGTCTCCTATATATTGTAATGACTCTTTATTTTTGGATGACTACATGTTTAAATATGTGAAATGACAAATATTTTGTAATGGTTTTTTTATAAAGATGTGTTAAAAATTCTATTATACAAAATACGTGGAGGGTCTCATCTCATGAGTCCGTTTCAAGCCTTCAAACTAATGAGCCGGCACCCATATAGTCGTCCTCAAGCTCAGTCACGCATTTCCTCTTTAAGTCTATAAACTACCAAAGACCATATTAGCAATCCATGTTGAAGTAGCCTCAGCCCCAACAGAGCTAGCTCAAAAATTTGGGGGGTCAGAAGTGAACTCATTAAACAAGGTCCACTCCATATTTTACATACAAAGGTCGGTAAATAGAGAGTCTTTATAAAAACATTACAAATCGTAAACATATATAAAATTCATCATTTATACAAACACTATCCAGGACTAATACATATCGGGGTTCTAAAAAATTGGAGGCCGCTAGGACCTAAAGCCCAGGCTTCTTGGGTAAGCTAGCTCTGAACTCCAAACTTCTCATTTAACTTTTCTTGCAAAAATTAGCTGAAATCTGGTTGGGAGGTTCATACTGTTTACCGAGTGTTCCTGCTTGATCAAAACTAGGACAACTACCTAATGCTTCTGTTAGAATTGTGCCTTGAATTTTTCTTTTTGGGGAGAATTCCAATTGTGTTTAAGATTTTCTATTGTGTTTAGGATTTCCTATCGCATTTAAGATTTCCAATTGTGTTTAGGATTTCATATTGTGTTTAGGATTTCATATTGATTATGCTTCTTATAAATAGAGGCTTTTAGGTATCCTTTGGTTATCTCTCATATTGTGGCCTCTCCAGAGTTACGGATCATAGCCGGCTCTTTGTATCTCTTCTTCACCATTGATAGTGAACTCTCTCTCTCTCTCCTCGCCCGTGGACGTACCTCAATCTTAAAGGAACCACGTATATCTTTGTGTCGTGTGATTGCTTGTTGTTTTGTTTGCTTTCCCCCAACTTAGTCGCATTCATAGCGTTCGTTAAAACAAACTGGTATCAGATCTTCTGGTTGAAAAACTAGGGTTTTGTTTCCGATTGTGGCTATGGCCGCTAAGTTTAAGATTGCGAAGTTTGATGGGCAGAGCAGCAACTTCAGTATTTGGAGGGTTAAGATGAAGGCTCTGCTAGTTTAGTAGGGATTACACAAGACCTTGCAGGGGCAGGAAAAATTTGGCATCAGCGTAGAAAATTGGGAAGACATGGATACTAAAGCTCTGAGTTCAATTCAGTTGAGTCTAGCAGATGATGTTCTTCGCAAGGTGGAAGAAGAAACTTCAGCAGCAGGAATTTGGCTGAAGTTGGAAGGCATATATATGACAAAATCGCTCACGAACAGGTTGTATCTTAAACAACATCTTTATACGTTTCGAATGCATGAAGGTACACCTGTTAAGGATCACTTAGACGAGTTTAATCGTATTTTGATGGACCTGAAAAATATTGATTGTAAAATCGAGGAGAAGGACCAAGCCTTAATTTTGTTTTGTTATTTACCGCCATCGTATGAACATTTTGTTACAACCTTATTGTATGGGCAAGACACCATATCCATGGAGGATGTTAAGGCCAGTCTTCATTCGAAAGAGTTGAGGAAAAAGGTGTCAGGAGAGGTTGATTATCATGCGGATGGATTGTTTGTTGGGGGAAGAACGACAGAAAAGGGTGGTACAAGTAATAGGGAAAGATCCAAATCAACAGTTTAAAATAAGAAAAAAGGGAAAGTGCAATTATTGCAAGAAAGTAGGGCACTGGGCAAGAGACTGTTTAAAACTCAAGGAGAAGGGAAAAGAGGACCAGAAAGGGGGTAAAAATATTGCCGAGGTTGTCAAAATTTTGGATGAATTAGATACTATTTTATCAGTTACAGTGGGAGATTCTCACTGTGATACCGAGTGGATTTTGGATTCTGGGTGTTCATATCACATGTGTCCGCATAAGGAGTGGTTCACCACTTATGAGGCAGTCAATGGTGGCACAGTTTTAATGGGCAACAACATGCCCTGCAAAACTGTTGGTTGTGGAACGATCGAACTCAAGATGCACGACGGTATTGTGAGGACTTTATCGGATGTTCGGCATGTCCCGGAGTTGAAGAAAAATCCTATCTCTTTGGGTGCTCTAGATTTCATTGGTTGTACTTTCACTGGTGAAGGTGGAGTTTTGAAGGTCTCAAGGGGTGCTTTGGTGCTAATTAAGGGTCAGAAGCGTAACAATCTTTATTCACTCATGGGCAATACAATTACAGGTTTCGCAATAGCGGTCGCTTCTTCAAAGGTTTTGGGTTCGAATTTGACTCGATTGTGGCATATGCGTCTTGGGCATATGAGTGAGAGATGGATGACAATTTTGAGCAATCGGGGTCTACTTTATGGGCATAAAATTGAGAAGCTGGATTTTTGTGAGCATTGTGTCTATGTCAAGCAATGTAGGGTCAAATTCAATACAGCTGTTCATCGCACAAAAGGCACGGTGGATTATTTTCACACGGATCTTTGGGGTCCCGCTGAGGTAACTTCTAAAGGTGGTTTCGATATTTTATGAGTATTATCAATGATTTCTCTCGTAAGGTTTGGGTGTATATGCTAAAACGTAAAAGTGATGCTCTAAGTACATTCAAACAGTTTAAAATTTTGATAGAGAATCATACGGGTAAAAAAATAAAACGTTTGAGAACTGACAATGGTATGGAGTTTTGTCTTGGTGAATTTGATAAGTTTTGCAGTGATGAGGACATTGTGAGACATCACACAGTGAGGAAAACCCCCCCAACAGAATGGTGTGGCTGAACGAATGAACATGACTCTTTTGGAGAAGGCGCGTAGCCGTTTCCACAATATGCTATTTAGTGAATAGGTCTTCGTCGACTGCTATTGAGTGTAAGACTTCGTTTGAGGTTAAAGATGCAGTTGAGGAACCGAGGGTTCCAAAGCAGGTGGAGTTATGTGAATCTTCTGGCTCAGGGAAGAAAGACAGTAAACAACCAATTGAAAAGGAGTTTAAGAGTTCAGACACAGATGATGATGTACCAGCAGAGCAACCACGCATTATTGCTAAAGATAGGCCAATGAGGGAGATTCGGCCTCCTGAAAGATATTCAGCTTATTCTGAGATTGTGGCCTATGCTTTATTAGTTGCTGAAACAGTGGAGTATGATGAGCCTTCTAGCTATGCGAAAATTATTTCGAGCAATGAGTGTGCACAGTGGTGTGTTGCTGTGAATGAGGAGATTGAGTCTCTTCAGAAGAACCAGACATGGGAGTTGGTAGAACCGTTGAAAAATAGGAGGATTGTTGGGTGCAAGTGGGTCATCAAGCGCAAGCCAAGTATTCCAGGGGTTGAAGAGGGATGGTTCAAAGCTCGGCTAGTGGCGAAAGGATTCAGTCAAAAGGAAGGTGTTGACTACAATGAGGTATTTTCACCAATTGCAAAGCACAGTTCCATTCGCACTTACTTGCTATTGTTGCTTGTTATGACCTTGAGTTAGAGCAACTTGATGTCAAAACGGCATTTTTGCATGGGGAGCTTGAAGAACAGATTTATATGCGTCAACCAGAGGGATTTGTTGTTTCTAGTAAGGAAGATCATGTATGTTTGCTTCGTAAGTCTTTATATGGCTTAAAACAGTCTCCTAGGCAGTGGTATAAGCGGTTTGATACATTTATGATAAGTCAATCATATTCTAGGAGTGAATATGACAATTGTGTGTATTTTCGGAGACTTCCAGATAGTTCATGTATTTATCTACTGTTGTATGTTGATGATATGCTTATTGCTGCCAAAGGTGTATCAGAAATCAACAAGTTGAAGCAGCAGTTGAGAGACGAATTCGAGATGAAGGATTTGGGTGTAGCAAAACAGATTTTGGGTATAGAGATTAGCAGAAATTGAGTAGATGGCAAATTGTTCTTGAATCAAAAGTCATATGTTCTCAAAGTGCTTAAGCGCTTTGCCATGCAAAACTCGAAGCCAGTCAGTACCCCTTTGGTAGCACACTTTTGACTTTCAGTAGAATTATCATCTCAGTTAGAGGATGAGGAGAAATATATGTCTCAGGTTCCATATTTGAGCGCAGTTGGAAGCCTTATGTACGCCATGGTATGTACTCATCCTGATATTTGACATGCAGTTATTGTTGGAAGTCGCTATATGGGGCGACCGAGAATGGCACAGTGGGAGGCTGTGAAGTGGATACTTCGGTATTTGAATGGGACTGCAAATGTGGGTATTTTGTATGGGGTTTCTAATCCGAGTAATCAAGTTATTGGTTATGTTGATTTGGATTTTGCTGGTGACCATGATAAGAGTAGGTCTCTGACAGGTTGTGTTCACTCTATCCGGAAGTGCCATTACTTGCAAAGCAACTTTGCAAGCTATGGTCGCACTGTCTACAACAGAAGCGAAGTATATGGCCATTGTCGAAGCTGTAAATGAGGCATTATGGATGAGGGAAATTCTTTGTGAGCTTGGTATTGCATAAGGGGTTACTTCAGTATTTTGTGACTCTCAGAGTGCTATACATCTAACTAAAAATTTGATGTATCATGAACGGATCAAGCATATTGATTTCAGGTATCACTTCGTTCGAGAGATCATCTCACAGAAGCAAGTTGAGGTGAAGAAAGTGGGAACGACGGATAACCTAACGGACATGTCGACAAAACCGATTTCGGTTGCCAAGTTCAAGCATTACTTGGGCTTGGTTGGCATTTGCAGTTGATCGCCCCTTGGGGGCATTTTTGCGAGGTAGAGGCAAAAGAGGATTGCTATAATTAGTGATTTGGGTTCAGTGAAATTCAAGTCAAGGTAGAGAATTGTTGGAATTGTGCCTTGAATTTTTTTTTTTTGGGAGAATTCCAATTGTATTTAGGATTTCCTATTGTGTTTAGGATTTCCTATTGCATTTAGGATTTCCAATTGTGTTTAGAATTTTCTATTGTGTTTAGAATTTTCTATTGATTGTGCTTCTTATAAATAGAGGCTTTTAGGGATCCTTTGGCTATCTCTCATATTGTGGCCTCTCCAGAGTTACGGATCATAGCCGGCTCTTTGTATCTCTTCTTCACCATTGATAGTGAACTCTCTCTCTCCTCGCCCGTGGACGTACCTCAATCTTAAGGGAACCACGTATATCTTTGTGTCGTGTGATTGCTTGTTGTTTTGTTTGCTTTCCCCCAACTTAGTCGCATTCATGGCGTTCGTTACAACAGCTTCGAGGCATCTTCTTCTTCAATTTATCATAATATGTTCTTTTTCTTCTTCTTCCTTTTCCTTTTACTTATTGACCATTTCAAGGCTTGTTGGCACATAAATTTCAACCAAATTTGGACGACTGATCAACAAATTTATGTTAAGCCAGCGGAATATCAAGTTATGCTGGCCCAACGAATATCAAGTTATGTTGGCCCAACGAACCCACAAATCAATAAATATGTTGAATCTGCGAATCAACGAATTTTGCTGAGCCCGTGGAATACGTTGAGCCCGCAAAACATTAAATATGTTGGGCCCAACAAAACCACATATGGGTCAACATAGTCTTAAGTCAAAAAGACGTAGGCCCCAAGAATTACTTCTGAAGAAGTAAAAGAATATTCCAAGGTGGATGCTATCAGATGAAACCACCTTTTGAAATTGAATAGAGGAGGGAGAAAGGAGATACTATCCTGATCTCATCTTTAACGATAATTCAAATTTGAATTAACCTTGATGGCCAAACATCTGGTAGTTGGAGCACTTTATAAATAAGAGGTCCGTCATCAAAGGGAAGGCCCCCATCTCTCATCTCCCATCTCCCACCTCTGACTTCTGCCTCTACCTCTTTCCTCTCAACATAGAAATTATACGTCTACGGAAAGCACAACAGAAAGGCAACCATACAAAAGCATACACCCCGCTCAAGCTACTCACGTTCTTCAATTAGCAAGGTTCTACAAGCTTCGAAGATTAGTCACAGTAAGCTTCGAGAAGTGCTAGGTAAGGGTTCCAATCCCCTAAAATGTAACGTGTTCTTTAAATTATGTAATTCTGGGATTTCAAACCCAAATCAATAAAATAAATTTATACTCTTACTTTCTCTTATATTTGATTTGTTGTTTTATTCTTCATTAATCGGAGGTTTTACTTTTTATAGTATGTAATTAACGATTTGGATTCCCAAATCGGAAATAGGAGCCTACAAACAAATAATCAACATTGTTCACTTGAACAATGGATATATGGGATACAAGTTTCAAATCGTGACTCAAAATCTTTTACGATACAAAATTTGTGTCTACATATTTCTGGCATGCCCAGTGGGACCTATTTCTCCTCCCATCTTTTGAAGAATAAGACAAATAATGAAACTTGTTTGCTGATAGTGTCCTTCCTTTGATTCAACAGTTTTTATTCATATGGCGGCGAAAAGAATCATGAAGGCTAACAACGGACTCCTTTGTGAAGATCAATTCTCCGAGGGAGTTGAAGATCCCGGGAGAGATGTGTTGGTTACTCCAAAGACCCGCCGCAGGTAAGAGTGGCTTTCAACCCCCACCTCGGGCAATCGTGGGATGAACACTTCGTTCATGCCTGTCTATTGGAAGGCTCCAGAGCAAAGGCTCTTTTGTCTTACCACGGGCTCCTACGCCACTCAAAAAGGCTACTCCTACGCCGCCCAAAAGGGCAGAGGGCCTCAAAGCAGTAGCGGAAGATCTATTCAAAGCTGCCAAACAATATGTGGAAATAAGATCCACAAGGCGCACATGGGATTTCTTTAGAAAGGCAAAGGATGCCAAGGAAGCAACGGTGGTCGCTGTTACCCTTGCCAAGGCCCGTACAATTCAAAGTACGATAGGTCTTACGTTTACACAAAGGAGCATTCTCGGCGAAGTGGCGGCGCCGAAAAGAAAGTATCCATGGAAAACTGTTCCATAGTCAGGAGGATTGGCAGAGAAGTGATGGGTCAAAATCATGCTAATTCGTTGGTTCAACAGAACTCGAACAGTTCGTTGGCTCAACGGAAATCGAACAATTCGTTGGCTCAACGGAATCCGAACAATTCGTTGGCTCAACAGAATTTGAACAATTCGTTGGCTCAACGGAAATCGAACAATTCGTTGGCTCAATGGAATTTAAACAATTCTTTGGCTCAACGGAATCCGAAAAATTCGTTGGCTCAACAGAATCCGAAAAATTCGTTGGATCAACAGAACCTAAGCAATTCATTGGATCAACAGAACCTAAACAATTCGTGGGCTCAACGAAAATCAAAAGATTCGATGGCTCTGCATAATTTATCTGTGCGGAGTCGTCAACTCATGAAACCAATCCATGAAGTGCAAATCTTCTCTTCCATGCCTGTGGGAATTCGGCCAAAAACTTCCAAAGAATCCTTAAATTTGAAAAGACAGAGACGGAGAAGAAATAAGGTTTCTGAAAAGGTGGAACAAGAGTTTGTAACAGCCAATGTTATGGTAGCCATTGAAAAGGCTCTTGGAGATTTTGGACCCTCCACAGAATCAACTATAGGGTCTGTTGTAGAGTCAGAAGTTGAGAGTGAATTTCGGGAAAAAGTTTCCACCACCGCAGAGGAACAATTTGCCAAGTTGATAAAGCAGGCAGAGAAAGATGCTACCTCGATATCTATGTCAGGTCCAATAACAAGGTCCATGGCTAAATCAAAGGAATTAGTTGGAGGAGTGAGACGTGATGGTTCTGTCTTACAGTGCTCATCTTCCTCCTCAAGTGGTGAATCATCATCTTCCACGAAGAGTGGGCCTAGAAGAATTACTAGAGCCGTCTCAGTGATGATGGCAGACGTAAATGATGATGAGCAAAGTTCGAGCTCTCAACAAAATCAACAACTTCTGGAGGAGAAAATAGCTTTACTACAGGAACAATTAAAGAAAAAAGACGAAGAAATGTCTCCGCTGATGGAACAAATCAAGGGCTTGCAAGCTCAGGGTCAGCAGAAAGTATATGCTTCCCAAGGAGGATCATTTGAATCACCAAAATTCATTGAGGGCAATGGCCACTTCTTCACAGACTCAACAAACAATAACATGAACCCAATACTCATGGCCATGATCGATGAAATGGTGAAGAGGCAAGTCAAGAAAGCTAAGGAGAAGGATGATGAAGGTTTTCGAATGATTACAAAACCCTACCCGGCGTGGGTGGATACTGTCCCATTCCCACCTGGCTTCTCCCAGCCTGACTTTAAAATGTTTGGTGGGACGGGAGATCCTAGACAACACATTGCTCATTTCCTTTCACGGTGCGGACCTATAGCACAAAATGAGGCCTTGTGCTTACAACTCTTTGTACAATCCCTTGAAGGCTCTGCATTTACTTGGTATTCAAATCTCCCTGAAAGATCAATCCCAAGTTGGGACCTTATGGTTAAAGAATTTCTTAGGCAATTTTGCAACACCCAAAGGCGAGTTGGAGTCCCAGAACTCATTGAAACCAAGCAACGTGACAATGAACCAGTCACGGATTTCATTGCAAGGTGGCGAGCTTTAACATTTGCATGCCCGCAGAAGTTTACTCAATTGGAGCTGATCCGCATGTGTCTTAACAATTTTCGACATGAGCTTTCCACAGCGCTTATGGCTCAAACCTTTGAGCGTTTCAATGATTTGTGTACCAAGGCACATGACATGGAACTACACTTGAGCAAGCGAAGAAGGGTAGAGAGTTGTAGTGATTTGGAAACTTCAGCACCGAACAACGATTGAAACAAAGAAAGGAGGTCCAATCGTGATTGGGGCACAGAAGCCCAAGGAAACTAAAAAAGCCACCATGAAGGAAAGATTAGAAAAGAATTATTCCTTCACTGATGATTTGGTGGAGGATATGCTTGAAGATCTCTTGGAGCAAAAGTTGATTACGCTCCTCGAGGTGAAAAGGCCGCATGAGGAAGGAAAGACAACTCATCCCAAGTACTGTCCGTACCACCGCCTTATCAGTCACACGTTAAGAGATTGTTTTGTCTTGAAAGACAAAATCCAGGAACTATTTGACTCTAAAACCATTGAGCTTCCCCCTCCTGAGAAAGTGACGGCTAATCCAATAACAGCCGATGATGATGATGGGGAAGGCGAATGGATCACTTATCAGTCTAAAGGGATGAAGAAAAGGCGAAATTCGTCATCTAGAGCCAAGGCTCCCTTTGTCCCTAAAAGACATCGAAAACCGAAACCTTCCAAAAAGATAAAGCGGACTAGAGTGAGTAAAAGCGCGGCAAAGAAGAAGAAGGGCCCGAAGAAACAGAAACAAGAAAAGTTTGTCTTCGATGAGCCTTTGAAACAATCTCCTCGCATACGTATCACACTTGAGGAGTTCTTAGTTTAAAAACTTCAATCTCCAGTGCGAGCTTATTTTAAGAAAAAGAGGGAAGGGGCAGTGATCCAGGTTCCATGTCTTAACATTATTGTGATAAGTGATGATGAAGATGAAGAAGAAGAAGGAAGTAGTACTTCACGTCCAATTCACATACTTGATTCCCCTACTTCATCACCGCATGATGTTGTACAAGAATGCATGGCGACTCCTAGAGGTTATGTAACTCCTAAAGGAACAATGGCATCACCTGATTTTTCTCCAATACCCCCTGTGCTCTATATGAACACTCCAGAGTACGTAATGAATTCACCCCAAAGGCATGTGGGGTATGGATCGGACTCGAAACTTCTCAAAAGTTCACGGAAATGACTTCGTTTTGAAGATGAGGAGTTAAACTCGAAGTGTCAATCAGATGACGAGATTTGGAAACATTTTGATCAGTTTTTACATGCCCTCAACGATTCGGATTGTGATTACTCGCCCAAAAGTCTGCGATACTCTTCACCAGCAAGGACATATGATGGAGAGAGTGTATCCAGTGACCATTTTGATTACTCATGCAACGTAATACAGTGGACATAAATTTTCAAGACAGGAATGTACAAGTTAGGAGTAGTCCAGAGGATGATAGAAGAGCAAAAATTGAAGGTCGAAAAGAGAGAAACCAAGCAAAGATAGTTGTATCTTTGAAAGAGGAAATGTCCAGGACCACCCAAGATTATATGATTCATGGGGAGCAAATCTTAAGTCACCCTTTTCCTCAATGGGTTGAAATGGTCCTATTTCCAAGAGGATACTCCATACCACATTTTCCTTTATATAACGGGGTGGGATGTCCAAGACGCCATTTAGTGCATTTTCTAGCACTATGTGGAAATACAATACGAAGTCAAGCATTGCTTCTGCGGCAGTTTGTACTTTCATTGGAAGGATGGGCAGCTGATTGGTATTTTAGCCTTCCTCCTAACTCAATTCCAGATTGGGACACAATGGCAGAACAGTTTTACAGGAGATTCTATATGCCACGGCCCATGGAGTTTGAAATGTGGGAACCTTATGAAAACATCTCGTTTCAAGTATATGAGTTGTTAGAAGGAACCGTAGAAGAAAAGCTCGAAGCTGCCTTGAATCAACGAGACATGGGAGGTTTTAGACCTAGAGGTTTGTTCCCTCCGTGGGTGGAGCAAACACCTTTCCCTCTAGGATACAATCTCCCAAGCTTCTCTATTTACGAAGGGCATGGTGACCCCGAAAAGCATATAAGGCTCTTTTTGAGGCAGTGTGGGAGAACTGCTCAAAACCAGGCATTGTGCCTACGACAATTTCCTCTTTCCCTAGATGGGATTGCATTTGATTGGTACTGTTCTCTTGATGGATTTGTGGTGCCTAGTTGGGAGGCCATGAAAAATGCCTTCATACAATCCCAGTACTTTTATAGGTGGGATTCTCGATTCCTGAGGAGTGCTAGGGAAAGGTATCCCCAAGAAGGAGAGGTAATCACAAATGATGAACATTCATCTGTTAGGTCAACGAACATGGTGCAAATAAGTGATGAGCCCAAGGTAGAGGATGATAATGGAAATGAGATTGTCGAGGTATGCAAGACATTTCTAACCTACAAAAGACAACCCCGCAATCCACCAAATCAAGGCTCACAATTACCAATCAAAGAGGGAGATGCCCCAAAAGAAGAAGAGCAGGTGAAATATGATGTTCTTGCCCATCTAAAAAAGATCCCAGCTCTGCTAAGTATATATGATGCATTGAAGATGTCTCCAGAACTTCGAAAGTCATTAATTTATGCATTGTCTAACCCGGATGATTTTCACAAGGAGATCCAAGAAAAAGGACAAAATAGCACAACTATATGCATGTCCACAGTAGTATTCGGTGATAAGGACATGTATGCGGAAACACTAGATCATAATCGCCCTTTGTTCATCACTGGTTTTGTTCTTAACACCGAAATCTCTCGGGTCATGGTTGATGGTGGGTCCGCGGTAAATTTGTTACCAAAAAGGGCTTTGGGCATGATAGGAGTTCGACTATCCCAATTACGACCATGTCATTTGGTGATTCAAGGATTTAATCAGAATGAACAACGGCCCATGGGAAAAGTTAAGTTGCGAACTAAGTTTGGGAGCATCGAGGAAGATACCGAGTTTTTGGTCATTGATGTGAATACTTCCTACAATGCTTTGCTTGGGAGACCCTGGGCCCATGGTCACATGGCTGTGCCTTCTACCTATCATCAGTGTATCAAATATCCGCTGCCCCCACCAATGAATGAAGGAATAATTATTGCAGATAATGATCCATTTAATGGGGTTGAAGCCTACTACGCGGATGCTCGCTTTTACAAAAAGGCTTCACAAAACAAAGCAAAGGGAGAAACCGAAGGTGTTGAAGCTCAAACAAAGAAAATATTTCGCTACATTCCGAAGTCTCAAAGGAAGCCAGGGGCAAGCGCCTTAGCTCCAATAAACCCAACTTTGGAGTTAAAAGAAGCATTTGTCTTGCCGTTACGAAAGAAGGAATGTACATATGTGGAGAGCTACCGTAAATTCATAGTCCCTGCGAAGGAAAAAGGTACAAAACCCATAATGTTCCATGCACTTGGCGATGTGGAAACAAAGGTCCAAAATAATAACCCTAAAGTAGTAGAGACTTTGAGTCATAAAAGGCCAAGTTATGCTGCAAACATCAGAGGAATGCTAGTGAAAATTGGTCTTGATCCCGAGAAGGTGTCCTCACAAACAGTTACACCATTCGACTCTGTGTTAACTCATGCACAAGTCCAAGCCCTTGAGCAAGGAAAACCAATTGTGGCCATAAGGGAAGGGTTAGGCTATCAAGCCACAGAAGATGAAAAATTCTCTGTAAATATGACTGTAGTTGAAAGGGCCTTGGATGATGGGGATGAAGATGGAACATGTCCTATACCAGTACAATCCGAAGAAGGGGGTCAAGCTACAATTGATGAGCTTCGAGAGGTCAACCTCGGTGATGAGGGAGAGAATAAGCCAACTTTCATAAGCGCAAGCTTGAAAGAGGAAGAAGCTCAAAAGTATATCTCTTTCCTGAAAGAGCATCATGATGTCTTTGCATGGACCTATGACGAAATGCCTGGGCTTGATCCTGAAGTTGCAGTTCATAGGCTCGCAATCCACCCTGATAAAAGGCCTGTTAAACAAGCACCAAGGAGAGTACGACCAGAGTTGGTAAACCAAATTGAGGCTGAAGTTGATAAACTCCTCACAGCTGGATTCATTAGAGAAGTTAAATATCTGACTTGGTTGGCAAACATAGTCCCAGTCCCGAAGAAGAATGGGAAAATTCGGGTTTGTATTGACTTCCGTGATCTCAATGAGGCCTGTCCTAAAGATGACTTTCCCTTGCCCATTACCGAACTACTTGTGGATGCAACCACGGGTTATGAAACCCTGTCATTCATGGACGGCTACTCGGGTTATAACCAAATTCGAATGGCTCACGAAGATGAAGAGTTGGTGACTTTTCGGATCTCCAAAGGGGATCTTTTGCTACACGGTGATGCCCTTTGGTCTTAAAAATGCTGGGGCAACATACCAAAGAGCAATGACAGCAATTTTTGGTGATATGTTGCATAAAGTTATTGAGTGCTATGTAGATGATCTTGTCGCTAAGACAAAGAACAAGGAAGACCATTTGGATGACTTAAGGCAAATCTTTGCACGTTTAAGGAGATACAAGCTCAAGATGAACCCACTGAAGTGCGCTTTTGGGGTGTCTTCAGGGAAATTCCTTGGGTTTGTGGTTCGAAATAGGGGAATTGAAATTGACCCCACGAAAATCAAAGCTATGCTCGAGATGCCTCCTCCCAAAAATTTGAAGGAACTAAAGGGGTTACAAGGAAGATTAGCTTATATAAGACGATTCATCTCTAACTTAGCAGGGCGCTGTTTGCCGTTCTCCAGGTTAATGAAAAAGGGTGTGCCTTTTGAATGGGATGAATCGTGCCAAAAAGCATTTGATTGCATTAAGACGTATCTTATGAAACCCCCAGTATTAATGAGCCCAATCAAAGGAAAACCATTGTTGCTATTCATCGCTGCTCTTGACTATTCACTTGGAGCCTTGTTGGCCCAGCATAATGATCAGGGGAAAGAACAGGCTTTGTATTATCTAAGTCGTACCTTGGTTGGTGCAGAACTCAACTACTCTCTAATAGAGAAAACATGTTTAGCCTTGGTTTTTGCCTTACAAAAGTTGAGACATTACGTCTTGGAGCATGAAGTTAAGTTGATATCAAAGGCCGACCCCTTGAAGTATATACTCTCACGGCCTATACTTTCTGGGAGAATTGCAAAGTGGGCTGTGATTCTCCAACAATTTGCGATTGAATATGTTTCCCAAAAAGCAGTAAAGGGCCAAGCCTTAGCAGATTTTCTTGCGACACATCCTGTCCCCGATGATTCACCCTTAGCTACTGAGTTACCTGATGAAGAAGTCATGCAGGTCGAAGTACAAAGAGCATGGGAAATGTATTTTGATGGGGCAACGAGGAGCCCAGATGGCCAAAAGCAAGAGGACTCAAAAAATAACAAGTCTGGAATCGGTATTGTGTTTGTTACACCTAATAATGCCATAATCCCACATTCTTTTGCCTTAACAGAAGGGTGCTCAAACAATGAGGCAGAATATGAAGCTGTAATTGCTGGTTTAGAGTTGGAATTGCATATGAAAATCGAAGATCTCTTAGTCTACGGAGACTCTGAGCTGGTCGTAAAACAGTTGCATGGAGAATATATTGTTAAAAAGGCAAGTCTAGCCCCATATCATGAAAGGGCTAGTCAATTGCTTTCGCAATTCAAGAAAGTGAACATCTTCCACGTAAAGAGGAGGATAAATGCTCGAGCAGATGCATTGGCAAGTTTGGCTGCCTCACTCACCTTACCTGATAACAAGACAATTACTATCACGGTAGGAGAAAGAAGAGTTTTACATCCCTTGAAAGAAGTCTTAGAGGTACTGCCAGCTTTCATAGCCACAACGAAAGAAGAAGAGGAAGATTGGCGAGAACCTTTCATAAACTACCTCCAGAGATGGAAGGTGGCGGAAGACAAAGCCAAAAGGGCAGAGGTAAGGCGTCGAGCCACAAAATTCATCATATGGAAAGACGCATTATACAATAGATCCTTGGATGGAATGTATTTGCGTTGCATAGACAATAAGGAGATTCGCGAGGTCGTGGCAGAAGTTCATGCCGGTGTATGTGGAGCCCACCAAAGTGGCCCAAAGCTACATATGCAGTTGAAGTGACTTGGATATTATTGGCCGACCATGATTTCTGATTGCATTGATTATGCAAAAAGATGCCAAGTCTGCCAATACCATGGAAATTTTATCCATCAGTCTCCAGAGCCTTTACATGTAACAACTTGCTCTTGGCCATTCGCATCATGGGGCATAGATGTTGTCGGACCCATTAAACCTCCATCGTCTGCAGGTTTTCGACACATTCTGGCTGCTACGGATTACTTTTCAAAGTGGGCTGAAGCAATACCTTTGAAAGAGTTGAAAAGTGGAAATGTTTCGGACTTCATCCGAACACATATCATTTATAGGTTTGGGGTCCCGGACAGCATTATCACTGATAATGGGCAACCCTTCAGAAGCAGTCCATTATACAAGTTATATTCTAAGTATAACATAAAGATTAACCATTCCACGCGGTACCATGCACCCGCCAATGGATTAGCAGAGGCTTTCAATAAGACTTTGTGCAAAATCATCAAGAAGACGGTTGATCGAAATAAAAGAACTTGGGATGAAAAGCTACTAGAAGCATTATGGGCTTATCGAACTTTGTACAGAACTCCCACTCAAGCTACACCATATTCCCTCGTATTTGGGGGAGAAGCAGTTCTGCCACTCGAAGTACAAATACCTTCTCCAAGGGTTGCAATACAAGAATCCTTAACAGAAGACGAAAGTGCGAAAATAAGGGTGTTTGAGCTTGAAGCCTTGGATGAAAGGAGGTTGCATGCCCAACAAAACTTGGAAATATACCAACAAAGGATGGCTAATGCTTTCAACAAGCGAGTCCGGCTACGTTCTTTCAAGAAAGGAGATTTGGTGTTGGCGGTCCGTACGCCAATGATTATCACTCGAAGGACCAAAGGGAAGCTAGAACCCAAGTGGGAAGGGCCTTACGTCATTGAGAAAGTCTACTCAAATGGGGCTTATCTATTGATCATGATGGATGGTGACCGAATCATTCCTCCCACCAATGCAAGGTTCTTGAAAAGGTATTATCCATAAAAAATAAAATAAAAAATAAAAAAAAAAAGCTCGCTAGGTTGAAAACCCGAAAGGGCGGCCTAGGCAAAAATTAGAGCAATACAAAAAAAAAAAGGGCCCACTAGGTTGAAAACCCGGAAGGGCGGCCTAGGCAAAAGTTAGGGCATAATAAAAGTCCCGCTAGGTCAAAAACCCGACCTAGGCAAAAGTTAGGGAAAAGAGAATAAAACGGGTGGTTCTAGGAATGCACATGATTGGCTAGGGTGTATGTGCCAGCCTAGTTGGGATATAAATTTTAAGTAATGATGCAATGAATCCTAGATCCTTTATAAAATAAAAGAAATACCACCAATGGTGCAGTATGTGGTTAAACTGCTAAAACACCTCACCAATGTCCAAGGTGATAAATCTCAGGATACTCCTGGCCCGCAAGAGTTTAAACTGTGAACGGCAAAACATTTCAAAATAATCCAAACCATCAAAATAAATCATACTCCTGGCCCGCAAGAGTTTAAACTGTGTACGGCTAAACAAATAGATCAAAACAATATCCGAATAAATATAATATGAAATGTTAAATCATTCGAGGTTGCAAAAAAAAAAAAAAACTATAGGAAGAAAGTTCAATTCATCAATGAAGCCTTAGCAGCATCAAGTGCTTCTTTCACAGCATCATAATGCATGCCCTTCTTTTTGCGTTGTTCAACAGCGTCCTTGGCAGCCTCGAGGTCCTTCTCAAAATTAGAAATATTTTCGGAACACTTGATTAAGTCGTTCTGAGAAGAAGATTGCTCAGCCTTGCATGAAGACAATTCAGATTCGAGCCTTTTGAGTTGTTCTCTTGTGTGAATAACTTCTTCTTCAAGGTTGCTAATACGTTTTGTAAGTTTGGAAACCGAAGAAGACATTTTGCCATAAGAATTGGTCATCTCTTCAAGTTTGGCTTGCTTCTCCTCGTATTGTGCTTCAAGCTCTCCAAGAGGAGCATCTCCACTAGAAGTATCTGCCACCTTGGCCCATAAAACGGAGCATTTGACCAAGGTCTTCACTTTCTCATAGAGAGGACCAAGGTCCACACTAAAGCCCTTCAAAATAGAAATAACGCCATTGGTTCGAGAAATAATATCATCAATGTTGATGGTAGATGATTGGAGGGAGAGAAGGAGGCCTCTTTGAATATGACCGGCAGCCTCATTGGAGGAGATAGGGTCAGAATGAGCAGGTGGTTTCTCAATTCTGGCAATTAACCCCTCAAGTTCAGTAGGATCTACCAAGTCATCAAAAGAAACTTCTCCAATAAAAAAAAAAGGAAAAAAAAATTCTTGTCAGTAAAAAGATGGAATGGACATATGCAAGGTGAATGAATTCACTAAAAACTCTACCGAGATTCTGGATTTGTGGAGTTGATGAAGGCAGTAAGTTGGAAGAAGCAGATTGCCTTGAGTTGGTGGAAGAAACATGGTCTAAACAAAAAGAAACAGAAGGAATCAGTGCAAGACCAAGTTTTAAATTTCTTTTGCTTTAAGAGAGACTTTTGCATACCTTTAAAGGTAACCATGGCAGCAGGAGATGTGGCAGGTTTTGAAGGTGACAATCCTAAAATAAGAGAAGAGAATAAGTGATAAGCCCTAAATGTTGTATATAATCCGGGCTTATCTAGCTCATTTTTGTTCACACACACACGCAATTTTGTGCTTTATATGTTTGATATGCGCGTAGTGTTGTTTTTGTTAGTTATAGGTAAAAACAGTGAATAAGCACGTTTTGGAGCGCATTGGAAGCCGTCCCAAGTTACCGAGTGCCAAGTTGCCCCATGGCATGCCATCACCGGGCCTCAAAAGCCAAGAAATGAAGACTCGGCTAAGGCCCGGGAAGTCGAAAAGCCACAAAGCCATCCCGGTGGTGTCCGGGAGTGAACAAGCACTCACGAGACCAAGTGCCCCTCTTCCCGAAGCTCACACGATGTTTGGAAATGCTTTGGAGGATGCCCGGTAGCACACAAGGCCAATGGATGGCAAAGAAAGAAGAGGAAACCTCAAATGCCTAAGTATAAATGCAGGTATTGATACCAGTATTGATAGGTATCAATACCTCGAGGGACAAAATGGATTGAGCGTGGGTATTGATACCCCCAAAATTGGTATCAATACCCGTGCTTCTGGTAGCATTGTTAATGCAGGTATTGATACCGGTATTGATAGGTATCAATACCCAAAGAACTGAAAAAGTGTTTTAACCACTTGTTAGACTTTCCACTTATGGAAACTTACTACTTTTAGTTGTATTTTGGATATTTTTTGAGAGAGAAGGGTTATGTGTATATATCTCTCTCCCTCTCTATCTCTCATATATCTCCTACACTTTCATTTTATTTTCTTTTTAGTCTAAATTAGCTCCACCTTCTCTCTAGTTTTTAGGTTTCAATCTTCAAGAACCAAGGTTTTCTCCTTCATTAATGTTGTAAGCACTTCTCTAATCTTTATAAATTCGTAGTTTATTTTCATTTTCATCATGTTTTGTATTTCCTTTATATTTCCTTTAATGTTTAGCTTGATCATGTTTGAGTAGTAGTTTAGGCTTGGTCATGGGGTGAAGATCACTCCATGACTTCGGTGTTACAATGGTTTCTCATGTTTATATGCTTATTTTGGGTTTGTGAATGGATTAATCACTCTATTTTCGGTCTAAACTTGAAGTTGTTAACCCTCTTTGATTAGGTGTAGACAACTCATTTGGCACACACAATGCTTTGAGCTATGTCACTTTTGGGTGTTAGACAAAATGTCTAAGATGGTGTCTTTCCATTTACAAACCTCATTCTTGTGATTAAGATTGGTTTTCATTGGGTAAGTTCAATTTTATGTATCAAAACTTAGTCTTGTTAACCTATTTGATCTTGTGTAGGCAAGAGCTTGACTACTTGCCACACATGATGCTTAGAGCTATGGCATTCAAAGTGTTTGTCAAAGTGCCTCAAAGAACTTATCCCATTGTTAAACCCATTTTCTAGAGTCAAAATGATCTTCATTGTTAAATATTCCGAGTGAGAGCAAGTGACTTTGTCTCTCACTTGAGTTATAGTTGAGAGCCATTGAATATCCTTAGTCATGGGTGGTATGAACCTCTAGGCCTTGCCATCTTTAATTTATAGTTTATATCTTCATTTTCAATCGCGTTAGAGGTAGAGAGAGAATTCCACTAATCAAACTCCAAAAGCCAAGTTTGCCTCTTTTAAGGCTAAAACCTACACTTGCAAGACAACTCTCACGCCGGGTGCGTTCGGTCCCTGTGGATTCGACCCGGTCTTACCGGTTATTATGCTACCGACGACCTAGCCCTACGCTTGGGGCAACACTTTCTACGACACAATCTAAGGTCGCAAGCAATAAGATATGGTAAAATATAGCAAGAAATAAAATGCGCAAACAAAAAGTATACCATCATGTTTGGGTGATCCGCTAGGAGATAACGACATTACGGAATGATCAGGGGATTGACCTGGAGAAAAAAAAAAAAGGTAAGCAAATAGTGTTATGAATTAAAGAAAAGTGATGTTGTAAAATGAGGTGTTGTACACTTGAAAGTACTCTTAGGAGAACAATTGGATAAGGGTGTATAGTCATATAGGTCATCATCTTCATCCTCAACTGCAATCACATCATTTTCCGACTCCTCTCGGGAATAATTAGAGACAGAAGCAGAATATTCAGAAGGTGGAGAATGACTAGGAGTCCCTATGCTCTTTGCCTTAACGCGCCTCAAGACAAGCAACTCATGTCCATTCTCAAACTTGTCTACAACAGCTTGTGCATCTTTGCCTTCAAAAATGGAGTCTTCTCCTTCAAAGAGAGAATCAATATAAGCTCTAAATTGCTACAAAGGGGAAGAACTCTCAGGAAATGCTACCTCCAATGGAGAAGGAATGGTTTTAGGATCTTCAAATTCAAAACGAATGAGTCTCCCACAGAAATTGTGACACCTCGTCTCCAAGATATTGAGAAGATATTGTCGAGGATATCTCCTTGGAGAAGGCTTTATTGTTGTGTCAGGATAAGGTCTTGTTGGAAGAGAAATGAGAGAAGAAGAATTCGTGGATTTGTTAGAAGAACATCCTGAAGGTAAAGTGTTGTGTCTAGGTGGGGAGTAAGGACTGTCAAGAATAGTCGGCCTTTTGGTCTTCTTCTTTGGAGTCGTAGACTGAGGATTGGGTTGCTTTCTCTTCAAATCCGGAGAAAATTGAAGGATGACAAAAGAGGAAGCTATCCACCAACGAGCATAGGGCTCTGTTACACGTGCACGAAATTGGGGTGATGGAAGCTCAATAACAACATTCGTCCTTCGACGCATCATTTCACACCATTGATAGTAAAATAATGGAGGATTAGATGACAAAGCTGCACGACAAGATACATCAACAACTTTTGGGCATGCTTGGCCAAATCCAAATTGTCAAGCATACCGATTTGGAGCATAGGGCTTACTGAGAAACAAAGAGCCAAACTTAAAAGTCAAAATCCCGAGCTTGAGGCACACTAAATAGCTGAGTAGAAAAGGGGAAAGATTGTCGTCATCCTTGATCTTTCCTTTTGGCTCGTCTTCGGAGGTAAGAGCTCTTGGATAGTAATTATCTGAGTAGACAAAAAGTGTTTGCGCATAGGGTGACCTATTCAAATAGAAGTCACCTGTTGCCTGGTTACCAATAAGCCCGAGATATTGAAAAAATCTCTCTCCAAAATCTGAAGGGACTCCCACTCCGCGAGAATAAGTCTTTTGAAAATAAAGAGAAATCCATCCAAAGAAATATTGGAAAGGACCATGAACAAAGACATACTTCCGGGATGATGAGAAGAAGAACCCACTCTATTAAAGCATTGATAGAGGCGGTAAGAACAAAACATTGCCAAACTAAATATTGAGCCCCTTGCCATTTTGCTTGCCACCACAAAGGTTGAAGGACGCACTTCATTTGAGTTGGAAGAATGAGGGAGCACAAAACCACTAAGCCAGCTAGCAAGAAAACCAGCAAGATACACATCATTAGAAATATCCTGCCTCCGTTGAAAAGAATCCTCATTTAGCTCCACAAAATAAGAAGTCCAATGGCCTAACTTCTTGGAGTTGTTATTAGCATAAATGCCAAAGAGAGCGCGACATGTAGAGGAAATCTTGTTGGAATAAAGAATGTCATTGGTGGGTGCATACTCTTCATAGAATTCGCCCAAAATAGGGAGGCCACTAATGCGATGGAGGTCCCAAAGGGAAAAGCCAAGTTCCCCATATGATGCATGGAAAGTATTTGTATCCGGCGACCAACGTTCAAGGAAAGCCTTGAACACATTTATGTTCCTGGTATATGAAAATTGGGAGACATAAATAGCAGAATAAATGCCAGCCTTTTTTAACATAGAAGGGAAGCCAGAAAGTACATCGCGTAACCAGAAAAGCCATATTGGGTCTTGAAGATGCGTGGGAGTGGCTCGGATATTAAAAGAGGCATCCCAATCAATGCTTTCGTTTTTCATTCTCTTGAGAAGAAGATAAAATTGCCAGGAATCCCGTTATCAAATTCATTCTCAGAAAAGGGACGAAGCAAGGAAATATGGGATGAGCTCCGATCCGTGGGATATCCTTTGCAATTTATCTCGCAGCATTTTCGAAATCCATGATAAACCATGTCCTCTGTATGGAGGGGAATGTATGGAGATTTCTCTGCCGAAGTCAAATTATCATAAATGGACTTGTGTCTAGCAATCTTGGGGCCGGATTTATCTAGAAAATCCCGGTGATCACAGCGAAGGTGCTCAAGTGTCTTCGAGGAAAGGTCCATGTCACTGAAAAGAAAAAAAAAAGGGGGCTCAATTCAATGACCCATGAACTAAAATAAAATAGCTTATCCCCCAAAAGCCTTTCAACAAGTTCAAGGACAAGCGAAGATTAAAACCCTCGAGAGCCCCATGAAGATGCTCACAAAAAGGCAAATAAGGGAGGGAACCCTCAAAAGCCTTTCAGCAAACTCCCCAAAAGGACAAACGAAGATTTAAACCCCCGAGAGCCCCAACATATAATGCAGTTCTGTTTGATTTTGGACCAAAGTTTGTGAGAAAACAAATGCCATGCGCCACTTCAAACCAAAAGAAAAGGGTCAAGACAAGCTTTTGAAGAAGCCAAAGCCAAGGGGAAAGCCAATCCTCTAAGAGCCTCTGCAAACAAATGAAGAATCTCCCTTGACGGAATCTTCACCACAAGAAGATAAGGCCAAGGAAAAGAAACCTCGTAAACGGAGAGACAAAGAGAGGAAAGGAATCCTTCTCAACAGAGTCTTATTTAAAAGCAAACTTGAACCTTTTTTTTAAAGACTCTTCTATACAATTCTTTGAAGGAGAATGAGCCAACGGAGTATTCAAACTCAATAACATGACCGAACCTCTCAAAGGCCTTAACAAAGACGAGGGAGAGGAGAGCCTGTTAGAAAATTTGAGGCTCAATTGACAAAATCCTCTATGACAAAGGAATTGGAAAAGAGTCCGACTTGGGTTTGAAGTCGAATCTGACAAAAGTCCCTCGCAAGAGACTAAAGCCAAAAAAATGACAAAGATTCCTCAAAGGGAATCAGAGCCAAAAAAAGGGGGTCTGAGCCAACATCTATGAAGAACAAATTCCAAGGAAAAAATAAAAGCTCATGAAGTTATGATCAAGAAAATATGGGCAAATTAAATTGAGTAGCAACGGAGTTGTTACCTAAAAGGGTGTAAAGTGGCAGCAACTTGATCATGCAAATAAGCCCTGAACAAAATTTAAAAAAAAGAGAAGTTCAAAAAAGAGAGGTGTGTCAAAAAGGGTCTTATAGCAGTGGCTGCAAAATACTCTCAAGGGTTCATTTGCTACATAAAGTTGGAGCTTTGGAAAGTGATGAAGTTCCGGACATAGCATTAAATTGCATGAAAAAGGGGAATATTAAATGTTTCATCACAAGACCGGGCTCAGTAAAAAAAGGATTTAAAGTTTCAGCATTAAAAGATGTGACCCTGCTGGATCTTTTTGAAATGGGTTTACACTTCCAAAAATCTGCAGTAAAAAAAAGGAAAGCTGTTGCATGCAAAAATAAGAAAAATATGCAGACATGCAAAGTTAACATGTCGGGCTGTCAAGTTAGGCACATTTGACTTTCATAACATGATTAGGTAATATCATATTGCCAACTGGGCATATGAGACTTCCACAAAAAAAAAAAAAAGACAAGGGGAAAAAAGGCTCACCGAGATTGATCACTCTTCAGTTGAACCAAAAAACAAAAAAGTTCAATTGGGAAAGTGTGTTTTTCCCCGCTCTTAATTTATAGGCCCCAGGATAAGACAATTCCTGATTGGAAGAGAGTTCTAAGTGCAAGCATAAATTACTAAAATCTTGGTGTGATTAGGATTTGGGTTGCTCATAATCCTATCCTAATACAAGTCTTTGCAAGAGGTGGTTTATGCAAAGACATAATTTGATTTCCAAAAGAGCTAGGACTCTTAAGAAGCATAGAATTTGAAGACTCCTACAAGGAATTTTTTTTTTTACAGCAGCTATCAAAAAAAAAGGATAACGACTAAAGTTGTAATTTTCAAAGTCTACATGAGGAAAAAGACTGAACATGCCTGAATCAGAAACTTGTGAGTTAGGTTTTGGTTATTAGTCATCAAACCTTGCCAAAGGGGGGCCTTTTACCCAAATGGTCATCAACCAAAACCAAGGTCTTCTCATGCATAGTCCAATAAGATGTAGGCCAAGCAACACCTCCATGGGCAACCTCTGACTTGTCACTTCTTAAAAAAAAAAGTGGGAGTATATAAGTATGTTTGGGGCCAGAAGTTGCCATGGATTGGGGCCAGAAGTTGCTATGGATAAAAGATACATACAGGGTAATGAAAAGGCCTTGGGCTATACTTCAAAAACAGGGGATTGCGTGCTCTCTGTAAAAATAAAAAAAATAAAAAAAAAGACAAGCTTTCTCTGCTTGGTTTGGCTCAGAAAAGGAACAAAACAAGAAAACTGCTGCAACGAAAAGTAGCTTCTGGGTCCTTTTCAATCATCTACAGAAAGTGATAAGGGACTGCTGCTGCAATAAAAATTTCAAAAAGGGGAAAAGAGGTTGTGAACTTTCATAAACAAAAACATAACTTACCGAAATAGGAGATCTGTAAAGTATAGCAGGTTTGCTGCAACAACAAAAAGGAAAAGGTGAAGCAAAGTTGCAAGAAAGACAAGAGACTCTAATTTCAGCAAAAGACATCTTACCCAAACGAGAAATATTTGCTTGTTTTTACAAGAACCTGTGCAGAATTTGTGCAGAATGGTACAGCAAACGTAAGTTTATAAAGAGGAGTCATTATGTAGATAAGTAGTCCTTTTCAAACTCCTATAAGGAGAGAAGTTTGCAGCTATAAGGAATCTGCAGAGATCCCTATATCTGGACTTGTAAAAAGGATGAGACTCTTACAAAGACTCCAAAAAAAAAAAACTACAGCTGTAAAAAAACAAGTGTTGCAGCAGAAATATAACTCCTACTAAGAGTTAAAGTTTATTTAATGGAGGCAAAAAATCTGATTGGATAGAAGAATTTATAGCAAAAAGTTCGCAGAAAATATGACTTCCATAGAAGGAAGGAACCAGAGTTCGTACTGAATTAGGACTCCAAAAAAAAGAAAAAAAAAACGATGGAAGAAAGGAAATTTTTGGCAATAAGTTGAGACATTGTCAAATGCCAAAGCATAAAAGAAAGTATGCCGGATACATGGCAAAGGCTTATAGATGTGCCAAGAGATCGTGACTCGCACAATCAAAAATTTTACTTGCGCGACTCACGAGGGGCATTTGTTGGCACATAAATTTCAACCAAATTTGGACGACTGATCAACAAATTTATGTTAAGCCAGCAGAATATCAAGTTATGCTGGCCCAACGAATATCAAGTTATGCTGGCCCAACGAATATCAAGTTATGTTGGCCCAACGAACCCACAAATCAATAAATATGTTGAATCTGCGAATCAACGAATTATGCTGAGCCCGTGGAATACGTTGAGCCCGCAAAACATTAAATATGTTGGGCCCAACAAAACCACATATGGGTCAACATAGTCTTAAGTCAAAAAGACGTAGGCCCCAAGAATTAATTCTGAAGAAGTAAAAGAATATTCCAAGGTGGATGCTATCAGATGAAACCACCTTTTGAAATTGAATAGAGGAGGGAGATAGGAGATACTATCCTGATCTCATCTTTAACGATAATTCAAATTTGAATTAACCTTGATGGCCAAACATCTGGTAGTTGGAGCACTCTATAAATAAGTGGTCCGTCATCAAAGGGAAGGCCCCCATCTCTCATCTCCCATCTCCCACCTCTGACTTCTGCCTCTACCTCTCTCCTCTCAACGTAGAAATTATACGTCTACAGAAAGCACAACAGAAAGGCAACCATACAAAAGCATACACCCCGCTCAAGCTACTCACGTTCTTCAACTAGCAAGGTTCTACAAGCTTCGAAGATTAGTCACAGTAAGCTTCGAGAAGTGCTAGGTAAAGGGTTCCAATCCCCTAAATGTAACGTGTTCTTTAAATTATGTAATTCTGGGATTTCAAACCCAAATCAATAAAAATAAATTTATACTCTTACTTTCTCTTATATTTGATTTGTTGTTTTATTCTTCATTAATTGGAGGTTTTACTTTTTATAGTATGTAATTAACGATTTGGATTCCCAAATCGGAAATAGGAGCCTACAAACAAATAATCAACATTGTTCACTTGAACAATGGATATATGGGATACAAGTTTCAAATCGTGACTCAAAATCTTTTACGATACAAAATTTGTGTCTACAAGGCTATGAAAGGAGTTCTCAACTCTTACCTATAATGCTTTACACACCACACACAGAGACACATCCCACGCCCTTACTGATGAACACACACACACACACACACACACATATAGGCAAATGTAATTAGTTATGCTCCTGGCTCATCAGTCATTACCATTTCTTCTAGTTCAATGTCCCAGCTTTGATATGTTTCAGTCTTATACAAGACAGCCGTATGTTTAAATCTTCCTGTTGGAGAAGGGGAAAATCTTTCCATATTATGCGTGATTCTAATCACAGATTCGTTACCAATATTGCGGTGATTTGTTGCTTAAACTGGTGGCTGAACTTATAGGATTGTTTCCCTTATTGATCACATGTAATGTGTATTTATATTTAGGGTGTTGTATTACAGCAACCCATGAATAAGATTTCTCCTCCCTTCTCCTGTGGACTAGGTCACAAATCCTTTGTGACTGAACCAGGTAAATACTTCTTCTTTCATGTTTTCAACACTTCCACAAAGACAACCATAGATATGTTATTACTATCACAAAAAGAGAGGTAACGCAGACAAGCTATATGTTTCTTGCTAATCAAGTCAGTAGTGTTCGTTGTTTAGATAGACCTAGAAAGGGAAAACGGTTTCATGGAATGAAGATGGAACGGGGTTTTGATTAGTTTATTCCATTCAAAACATTTAGCGATATTGGCAATGAATATCTTGTCAATGACACTTGCATCTTTGGGGCAGAGGTCTTTGTTTGAAAGGAAGGAAATTTAGGGAAAGGGGAATCTTTTTCGATGGTTAAGGATGCCATTACGTACAAGCAACTACGTAGAACTAAGAATTTCTCAAAGTTGGATGTGGACTGTGGAGTGCTATGATACCTAGGCGATCAATGCAAAAGATCGGAAATGCCGAAATGGTAAACAAAGAAAAATATATTTTAACATATTTGTGGGTTGATTGATTAACCTATTTGTAAGTTGCTTTATGCATGAAGATACAATCATATACTAAGGGGAAAGGCAATGGCGTTGGTACCCATATATCTCTATAACTAGCTTTGGTTGATCTTTCAACACTTCCTTCAAATTTTAAAATATATGCAGAGTTCAAATGGAGAATAATGGACCAAATCAATGCTAAAGGATTACTCCGGAAAGAGAAATGATACGTTTACAACAACAAGCTCCAAACCAGCTCCAACATGCTAATGTGGCAGCAAGTGGGCCCACTTTCTCAACTGAAGCAAAAAAAACAAAAACAAAAAAATCAAAATTTTGAAAACCCAGATCAGCTCCTTCTCCACTGCCCCACCCCCGCCCCTATTTCCTTTCTAGTTTCCTCCGACAAACCAGAGAGACAGAGGGCTAGTAGCTCGCCACCACAACCGTCGACCCACCTCCTCTGGCCTCCCTCTCCACCTCTGGCGACCGTTGTCGCAGCCAAGAACCCTTCGAAATAGATGACCTGCACTGGCTTTTTGGTTTTGAAAGGTCATGCTCAATCCTTTACACATCTTTGAATTTTTTCAGCATTGAGGAATGATGTTTCGTAGTAATCGGCAGCATGACGAAGCTGAGAACACAAATCCTTGAGTTCCTATGTACAACCAGAAATGAAGAAAGCTACAATGAAACAACTGAAACAGAGGAAATGAAAGAAAATAGAGTACACTAATGGAAGTAAAAAGTTCAATTTTTTTTAACACATTACACCAACATGGAGATATTTGCTAAAGTGTGTGGAATCATCTTCCAATTTGGCATCAGGGTTTTTGTTTTCTAATGGTTTTGAGTCGTCCATTCTCTCTCTCTCTCTCTCTCTCTCTCTAGGGAGCATAAATGAAGAGAAAATCACCATACACCTGTGACCTATCCTTTTTTCCTGACATATACTACTACAGTTTCGAAGGATTCTTGGCGGCAACGGTGGTCATGAAGGTGGAGAGGGAGGCCGAACGAGGTGGGTCGGCGATTGTGGTGGCGAGCTACTTGCCCTCTGTCTCTCTGGTTTGGTCGGAGGAAAGGAAACGGGGTCGGTGCGGTGGAGAAAGGATCTGGGATTTCAAAATTTTGATTTTTTTTTTGCTTCAATTGAGAAAGTGGGACCCACTTGTTGCCACGTTAGCATGTTGGAGCTGGTTTGGAGCCTGTTGTTGTAAACATATCATTTCTCCTCGAAAAAGGTAATAATTCTGCAAAACTGCCATCTAGTAGGTCATTTTTCATACCAAAAATATATTTTATAAAACTTGGAACTAACTACTATTCCGTAGAAAAGTGGTTAAGACCAAGATCGTCCATGCAAAATAAAAAGCTAAGTGAAGGGACTAGGGTTTCAATTCAACCTTCCCTCACAACTTTAGCCTCGCATATTGAGATACTATTATTGGGATTAGATGGGTCTTCAATGAGCATTGAAGACTTGCAATGCGTCCAAACTTACAACTGTGTAAGATTTTTCTGATACCTTACTTACCTAGCCTAGATTGTCTTGGTATGAACAGGACACGGAATGGACGGCAAAATAAAGTGAGATGAAAGTTCCAAACCTGACGCCAGGTTATCTCAACAGCCACAACGATGTCCCCAAGCACACAAACCATTTCCTCATTCAGCTTTGATTACATGCAAAATATTCCATTCACAAAGCTCCATAAAGCGTCATCACAGAGAGAAAAAAAAATGTACAAAGATGAAAGAAATGAGACCAATACCGTGATCCAACTGCTAGAGATTCCCAGAGCAAATGATCCCTCCCAACTAAGCATGAATCTAGGATTGCAAATTTAGGAAAACAACCCTAGCACAAGGTAGAGAGGAGGGAGCCCCGGGACCATTCGGATTGGCAAGCCATTGCTGCACCGGCAACCGGTCAACTATTTTCCTAGAGTCCATAGGATATAACAACAAATGAATTCAGTAAACAGCAAAATGACAAATTGAAGGGTAATAATGTGAACCAAGTAACTCTAGCTCGACTAGTGTTCTGTTTGTCAAAAGCTCGTTCGTGATCGGCTCAAGTGAAGCTTATTGGAGAACTTGAACTCACTAGTGAAGCTTAATAACTTTGTGATTCTTGTTTCAACAACCCCATTAATCTTACTGTTTTACAGCACTAGGTAACAGACCTGACCCAATGCGAACCTTCACCTAAGCTTTGTTTCAGTCATGGGATGTGGAGGGATTTATTGTTTGAATATAAACAAATGTACTGGAAGATATTTAAGTGAGAAGGTAAGAAAGCTTTTCACCTTATTGTTTCTCAACACTAAAGGCTTACGGTAACTTGAATCAAAGAAATCAAAATATTTGGCGTCAAAGGACAACATTTAGAATAAATACACTCGGACGTCCTAGGAAAGCTGAACATTCTAGACAACCACTTTGAGCAAACATAATTCATGATGCGTCAAGAAATGGTTGTCAGTTTATCAGTGATACCCAAAGTAGATAAGGAGAAGTAAGTGAACATATGGCTAGAAAGTTCATCTACATCAGAAAACTTCGAAGATAAAAAATATGAACACCAATTTTGAAGAAAAGGTAAAAGTTAATAGAAGTCAAAACATGTCCCAAATATGGTTTATACATGTAAAATGAATTACCATAGACATTTAAGCTGTTTCAGCAAATTTTGCCGAGGCAGTGGCAGCCATACCATATACTTAACAACCATGCTGTCAGAAAACTACTCGGAAAATGTAAAAACATGGAAGAAAATCATTCCAAACAAAAAACAAATATCCATACCATTAGTTAATTTGATTAACCATGAATCAATGTATAACCACCACAAATAATCTCTCCTTGGCCTTAGGTCATATTGAGCGCGCGCGCGCGCACACACACACACACACACACACAGAGAGAGAGAGAGAGAGAGAGAGAGAGAGAGAGAGAGAGAGAGAGAGAGATCCCAACCAACTTATTTGAAAAATGGTAGAATTCAAGCCAACAAACTATGGAAAGATATCTCCAAGCTCCAACATGACAATTCAGTTGAAGTAGGCAATAGCCACCATAGTCCAATGAACTGAATATGTTCTGCTAATTTAAATTGATAGACTAGGTAAAGTTTATGAGATCCAGAGGCTAATCACAGCATATCCCAATTACCAAATGGTCAGAATGGAATATTTCAAGCCAACAAACTTTGGCAAGACATCTCCAACACGCCTTGAATAACTAGGCCCACCTCCAGGACTTGAACTAAAGTTTGAAGATCCATATGCTAATCAATAATCATAGATCGAATTAGAAAACTTAACAGATCCATTTATAACATGACGCTAACCAAAAAATCTCTACCAATCATAAGTTCCATAAATCATATTTAGGTAAGTGAGCTAAAACCACTGTGATCTATTTCATATGGAAGGCTTGCTTTTTAACACTCTGGCCGTAATTTAAATGAACAACTCAGATAATTACCAATTTCTGGTTTCATTAACAGTTTGAATTGCTTTTTTTTTTTTTTTAATAACCAGATGTCTAGGCCAGCTTGTGTGCATCTCGACTAATTCCGAGGCCCTGGAGGTAACGACTGTGCATAAAGCCCAGTGCCCCAAGAGTTTACTGGCAAAGAGATTCGAACCTGAGACCTTAGGTGGGAGAAAAGTTTCAATCACTGTCAAGTTGTTGTTTTAATTTTACATTTTTCATTAATATGTAAGCTTCAGTGGGACTAGATGAACATAAAAGTGAGTATATACTACATAAATCTATATACACACAAATTTTAAAATTCTGGAATGCATAAGAAAAGCAGGAAATACATCGAGTGATGCCCATATCATAAGAGGGAACAAGCCAAGTTCACGGGCACAGGACATCAAATCACCTAAAAATTTCCGTCCTAAATTCATTATCAGCCCACTTCCAACTCTATCCCGAACCCAGCACAAACACACACAAGTGAAAAAAGGAAACATAAACAGAATGCAAATGAACAATGAGAAGGAAGGAAGGCTTCTTAATATTTCTTCTTTTCTTATTCTTTAATTTGGAAGCAGTCCCACAATAAAATTGCAGGAGTGTATAAACGGCTTCTCTTAAAGCTGTACAATGAAGTATGAACTATAACAATTTTCAAACTCCAACTAGCAAAAAATCATCTCCTCCCTACTTCCCTCCTCCACTTTAGCAAGAAAAAACAACTCTGACCAAAGGTTAACTCCGAAGCTCTCACATTCTTATCTGTAACCTAAACTTTGAAGATTGAGCAGAAAGAACCGTTATAGGGCGGATCTTCTTTGTCAGTTAGCTACCAAACTTAGACTAGCTCAGAGAAAATGATGATAACCACAAAATGGAGTCAGTACCTTGACTTGCACAACCATGCGCAGAGCCGCCTATGAATCCAGTTTGATGTGTGTGCTAAGGCAAAAGCCATTAAAGGAATGGATTTTCAGATGGGCTCGTTGAGCTTATTGATGATAGAGAAGCATAAATTCCAAACTTCATCTTTGTTGCATCTGCCACTCCCTATCAACTGCAATCACTGCCTTAGGCAACCAATAACATATTTCCAGTCACTAAACTAATCAATAACGACCAGTGAACTTGACCTTCCGTATTTATTAAGCCCAAAGGAAGTCCAACCATAATATGAAACAACCTGACCCAGCTTTCTTTAAGATGAAAACCAAATCCAATTCGACTGTAATCAACCTCAAGCTTTATCCTCTGTATTAGAAATCTTCAACACCCAATCTGCTGCTCAAGCTTGTTTCTTCGGTACTAACCCATCTGACCAGATCTCATGAGCATCTTTCAAATTATCAAAGCAATACCTGATCAATGGCCAGAAAAAGCTCTTCACTTAAAAGAACTTGCCTATATTAGTGAGACGGGAAACAAGCTCCTTTTCATCAGAATTCTTTAGATGTTCAACTATATCATCCATCAAAGGAGCTTTCAGTTGTATTCTTTTCTCAACCATTAATCTCGCTAGTTCTGCAGCTTCCACCGAAAAACCTTCTTTACAGAGGCCAGCCAAAAGAATAGAATAAATATCTGTATCAATGGAAGACAGACAACCCGCCTTCACAATTTCACTGTATAAGCGAAATCCATCCAGCACCCGTCCATTCACACAAAGCCTTCTTATCATAGTGCTAGAAGCCAAACCATCAGGTTTCACTGCACTAGCTATCATCCTCCTCAAAAAGCTTCTCCGCTTCTTGAAATTTTCACTTCTTACCAAAAACACCACAAGAGAACTATAGCACTCTCCGTATGAAACACTGCCTCCTGCAACTAGTCTATCAATCAGCTTATAAGCCTCCTCTAAATGCCCTTCTGTGCAAAGCCCCTTGATTAAAGTACTGAGAGTCACCCTATTTGGAAAACAACCATTTGACATCATTCGATCCAAAATGCGCAATGCTTCCATTGTCAGACCCTTCTCACAAAAACCTTGAATAACAGAAGTATATGTTACAATGTTAGGACTACAATCCCCACCCTCTTTCTCCATCTCCTGCAACAACTCCAATGTCCTTTCCAAAGTCCCAAACTTACAAACCCCATCAAGAAGAGCCGAATACGTCACTGCATTGGGCAAACACCCATGTCCCCTCATAACCTTAAACAGAGCACAACCGTCTTCTAGCCTACCCGCGTCACAGAACCCCTTAATCATAGCAACATATGTAATCATATCAGGATACAAATCAACAGAACCCATTTCTCTCATCAACTCTGCAGCCACATCCATCTTACCATTTCCGCAAAACAACCCAATAATAGCATTGTAAGTCGTTGTATCTGGCCGACAATTAAATTCCTTCATCTTCCTCAATACCCACAAACCCTCATCGGCAAGATTGGCCTTTCTACACAAATTCAAAACTACCTTGAATGTTTTAACACTAACCAAACAACCCTCAGCCCTATAAGCTTCAACAACATTAGTAACTATTTGAGGTTTTCTACTTACATCAAACAGCTGACAAGCTTTGCTATACATCTGTGAACTGTGTCTATAATTGGGTTGGAGACCAGCCCAAATAAAGAACCTAAGACCCAAAAGAGGTTGATCATGGGCACACTTATGTAAGACCTCATTGACACTTGTAGAGTCCAGCTTAGCCTTAACTGTGCTTAGGGTTTTTTCTATGTTTGCACCATTTTTCTGCAAATGGGTCCAGTAGTTGTTTGTTGAGGAAGAAGTTGTGAACCATAGGGGGTTTGTTTTTGCAAAATTGGGCTTTTGGGCGCGTATTATTGAGGATGACAGAAAACGAGAGATCGATGGTACTGCCATGGATTGTTTGGGATTTGAAGAAAAGTTAGGGTTTTTGAGAGAATTTAAGTGGGCAAAACTCTAAACGCAGTTGGAGGGAACGGCAAATGGTGAGACGTACCTTCGATTTGGAGAAGAGATTTGAACAGTTCCCGTTGAACTGAGTTGACTCAGGCAGAGGCCAGTGAAATACACTACAGTCTACAGCCAATACGAAAAGATGGATCTTTTTTTTATTTTAGCTTGAGCCGGCGGGGACGGATTTGTGGTCCATCGGATGTAGGCGCGGTAACTAGCTTGCAGTTGCAGGATGTGCCCGGGTTGATTTGGGCGGGTCAATGGCAAAATTTTCGATCAACCCACTAAAGGACCCGGCTTCTCTGTCATCGGACCAGTAGTCCCTCCGTCCTCATTTATTTGTCCCTTTTGGGAGTTTGTGTCACTTTTCAATTGATTACATCTCATAATATACATTATTTTATATGATTTCGAAAACATTGTTTTATAGAATTAATTGAGATCTATTAAACAAGATCCATATTGAATATAAAATTCATTACCGATGTTATAACTTATTTTTTATTCGGTTAAAATTGGACAAGGGACCAAAATTTGGGGACGGAGGGAGTAGTTACATCTCAAAAGTTCATCCTTGCATTTTGGTTCAACATGCAGATCTTTTTAGGATTTAAAGAGTTATCCTTTTACATTTGGACTAGTAAAAATACTTATAGACGGTTAAGATTATACAAACAGCGTTTTACAGTCCAACATGCAGAAAAAATCGAAATTTTCAGTTATAAGAGTTGTTATTTTCTAATCCATCGTTTTCAAGTGTTATAATCGCTTTTTAGTGAAACTGGTACAGATCTAGAGATAATTACGCGATCAAGTGTTTTCACTAATCAAACACAACATGAAAACATGTCTCAAAACCTTGAACTGAAATTCAACCTTTCATAAAGCTAGAGAATCAGATCCATTATTTAGTAGTAATCTTTTTTTTTTTTTTCTGCATACTTTCGGCTATGAATTTGAAGAAAAAGAAAGATTCCCTCATACGTCGCCAATCCAGCTCCTATTTTAATGAGATGGTTATCCACTTAATTATCCCTTTCTTCCATTCCAATATAGATTAACGATCACATTAACACCTTGCATGTGGTGTGTGGCTTAATTTGGCTAAAAGAGTGTTGAGAGAACAAGTGCCTAAGTATCTTTGAATGCAAGAGCGGAGTGACCCTGAGACAAGTGACTCCACTTTTTTGACTTTTCAATAAGAAAAGTTATACGTTGCACCCGATATTTACTATTCGATCCATAATAAAGCACTTAAACTTTTTTATTTATTTATTTTGCAATAAGAAAAGTTATACCTTGCTCCCAATATTTGCTATTTGATCTCATAAGAAAGCACTTAATCTATCCTAAAATGAGAATGTTCTACTTTTTGACCTCACATATCAGAAATTTTGGCTTCTTCCCTTTTCGAATGGGATCCCATCACAGCTGTCCAACTTGGGAATCGATAATTTGGATTCGCGAACGTTTTTTTACCTGTAATAAAGCCTTTAGTCTGGATTCGCAGATGCTTTCTTATTGGTAATAAAGCGTCTGTGAATCTAGACCATTGAAAACATTTTAAATGGCTGTGATTGGAGACTAAAATCCTGTAGTGCTTTGGAGCACTACAAGTCCCCGGATCCTTTTGAATTTAAACTTTATTTATGTCTATCAAAGCAAGTAGTACAAACATGAAAATATGAGAAATTGGGTAAAAGATTATATTCTTAGGTTTCATAGTTAGTGAATTAAGAGACCAAAAAATGGCTACACAAGTAGCAAAAGAACATGTTAACCTAATTTCAAGAAAATTAAAAAAAATGTTCTTTTTTAAGTGTAGTATTAAGCAATATATGGAAGCCACTGCATGCGTGGTCCTAAAGAGCATCTAGTGCTTACTTATCATGCATCCCAAGCTATGCTAAAGAATCCTTTTACTCTGCAAAAGAATTCAGAAGAATTTGAAGAATGTTGGAGAAGAAAAGCATACCTTCCAGAGTTGGAATGTCACTAAATTCTTCTAGTAGTATTTTTCTCATCAACCCCAAGAACAAAAAAGCTAGCGTACGCAGTCCAAAAGAAGAATCCTGACCATATCCCACGCAACCCCTATTTGGGGACCTCAAATATTTTCCATTTCCCACAATGTCCCTGATTCTCCCAATTTCAAAAACCCATCTTCCACTTTGTTTGTGGTAGCAAAAAAAAAAAAACTTTGTGCAATTTTCTTTTAGAAAGAAATACTATAGCCACATAGGTGCAGGGGAATGGGGGACTCTGTTGTCCATGACAGATGGCAGGTCCTGCCAATCCCATATTCGATTCGTCCATCTCGGGAATTAATATTTAGGATATGTTTGTTAATTCATCTACTAATCTAAATTATTGATTGCGGAAATAGATGACTCGGATGCTGCACTACAGGATTAGCAGGACCTGCCATGCAAGCAGAGTCCCAGGTGCAAGTTGTGTGGTTCTCCATGTGAAATCGTGTAGTTGTAGAAGAATTGATTGTACATTCATGACATAACACAAGTACAATATTTCTTTTTAAAATTCAAAATAAAGGGATTTTATTTTATGAAGTCATGTTGGTGTAGGATCGGTTTTCTTTCTTCTTGGTTTGTTGCAATATAGTATATGATATGATATTCAAAGGATAAACACGTTGGGCTTAACAAGTTCTAAGAGCTGGACGACTAGGTTGGACCACTAGGAAAGACTCGAAATCCAAACATAGTTAGGCTACCAATAAGGGTTTCCAATCGAATAAATTTGAGCAAAAACTCCATTTAATATAAGTCATCGTAATGGACAAATGACTCAAATTTGGATAAAAATTGCCTTGTGTTAACTTTTAAGTAGAAAGTAAATGGTAAACGAATTAAATCTATATAGAGATAGCAAATGTCGTATTTGGGTTGGATAGGATTTGCATAAACAAAAAGGGTCTTCCTTATTTTGTTTGCCGGTTTTGGACCGGTGATTTTGTTTAATAATATTCTTCCTCCTCTTTACCCACAAGAAAAAGGGTCTTCCTTGATTTGAGTAAGAGCTAGAGAAATAGTACTCGGTATTTAAATTGAAGTGAAGAAAAGAATAGAATCCGAAGATGCTCTATCATTCAGATATAGATGTTAGGGCTAATAGGAAATCTGATGAGTCGGGATCTCAGTTAGCTCTATTGCACCAAGTTGAAGATAATGATGATGGTATCCCTCTTGATCAAAATGAAGCAATTCGTCTCAAGGCAGCTTTAAAAGGAATCAAAGGAAAAAAAAAAAAGAAGAGGAAAATGATTGATGAGATTTTGGGTTTCTCTAAGGTTCATCAAGGAAACTATAAGGATGGGAGAAGCAAACAAAAATGTGTAGTTTTTAGATCAGCCATGGTTGTTGCTGCTCTATCTGCTTCTGTTTTAGAGGATGGTATTGCAAACAGAAACAAAATTCTTCTTAACAAAGCTCAGGCCATTTGGGCGATCAACAAGGCCGCAGGTATTGGTTATGAGGGGGATGAAGATGAAGTTATAAGTACTAGTTGATATGAGAGTGCTAGAGATCGAAAGAGCTAATTGTCAGCTCTGATTTCTTGTGTTGTTGTTTAGCTTTGCTGCTTTTGGGTTGGGTCTAGTTCGTTCACTTGACTTGGTTTGTTTCAGGAGGTGGATTTAGGTGTTTTGTGGTCTTTGGTCCTGGATGCTTTTGGGTTGTGAGGGTTTGCTTTCAGGTGGTTTGTTCTTCTTTTTTGGGGTTTGTTGGTGCTCTTTGGTCTTTAGGGGTTAGGATTTAGGTTTTTGTTTTGGTTGTCTTCTTGTCAGTCTTCCAATCTTTTGGGTCTCGAGAGACTTTTTTGTTTTTTTCTTGCCCCGTTTAATCTTGTATCTTTGATATTAGATTAATAAAATCCTTTTTTACTGTGAAAAAGAAAAGAAAAGAAGATGCTCTAACATTAGAGTCTAACGTCTTAAACCCAAATTGTTCAATCAAACCTTTTACCTCAAAATTTATCTTTAGGCCCAAGTAATCTGCTAACCTCAGCCTTGAGTTCATTTTTCTTTCTTCTTGTTAGGTGTTGCTCTTCTAAAAACTTCTTCAGTGTAGACATATTTCACCTTTTCACCAGGGATGTCAACAAGTTTATGCTTCAAATGACTTTAAAAAAAATAATAATAATACTGAAAAAAGGTAACTGCGGCCCTAGCTTTTGGAAAAAAAATAACTCTAGTGGCCCTATTGTTTTGCTCCATCTATACATGATTCCTTTTCGCTAATGGTCTCAATAGTTTTTGTTGCAAATGACTTGAGATAATAACTAAAGAAAGGATGGGTAATTAAGGATGGGTAATTCTAGCCTTGGGTTTTTTTTTAATAACTCAGGTAGTCGTAACGGATGACTTGAAAATTAATCTCAGTTGCACAAACCTTATCTAACTACAAGCACGATGACAACAACATGACATCCCATAGACAACTATTTTACCCTCCAAGTAAAATTTCTCTTCTTCAGTTAAGAATAAAGGTGTTGTGTTACTCAAAAACTTTGATTAGCCAGAGGCAAATTGAGAGGGAAAAGGGGCATGAATGTCAATTGATCAAAAACAGTGTAAAGGGGAAAAAAAAAGCATATAAGCTTAAATTCAGCTCACTCATTCCCAAAACTTTCTTCATCACTCTCCACTTTCTTTTACTTTTTCCTTAGCCCTTAAGTCTCCTCTCCTTCTTTTCACCCATCTTCTTCCACATTCTGCAAGAAAAACCTCACAGATCCAACACAAAAGCTTTTCCTTTCTTTCTCTTCATCAATGGAGGACAAAGATTTTTACATGAAACAACAGAGATTAGACCATCAACTACCTCCAAACCCACCAAACCCAAGTAAGTTTTACACACAATTCATGTACAAAGCTGTCATTGTAGCAGTTTTTCTAGTTATACTTCCATTTTTCTCCTCACAAGCCCCTGAATTTGTCAACCCATCTCTTCATACCAGAAGTTGGGAACTTGTTCAGCTTCTTTTAGTAGGTATCGCCGTCTCTTACGGCCTTTTTAGTCGTAGAAACGATGAAACAGAGAAGGAGCATAGTTCGAAATTCGATAATGCTCAATCTTATGTGTCTAGACTGCTTCAGGTATCATCTGTTTTCGACGATGATGCCGAATTCCCATCTGGTTCTGATGACAACAAGGTGCAAACTTGGAGTTCTCAGTACTTTAAGGGTGAGCCAGTTGTGGTTGTGGCTGAAGAAAATTCTCTTCTTGATGAAAAACAGAGTGGCTCTGTTTCTAGGGTGGCCGGCGATGATAAGCCGCTTCTTTTGCCCGTTCGGAGCCTGAAATCGCGCGTTTCACAATCCAATTTTTCTGAAACAGATAATGAATCAAGTGGCAGAGGGAGTTCTCTTGGTAGGTCTAGTTCAAATTCGGGTTCGAAGCGTTTTTCTAGCAATTCAAATAAATCAAGAAATGGGGAATTTGGGAGTTCAATTCCTTTTGACATGGAATTTAAAGGAGAGGAAAATATTGTCCTTCCTTCTCCAATTCCATGGCGATCGAGATCGGGGAGAATGGAAATGAAAGAAGAAAATTATTATGATGATGATGGTGTTCCCCTGTATTCCCTTCCTCCTTCAATGGAGGAATCCCATTTCAATCGGCCGTTCACTTTCCAATCATCGCGATCCGATAGTGTTGAAGAAGTACCAAGAAAGAAAATTTACAAGTCCACGCCTCCAACTGCTGCTGCTCCTCCACCACCTCCACCGCCGCCGCCTCCGCTATATTCACGTAAACCGCCACTAGTTAAATCGAATTCCACTCTCTCAAATCCTGAGGTTTTTCCAGCGACGAGGGAATTGAAGAGAAGCGCTTGGAGTGTTCCGATGGAGTTGATCAATGGTAATGAAACAGGGGAGATGCAGAACAGAGCAAATTTAGCGGCAGAGTCAAGGTCGAGAGTCCCAAGTGATGCTTCATTGGCAGGGAAGTCGGTTCGAGCTCCTAGACCGGGGGAGTCGATTCGCGAAAGCATTCCTAAGACGGGTTTCTTGGATTATGAGAGGGAAGAGAAGCGAGAATTCGAGGAAAATGTGGGGGTGGAAACGGATGAAGAGTCGGAAAGCGAGGAGGAGGAGGGTGATTTATTTGAAGGAGGATCAGAAAATGAAAATGAACAAGTTGATTCCAACAATGGCAGTGATGGAGGGAAGGATGTCGACAAGAAGGCAGACGAGTTCATCGCGAAATTCAGAGAGCAGATTAGGCTGCAGAGAATTGAGTCAATCAAGAGATCAACTGGGCTGATAGCTAAAAACTCTAATAATAGGTAAACTTGGTGAATATGAAATGCATTTGAAATTTGCTTTTCTTATGTTTCTAATTCAGTTTTGGATTAGAAGTTGTTGTCTCTTCTTCTTTTTCTCTTGTTTTTATTTTGTTTCCGGAGGATAAGTAATGGATGTGACGGAGGAATTCCTACGGCTTAATGCCATATTTAACCAACTGCTATGTTGGAAAACTGTTTGTTATTTGATCTTTGTATTGGTTACTGGACTTTTGAAAGGACGTACGTAGTGCACAAAGCTCCTGGAAAATTCGGGGTCTAGGGAAGGGTTGATGTACGCAGCTATAACCCCCCAAGTAGAGAGTCTGTTTCTGAGAACCGAGCCTATGACCTACAAGCCACAATGGGACAGTTTTTATCGCTGAGCCAGGTCTGCCCTTCAAATAGAAAAATTTGAAGCAGAATTTTTTGAAACTGCAGATCCACTCTTGAAACAGAAAATTTGAGTTGCATGCAAATGGTGGAAAAGTGGTTAATTGAAATTAGCACTTTCATTACTTGCTGAGGTTCAAAAGGGTCTAATGTTTATGAGAGAAAAACCTTCAATCAGTAGTTTGAGTTCGCAGCAAACCCAGTTTTGGTTTGGCAATTTTCAAGCTTGGGACTGACTTATTGTTTGCGTTGTGTGTGGCTTCAATTCAAGCGAAAGGGGACAAACCAGCATAGCCCATCTGAACGGGGCTTGAGGTCCGTCCAGTCCGGACGACCAAAGCAAGAGTGGACTTGCAGGATTTCCCACGAGACGGTTGCACTTGTAGTCTCTGTGTTAATTTTTAGGGTTAGTAACTTGTTTCTGTCAGAGAAACTAGGGGTGTACACGGTTCGGATCGGATCGGATCGGATTGGCATGAATCCAATCCTAATCCGCGAGTCATGGTTTTTAGAATATACAATCCGTGTCCGGACCAAAAGTCTCACGGTTCGGTTCCAATCCGTTCCGCGAGTCACGGATCGGTTCCGGTTTTATCCACGGATTACATGCTATATAAGACATTATTATTTACGGTAGTCGTAATTTGGCATAAAAATAAATCAAGAAGCATCCCAAAGTACATTATTCAAATTCTATAAATACTAAGGACACCACAAGTTCACAAATACAGAAGTTCGTAACAGCTAATTCCTATTTTGAAACTAACACATCAACTTGAAACATAGGAAATCAAAGTAAAGAGCTCCCGTAGCTAATTAGAGAAGATGCATTCGTTGGAATCTCACACTAATGGGTCATCAATAAAAATACACATCCAAGTTTTAAAAGAGATCACAGTTTACCCCCTAATCTGTGTAGTAGAAGTTTATGTAAAATTATGTGTGTGTATGTGTGTATATATAAATTTTTAAAAATTATATATAATATAAATCTCACGGTCCGGATCGGTTAATCCACGGTTTTGAAATCAAAATCCGTGTCCGGACCATGAGTCACGGTTTACTATTTTTTCAATCCGTGTCCGGACCATTAATCCACGGTTAAAATCCAAAACGCACGGATCGGTTCGGTTCGGACCGGATTCACGGTTCACCTATTTTTTTGTGCAGCCCTAAGAGAAACCCAGAAAAACACAATTGAGAAGAGATTAGAGAGTTTATAATTCTTATTGATTGTAGTGGATTGATTCATGTCTTACCCATGGAGTAGATACATAGCCAGTGAACCACGTAAAATCTGTATGGATTATTGGGTGCCTTGCTTTTATTTATCTTCCTAAACAAACCAAATTTGATCACATTTGTTTGTACAATTGCGCATGATAAATTTGTGGAATGAATTGAGCCGTTGTGAACTGTTCGAGACTCGACTCGGTAAAGGCTCATTCGAATTTGGTTCAGTCCATTTGGGTATTGAACGAACTGTACCTATGCCTCAATTTTAGGCTCATTTAATATATATAATCTTGAATCTTACAAGCATTATGAAATTTTATAATTTATACATAAATAAACTTTTATAACTACTATAAATTTAAATTGTATATGTTTCTATACTTTCATACATGTATGGAGTATGAAGCTATTTATGCCAAAATAAAGATTTTATTTGTTATTCAGCTCTAGACTTGTATGAGAGCCTGATATTTTTTTACTCGTTAAGACTGTGAACAAATTCAAGTTCATCAAACCTAGGCCAGTTCGACGTCAAATTTTTATTAACTTCGAGATCAGTTCGAGTTCGTTTAATAACTTAACAAACAAACTTAAACATCTAAAACTCAACTTGGTTTGGCTCGTTTGCAGTCCTAAGCCCAGCGTTAGAGAAAGAGTCCAGTGCTCGGTCTTAATTGTGGGCCTGGACCTGAACCCATTTGCCTCTACTACTAGCATTTTCTACACATCTATTTGTCAATTTATCTGTCTTTTTTGTTTATTTATTTATTTATTTAAAGAATGGAAGATGTTTGTGCTAGACTAAGCATTTACATTTACTTTTAAATTTTTATTTTTGAACAGCAGAGATCCAACGCCTCTTCAATTTTTTTTTATTTATAAATGACTTGATGCTCTAAAAACCTATAATTTTCCGATTACATAGTGAATAAACATTTTAGCAATCAATTACCGATCCAATTGGGCTATAAACAAGTCTTTGGAAGTTCCATTTGTAACGAAGTAGTCGGCCCATTATCAAAACCGTTTATGGACCAACCTGACCAAGGCTTTCACAAAGCAGCAAAAGCGTTGGAAAAACTTTTCTAAATAGTGTGTCTTCCGTCCGCAATTCAAGTGCCATCGTATCCGTTCCAAAGTATTTTTAATAATTCAGACTTCAGAAGATGGGGCAAGTTGAAGTCTGTGGAATGTTTAAGGTGTCTTCCGGCACGGGGCAAGCAGAAGTCTGTGGAATGTTTGAGCGTCTCCACCCGCAATTCAAGTGAGATCATATCCGTTCCAAAGTATTTTTAATAGTTCAGACTTTAGAGGACAGGACAAGTGGAAGTCTGTAGAGGTTTGTATCTATCAATAGAATAATTTAACAAATCTAAATTATTATTTGTCAAATTGGATAGCTGAGATTTAATTGTAGTCCAACTGCAAGAAGCCGGGTCTTTTGATAAAACCATGAACTATGCACATTAGGATATGGATTATGGACAATGACTGAATATCTGCCATCGAAATCTGAAGGATTTTGTAGAGTTGTATACAAAATAAAAAAACACATAACACGTAAAATCCAACATGGGTCTCCGCAATATCTGGCAATAGGACATATTTAAATAATGGGATAAGAATACAAATTGGAACTCCTAATCATAAAAAGATAGACTTTTTCAGAATAAATAAACACCTATAAAACAATAAGCCAAAACAGTTCACATTACAACATCCACAATCTATATCCCCTTTGTTTTTTCAAGCACTCTGATTTTCTTCTTTAAAAAAGGAAGAATTAGTAAAAGGACTGAACTATAGGACTAAAGAGTCCACCTAAATTAGATGATTGGTTGACAAAGAACAAAAACATAATTTTGACACCCCCACCAATTAAACTACAACTACAAATTAAAATCCTTCATATTTATGTCTAAAAACGAAATGACAGATATGCCCTTGTATCGACGATGCTATACTATGATCTCGGTTGAAGGAGGCCATCTAACATCCGGTGCGTGATGATGGGTCTGGCGGAGGCCCAGGGATCAAAGGCAACACCGGGCCGGTGGTGTGCGGTGGCTGTCACCTGACGAGACGGCCTAGTGCTGTCAAGGATAGTCGCGGATGGGACGGACGAAGGCGGGCCCACCCGTTCACATGAAGGGCACATGGTGAGGGTAGTGGGTGGGGTCATCTGCATGTAGAACTGTGGGGACAGCTTCAGGGCCCTCAGCTCCTGAACTTCCTTCTGTAACCTCCGATTTTCCTCCGTCAGATTCTCACAGCACCTCTTTAGAAACTCACAGTCAACCTCCGTCTGCTTCAACTTGGTCCTGTATCCAACAAATTTAATTAAGTCAATCCATACGGGCAAAATTGTAATTCTTCAACCAAGGTGCTGTAGAAACTAGAAATAGAAAGGAAAACTTTTAATAAAATCTAAAAATATATGTATATAAAATACCTACCTTGCCCTTCTGTTCTGAAACCAAACTTCCACCTGACGGGGTCTCAGCCCTAGACGTTTAGCCAAAGCCAACTTTTGCTTCTGCAAATTCAACAAAACAATATCCACAATTTTTCAGTAATCTAAACAAGAATATTTTTTTTTTTGTAAATAGCTCTTAATTCTTGTACTTCCCTAAGATTAAAGGGTTGTTCCATAAACTAACTTATTATATTTTACGAGACATGTCACTCTCTTCACAACACATCAATCAAATTATAGCCAATAAACCAGTTCCACTAACTTATTTAGGCCTTCTTTGGCCTAAAAGTGGTTTATGATTTTTTGATTTTTTCATTTCGTCTTTATTCAATTTCTTTTTGCATTTGTTAGTTTCATGTCAAGATTTTGTGGTTTTTGAATTCCTCTCGGCGAAACGAATCTAACAAGTATAAAATTATGGTCAAAACTCAATTTTTTTTAATAAAGCCAAAATAGATGGATTACTAACGAATAATCAAAGTATTTCAGCTTTATTCAAAAAAATATTTGGTTTGCCATAAATTTATACTCATTAGATTCGTCTCACTAAAAAAATTCAAGAATTACAAAATCTTGATGCGAAACTAACAAATGCAAAAAAAAAATTAAATAAGGACGAAACGAAAAAATAAAAAAAAAACCATAAACCACTTTTAGGCTAGAAGAAAGCCTTAGTTTTAGTTAATTTGTGGAACGTGGCTAGAACCAATGCTTTATATCGAAATACGTTTCGACGGTCTCAACCATCTACATTTGAAATTCATGATTCATGGTTTTAAGCAATACGGGTTGAAAACACTATTTTGATCCGACAGTTGTAACGGCATGGTATCACGTGATTTGACCAACTTCACCAAAAATGCTACCAAAAGTAGACCGTTATTGGGTCATTGGAGATGTGACTGATAGTTCACATTAGGGAAGGGGTTGTTGCTGTGCAACGGATGGCCCGGACGGTGCACATCACCTGCACAAGGCAGCAACCCCAAATCCGTTAACATTAGAATTCTAATATTCTTAGAGATGCATGTAAGTCGGGCTAGATAATTGATTATCAGTGGTTAGATACTTGCAAATTTAATCGATCAAAAACATTTCTGGACGGCTGCGAAGTGTACATACCGGGTTGAGAGTGTTGTGTTCTTTAAAGCTATCTTCAAGGACAGCAGACTGGTCTTTGGAAAGACGGAGCTTCTTCCTAGACCCGTCACCGTCGTCTTCGTCGCTAATAATGCCGTGAGAAGAAGTAGTCCTGTCGTCGATCTCCACCTCGTGATCACCGTTAATGTTGTTATTAACTACTACTAGCTGATCATTATTATTAATGTCCCTCCTCTCGCTGCTATTTCTCTTTGTACCACTCAAGCTCGAGATCGTGCTGTTCGGCAACGACCCTCCTCCGACTTCCTCCTCGCAGCAATCCCCCGTCGGCGATGACGGAATCTGGTTCACGTCGATTCCCTTAAACAACGATCTCGTCTCTGCCCCTGCTGCTGCTACTCGGCCACTTGCCTCCGACTCTCCATCTGCTTCAATGTCATGGTAAGAGATCCAAAATCAGTAACAAAAAATTTCACAAAAACGAAAACTAATAAATAACGAAATTTTTGGGAAAAAATAAATATTTCGCCGCTAATTTGTCGCTTTTTGGTTAAATAAACCAAAATCCTTTGGCTAATTTGTGCGTTATTGAATTATTTTTGTCTTTATTCATAAAAAAAATTATGTTTAGTTAATAATTTATATTTATTTATTTATTTAATTAAAACAAACCAATAAATCACAAAATATCGAAATAAAGCTAACAAATGTGGAAAAAAATTTCAATAAAGACAAAAAAAAAAAAACCCGCTTAGTTTATTTAGCCAAACCAGGAGTTCCTTTAATCTCTAAAAAAAATTGAATTTTTCTTAATAAAAATGCATTTAATTTAACTGTTAGCCAAAAAATACACCCGGAAAATGAAAAGCTGGCTGCCGGCGACGAAGATAAGTGGAAAATCGTCAAAATAGAAAAAAAAAGAAAAGAAAAGAAAATGCGTAGAATCCGATCACAAAAATAAAGAAGAAGAAAAAGAAGAAAAAAGAGGAAGAAAAAAGGGGAAAATTAAGGAAAAGGAAGACTTTGAGATCTGAGAGATTGATAGGGTACCTAAAGAAGGAGGAAAGTTATGGATCCAATCGGAGGAGGCTTTGTGAGCATTGAAAGGCGGCGAGGAAGAAAAGGAAGAAGGGGGCATGAGATTGAACTGGAGCAATGAACTCGACCGGTTGATCTCCTCTGGAAACCTTCTCAAGCTCAGACTCAAACCCAAGTCTTCTTTTTCAACAAACATCTTCTTCTTCTTCTTGAGATCTCCAATCCAATCCCTTTTCTGATTGATTTCTTTCCTAGAGAGAGAGAGAGAGAGAGAGAGAGAGAGAGGAGACGCAGATTTTTAACAGTAGAATGGGAATGGAGTTGGTGTGGGGGGGAGAGAGGGGGTGGAGAGGGGATTTTATAGAGAGATGAGAAGGTGGTCAAGTGTAATAAGAATTGACGACACGGCCGGATGTGTCAGCTGGAGTGGGGTGCCAAATTTTCTCAATCATCACTTGTTTATTAGTCCTACTAGTATTTTGTTTTTATTTTTTTTTATTGTTTTGTGAATTCGTTGCTTCTTTAGTTTTTTTTTTAATAATCAGATGTCGAAAACAGTTGGCTTGTGTTTCAACTTATTTTGAGACTCAAGAGGTAAAAATCGGATATAACCATCAGTGATCTCAAGAGTTTACCAATAAGAAGAACTGAACTTAAGATCTTAAATGAGAATAAATCCAAGACAAAATCACTTTAATAACCCATTGGAATTATTCATGGCCTCTTTATTGCCCTCCAAGTAATTTCTTTTGTCCTCTCTTTCAGCCTTTATTGACCAAGGGTGAGAAGAACCATGGTCTTTGATGGTAAATGGCTAAAAGCAGACCCTTTTTTCTGTTCTAAAAGCAGGATTTTATTTCAACTCTTTCGAATCATCTATGTAATGTCTAATATATACTTATTAGAGGTTACTTTCACATAAATTGTGGGACTTTACGAACTGTTGAACTTTTAAGGTTTTATATTTGTTCGAGTTTCTATTGTAATTTTGTAGTATTTTTTTAATTTATCTCATCTAGACGAATCACAAAATTGAAAAAGTTGATGTAAAATAAACAAATGCGAATTTTTTTTTGAATAAAACAAAAAGGGTAAAAAAATTAAAGGGAACAAGGACTTAGTCTTATACCACACGAAAACGTACATGGTATAAGAATTATCTAGAGTATTACATGACTGTGTTCCGAGAGCATTAAACACTTAATCCATCTTCCAGGTGTACTTAGTAGTTTGTGCAATTTTAAAGAGTAAAAAGACGCATGCACCCCATAGTGTGTTGACGCATAGTCCATAATGTAACCAAGGGGAGAATTAGTTTCAAGTTGCCTTAATTAAAGGTTAATTGTCTTTTATTCTCGTGTTTTTATTTAATTGGTAGGGTGATTTATTTAGTTGTTTCACAAAAAAATGGTTGAGACTTCGAACATACATCAAATTTACAAGAAAAACATTCGTACAAAGATTTAACAAATTCGTAAAATGTACATCTTTTAAAATTGTTTTCCAACTATATTTTTCTATTATTTTAACAATTTATTTTTTCATTAAATCTTTTAACATTTTGAAAACAGAAAAAAGGGAGGAGAAAAATAGAAAACAACCCCCACCCCCAAGACACGCGCACAAAGAGGTCAAGTGAAGAAAGTAAACAATGCAAAAGCGGTATACTTGTACATTGGATACCTGTTCTTTCTTCTCTCTTGTTTCCCCCCATATGCATACTTGGGTTGAAGATTAGGGCTGGTTTGGCTACCCGTTGGAGGTACGGGGACAGTGGTTTTCGACGATGATCTGGTGCGTTTCCGGTTCGCCGGAGTTGGGATCTACATATCTTTGTCTCTATCGCTGGGTTTCTTCAATTTGAGGTGCATTTGCGTGATGGAGTATATATAGTTTGTGGCTGTTGGTGATCAGACGTGTGGCAGGTTGTGTGCCATTCTATGTTGCATTCGCCCTTGTGTGGACTTTCCTATATCTTTTGTGGGTATTGTTCATATATACTCTGTGTATTCCATTCTCTTCCGATTCATATAGACACCTTCAAAATGGTGATATTTTCTCCCAATCTAGGACTCCGGTTTAGGGTTTTGTTTCGCCTTTTGGGCCATTTTTGAGTAATGGCATTATTCTTTCGTACCAAAAAAATTGGTTTTTTTATTAAATACAAATATTACGGGCTAGTTTGCTCGTACCTCAAATTAATTCTTACAGCCTCTTCCAAAGTTTTTTAACACCCTATGCGTGGAGTGATATAACCTCAAGAATTGCTAATGAGGAGAGAGTTGAATTTGAGAACTTAATAAGATGAATCAAAGTTCTACATCATAGGCTTTTACTACTACACATATTGATTGAGTAGTGAATAGAGATGATAATTCAATCTGTCCCGCTCTCTTCTCATCATGGAGACACCCCAATTTGACGACATTTTCCCCAAAATTTTGTTATCGGTGCTTTTGTTTATTTCTTAAATTTTTTTAGTTTTTTGTTCATTTTACATATTTTTTGTTCGTCGAGATGAGATGAATCTGAAAAGTAAAATTATATGTTAAAAAGAAACAAAAATAATTAATAATACTAGCAGTTTTACTATTTTTAAGTTCGTTTACTTGTTCTTGGCCTTTTCAACTTTGATCTATATTTTTTATTTACTTCTTATTACTCTCGAGACAAATAATTAAACATTGAAATTTTGAAAAAAGGATAATAAAAAATGCACACAAATGTTAGTATTTTTAATTCTAATCAAACACTATAATACCATAACACCAAAATCATTCGGCATTGAAGAGTAATACTCGCTCCAATGCCGTCCTATGGCCATAGATAAAAATGATAAGAGTAATACTCTATGATGCAGACAAATATTAGAAGTATTTTGGAAATATAGGAATTTTATTTCATTATTTCAAATTAGTATTTTAGTTGGTATATTTTATTTAATTAAGATTTTACTTTCCTATTTTGTTTTAATGTAGTATAAATATTTAAATCAATGATTAATTAATTATTGACGATGTCTATTTATTAAAGTATATAAAAATTTCGATCAGTACTGCATGCATGAACTGGAAAAAATTCAATGGTCAAATCTGAATAATGTAGTCTACTACCAATGCTTTTTCAGAGCGGGGCGAAGCCGGATAAAACTCTAGTGAAGGCCCGCAGGGATACTATCTACTGATGTTTTTGAAATTATGTTTTTATATCAAGTTCGAGTTTCATTTGATCTACAATAATGCCTACGTTACATGACCATTATAACGACTGTGTAAGTTATTTTATTCATGAAAAAATAAAAACGATTAGATAGCTAGATTCATCTGATCGAAGCACAAGAGATTTAGAAAAATCAATACGTATTATTTTACAGAGATATATACATTAAAAAAAAGTGCTACAAGATAAACAATTTGAATCATCAAAATATCAAAATACGCATTCTTTAAAATATGCAGGTCAATGAGCTAGGCTTAAAACTAGGTTTGACTATACCAACGAGTCAACGAGACAACTATAATGTGTAAATGTAAGTCCATTGAGATTTACAAAATGTACATTTTGAAGCCTTCAACTTTTCCTAGTATATGTTGCGCTTTAAATGTAACAAAAGCCAGTTTTTAGCATAACTGATACATATATAGTTACATGCCAACAATTAAAATGTGGCTAAGGCTACGTTTGGATTAAATTTATGAATTGCATTACTATCTCACTGTTTCTATCCTTTGTTTATAAAAAAATTCAATTTTTTTGCTCCAAATTATTGCGGATAATTATTTCAAATGGATGCAAGAAATTTAAAAAGAAAGAAAACCTCAGATCATAGTTTTAAAAAAAGTTCAATAAGAACAATAATATTCCAAAAACTTGGATGACATTTCAAAGTTTTTGGTTAGATTTTTCTATTAAAAAAAAATATGCAACCTAGAAAGATTTGTGAAAGACAAAAATAATTTAAGAAAATAAGTCAATAATAAATGTATTCCAATTAAACTCCCCCGCAAGATAAAAGTTAGGAGTGTGCAAGAAAATCGAAAAAATCGTGAAACCTGACCGACCAAACCAAACCGGTCTATTTGGATTGGTTCTATGGTTTAATGGATTGGTTTTGGTTCTAAAAAAATGAAAATCGGATATTTTGGTTCAGTCCTTGGTTTCAAAATTAGGAACTGTGGTTTGAACTGAACCGATCTGTTATACAATATAATATAATATATACATTCCTATATACCAACACATGCTTGATAATTTTGCTAGTTTTAAGTTTTAATGTTGCATCTGCCATCTATATCAGTAATGATATTTTAATAGTTACTTTAGTTTCTAATGGACTCCTTAATCTATTTGTGCGTTGGTATAATGGTAGTAGTTTTACGAAGGATTTACAAAAAATTTGTGGACAAATTTTTTTTGGAAAATTTTGAATGCTAACATGGTTTAGAATCAGAAACCAAACTAAACCGGACCAGTCTAATGGTTTGGTGTGATTTGGTTTTATATGTGTAATAGTATGGTTCTTAATTTTTTGGAACCATTAGATATGGTTTAATTGGTTCTTGAATTTCAACAAAAATCGATCCAAACCGAACCATGTACACCCCTAGTAAAAGTACATTGAACTAAACAAAACCAGGCAGGAATCACGAGGTCAGTTGTGGCCGTTAAATTAGTATCATTCCAAACTTCAAGAAAAGAGATCCGAATCGTTCATCTATAGAACTAAGGCTTGGTTTGGCTAAATTGAAAAAACTAGTTTTTTGGTTTTGTCCTTATTCAAAAAAAATTGCATTTATTGGTTTTCGATCTATTTTTTGAGGTTTCTTGGCTTGTCTCGACGAGAGGAATCTAAAACGTATAAAATTATTAGCCAAATTTTAAGTTTTGTAAATAAAGACGAAAAATAATCCAAAAAACCGGTTTTTTAAATTTAACCAAACCAAGCCTAAACATTCCTGTAACTAGATCAAATTGATCAGATATAGATAACTAAGAAATTAAATCTAATATCTTAAAAGTATATTTATGAAATCACAAGTGGACGTTTGTTGCATCAAGACAAATAATATTTAAAGGATGATTAGTTTAAATTTTTCACCGAATGATTTTACATGTGGAGATTTGTAAGATGGAAGATTTTCAAAATACAAAAGCCATGTTCGGTTAACAATTTTAGGTGTCTTGTGGTTTCGTTTACATCATCATTTTTTTTCATTTTTCTCTCTTTCTCTCTCCACTTATTACATCTACTTACATCATCAAAACTAAATTTGTTAACTGAACAAGCCCAAAAATATTGGACTCATGACGGATAATCACCCATCTTTTCAGTGCTTCTGAAACATGGTCGCGTTGTAAATCGGGGGCCTTGGTTGCAAAATAGTACTATTTTTTTTTGTTTTTGCCAAGCCAAGGGTGGTTACCAAATGATTGATAGAGGGGAGGGGGTACAAGTGGGGCAAGGCTAAAGATGATGACGCAGAGACAGAGAAGGGAAGGAGCTGGAAGTGGAGTTCACGTGGTTGTGGCGTGGGATGGAGTAAAAAAAAACCCCACCCGAAGCCCTCACGTGGACCCAACAAACATGTCTCGCTGGTTTTACACCTGCTCCCTCTCACTTTCCAATGATTTCTTCTCGCGATTGAATAGTCCGGTTAAGTTTTTATTACTCCACTTTTTATACAATTCATTAGAATTTGATTCTCGAGACCAAAATGCTAGCATGTACTTTCTCTGATTCCATAATATTAATTCCTTACGAAATTACGTGTAATTTTTAAATTAAAAAATAACGTATTTATAAAATAATTTTTGAATTTTTTTTTGCACCGTTTAAAAGTTCGCAATGAGATCTATCAAATAAGATCCAAATTGCTGAACAAATTATGTTCATAAGTACATTATTTTATAATTTTAAAATTACATATTGTTTCGTAAGAGACCAATATTATAAAATAGAATGAATAATTTTTTAATCCTGATGTGGATGATTTGTCTTTAACTAAATCCAAGAGAGAAATAGAATTGAAGTGCCCTCAACGTAATCTGAGCTGGATTGGTGAAAAAAATTATGGGAAAATTAAATTGCAAATTAGTGGACCCCACACACCCTATTCTCGAGGGCCAGCCGTGCGTCTCTTGTTTGTCTTTCTTTATCCCGACACCCCTCTCCGGCTTTACAATCATTCTTGAAACTTTCTCCTTCCAATTACTCTCTGTGCACAGAACTTACATAGTGTTCTACTAACAAAAAAAAAAAAGTTACGAAAAATTATTTTCTCATAATACATTATTTAAAAATTATGGAAAGTTTGTTTTTTTCAAAAACTACCTTACTAAAACACCTCCTTATTCTTCTTTACCTAGATGGTGTTTGGTAGCCTCATTTTTTATTTTTTCGTTGTTCACTTTTAATTTTTTAACTTTTTAGATTGTGATCAAAATGTATTTTAAATCTGATAAAAATATTTGGGAAAAATATGCAAAAAGCAATTTGAGTTCTTACTCTGATTGCAGAAAGAGAAAAGGAGCTCCGAAGCTTATTTTGAGTTCTTGCTCCAATTGTCACAAATTGAGAATGAGTTAGTTTTGGGTTTCTTGGCCAAATAGCCAAAACTCCAAACAAAGAACTTGAAAATGAGAAAAGTTGTCGGCCAAACATGCCCTTATTTATGAAACTTTTTTAAAAAAAATTCTTTGAACAAGTTTATAAAAAAAACATTAAAGACATCTGCCGATCTCCATTTGACAGCCATTACTTATTTTTTTTATGTTGTACTCCTACAATTTAAATCATCACGTACGGGTGAATAAAAAATTTAAATTTCTTGGAAAAGTCGTTTTAAAGGCTCGTTAAGCTTATACAAAAAAAAATTCTCAATGTATAGTCGGATTTGATTTTGTGTTGAGCTAGTAAAAGCTCATGTAGCTTAGATCAGTAACTCAATTAAAATTTCAAATTGATCCTATGAGTTGTATCGTCACTATAATCATCACAAGCCCAAACGACATAGGATACATATGATCCTATGAGTTGTATCGTCTCTTTCGAAAAACAATACTTATCGCACCACGTATCATTTTTTAATAGAAATCTTACAATATGAAGAATATTCAATGAATGTGTATGCATATGCGGATCATTCGGTACGTATTTTACGGTTACTTAGTTGGGTAAAAGTCAAACACCATTTTTAAAAGTAGAATCTCAAACACATTAATAAGGTGTTTGATCTAACTACGTCACATGAAGTCGAACAACATTTTTAAAAGTAAAACCTCAAACACATTAATCTAAGCCGTCTGATCTGACTACGTCGACATGCAAACTCTTTGACAGAACAAGTCGAACCTCAGTGTACGGCTTGAATAGAAGAAATAACCATCCTTCCATTATGTTTCACTTGAATCATTAACGTATCTTTTTTTCTTTCATAAATAAGGCAGCAAATCCTCAAAAATTCAAAACCTTTTTGTGGCTCATATTCCATAATAAACTGCCTACAAATCTTCTCAGATTTAGAAGAGGAATTACAAACTCAGATTTATGCCCAAGATGCAACGACTCTTCTGAAAATTTGGATCATCTTTTCATGGATTGTCCCAAGGCCATTGAGCTATGGGACAACATCCCCTCCAGTCAGCTAATGAGAAAAGGATTGGGAGACTGCACGACATTTTGGATTTCAAATAACCTGAAAAAAGGAAAAGTATTACAACTTCGAAATAGTATAGCTTGGAACTTACTGTTTTGTTCCACTCTCTGGCAAATTTGGAAAGACAAGAATAGGAAAAGTTCTGACAATGTTGATTCCATGCCAAAAGTTAGTTTCAAGATACTATGTTCATATGCTAATGAAATCGTGAAGGCCTTTAAATCCCCGCTCCTTTATGGCCCTCCCAAGAATAGGCTAACTATGTGGTTTCCTCCTTCCGCAGGTACAATCAAGTTGAACACAGATGGTTGTTGGTACGAGAGCAATGGTAAAGCTAGATTCAGTGGAATCTTCAAGAACTCTGCTAGAGATTGGGTTCTGGGTTATTATGGCAAAATGCGAGCAAGATCAAGTCTAGAAACTGAAATATGGAGCATATATCGTGGTTTAACTATCATTTTGGAAAAAGGGCTCTCCGATATACAGATTGACTCTGATTCCCAAACCTCCATGTTGTTAATCAACGAGGGTGCCAATACCAATCATCACCCTCAAAGCAATATTGTGAGTGACGGGCATTACATCCTCAACCGAATTGGATGCACAATTGCACACTCAGTCATACCGGGGAGCCAACGAATGTGTTGACTTCCTTTCAAGATTTGGTGCAAAACAAGATGAAGAACTAGTGGTGATCGACAACCTTCTCCTCTAGTTTTAATATTATTTCCAAAGTACCAAAAAAATAAATAAATAAGGCAGCAAGAAATCTCAATGTGAGAAAATTTTCTTGAAATCTATGCATAATTTACTGGTGTTACAAGGAATAACTAATTTTTAATTGTATATTTTATTATTATTAACGTATTTTACGATACAATCGGATTTGATTTTGTGTTGAGCTTGTAAAAGCTCATTTAGCTTAGATCAGTAACTCAATTAGAATTTCAAATTGATCAAGCTTGGTTTCAACTTGTCAATCATCACTATAATCATCATAGTTGTTAAACCCAAAGGATATAGGATACATATCCCATGACTTGTATCTTCTTTTTCGAAAAATGATTCGTGTCGCATACCCATATCCTTTTTGAATAGAAATTATACACTATGGAGGCAAATTCTACGAATATTTATGCATATGCGGATCATTCAGTACATATGTTACAAACTACTGTTGGGTAAAATTTGAATAGCATTTTTAAAGGCAAAACCTCAAACATATTAATCTAAGGCGTTTGATCTGACAATGTTGACATGCAAACCCTTTGAAAGAACAAGTCAAACCTCAGTGTATGGCTTGAATAGAAGAAATAACCATACCTCAATTGTGTTTTACCTGAATCATTAATATCTTCTTTTCTTTCATAAATATTAAGGCAGCAAGATATCTCAATGTGATAGAATATTTTCTTGAAATCTATATGCATAATTTACAGGTGTAACGAGGAATAACTAATTTTTAACTGCGTATCTTATTATGATTGACATATCGCACGATACACGACATCTACTATATATAATGTATAAAATAAAAAAATTATGCACAATACGTATCTCGATTTAGAAAAAATTGATAATCACTTAAAAATATAAATTCGAATAAGCATTTTACAATGGTTAACTTGAACAATCACTTGATCATTATGCAGCCCTAGATCGATGTAGGGGTGTTAGAAAAAATACAGTGTCAATCACTAATTCCAAAGAACAATAACCATTGATATATATATATATATATATATATATATATGTATGTAAACAGATTACAAAGTATACAAACGAACTGGAAATTACAAAAACAGCAAAATCAGAAATACAAACAGAGCTGAGTCATATGAAACCACATTCTCCTTAACAAAGATGTGCCGCCTACCGTAGGTGTTGTAGGATGAACCAAAGATGTGTCTTCGTCCTAGGATAAAACGGCTAGAACTACAGCTGACAAAACACCACCATCGACTACCTTGGTGAACTGAATTCGCGTCTGCCTCTCTCTCTCTCTCTCTCTAACGAATTCTAGAGTGTATTATGCTATACGAAAATCTAATGACGTACGCAACATATGGCAGAGCTGCCTTTTTATAGCTGAAGAAGGAGCTGGAGTATTTAATACGTGAATCAATGGAGAAGCCTCTCCATTCAATAGCCAGATTGAATTCTGCAATCAATTTTGTAACTTGTAACTCCTGCTTTCAATTTGAATTTAAATAGGAGTATGAATTCTGCCATTAAGCACGACTTTTATGAGAGGAGTTACCCAGCATTTATTACGTAGCGTTTGAATTTGTGGGGTTGACTCGGTTGTCTTGGGAGACCCTCCGATTGTCTTGGTTTCATTCACATATTTCCAACAGGATGAACATGAAATTCAAGCTCTATGCTGGATTTGGGTTTCGATGAACTGCTTCCATGCAACTAGGCTTGGTGGTCCAGTCCCCAAATTCATACGAAATTACACTAAAGCCTCTTGAGAGACACTATGCCCTACTATAAATGAGCTAATGATTAGGGCAAGTTGTGCAAGTTGTATAATATTATATAAGAACATGATTAGTGCAATAATATGTGCAAAATAATCATTCCGACAAAATTCTTTACTTTCTGGTATGGTTTGTTTAAGTATTATTTGTTAACTGCGAAAGTATAGGAGACCAAATTATGACTTGCAACCGTGTGTGATAAAGAAATGTTTGCCCATTATTGTGTCATTCATTTTATAGCTTTTCTAGATTTGATTTAAAAAGCAACAGCCAACCCATACAGATATGCATAGCCATCCAGATAATCTCTCCGTTTATAATTGGTGCTCCCTTTTTATTGTTCACACGAGCGGTTGAGATAACACAAATAGCTTCCTACAGTCCATTTTTTTTATTGTTCACACGAGCGGCTAAGATAACACAAACAGCTCCATGCAGTCCAATCATGAAAAACAGAGAAATCCAATTCAAATCTTTTTCGCCAATAGATTATATCGTTCAAATTATGTTTCCATTAATTAAGATCTTTGAACAATATAACATGGTCCTAGAAATTATTTTTAAAAGTTTGTATGATTTCTATTTGATTGTGAGCATATCTATAAAGTGATTTCCATGAATACCCACCAATTGACTTCGCAATTATGGCAATCTCTTTTGTGATCAACTATAGATCTTAGAATAATGTTAAAAGTTAGCAAAACTTTTGTGCATAAATTCAGATTCAAATGCGTTTAAAAATATCAATCGTGAACCCTTATCATTTGTGAGAACTATGTGCATCGGTTAATTCTGAATAAATCTATAGTCATACTTTTTTTTTCCCTGAATAGCAATAGTTAATTTTAAATGTTCAATATTTTTAGATAAGTGGAGTGTGTACTCTTTATTTTTCTATATACAATATGTTTTTGTTAAAAAAAAGAGCAACTTGTTCAAAAGTCCTAGGCAAAGAATTTGAAACTCCATTAATTCACCAAACAAGTTTATAACCTATCCATTCCTAACGCTAGCATCCTCTTTCTCTTCTTTTTTTCTTTTTGTAACCAAAAAAAAGTTTGTGCCTCTATGAAAATGCCAAAAAAGTTTATACCCTATGAAAGCGCCTAAAATCCTAGGGTACTCTATAAAAGTGCCTAAAACCCTAAGGTACCTTATGAAAGTGTCTAAACTACTAAAACCCTATAATAGGAAAGCGCACCCTAAAACCTAAACCCTAGGGTACCCTATTGCTTGCGACCTTGGATTGTATCGTAGATGGTGTTGCCCCAAGCGTAGGGCTAGGTCGGCGGTAGCATAATAACTGGTAAGACTGGGTCGAATCCACAGTGACCGAACGCACCCAGCGTGAGAGTTGTCTTGCAAGTGTAAGTTTTTGGCCTTGAAGCGGCAAACTTGGTTTGTGATTTGATTGGTGGAGTTCTCTTAACTACGAGAATGACTTGGAAAGACGGAATTAAAACAAGGCTAAGTTTAGGAGGTTTAACAACCATAACTTAGGTTAATTTGTTCCTCTCTTGTTGAGATTAGGATTCTTGTAACCATTTGGCAAACATGTAAGTTGACATCGCTCCAAGCATCACACGTGAAAAGGAGAATGAACCCTTAACTACGAGAGATCAAAAAGATTAACAAACCTAGACTTTGGTACATAAAATCGATCCTAACTCTTTGAACTAGAAATGATGTTCGATAAAGTTTAAGGTTCTTGAGCTAATATGACAAACTTTTAGGTTGACATCGCCCAAAGTATCACCCGTACCTAGGTGAATTTACCCGCGGCCATGAGAGATCAATGAGATTAACAAACCCAAATTTTGATACATAAAGATGAACCCATGACTTTATTAAACAAGAAGTGTTTGCAATTTGGCGAGAAGAACGAATTAAACCTAAGTCATGGAGTGTTAATCACCCCATGACCGAGCCTAAGTAATCTACTCGTAAAACATACTAGGAAATTTGACTAGAAATTTGAAGGAAATAAAGAACATGACATACATTCTTAAAAACTAATTTTATATGATGATCTTAACCTTACCTACAACTTTAAACTTTAAGAGATTAACAAACAACACATAAATACTAGAGTTTTCAAAGGAAAATGTTAGGAGAGGAGAGATAAGATTTAACCGACAAAAACGCAAATAAACTAGATTTATATGGAGATCCGAAGATTACAAGAACTATTAATAAACGAGAAATTAATGAAAACTTAGTACATACTTGAGTTCCTAAGGAAATTAGAGCTTCAATCTCCTTCAACAATGGAGGAGAGAGAAGAGAGCAAAATGAAAGACTCAATTAAAGCTAAATAAAAGTGTAGTGTATGTAGAGAGAAAGAGGGAGGGAAAGATATATACACATACACTTCCTCTCTCACAAAAATATCATAAAAGCAACAAAAGTAGTAAGTTTTCATAAGTGGAAAGTCCAACAAGTGGATTAAACACTTTTTCAAGTTGCTAGGTATTGATACCTATCAATACTGGTATCAATACCTGCATTTACAATGTTACCCGAAATGTCTGGGTATCGATACCTAATGTTCTATCCCTTTTTGTCCCTCAGAGGTATTGATACCTATCAATACTGGTATCAATACCTGCATCAATACTTAGGCATTTGAGGTTGCCTCTTCTTTCTTCGACATCCATTAGCCTTGTGTGCTACCGAGCATCTTCACAAACACTTCCGAACATCGTGCGAGCTTCAGGAAGGGGGCACTTGGTCTCATGAGTCTTCGTTCACTCCCGGATTCGACCGGGAGTGATTGTAAGCCTTAGACATGCCTTTAGCCTTCTGGCTTGATCTTGTGCCTTCTAAACTTCCTAAGCCTTAACCAAATCTTCATTTCTTGGCTCTCGAGGCTCGATGGTGGAGTGTCATCGGGCGCTTGGCCCTTGAATTCTTCGGATGCTTCCTAAAGCGCTTCAAAACACGCTTTATTCACTTGTTTACCTTAAAACTACCAAAAACAACACTACACGCACATCAATTATATAAAAACAAGATAAAGCGTGTGTGTGTGAACAAAAAGAGCTAGTGTTGTGGGGATTTTCTGTCGAGTAGATTCCTTTAACAATTCTCGCCTTCGTCACTTACTGAACCTGCACCAAAGAACGCTGGTTAGTGCCACTTGGGCCTCTTGCCCAAGGACACTCCGACGATCAAGTAAGTGTATTGAAGGAGAGAGTACAATTAGAGGCAGATCTGAGATTGTGTGTGTACCTCTAGGGTTTATCCCTTGGTATTTATAGTTTCCTCTGTACTTGCCCTTCAAGTTACGTGATGTGACCCATCACGTCATGCAGTCATGTGACACGGCCTATCACGGGCTGCCACGTGGCCACCTAGAGACTTCTAGAAGCCTCTCCCACAGTTCCAAGTGTCCCTCAGCACGTGCCCTCGTAACCGCCCTACTGAACCGATTGAACCAACTCTTGGGTCGGGATCTGACCGCCCGGCCCACATACCGCTTAGTCCAGCGGGCCCATGTCCTGATCCGGAGGCACCCATAATATTCGGCCCTAACAGGGACCTTGATATACCGTCAGCACCATATGGAATGTTATACAGCCGTCTCATACACTATCGGTACTAACATGCAGAAGCTCAATTTATTCGATACCAACTCCCGTTATCATTGGTTCACCTTCGTTATATTCGGCCACCACAGCTAGATAAGCCCAGATATATACAATATTAGGGGCTTATCACCTATGAAAATGCCAAAAAAATTTGTACCCTATGAAAGTGCCTAAAATCCTAGGGTACTTTATGAAATTTCCTAAAACCAAAGTGCCTAGAATCCTAGGGTACCCTTTGAAAGTACCTAAATTTTAAAAAAAAACTGTGGATCTTAGACCTTGTAAAACTTTAATATGGACTAAATGGCTCAACAAGTCCCCACTTCTGCACCCTAAAACAATTACCCAAAAAAAAAACTTTTATTTCAGTTAATAATACCAAGTAGAAACGTAAAAATACACTAAAGTTAGCAAGCTTTATCACATGGAGTTAAGGGAATCTGGGGGTGATGTACACCCTGTACCATGCACCCCTCGGTTGTTTAATCGTGTTGTGGATGATTTGAATGTATTCTAATTTTATACCAGTAAAAAGAAATTAAATTTGTCGAACGCATCTGAACTGTCAAAAACACGATTGGATGGCCGAGGGGTGCATAGTACCCTTGGGTCCGAGTCAAAGGAGCCGATAAACAGTCAAATTGGTAGCTGCCAAATTTTAATTACTCTTCTTACACAAATCTCATATTTAGATCAGCCAAGCATATCTTTTGATAGAAGCATCTCTAATAGGATGCTACATATATTACTCGTTGGAGACGATCTAAGAAAAGAAAATACAGTATCCATATGAAAAATATTTAGGAGATTGATATTCCTTAAAACGGCCAATATCACCACTTGAAACATCTGAAAGTAGTTGATACCAAAGCCCTGACCTCAATACTACATGGTCCCACATTTTGTCATTAAATCCTTCAATAATACCATCCATTCTTGCTCTTAATTCTTCTTTTATGCTTGATTCTTAATACTTGCACTTACAAATTTAAGTTATTTAAGATGTTTGACATTTTTACGTTCGCAGTCATATTTACACAAATATTAGGCTACACACATTTTGGGTGCACACCACTACACCAGCTTGCCTATCCCGTCCACTCACCCAACACACCTTATGAGCACGTGTGACTCTCCAAGCTAGAAAGGGAGATTGGGATAAGGGAGAACATCTGATTGCATGTTCCCCTATATCTATAGTTTAGTGTTTGTCACGCATGGTATTCAAGGAGGACTGGACAACTCAGAATTATTTCATGAAATAGAGCTCCTAGGAGGCTAGGACTAACAAATACTCCTTAATCGATCTTCTCTCTAAGTAAGAGCTTCTCACACTAACCGGCCCTAGTTTTTTCCAAATCTGATTTCCCCATGGGGGAGGAAAGGCTCCCCTCCTCCCCCCTTCTCTTAGTTCCCCTTTCCTCCATGTTTCTTTCTCTTTCCCTCCCTTTTAGTGTGTTCCCGCAGCCATTTTCATGATTTCTTCACAGATGTCAATCCTTGGATCGATGTAGTCCGATCCTCTTGTCGTCGTCTGTTAGTGGTGTCGATCCGGCGCACTTGGTTTTGTTTTAGTGTTGTGGACGAGTCTAGAGGTGTGCGGGCATGGCGGCTAATGGTGGAGTAATAAAGAGGGGCGGAGTAAAGGGTTTTTTTTTTTTTGCCAGCGGTCTTGCTCGGCTTGTAGAACTGGTCTGGTTTCTCCAGATCCGGTGGGTTTTGGTGGTGGGCAATAAACAACTCAGCTTAACTTAGTGTTACTCAATGACTTGGCTCAACTTCGGTGTATTCGGCAACCTAGTTTCTATTTGGGTTAGGATTTGTTGTTTTTTAGTTTGTTAGACTTGTTATCTTTGATGTTTTCTGTTTCTGTTTTTTTCGGACTGGATTTTCCAAATTTTCCGGCGATTTTGGTTGATAGATTTCATCTGAGTTCACTGCGTCAATGGGGTGAACTGGGTTATCCTTTGGATGCTTTTCTACTAAATCATAGACGGATTTTATGCTGACACCTTGTGTTGGTCTACTTCGTGCAGTACGATAATCCAGAGCCTGTATTTGCCCTTTGTGGTTTGTGCTTGTGTCTTGTATTTGGTAGTTAGGGTTTACTCCTGTATTGTGTTTGAAATGTTGAAAAAACTTAGTTTTTATCCGTTTTTAATTATTTATTAAAGTGAGTCTCACACGTCCATGTGGCGGACCCAACATACTATTGTGTTCGTCTTAGTTAGGAGATTAAGATTGAACCCTTGGTTGGATAAAAACATGTTAAGGTGAATGAGAAATTGACCTTGAAAGTGCCTACATGAACATTAGTAGAAGGGGGAAAAATGTGTTGTCCCACATTGGTGAGGAACAACTCTTTCATTGGGTATATGTATCCCTAGTTGGACACTATGGGTTGGCCCTTTGGGTCATTACAACTTTTGTTGGGGGAGAATGCATGGACATAGTGGACTTTGGTCCATATAACATGCGCGCGCCGCCGCCACTGTCCGTTCAACTGAACCGAGTAGGGTTGGGTTGGGTTAGGTCATTAGATAAGATGGATTTAGGCCCAAACCGGTTCTTATCCTTTTGCTAAAATTTTATCTGGATTTGGGTGGAGCGGTGCGGTTCAATAATTTTTTCTTTCCTTCCTTGTATTAAACAAAGTATTGCATGAAATGTTTTTCCTTTCCAGTACATCTGTTCATAAACAGTCATCAGACATGACTATTCACTTCCGGTAGGTTGCGTCCCGTTCCGAATAGTCGCACCTTATTTCTTCGTACCTTCTCGTTCGGTTGCATATTTCTCTATAAATAGGACCCTCCTCCTCTCCTGCATTTCACGTTTTCATCTGCATATCATACCGCACTTACTGCATTATATTTTTCCGAGTTTCTAGCGTGTAGTTTCACGGATTTGCTACCATCTGAATTCAAGTGCGGTCTTTAACTTCAGGCCGGTGAAAGTCGGGTATTCGCAGGAGGCAAATCTGATTTTACTCCATGTATTTGTAGTGGAGGGGGTGAATTTCTTTAAGGATAGAGATTCTAATACTCGCGCCATTTAAAAACATCTACCATGCCGATTTCGATGCACGAAAATTGGTACCGATACACGTTCTTGATTATTTTTATTTTTGTTTTTCTGTTTATGTTACAGATTATTGAAACCGAGTTTCCAACATGAAATATGATGAAATGAGTGAATGAATTCCTGATTTAAAAAAAATACTCCTTAATCTCACCTCATCCGGTCTTTCTCAATGAAACAAGAAAAAAATGTGACAGATGTCAAATGGAATCGGCACGTATATTACACGTGAAGAATTGGAGCGTGGTATTTCGACAAGTAGTGATTGGGAGGGGAGGATTGAATTGATGGGATGAATGATTGGTGGGTGGTGTGTGGTCCGACATAGTGTCGGGTGAATGATTAAGTGTCCCCAGGGAGTGCGTGGGTGGGTTAGGTGTCCCACGTTGTTCCCCCAACCCAACCCCTTAATCATGGATCTCTGCTCTCACTACCCGACAACAACCCCACACCTCCATCATAGCCCCTTCATCCATCTGGAATCGGAAACTGATCTGTACTGTCCGAATTTACTACAGGATTGTGATTTGTACTCCCTCCGTCTTAATTTTTTATTTTGGATGTTCTAAAATATTTGTCCCCCTTCTAAAATTATCCATCAAAACAAGATCACTTTTCAATTTTACCCTTAATTTTTTTCATCTTAATTGGCTAGTCTATTATCTTTTATTTTATAACGATTTTTATGATTTTAAAAATTTTGTATAATAAAACTAATTGATATCTATCAAACAAGATAAATATTGAATATGTTTTGACTTACATATAATAAATTAGCCTCACAAATTTGGTCACAGTAATATTGACTGGATTTAGGGGTAAAATAGAAAAGTCAATACAAAGTTTTCACACCCCTTAAAAACTCATTTCCCCAAAAGGGACAAACAAATTGGAACGGAAGGAGTAATTTGAATCGTTCAAAACATTTTTAAAGATTGAAAATGTTTATAACAGTAAAAATACTTTGAGTGGCCCAAATAACGCATTACAATTCTGTAATTAGGATTGTAAACAAGTCGAGTTAAGTTTTATAGTGTTTGAGCTTGGCTCATTTGCTAACGAGTCCAAAACTCGAGCTCAAGTTTGAACTCTGTTCAGTCGTAAACAAACCGAGCCCTTAAGAGCCGAGTTATATTAATTTACTTAATGAACTTCTTTAAACGAGCCGAACTTTTGAGAGCTAAACCGAGTTTTTTCTAGTTGAACTCAACTCAATTAATAAACGAGTCGAGCCGAGTCTTAACGAGCCGAGCCATGAACTATTTGCAAACAGTTGAGCTCAGCCCTATCTATTATGCACCCCGGACTACAAGATTCTCTCGGGTACCCCTCTCTCTCCTATCCGAATAGGAGTCTCCCTCTCCATGTTACTTCCCACGTGAACTTAGGCCCGTTTTGATGGTATGTCCGATTAATTTGTGTTTTTGAACAGCGGAAGAGCATCCCACCCCAACTAATTCTTCTATTATGAATACCCTAAATATTACTATTTTATTCAAAAAGTGGATATAGAGAATGTTGACGGTCATACACACTTTTAGAGCATCTTTATCACGAGCATAAAATTTTACACTAAATTTAATTTTAAAAATATGTTTTACAATTTAGCAAGTCATTTTTACAAAAATTCACAGAATCAGGCTCTCTATTCAAACTTCACTGCATTAAACTATTCTTTCTTTTTACTCCTACTCCCGAAAAGTAATATTAAAAAAAATGAACAGTGCATGACTAGTGCATAAACAGTGTGTGAATAGTGCCCTTGGTGAGTGAATAGTGCCACACCAAATTTGGTGCGGTACTGTAGCAAAGTTAAAATCTTTACCAATTTGATAAACCAATCGACACACCTTAAGCACATAAACAAACAAAAATAACACATACTCCAATACACTTTTTACACTTTTCAATACATTTTCACATATCTTTATACACTTTTTACATATTTTAATACATTTTTTCCACCTTAACATGTGTTTGTTGGGCAGACATTAGCATTTTCCATAAAGATATTACCGATATCTTTTCATTGGTAGCAATATTGTGTACATTGCATTTATATATATAAATTCTGCATTTTAATAAAATGGACCATCTCCATTTTTGGAGGATTTTCCATTTATGCAAATCAAAAGTGGGTCTCTTAAATGGAAACTGAAAATATAGATGTGTTGGAGTGGCTTCATTCTCCAAAATGGAGATCGATTGGGGATGCTCTACGGGCATCCTTAACAGCCTCACCAAAAAATATATACATTCTCATTTTGTAAGGGAAACTGAAAATCAGACTCTATATTCTAGCTTCACCATATTAAATTATTCTCATTTTCTACTCCTACTCCCCCCCAAAAAAAATCTCAAACCAGGAGAGAAGTCTGGAAAGAGTGATGGAAAAGTAATTTGATGCGTGAATGGTACCTACTCAATTTTGAGTAGGCACTGTAGCAAAGTTAGAGTTTTTCAAATTTGTTCATTCATTTGATGTGCCTAATTTTGGGGGTTTATTTTTTTAGTTTGACTTAACAAATTAGCCATCAGGGGGGTTTGATGCCCTTGATGCTGATGCTCTAAGTCATTATTGTTAGAAGTTAAACTAGTACTCCTTTTGTCCCATTTTATTTGTTAATTTTAGAAGACCGTGTCAATTTTCAATTACGTATATCTTTCAATCTATATATTTTTTTTTATGATTTTGATAACTTTGTATAATAGAACTAATCGGAAACTATATATCAAACAAAATTCATATTGGATATTTTTTAAAAATCATATTACAAGATATAAGTGATTGATCAATGACGCAGTTTCCGAAAATTGACAAACAAAATGGGACGGATGGGTATTTTGGAGGGACGGGAGTATTGTGGAGGAAGGCTTTCAATCTCGGATTCCTTTCTCCAAACACTTAATTTTGCTTTTCTTATTGTACCAATTTCGTTCTTTATCCTCGTAATAAATGAAAATTTTCTCAACAAATAAAAAATAAAAAAATTCAGTCCACCGTCACCACTTTTCCTCATTCCCCAAGCCATTACACTCACCTGATTTGCAGGTAATTGACAGTGACCACGAATTCCGTCAACTTAAGTAGAGGAGGATTTCAATTGCATGTGATCACAATCATGCTACATGTACAATCATTTTGACTCCAATTATTTACAACCCTTTACATGCGTGTGGAGCCCACACACAATTATGAGTGTAGGCACACGTGTATGTCAGTATGGGAGAGGGTTGTAAATGGTTGGAGTCGAAATGGTTATACAAGTAGCATTTTTTATGTGATTAATAAAAACGGGATGGAAATATTATGAGCGGTCTACTAGAGCTCTTGGGATAAGAGTAGCCTGAGAGGACCCAACATTATTTTGGAGCAGCCTAGAGGACTCTTGGGGTAAGATCGGCTAACGGGACTCTAAAGTGTTCATGTGATCGGATTCTTGATATGGAGAAAATTTTGGATGCAAATAGGGTACCACGCGGTACCCTTGCACCACATCTGGACCGTTCAATCAATGCAACCAACGGTTGAGATTCGGACACTCTCTCTCCAACCTTCTCTACACTTGCTATCCTGCTTTTCTCTCACATTAATCTGAGCCTTCCATGCATTGATTGGACAGTTTGGATGTTGTGCAAGGGTACCAAGTGAACTATACCCTATTTGTATCCAAAATTTTCTCCTTGGTATGACATGTCATGATTAACACCGGTGGCTACCTATACCCCTTGTGATGGTCATAAATGAATACAAGCTAGATACATAACTGAGGTGAATTCATTTAGGACTAACAAACAAAGGAGTTGTTACCATGGGACGAGCCATAGTCACATAGGGTGAACTAATATAATTGAAGCTGGATGAAAGATTACTGTTATATATTCATATTCTTGATTGCTATAATCTTTTGATTGGGATGCATATATTACAAGGGTAGGGATTATCCATTGAGAGTCATTCTCTCACAATGTAATTGTTAGCTCTGATGTTACATGCCAGGTGTGGAGATAGAGAGTGGTGATTAGTACCATCATACGGAAGAGTTGACCATTGAGGCTGAGCAAGAGGAAGCATAGAACCATATCCCAATTAGAGCTTTCAGGTTTAATGTTGAATTTATGTACAAGTTTAACAAGTACATACATATCCATTGATTTTATGAGAGTCCCATTTTATCAAATCAAAAATCAGGCCTAAAAAAAATATGTATGTATTTGTTAATGTAATTATTGGTCAGACTTATCCTTTTATCTATAAGGGATTAATGGTTTAATCAATTTGATTAACTCAGTTTTTTTTCTAATAAATGATTAATTAACGCGTTTGAAAATCGGGTCGTTACACCAAGGAGTAATATTTTTCAAATACAAAGGTATTTTTGTTTCTCTTCATCGGAAAATGTGCATGAGTACTGTCAAACTGAGAAAAGGCAACTAGTTGATAATATTTGGTATTTCATCATAAATTGCAAAAACATGGCTGCATAACGTACATGAGATACTATATATCTTATTGTAGTTGTAATTGGAACGATGATTTAGTAATACTATGATTCAAAAGTATAGTAAATATGATTGTATCAGTAAACTCTTTGTTTTCTTTGGCAATTGGCAACAAATTATTAATTTGCATAGCTTCGTATGACACGGTTTCCAATACTTTTTCGAGTTTGTCAGTATCATTGATTTCACGATCAAAGGCTCGAATACCACACTACAACCTCAATTCCAGTCTATTACTTTTTGTCATCCAAAACAAAAGTACAACGTTAAAGAATCTTATGCCATCACCAGTTTCAGGATTTTCAGGTTACCTACGGATTTCTTTGACAAACCCTAATTAATATTTTGGAATTTTGGAATATTAAAAATCCAAATGGCGCACTGGATTAGTGGATTGGGGGAGTGCCGTGCACAACGGGACATCCGACGTTCGGATGGATGGCCCAGATTTCATCTTCGCCCCTTTGCATCCTATCCGTTTATTGGCGCATGCAGCGTTATCAAATTTGGACCGTCTATCCGAACATCGGACGGCCCATAATGCAAGGCATGGTGCACAACACCCAACTCGGTTCCAGGTTTTGTGATCTTCTTCTTCCTCCTATGTGGCACAAAATAATTCATACATGCAATTCGATTGGTCACATAACATATGTAAAAAATTACTTTTTGCTTCTTTTTTGGGTTAACGTTAGTTTAAAAATAGTCATTGACTATATTCTTTTAAGGTATACAAAATTTTACCATCAAACATTAAGAACAAAGATCGTCACGCAATTTTTTCGAGTGGTGTCAAATAATGGGATTCAAAAATAGTCATTGACTATATTGTTTAAGGTGTACAAAATTTTACCATCACACGTCAAGAACAATGATCGTCATGTAACTCTTCAAGTAGTGTCAAATAGTGAGATTTACTGCAAATTAATTTCATATGACGATCTGTTATGTACTTCTTTCCGTGATGCCAAATAAAATCCACTTGAGATTTATTTGACGATGCAAACAGTTCATTTTGAAGATTTTATTGTGGGAATCATTAATTTATGAGTAATAAAGAGTAAAGGATTAGTCGAATCCTAATTAACATATATATGAGCTATGAATGGTCAAATTCTGACCGTCCATTGCTCTTATGACAAATTTAGTAATTAGTACATCCAAATGGATTATGATGTGTGTTGATTGGAATTGTTTAGACAGTCGAAGAACAATACATCTGTTAAAAATCAATTTGAACTGATTTCGATAAAACACTTGAACAAGTTTTATTTTGTTGTGTGGAAGGAATAGCATGTTTAAAACTCAAACCTTACAATTACAGATTCAAATGCAACATATATATTCGTGGTTTAGGCACACATTTTCTTCTTTGCGTGTTCTATTAGGTGAACATTTTAAAATATATTTGTATACCCAAAATGTTTTCACTAAAAACAGATGTGGTATTACACACTAATGTTACCTTTCGTTTTCTTTTTGAAAGAAATAGAAATAGAACCCATTCAAATTTTTTTCCCTTTTCGTCCCTGAGAACAATTTGAGTTCTAAAATGTTAAGCTATTTCTAGTTCATTTTGGCCGGCTAACTCTCGAGAGCTCGTAACCTAAGCAAGGGCATTAAGGTGGTTGAATAAGTCGGCTGGTATTGTCAATCGTAGTTTATTTTATGGTGTACGTAATTCAATCCAATAACTGTTTGTACTTTATAAAAAAACAGTTTGAATATCTTTAACGATGTTGCTAATCTGCCAACCAGCACAATTCATCGCCTTGAAATTGGGTGTTTTGGTCAAATAATGGAGCCAGATTAAAATTTTCTTTTATTCCAAACACAATCCTAATTTATTAGTTTTGTGTCAATTTTTTTTGGATTATTAATTCTTCGAGAGGAATCTAAAAACTAAAAAATTCTGACTAAAATCTTTAAAAAAATCACTAAAGAGAAAAATAATTCAAAACAGATAGATTTTTTTGCAATATTTTTGTCTTTATTCACAAAAAATTTAATTTGACTTATAATTTTTTACTTTTTAATTGCTCTCGTTTAGACGAACCAATAATCCACAAATAAAAATAAAAATTTGAGGCAAAGTAACAAATACGAAGCAAAATTGAATAAGAATAAAAATTAGTCTAACCCAATTATTTATCCGAAAGACCTCTAAGAACAAACTCATTGATTTTGCTCTTGTGTGCAATTAGGAAACAAACTCGGTCAACCCTTCGAAGTTGTTGAAAATAGGCATCAACCCATCCTAACCCAACCCGTGCACATTCCTAAATTAGAAAGGAGCTCCCGTTCGTGCACATTCCTAAATTAGAAAGGATCCAAAAATACTAATCCAGGACCAATGGGGTTAATTAGTGAATATTAGCGTATCATTTTCATGTGATCTTGCTTGCTTGGAACAGCAGAATCCAATTTACAGACAGCAAAGCACACGTGCACACCCGCACGTGTGCACATTCGGTCAAAGCAAACATTCCCCCGCCCAAAAATCATTTCCATCATTTGGTCGTAATTACGTAGTTTAATCAAATCAAATCATGCTTAGTTGTATGTATATCCTATTATGAGGAATTGGTGAACCAACCAATTAGAAAACTTCTGCGTTTCATTTTTGGACTGCAGAGTATGTTTGCGCGATTTCAGCCGTCTATAAGTGTTTTCATGAATTTTAGTGTTGCATAATCGTAATTAAACGTCAAAGGCTTTTTCAATGTTGAGTTGCAGAGAAGTCGGGTCCGTGATATGTCTTAAATAGATGAAAATAAGAATGCCACATGTGCAGTGCGATGAGGGAATAAAATATTTGTTCACCGGAGATTATGGGATATGCACACGTGCAGGTGCATTTGCATGTGAGGTCATTGACAGGAAAGAGGTGGTAGGTGTCAAGACATCTTTTGCCTAGATACTCGTGCGATTCGCGAGCGGGCCCCACGTGTCCGCCATGTGACTGGCTGAGCTGGTCACTATTTCATTAACTGTTAAGATAATCGTTGCTTTCAAATCTAGCCTAATTGAGTTATTTAATTGATTCCCAAAGTTTAAGGTCGGATTGCACGTGTGGTGTATATTTGTTTGTCCCTAATTTCCCTTTCTTTTGGGATTGCTGATGCAATTGTGTAAGAAGTTTGACTATTGAGCTTATTTTGATAAACATAAATGTTAATTTTCTAATACTACGTCTAGAATACCCAATCTATCATATATTAGGCCTTGCTCCACTAATTTCGGCTTATTAATTTTATAATTAATGTATGTAAAAGAAATGATATACCCCGTATTTCGTAAAAAAGTCAAAAAGGTTAAAAAGTCCTTTTGAAAAATGGGGCCTTTTTTTTAAAAAAATAACCGATTGTTATATTGAATAGGAACTCATTTGCCTCAAGATAATTGCGTTGCGATCATGTGTTGGTTGGCAACCGATCAATTTGATTTTCAATATAATTGCCCTTCTTGATAATCTTTATTACAGGAACATCAAACTGAGAAGATCTGTTCCTTTGTGGACCCTACAAAGGGTTGGAGAATTGTGAATGTTATTGGAGAAGAGAGAGGGACCCCCGGGATTATCGAAGAGTCTCGACCGTTCGCGGTTAACGGTGTGCGGCTTTTGATAACCCATGCAGACCCTCCTATTTTGTGTGAGATGACTGATTAATTCTTGGTATTTATCGCGTCGGTTTCAGAGTTTACTTCTAGTGCAATCTAAAGGTCTCCCTTTGGCAATATATGGATCAATCCCTTATAATATGGTTTATTGGTCTTGGGACCAAAATTTCGTGTTATACTTTATTCTTCCATAAACTCGTTATTTTATGAGAGAGGGACAGACTAAAACTAAGTTTCGTTAGCCAAGGCATTTATCGGAGGTGTTCCAACATCCGTGGTTCAGTCGTTTTATTCTGGGAAACAAATGCCGATTTACCTACAACACGCTCGGTGGGTAGCGAATTTGTTTTAAGGAAATTGTGATTTTCATAGGACTCAGTTCGGTTTTCTATACTCTGAATTTGCCGCTATAGGAATTGATATTGACACTCCTTTTTTTTTTTCTCTATTAGGTGAAGTTACTAAACCACCCTTGTACTTTATATTATATTTATCTCTTGCTTCATAATTACAAGGGTGGTTTAGTGATTTCACCTAATAAAAGACACAAAAAGGAGTGTCAATATCAAAATGGGAAGTGTCAATATCAATTCCCTTTAGCAAATTGATAACAAAAAGCCGTGTTTGTTTGGAGTGACTAGAGGTGGGATTGGATTACTAATGCCCCACCTCTCCTGATCTCATGTTCGTGTTATTTTTAGTCCCGGTCCCCACCGGACTAGTAATCCTTGGAGGTTGGGACAAAACAATCTTGGGGGTGTGTGGAACTAATAGTCCTGGGATTAGGAATAGCTTGGACTAGCGATTAACTTACCAAAATGCCCCATAGATGGCCTAGGAATAACACCAGGGTAAAAGAAAACTATAGTTCATCATTTTATATAAATACAACTTTTTGCAAACTTTGATGAAAATTTTATATTACAGTTTATCATTTTGTAAAAAGAAGGAACTTTTTTTTACTAACCCTTGTGAAATTATACCATCCAATCCTGTCCCATGGACAATAGGATCTTCCTCATTTAAATGGGCCTAGAGCAAGCAATCCTGTGAGTGAAAGTAACATTACAGCCAAATACCGCTCGGGAGCTTGGGCTTTCTTCCTCTTTTCCATGCAATGGAAACGGGCTTACAAGTGGGTCTGGGCCATTATGTTCCGGACTACTCTCCTGTCGTTTCTTGTCTCAACTTTGAGTAGCGACTCCAAAATTTTTGTCAAGATACATAAGTTATACTCCATACATCAACGAGCTCTTCTAATTTATAAAAAAAATAAAAAAAATTTGAATTTTTTCAGTGTATTATTTTTAATTTTTTGTTTTATGAATCGGACTATCCTTTTTGGTAATCCCACCGTAAAATGGGTTATGTTTATAGTAATAATTTTAGTAAGATATTTATAATTAATTCCATCCCACACTTGTTTGTAAGATATTTCCAAATATTTTAGTGATGTTTATAATAATTTTAGCAAAAATGACAGATATACAACAACCATCTAAAATGTATGTGGGTTCTACACACCATATAAGTGTGTTGGAGACTTGTTTGAAACTTTTGTTGTACATATGCCATTGTTGCAATTTTAGTAAGTTCTTTTAAATTCAAGATTATGATACACTAGATATAGTCAGAAGTTAAAAATGAATTGACAAAATTGAAAAAAAAAGAAAAATCATTGAGTCTTATCAAATTAGTTGAGTTAATTAAATTAGCATCATCAACAATCAGTGGTTATTTTAGCTAATCCTCAATATTTTTTTTACTCCCACTCAACCAGAAAATAAATACAACAACAACAATAACATAACCCATTTAGTCTCCAATAAATAGAAACCGAAAAAAAAAGTTGTTTGTAGTGGGCCGAATTTTTGTGATCCAACCCACAAGCAAGTTTATCGGGGCTGGAAAACCACACAAGGGACCACCGGGCACATCTCGCCTTATGGCCGAACATCATAGAGGTCGGAGCTCCTAACGGATGTTCCGTGTAGCACAGTGAGATCCCAGATGGCTGAGTGTCGAAGGTTCCAAGGACCTAAGGCTCCAGATGGCTTCGCCTGTGATGATCTTCATAGGTGTATATGACCGAAGCTACCTAATGCTGAAGGCTGCAAGGATGAAGGTCATATCCGGATCAAGGCAGCAAATGCCCGGGTACGGTGGTATCGGGGCACGCAATATAACCCGATCCAAGAGCCGACCCGTGAGAGCTGTTAGGCGGTTACAGGTGCACATGATGAAGGCTCCGCGTAACGTAAAAATTTCGCTGTCAACCTCGAATTGTTCGATCTGAATGACTCACGGTTTCTAACTTGTGACAGTTTTTCCTCACTTGCATGCAGCATTTTAAGGGTGAAAACATATGGTGGTGGTTTTCGATATCAAATTAAATTTAATTGGCACTATATTGAACACTTCTATAGTTTTAGGTCATGCCTACATCTTCCAGTACACGTGGACTATGAAGCAGGCTAGCAGCAAATGCCAACCAGAACCTTAAACCTTTCTACAAGCACAGATGGTAGGCCATGGCCTTCTTTTCTTTATGTGAAATTAGCAATAGAAATAATGGTGATGATCCCACCTGAGGAGCGTGCAGGGCCGGCCCTGTGGGCAGGCCCGGGACTGGGGCCCCCCGATTTTTGGGGCCCCGTCTCGTAGAAAAAAAAATTTATATATAGATAAAAAAAATTTACGGTGGACTTGACTCATAGTTTTACTCCATTAAATCATTGTACTTTTAAAGTGTATATTACATGCTATATTATTTTTGTAATATCTATCTGCCCTCCTTTCACGTTTCCAACCTTGGGAGCTTCTATATTCCCCGGCTCCCACCTCCGCTCCATGCAACTAAGGTTTGCAGCGACACTGTCAACTTAAGATATCAGACAATTCAGAGATGGCTAAAGAAAAATGTGGTTCACAGTAAAAAATAATGGCACCGTATGAGTAACTTCTTTGACTGTGCCAAGTATTTTGGTCGAAAAAAATCTCAGAATCTATCTTTCTTACCTGATAGCTAGCATAGCAAAAGCCAGCTGTTAGTTTCGGTGAGAAACTTTGCCGAGCCAGCAATGGCCAATTTTATAGTTCAATGAAAAAACTACCAAGGACCTTCTGACAGCTCCATCTTCCTCGTCAACAATCGTCATGCTATCTTCCCACTAAGGGAATCCGCAGTCGTGGAATTTAAAAATATATTATTATATGACATAAAAGTGTAAAAAGTGAATTCCATTTTTGTATTGTTATGACGTTAGAGTGATTTTGTTAAAAGTGTTGTTAAGATATAAAAAGTGGGTCCCTTTCTCTCTCCTCTCTCCTTCCTTCTCCCTTTCTCTTTCCTCCCTTTTCCCCTTTCTCTCTCCTCTCACCTGACAGCAAGCGTCTTTTTCTTCTTCTTGTCTCTCTCTCTC